>OX578137.1:110194421-110896921 GCA_951213105.1 Amaurobius ferox
CACCCTGTAGTGTCTCTGTAGTCGATATTATATGGGAGCAAAGATTTAGTCTTCCACCGGAAGGGTATTTCAGTGTTTGGAAAGACAATCATAATTCCCATAATCTCTACGCTCGGAGTCTATAATAAGACTACGATCGGTTGGCTCCTATGGTAGATACTGTAACTGGAAAAGGATTCGGCGATCTAGTTCACCAGAAATGGGGTTATAAAACTTTTCGAAAAAACCCTCCTTTCTCCACCACCGGTAAGGCAAATCAAAAATCCAGCTCCATTAAGTTATGTACCGTAGTTTATACCAATACGTGGGCAAAGATTTGGAGTGTTAGGTCAAAGACGGGGCTATTGGAGGTCTCGAACATAAGCATATACAGTAATAATAAACTCTTTTGCGTCGATGGTCTAAAAAGACTTTTCGAACACCCTCATTTTCTTCACCAGTGGAGGTATGTGTGTGATGGGGGGGAGAGTTATATATCGTAAATATGGCTCCGTTAGGTTCTATACCGTAGTCTATACTATAAGTGTGAAAAAATATCCAGCCTTCTAGATCATAAGGTTACTTCGGGGGGTGAATCTGAAAAGGCAAACACGCACTAGACATACATATATAGTGATTATTCTATTTTGTAGTTTACTTTTAACTAACGGTCTAATAAAAGCATCATATCTAATTGAAAGATTTCCTATTCAACTAATAACCAATACATATAAACTCTTTCAGATATTTCCATTGTCTGAAAAGGGGTGTATATATATATATATATGCACAGGGTGGTCATAAAAAAACTTCCCCGATATATAAACCCCTAGCGGCCTATCCGCTCAACCAATCGAAAGGGAATTTCAGATATTGTTATTTGAAGGTATGCGAACGAGATTGTGATGATTTCAAACAATAGAGCTCTCACGGTTACGGTTACAGTGAAAAAATTTCGAAATTTTCGAATGGTAACACCCACTTTTTTTTCCTACGCAAATTGATCAGCGCATTGTAAAACCATAAATGGCGTTGGAACGATACACGTATGACGAAAATTGGCGGTGTAAAACATTTACAAAGAACAGCATTTTAAAGGACCAATGACAACACAAGAGAGGAGAGGGAAAAAAACTTTTATTGGAATTACAATTTTTCAACGTGCCCACCTTCGCAGACGATAACTCATTGCATGTGGGAGATTGTTGGCAACAATGACGAACGTAACATCGCAGGAGGAATCTGTATAACTTCACGTTTTATGGCATCTTTCAATTCTGACAAATCTTGTGGATTTGATGTGTACACCTTAGATTTCAGAGAACCCTAGAACCAGAAATCCATCGGAGTGAGTTCGGGAGATCGCGGTGGCCACAAAACTGCAAAGTTGCGGGAGATGATCCTATCACCAAAGTTCTGTTGCAGCACTTGTCGAACCCATGTAGCCACATGTGGAGGAGCACCATCTTGCATCCATACAATGTCATTAACGACATTTCGCTGCTGCAATTCTGGAATTACGTAATTCTGCAACATTGTTTTATACCGAGGACCTGTGATGGAGCACGTTTGCATACCATTGAAAGTGACCTCTTCGAAGAAGTACGGACCAAGAGCGAATGTGACTGCGATGCCGCACCAGGCAGTCACTTTAACTTCGTGTAAAGACACTGGTGCCACATCGTGAGGATTTTCGTCAGCCCAGTCAACGCAGTTCTTGGGATTTACTTTCCCAGTTAAAGAGAAATGTGCCTCATCCGTGCATAATATTCGCAGCGGCCACCTTCTATCTTCATCATATCTGATGAGGAAAAAATTCGCAAAGTCGACATGCTGTTGCTCGTCTCCAGGTTGCAACATCTGAACACGCTGGAATCGATCAGGAAACATCCGCAGAACAGAGCGCAGAAGCTTGAGGACTGTGGTTTTCCGTACATCCAAATTACGGGCAACACTTCTTGCATTACGCAATGGACCTGCAGTAATCGTATTATTCATTTCCGCAACAACTTCAACAGGAACAGCAGGTCATCCGGATCGCGGTCTATCACATGTGCATCCAGTTTCTTCGATTTTTTTTTACCAAATCACGTACAGTTCGTACGGAACATGGGCCTCGTCTTAGCTTATGATTTCTCCGATAAACTCGCACTGCTTCGGCAGCATTTTCCCCGTTCAGTTAAACGGCTTTACCAATTCACCTCGTTGTTTCACTGTAAGTGTCGTCTTGTTGGCACGTTCGAACACCTTATTGAAGAAACAATGTTCCCACACTACTTATTAAAGATTTTCCACAAGCAATGCTTTGCACATGGTGTTCTGTGATTGGTGCTTCGACTGTCTATCTTTGTGAATTATGCAAAGTGCGTCAATGCACCTCCTCTCTGTGTTGTCATTGGTCCTTTGCAATGCTTTTCTTTGCAAATGTTTTACGCCGCCAATTTTCATCATACGTTTATCGTTCCAACGCCATTTATGGTTTTTCAATGCTCTGATCAATTTGCGCAGGGAAAAGGTGTTTTAAAAAATATTGTTTTAAATAATAAATTTATATATGTTTTAAATAATAAATAAAGTAAAAAAAATTCACTGTAACCGTAACTGTGAGAGCTCTATTGTTTGAAATCATCACAGTCTCGAGCGCATACCTTCAAATAACAATATCTGAAATTTCCTTTCAATTGGTTGAACAGATAGGCCGCTAGGGGTTAATATATCGGGGAAGTTATTTTATGACCACGTTGTATATATATATATAATAAGAAAAAATGAGATAGAAAAAGGATTAAAACAATTAGAAGTTGTGTGTTTACGGGGCTGTAGAGAGGTCAGGGGGGATTTCGACCCCTTTTCCTGGTTTAAGCATGCTTTTAATCTCAGGAAATACTCCCAGAAACCAATACAAGCCCGAAAGAACAATCAACAGTATGCCAGAGAAAAAAACGGAATCTCGAAATGAAGATCTTAAAGTCACAAGAACATATAAAAGCATATAAAATGAAACAAGTATGAATAAAAATATATTCTAACCATGTATAAAGTTTTAAAAAGGATGTTCGTAGATGCGCTACGTCGTTAGAAATCCATAGAAGAAACCCATGATAAATTCCAGATGTAGAGATATATAAGCTCATGGCTACAGAGTTTCTAATTCCAAGTAGTTGAGTTGTAGCAAATCATCAAAATTAGCATATAATTCCTTACGGTACTTTTTGCAATATGCCATATAATAATGTCTTATGAAACGAGGTGGGTATGGATGTTTTAAGGCTTCCATTATTAGACGTCGTATGCAAATATCAATCTGTTTATCAGATGAATTTAATCTGTTTATATATCTGTTTATATATCTCGGAGATCTGTTTATCATATGAATTTAAACGTCTGTATCTTGCAAAATGATTAATGATCACATTACGTTGTATAGTTATACTCATACTAGTTTTCCAATGAGTTTAGTAATTGAATGTGCAATTAAAATTACGTCTTTTATCAAATATCTTATAACATAGTTTTTATATAGATATATAAAAACTGTGGCTAGGCTATGAACTGTGGATATATATATAAAATCTTGGATATCACTATATATTATGATCATCAAGAAAAACTGTGTTATAAGGTATTTGATTAAAAGATAACCTTAATTAACCCTATTAACCCTAATTAATCCATATATATATATATATATATATATATATATATGTTGTTGTTGTTATTGTTGTCGTGTCCCTAACATTACATTTAAGGAAGAATGTGTGCACTGCTTCTGTTTAGTCTAATGACCCGGGGCACCCGAAGGTAGAAGTCTGACTTCTGCCCCAAATAAGACAATATAACATCCATGCCCGCAGACGGGACTCGAACCCGCAGTCTGGCAGCCGAGCCATCACGAGGAAACGCCTGCCCCTTTGACCGCTCGGCCACCACATCGGCATATATATATATATATATATATATATATATATATATATATATATATATATATATATATATATATATATATATCCTTTATCCTCTATGACTATTCCATCTTCATTCGGTACATCCAGCCAGTATTCTTTGTTCACTTCATATAACTTTCAATCGTACAGCCATGCATCACTAAATAACACACTTAAATTTAAATCTTGTAATTCTAATAGATGTAAAACTTGTCCGTTTGCTAATAGTAATCAGATCAATTGTAACAATAATCTTGTCTTCTGTAAAACATATAATTGTATCTACCAAATTGAATGTAAAAAATGTAATATGTCATATATAGGTCAAACCAGCAACCCTCTGCATCTCCGAATTAACGTACACAGGAATCACATAAAAAAATTTTCAAATAATGCAACTTCCTTTAATGAATCAAAATTTGAATACGAACATTTTTCTAAACATGGGTTCGACAACATTGAAATTAGTATTCTGTGTATTCAAAAAAATTACTATGACAGATTGTTTCTTGAAAATGAATTCATTTGTGCACACAAAACCATCTTTCCATATGGACTCAATCAAATATTTAACCATCATAATATTGTTAAAAAGTCCTTTAATTCTCCTAATGAAGACCATAATATTTATAATTCCTTCAACAATCATAAAAGTAAATCAAAAAGAACTAAAAGAGCAAGTAAATATAATAAAAAATTGCCATCATTATCTGAACTAAAAAATGCCATCCTTCAGCAACATGCAAATTTTGAAATTACTTTTGATTGGAAACAATGTAAAAACTGGATTTTCGCAATTAAAAAACAGCAATTAAATATGGTATATAATCTTTTTCTAAGTACTGCATTTGATAACGTTCATTTTAAACATTTATTCTATGATTTGCTCATTACCAGAAGTAAAAATCTTAATAATTATTTATATGTCACAGACTTAAACTTTAATGACGAATCAAAACAAAATACTAAAATAAATGAATATTGTACCTTGAATTTTACTAATTCTGTATTAAATAATCTGAAGATAAATAATTTCTTAAAATCGGTTTCCAATTACTTTCCAGTCAAACATGTAAATCCTAAAATTGCATATAAATATGATAAACCGCTAGGACGTTATATTTTCAACTATAATCAAATTGCCAAATCAGTAGATATTAATCAAAACTATGAATTGGATAAGGAGTCATATTGCCACTGTCATTTAGAAAAATACAAAGACTTCGTAGATAAACACCATGGGCATGTTATAACGGGAAATCTAAATATTATTAATTATGATGCACTAAGATCACTGATGTTACTGGGTACTAAGTACCGTATACCTACTAAATTTAAACATAAATTAATATGTAAAGGTTTATTTCTTGACTTAAATAAATTTATTTATAAAATCAGTTATAAATATCAAATCCCTGTAGAAGCCTTTAAACCTTGGAGAGTTTTAATAGAGCAATACTTAAATCATTATATATATAATCAGAAAATTAATAATTCATATAAACTTAATTCAATTAAAAATGATATTAAAGAAATACAAAATGATTTTGTCATTACATATGTCGATAAGGCAAGTGGAAACTACTCAATTATTTGTAAATATTATTATAAAAATACCCTTCAGTCACACTTACTTAATAATCATATCTATAATTTACATAAAACTAACCTAAAATCTTATACAATAGAATATCAGCCAAATATAAGCAAATCCATCTAAAAAATAGTTGTAATAACATTCCATATATTGTTTTAGTACCCAAGTTTCATAAATCCCCTGTTGCTTTTCGAACCATTACCAGTGGGCATAATTCTTACATTACTAATGCTGGAAAATTATTATTAAAGATATTACATGAAGTATCCTCGACAGATGAAATCTCAAAAAATTGTCATATTGTAAAAAACAGTTTTGAAGTAGTTAAGAAATTGAAAACTCTTACTAATATTCGTAGTATTTATACCTTTGATTTCAAAGATTTGTTTAATAATATTAATATAGATGATCTGTATAGAATTATTTTAGGAATTTTTGAAAAATATAATATCAACCTAAAATATTCAAATTTTCTTTTTAAAAAATTACTTAACTTCACTCTTTATGAGAATTATATTCAACATGGTGGTACTATTTTTAAACAACAGGTTGGTATCCCACAAGGGGGGTGTGCCTCATCATTGTTAGCTAATCTGTATTTATTCTTCTATGAAAAAAACATTAATCCAAGCTTGCATAATATGCACATGTTTAGATATATAGATGACATTTTATGTGTATCCCCAAATAATAATATCCCTATAGTATTAAACTTTTATCCAAAAAATTTACAATTAAATGCAAGTAATAATGACACAAATGTTGCAAACTTTTTAGATTTAAATTTAAATTTACAAAATTGTAATATGGTTATAAACTTGTATGATAAAACACAGGATTTTAAATTTAATACATCAAAAATTCAACATTTTGACTCTTGTCTGCATATATCTGTATTTAGAAATATTATAATAAACCAGGCTCTTAGAATCAATAAAATTTGTGATGAATATTATAGATTAGCGCACTTTATGGAATTATTGAGTACAGCGAATAATAATGCATATCCTCCCATTTTTGTTATTAAAATTATCAACTCAGTGTATCAAATTTCACTCGATAACATCCTAGAAAGCATTCCCAATTATAGTGACTAACATACAGGAGAGGGAAAAAAAAAAAAAAAAAAAAATATATATATATATATATATATATATGTATATATATATATATATATATATATATGTATATATATATATATAAATATGTTTGTATGTTATATATAATTATTTATTAATTATATAAATAAATAAAAATGAAAAATAATAAACTAAGTCAAAAACATTAGAAAAATCAAAAAATCGGAAAATAAGATGCATTAATGTTTTGAATTTTATTTTCGCAAAGAAATGTAACTTTTGTCAGTATTGAAACTACGTTTTGTGCGCCCTTATAATGGTGTATAGTGGCATTCTCGATTATCCAGTTTTCCTATTAATTCTTGTTTAGTAGGAATTTTCATCTATGATTCATATTCATATTCAGTTCTGCATGTTTGGGAAGTTGTATTCTGAATTGCTTGTCCAGTCTCCAGCTTAGACTCACTGGACGGGTTGGGGAGTATTTCTGTGAACGTTCGTACTACCTCCCTGGTAGAATTTCGACTTGTTCATTCTGGTGCTTCTAGATTAAGTTGTTGAGGTTGATCGTGTATACACGTGGTAGAAGAAGAATGATTCATGCCGCATGGTAATACAATTTTCTTAATGTATCCTTTTTTCATTTTTTCATTTTTTGATGCCTGTAGTCTGAGTTTAAGCATTTATAGTAATGTACTATTGCTTAATCTGAAACAGGCATTTGTTTGGGTTAATTAGAGTTAAATACTCAGACCTGAAGAGGAATTTAATTCTGATTAATCATCGAATTTGGGAAGGTTCTGTTCTTTTCTCTTATCGGCATTATGGCCGTGAATTTGCTTCTATGGTGATGTTAATATTACTTGAATTGTATTTTTATTTTTTTTTATTTTTACATAATTCTTATTATTACATTTCAAATATATATATATATATATATATATATATATATATATATATATATATACATATATATATATACATATATATATATATATACATATATATATATACATATATATTTATATATATATACGTATATATATATAAATATATATATATATATATATATATGTATATATATATATATATACATATATATATATACATATATATATATATATACATATATATATATATATATATATATATATATATACATATATATATATATATATATATACATATATATATATATATATACATATACATATATATATATACATATATATATATACATATACATATATACATTAGATATATACATTAGATACATACATTAGATCTCAAACGATATAGAATGTACGACAAAATTAAATTACATTTCCTGCAATCCTTCCCGAATAATGGAGAGGTTTTTCAAACTTTATGATAGCATTAATAAAGTTAAGACGATTTTGAGAATGACTTTAGAGAAGATTGAATGATATCAGCCAAAAGGGAGAAGAAAAAGCGGAATAGAAAACCGATATAATGCTGAATGGCAGTTGAAAAATGTACTTCAATCCTATTTCTTAAAAGATACGCTATGCATATGTATGTGCGAAATGTATGTAAATAATTTTCCTGGTATGATATTCAGTCATTCAATATAATGAAATTGAAACACACTTTTATTTTCGTTACTATCCAGTTGATGGTAAAAATTTTGTCATACTATTGCTTTTAAGAATTTTTATTTCCTTAAAACATCTAATTTTCGGGACAGGCTACAGATGGGAGTTAGATGGCGACTGATTTGGATTCGGCATCAAATTCCAGAGGAGAATACTGGGTTAACTAAGGATTTCAACTTTCATATCTTTTCCCTTTTCCTGTTTGAAAATTTTCAATTAACTTGAAATATATATATCTCAATACTGGCTGTAGATAATGCTTAGGTGAAAATTCATATGGATTCAACACCAAATTCAGGAGGGAGTAGGGTGTTTTATAAAAATTATTACTTCCTGTTTCTTTCCCATTTCCGGTTCAGACATTTCCCTTGAAGCATCTATCTTCATAATTGACTGTAAGTAGAACATAGAGCCGATTCTTTTAGCATTGGCTATAGCTACAGGGCTCAGATAATGACTGATATGGATTCAGATGCCACTTCCGATTTCACAATTTGCATTTTCCGTGAAACATCTATTTTACACCATTGGCTATAGACATACGCTAAATGATGATCAATATAGATTTAGCATCTAATTCCGTTGAACAATAGAGAGTTGAATAAGAATTTCAAATTCCGGTTCTTATTTCATGGCCGTTTCAAAAACAATTCTTCAAATATCTATTTCACGGATGACATATGAATTCAATATTAAATTCACGAAGAGGTGACGGAATTATTTCACTAAAAATTTAAAATTCCGGTTCAAAAGATTTTCCCTTAAATCATCTATTCCTCAGGATTGGCCATAGATTATGATTGATATGGATTCAGCATTGAATTTTAGAGGAGGTGTAAGGAGGTAATACGCAGTATTTCCATTTCTGGTACTAGAGATGCCACTTCCGGTTTTTCCGAAAATTCATATGACTGTACGAAATACGTATGAGTGTATAAAATAAGTATGCAAGAAAATAAAAATACTCTATGGTTCTGTAAAAAATGAAATTTAAACACAATTTACCAGCATATGAAAGCTCCGTCATGAATTTCTTGTTCAAGTTGTTAAAAATCTGACGTGGGCAGGACGTGACTTTCCCTACAGACTTAAATTTATTTTCTCTTTATATCTTTAATAATTCATTAAATTAAGTTTAATTTCGCAAAATAATATGCATAATTATTAGAAATTACACTGAATTTACACTTCAAATTTTATCTTCATTTTGTAACTGGACGTATTTTCAAAACCGCCGTGGCAAAAATGCGAAAAAACAAAAATATCTCAAGAACGGCTAGTCCTACAGTAAAAGAGTTGATCTTATTCCTTTCATCGTCAAAAATTGTGCATGAAACAAGCATTTGATTGATGCATTTGATCATACGTAGTCTCTTATTTTAGATTTTGATAATTTTTGCGGATCATTTTGCGTAAAAAGGTAGATTCTTTTTTCCAAATCAAGCCAAAATCTAATCAGTACCAGGTTAAACTACAAGTGATAAATCTACCAAATTTTGCAAAATTTGTTCTTCGTTTTTAGCATAAGTGGATACATGCAATTTTTGTAGGCCATGACGCAAAACAAGGCAGGTCTTTTACTTTCCCTGCAATACATGATAATGTATAGGGAAAGTATTGGAATCATGTCGAAAATCGCAACTCGAGTTTTCGACGGATCTACACGTTTCGAGACCTCTAGAATACGAAAAAACTATTTTTAGCGTAGCGTCTGTGTGTCTGTCTGTGTGTCTGTCTGTGTGTCTTTCTGTGTGTCTGTCTGTGTTGAAGACCCAGACCGTCCGACTCGTCCAGAGGACTAAGAGCAACTATTGTCTGTCTGTGTGTCTGTCCGTCTGTCTGTCTGTGCAGATTTTGTATCCACTCTAACTAAAAAACTAATTGACCGAATTTCACAAAATTTGGTAGGTATATCACTTGTGGACGGATCTGGTGCTGATTAGTTTTGGGTACGATTCGGGATAAAATAACCTACCTTTTTTGCAAAATAGCCCCCAAAAAATCGCCAAAATTTAAAATAAAGAACTACGTATGCTCAAATATATCCATTAAATGCTCGTTTAATACGTAATTTTTAACGAAGAAAAGAATAAGACCAACCCCATTACACTAGGACTAGCCGTTCTCGAGATATTTTAGTTTTTTCGTATTTTCTCTACGCCAGCTTTGAAAATAAGTTCAGTTATCAAATGAGAACGAAAAGGGAATTAAAAGTGAATTAAATTTAATTAAAATAAAGAGAACGTGAATATAAGTCTGCAGGGAAAGTCATGTGCTGCCCACATCTGATTTTTTTATCCCGAATCATACTAGAATATAATCAGCACCAGGATAATATACAGTTTTATGAAATTTGGTCACTTAGTTTTTAAGTTAGAATGGATACATGCATTGCACCAGATACACACCTCATGCTAAAAATAGTTTATTCGTGTCCTAGCAGTCACAAAACGTTTAGATCCGTCGGAAACTCGAAGTGCGAGTTTCGACATGATTCCAATACTTCCCCTATACATTACCATACATTGCAGGGAAAGTAAAATCTGATGTGGGCAGCACATGACTTTCCCTGCAGACTTATATTCACGTTCTCTTTATTTAAATTAAATTTCACTCACTTTTAATTCAATTTTCGTTCTCATTTGATAACTGGACTTATTTTCAAAGGGGGCGTAGAGAAAATACGAAAAAACTGAAATATCTCCAGAACGGCTAGTCCTAGTGCAATAGGGTTGATCTTATTATTTTCTTCTTTAAAAATTACGTATTAAATAAGCATTTAATGGATATATTTGAGCATACTTATTTATTATGAGCATTTTTATTTTAGATATCGGCGATTTTTGCGGACCATTTTGCAAAAACAGACAGGTTATTTTTTCCGAATCATACCAAAATCTAATCAGCACCAGTATACCCCACAAGTGACTTATCTACCGAATTTTGTGAAATTCGGTCCATTAGATTTTCAGCTATAGTGGATACAAGCTTTTGAGGACCATTTCGCAAAAACAGGCGGGTTCTTTTATCTCGAATCGTACTCAAAACTAATCAGCACCAGATTCGCCCACAAGTGACTTCTTACCTACCAAATTTTATGAAATGCGGTCCATTAGTTTTTTAGATAGAGTGGATACAAAATCTGCACAAACACACAGACAGACACACAGACACACGCACAGACGTCACGCTAAAAATAGTTTTTTCGTATTCTAGAGGTCACGAAACGTGTAGATCCGTCGAAAACTCGAAGTGCGAGTTTCGACATGATTCCAATACTTTCCCTATACATTACCATGTATTGCAGGGAAAGTAAAAAGTATAAGATCTACGTTTAATGTTTTTCTCAGCAAATTCGCTCTCTTAAAACTCGTTGTAAGCGTCTAATAAAGGCCCCATTTCTACGGAAGACAGTTAGTTATACAAAATATCCAGAAAATTAATAAATTTTTAATAATTTGTAAAGAACTAAAGACAGGAACTTATACATCAGACAAAAAACGGATTCACGAAAGAAAGAATAAATGTTGCATTAAATTTTAAATGTATTGACAAGTTTTATTATTGTAAAATCTTTGTAAAGTATCAAAATAAAATTCGAGACAAACTCCAATATGAATTAACCATTTCTTTCATGAATTTGTTTACAACTGATTAAAAGAGAACATTCAGTCAGCTTTTTTACTTTCCCTACAATACTCTAATGTTTAGGGAAAGTTTGGAAATCGTGTCGAAAATCGCAACTCGAGATTTCGACGGATTTATCTGTTTCAAGCACGCTAAAACCCGAAAAAAATATTTATACGTAATATTTGATGATGAAAAGAATAAGATCGACCTCTAAAATCTAGGACTAACCGTTCACGAGGTACTTTAGTTTTCGCATTTTTTCAATGCCGCTTTTGAAAATACGTCTAGTTGCCAAATGAAAACGAAAATTGAATTACAGCTACAAATTCAGAGTCATTTAAAATAATTATCCTCATTATTTTAGGCAATTAAACTCAATTTAATGAATTATAAAAGGAAAAGGAAATGAATTTGAGTGTGTAGCGAAAGCCGTGTACTGTCCACATCAAATTGTTTTCTTTGTCGTGTGTTCTAAGTGACAACTGTATTTTTGAAACGATAGGAGTTCAAGACAAATATTTTGCTATTGTTGTTTTATGAATTGTTAACAAATCGTTTTGGAAATTTTAAATTAATCCAACTTTTTACCATAAGTAATTTTTTTTTAAATTCAACGATTTTTGCGTTTATTAAGCTCCGTTTTCATTAAAAAGTATTGAGTAAAAATCCATCCAGATGTATAGCTGTATTCTTTTATATATAAGCTAATTAAATTCCATATAATAAAATTCTTATATAATATGCACTTTTTATTTAATTTTGTTTATAACTAAGGTTATGTCAGTTTGTTTTCTTTCCAAAATGTACCGCAATGAAACAACCACCCCTCTAAGCGACCGTTACTTGATGGAACGCCGGGTGGTTATTATAGACAGACTTCACTGCATTGTATTAGATTAAATAACTAGACATTTCATTTTTAAAAAACCTTTTAATCTTCTAATCTTAAAATTTTAGTTTATACAGGTGTTTATAACGATGTTAATTTTAGTTTATACCAATGACGCGTACTTTATTAAAGATTAGACTCTGGGCCCTAAAGCATCTAAAAGTTAATCTGGACACTTTACGCATGAAAATATTTTAAAGATAAAATCTTATAAAATATTTCTGAAGGATATATTTCATTTTTCTTGCATAGTTCCTTGTGTTTAGTAAATATTTATAAAAAATCTGATGTGGGCAGCACATGACTTTCCCTGCAGACTTATTTATATCCATGTTTTCTTTATTTTAATTAAATTTAATTCACTTTTAATTCAATTTTCGTTCTTATTTGATAACTGGACTTCTTTTCAAGTTTTTATTTGATAACTGGACTTCTTTTTAATGGGGTTGGTCTTATTCTTTTCGTCGCTAAAAATTATGTATTAAATCAGCATTTAATGGATATATTTGAGTATACCCAGTTCTTTAGTTTAGATTTGGACGATTTTTGCGGGCCATTTTGCAAAAAAAGGCAGGTTATTTTTTTCCGAATCGTACCAAAATCTAATCAGCACCAGGGTGACTTACAAGAGACTTTTCTACCAAATTTTGTGAAATTCGGTCCATTAGTTTTTCAGCTAAAGTGGATACAATCTTTTGCGGGCCATTTCACAAAAAAAGGCGGGTTCTTTTATGACGAATTGTACCCAAATCCAATCAGCACCAGATTCGCCCACAAGTGACTTACCTACCAAATTTTATGAAATTCGGTCCATTAGTTTTTTAGTTAGAGTGGATACAAAATCTGCACAGACAGACAGACAGACACACACACAGACGTCACGCTGAAAATAGTGTTTTCGTATTCTAGAGGTCTCGAAACGTGTAGATCCGTCGAAAACTCGAGTTGCGATTTTCGACATGATTCCAATTCTTTCCCTATACATTACCATGTATTGCAGGGAAAGTAAAAACGATAAACCTGCAACGTGATACTAACCAAGAACTCACCTTATTCACTTTTTCTGCTATTTTTTTTTTACGTTGGTCGAATAAATGAACCCTAAAATCAGTCCACCCCCTAAAATCATTACATTTTTACTTCTCATTTCGTGGCAACGTCTTCCCGGCGCAACTTTTGCCAGCAAGAATCTCCGAGGCTGCGCTTTCCATTAATATTCAGCAAAAATGTAGGTCTCTTTCTAGCATCTAAGATGCACGTGCTTTTAAAACTCAAGTTTAAGGAGAATTTATGGCGTCCTCTATTGCTTGTTTGCAGCTGGGCCATCCATCTTTCGCCTCGCCGGAAGTAGAAAAATGTTTTACCGCCGCGGCAGGAGTCCTACAGGACCGAATGCGGAGTTGCAAAAACGTGGGACAAGTCTTTTCAATAATGAAGCCATTTATTATCATTTGCGGGTTGAGAATTCTTTTACCTCCGTGGTATTTAACGGCATTACTTGAAAAATACATTTGAGAATTGGCAACGAATGAGTCCAACTTCGGAAAATACTGAGTAATGCTTATCGAGCCGGTAAATGAATAATTGTTTGCTGGGAAAATGCAGTCGCTTATTTTGTTAAAAGTTGGTTTAAGGATAAGAATTTATAGTCAAAATAGAATATTAGGAATTTCAGTTATAATTTAATATTTTAGAGTGCTCCCTGGATGAAAGTATTTCTTCGGTGTTGTATCCCGAATTGTTTATGTACCAGAGAATCCAATAGTTATTGTTGAGTTTAAACATTTATTGATATTTATGTACGGTTGGAAGTTTCGAAAGTGCAGCAAAGAACATTAAAGATCTAAGGTGTGTGGTTGGCACGCACTGATTGGATAAATATCTTTGGGGGGAAAAATGTATTCAAAAATGTGTTAGATTTTTTAATATGCATAAGAGTAAGAACTCGTATAATGAATATGTCGATTTCAAAATATTGAATCAAATGTATTATTCATCGTTTAGTAAAATACATAACTAACACATAACTTTCCATTCAGTTTCAATATTTTTTTTCATACTTTATATCCATTTGACTAGTTTTACTTAATATTCAAACTAACACGTTAGGTGGTTGCATTTTTAATAAGGCAACAAGGCTGGAACGTCTAATGTGAGCAATACGGATTTCCATAATGGCCTTGTTTGTTTCTTTTTTTATCTAGGATCAAGGAAGGCATCCGTAATTTTAATTTCAGATAGACTGGATAGTAATCGAACTATCTAATTTATTTTCGCGTTGAGTTGTGCAGAAAACTGAAAATTTATTTTGGATCGTTATGGTGGCTTTAAATGTGCTCTGGCTATGCGCATACGCCATGCGCATAGCGCCGCGGCATCGTGGTTTGTAAAATGGCGACTATGCAAGAAAGAAGCACCCCAAATGATCGGGGTCCGGTCGGCATTGCCCGTATTGCCAACCGCTAAATTCGCTACTTCCCACTTCAAAGGGGTTGAAATAAAGTGGGATTTCCCAAAGCCATGACCATTATAACTCCAGAATCGAGCAACAGACTTAATTTTTTAAAGGTCCTCATTGATCACGGATAACACCAGGAATGGATATTTTCGTACCCCACACCGGACGATATGGGAAGTAGTAGGATGGCCGAATTGCATGATCACCCTATCCTTCCGGTGGTTTACTTTACCCTGAGGTTTCGGCTGCTGTAAATTCCATTGCATATTTTCTGCCACTAAAAGTAATCTCGCCCTGTTCAAAGAACGGATCTCAACAGGTAATCCATACACATTGTGGATTACTTTAAATTAATTTGAAAAATTGTATTAAGCGTTTGCACTTGTTAGGTGAAGGATAGACATTCAAACTAATTCAAATATTCGAGGAATTAACATTCCACACAAAACCTAAAGAGAAATTAAAATTCGATATCCATCGGCGTCCGTGTTGTTGTTGTTGAGACCCAGACCGTCCGACCTACCAGAAAGGTGTTGAAGACCCAGACCGTCCGACTCGTCCTGAGGACTTGAGCATCTATTTGGACGGCCGGGAGAGGAGTTGGCAGGCGTCCGGCCGATGTCCGGGTGTCCACAACAACCAACACCAAATTTATTGAATCTTTAAAAAATTTTTACAGGAGTGGTTACAAGGATATAAGCTAATAACATAGTTTTGCTAATATGAAAATATATCTGAAGACTTGATTACATTTATACTCTTGTAGACTTGAATACATTTTGTTGACTTATTTACATTATTGAAGACTTGATAGTATATTTACAAATGACATAATGATCTGAGATAATATAAGTATTATGATAGTAGTTGAAAACATTTTGAAGTTGACTATATATTATAAAATGGGGTGCAACAACTAAAGACAACACAACAAAAGGAGACGACACCACCGAGAAAACCAACATATAAAAAAACAACATAAAAAACAAACAAAAAAACAACAAGAAGAGGAGTCACCGACCGAAAAAATTAAAAGCAGAGATCCCCAGGCTGATTATGAAATTTTATTAGAGATTTCTCTCGCTATGAGAACACAGTTTTTTATTTTATTGATTGAAGAAGGGTTAGAGCAGACACTCGAGAACCAGGTCGCCGTATTATGGGGTGAAGGTTTATAAAGGTGAAAAGCTTTGGTAAGGGGGCAAGAAAAAACGTAGTGATCGGCGTCGCCGAAAGCGCCGCAGGAGCAGCAGAAAGTAGATTTACATTTGAAAGAGAACAAATAATCGGGGAATGGGCCGTGGCCCGTAATAAAGTAGATTAAATATTTATTAGTAATATGTGTATTAAAGTTAACTTTTGGAAGGAAATTTAAAATTCTGGCGGGATCGTGAGTTCGGGGGGAGACATAGTCATTTAAAAAGGATTGCCAATTACTAAGGATATCAAGTTTGTAATGTTTTTTGAGAAGTGAATAAGGGAAAGGTAAAGAAGTTGGAGAGCCAGAGGTAGTAGCTAGTTTTGCATTTTTGTCTGCGACCTCGTTACCCGAGATGTCGGAGTGGGCTTTAACCCAACATAAATTAATTAAATGTTTATTAAGATTAGCATTAGTTTTAATTTTGGATAAGTAAAAAGATTTGTTTTTGATGGAGTTAAAGGCCGAGATTGACGATTGACTGTCTGTAAAGATATTAATTTTAATGTTTCTATTAGATGCCCAATTTATAGAGAAATGGATCGCAGCAATTTCTGCTTGGAAAACTGTGTTCCCATGCTCAAGTTTAAAGGTGAAAGTTTCTTCCAGTGTGTTTTCGTTAAAGATGCAAATGGCGTATCCTGTATTGTTTTCAATAGAGGAACCATCAGTGTAAATATTTATTTTGGAAAAGTTAAGTGGATTAATGGGGGAAAAGGTCACTGTACGTTGAGAAGGAGGGATACTGGAAGAAGGGCAGTTATGATCAAATTTTTCAGGGGGGGGAAGGGCAGGATTTGTAAAAAGGTTATTGCGAAGTTTCCAAAAGGTATATTTTTTGTACAAAGAATTTATTACAAAGTGAATGGGGGGGATTCCAGTTAAAGAAAAGAGAGAAATGTTAGAAGTAGTCCGAAAACCAGATGAGATTTTTAAAAGAAAAATCCTTTGAAGAGAGATAAGTTTTTTGACCTGTGCCCCAGTCAATGCTTTTCCCCAAACTCCTGAGCCGAAAGTAATTATCTTTTCGATAACCGAAAGATACCAAACTTTAAGAAAGGATTTATCAACACCCCAGTTACTGCCAGTCACTCTCCCAAAAGTGCTAGCGAACTTGAAGCACTTCTCTCTCAGATTAAAAATATGGGAACTCCATTTAAGGTTATCGTCGATCGTGATGCCTAAGTAATTTATTTGTCTAGTAGTTTGAATTTTAACGTTTTGGATTTTAAATGAGGGTCTCTGTTTAATTTTAGATCTATTTTTTTTTAAATACGATAGCTTTACATTTTTCGGGGGTGACGGAGAGTTTAAGGGCCGAAAGGGAGGACGAGATAAGATCAAGGAGATTATTAGTATTAATACGTAATGTTTTCAAGTTTGTGGAAAAAGTGACCACCGCAAGATCATCCGCGAAGGCCTGCAGGTAAAAAAGATCATCATTAAGATTAAGTATATCATTAAAATAAATACTCCACAGGGTAGGAGAAAGAACCGAACCCTGCGGAGCCCCAGAGGAGATACATTTAGTGATAGAGGAAGTGCCGTTAGCCAGAGAAATTTGTCTATTATTTAAATAAGAGAATATAAAGTTTTGGTAAATTGGTGGAAGATTGATATTAGAAAGTGTTTGAGGTAATATATTCCAGTTGAGATTATCGAAGGCCCCGCAGATGTCCACGGTGGTCAGGGAAACGAAATTTTTTGATTTGTGAGTAGAAATGTTATTAATCAGCCTGAGGGTTGCATCCTCGCAACTAGTAAGTTCCCTAAAACCGAATTGCAGGGGATGAAGAGCTCCAGCAGAGAAAAGCCAAAAGTTGAGTTTGTTAATAAATATTTTTTCCAAAATTTTTCCAAGGGTAGGTAATAAGCAAATTGGGCGGTAGGAAGAACAAAGGGTGGGATCCTTACCGGGTTTATTAAAGAATATGATATTTGCATTATTAAGACATGAGGGGAAATGGCAAAGTTTAAAGCAAAGGTTAATGAATTTCGAAAAAAAGAAAGGGGATGATTTAAAAAGTTTTTTCCATATTGTGAAGTCCAGGTTATCGAGACCGGGAGCTTTTCCGTTTTTTAAATTTTTGATTACTGCTGAAAGCTCCTCATCCGAGACAACCCCCAACCCATCAGAAGGTAAATTAAAATGTGGAAAACCGCTAAAGTCAGTATCAATTTTAAAGTGGTGGTCCATCAATCGTTTCAATTTGTCTTCATAGTTAAGGGAGGGGGAGTCAGGGAAAAAAAGATTAATATTATTGAATTTTCTATGTTTCTGGAAGGCAAATTTGAAATGTGAGCCGAAAGAGTTACTGCACTTAGTGCAATAAGCCTTCCAGGAATCCATTCGGGTTTTTTTGAGGAGTAATTTATATTTGGCTTTATTAAGCTTGTAAAGAATTTTGGCAGAAAGTATAGTTTCAGGAGAAGCATCATTTCTCTCGAGTGACCGAATTCTTTTATATAGGGCAGTGACAAAATTTCTATGTTTCGAAAGGGTTGGGGTCCACCAAGTGAAGTTTTTTATAGTTTTAGTCTTTTTCTTTCTAATATATTTAAAGGCGCAATCTTGGACGGATTCAATTAAAATTTTTACAAAGGAGTCAAGAGAATTTGTGTCGTGAATTTTATCTAATAGAGGATTAAGAAAGTTAAGGTTGTTTTTGAAGTTGTATATAAATTTGCCTATACCGTATTGAGTTTTTAAGAAGAAAGTATTATCTGAAGGAGGATCAAGGTTAAAAATAATTTTGATATATTTATGGTCACTGAATGTGTCACTCGAGAGAATCTCCCAACTCTGAATAAAATCGAAAAGTGAAAAGTTAACAAGGGACAAGTCGGGGAAGCCATTTCCAGTATGTGAAACAAAAGTTGGACCACATTTAACATCATTACAAATTACAAGATTATTATTAAGACAAAAGTCGATCATGTCGAGTCCCCTCTGATCGGTGAAACCGTATCCCCACATCCGGGCACGGGCGTTAAAATCTCCAAGGAGTAAAAAATTTTCATTAAAATAGTTAAAAATTTCAATTTCTGATAGCATGTTTGTAAAATCATCATGAGGGGGAAAATATATGCTCGCTAAATTAATTGGAGCGTGATGTGGTAGTAAAATTTCTACAAATATTGATGTTAGTGATTTATATTTAAAGTTTACTATAAGTTGGGGGTTAAAAATTAGAATAATTGATTTTTGTAAGTTGGAAGAATATTGTCGAACCCCAGGGGGGGGGGAGAGAGAATTAAATTATGATTAACGTATGGCTCTTGAAGGCAAACAAAATCTATTGAATTATCGAGGGCGAATTTAAATAATGAAGAGTGAGCAGAGAGCGAGTGATTAACGTTAATTTGAATACCGGAAAAGTTCATTAAAAAAGAAAAAAATATAGAAAGAAAAAAAAAAGCCCGGAGGGGGAAGCAAAAGGTACTAAAATTACATAAAAACAAGAAATAACAAAAACATGAAATAACAAAACATACAGAACAAAAGACATATAATATGCAGAATTAAGGAAACCAAAAAATTGTTAAGCCTCATTCTGAAGCTTTCTAATTCTCGCCATCTCAGCCTGAAAAGTTTGGCAGTTCTTTTTATCATAGGTTGTATGATTAGTTTTGTATTTTAAACTAGAGTCTCCTGCGTTAGAAGTAGTACAGTTCACACAGGTTAAGGTCTGAGCTTTGCACTCTTTGTATGTGTGTCCGCTACGGGTACAGTGGCTACAATTACCGGTAACATGGTGACAGGAACTTGCCACGTGTCCGTAGCCCTTACATTTGTGACATATTTTTAATGCAATATAGTTTTTTACTAGGTAAGACTTGAAGTGATGGAAGAGTTTTTTCGTTTCCAGTATTTGATTTGCATCGTTAGTGTTCATGAGAAGTACCCAATTTAAGTTGCCAGACCTGGCTGGGAAATTTTTTAGAATTCCAATATCTTCTGTTTTCAATGTAGGATGGTTGATCACCACCAATGCTTTTACATTCTCCTCATTGAAATTGGGAGGAAGGTTGAAGATTATAAGTGCCTTTTTACGTTCCTCCTGGACCCTAATTGTAAATTTGCTCTTGATGGCCGAATTTTGAAATTTTGGTAGTAGTTTCGCTGGGTTGTCCTCTTTACATGTAACTTTGAGCGTACCGTTAGGCAGTGTAGTGATGTTTTTAATGTTGACTCCAAGAGGACAGGGGAGTGAGATAAGGTCTTTTTTCAGCTGTAGGTTATCTTTTGAGCGATCCAGTCCTTGGAGTAGAACGCTGGAGAACTGGCGAGAAGAGGTTCCAGGTTGAGCAGAAGATTGAGCAGCGTAGGAGGAAGGAGCAGGAGCAGTAGGTCCTGATCTTTTGAATGACTGTTGTACCGAGTTTTTGACCTGCGTAGGAATTTCTTTCAAAATATTTGTAGTGAAAGATTTTAGGTCATTGTTGATTTTATGCTGGAAATTTGCGAAGTCATCATTTAGTTTCTTGGAAAGGTTTGAGAAAGCTACAGCATCTACCAGTAGCGGTCGAGAACGAGGTGATGGAGCAGAACCAACGTTACTTTCGAGAGTATGAAGAGAGATTTTAATATCTCTAAATTTGTCCTCCGTGTATGCTTTATGAGTGGCATTTAACTTTACGTTTTTGGTAAAATATTTCTCAAGTCTATCAATGTTTTTCATGATCTTAGCCACATGTTCGTTATTGAGATTAAAAGGTGGAGCATCTTTATCAGTAGCGGTGGAGCCAGGACTAGAACAGGTAGAAGGGGCAGGAGTAGAGGGAATATCTGTGGATTTTGAAGAACCAGGCAGAATCGGAAAGTCGAGAGCAGGAGTCGTCGGAGCCGGCGAAGCCGAAGCGGCAGGAATAGATGCTGAGTCCAAGGCGACCAGAGAGAGAGAGCCAGGAACCGGAGAAGAAACCAATGGGATGTCTTGAAGGGTTGGAGCAGAGAACTGAGCAGAGTGGGAAGGAGTGCAGGATACTTGGGTAGATCTGGTAATTGCAGGAGAGGTTGAAGTGGTAGTTGATTTTACCGCAGGTGTCGTAAAGTTTTTGGTTGAAGTTGTCCATGCAGGTTTGAGAAGTGGAGTTGTAACAGGTTTCGAGAGGATTTTTGAAGATTTGGGTGGGTCCAAGGGAGTAAGAGAAGTCACAGCGGAGTTTGAAGAAGAGGATGAAGTTTGTTTAGGCAGTCGAGGAGGCAGAATAGTGGAGGAGAACAATGGAGAGTCATATACTTGCGACGTACGAGGAACACTTTTGAAATTGGAAAGTCTAATTCCAGAACCACCAGTAGTGGGTGTATTCTCAATTGGATTATTTCCACTGGATGAACTGATAATTGAGTCTGTATTTACGGGTTCAGTTATTTCAGTGTTCATTAAACCAGGTGTAAGTATAATTGGGGGTAGCAAGGGTGGATAGTCCAAGTTAGAAGGTGAATATGAATTAGGATTCATTTTAAAGAATATTTATAATACTCAATATAAAAATAATACTCTATGTTAAGATAATAGTACACAATATAAAAATTATACTTCATAAAAATGTTGTAGATAAGAGTATAGCATATAAAACCAGGTCAGCATTTCAAAAATTCGGAGGTGTCGTCAAAAGGACAATTATATATATATTATATATATTATATATACATTTTATAACAAAAAATGCTTTAGAGGCATAAATATTTAGTGAAATCAAGCGTGTCCGAAATGACAAAATTAAAGAGATAGTAACGACAAGCACCATCAATCATGTGACGAGCAACCTGGCACTTTGCCAAGGACAGATCCAAAATAAAAATACAGGGGGGAAAGGTTGAAGCGAAAGCTGAGAACATGAAATCAGATACATTTTAAAATGCTAATTACACACTAAAAATTAACACAGAGGGAGAAAATAACTTTTGAATAACAGTAACCAGACTTGAAAATACATATATATATACACAAAATTACAAAAATATGCAAATATATTAAGATTTACAGATGTATAAAGTGCGGGGATTTCGCACTTTTTGAAAGAGCTTCCAATACAATTGTATTACAGCATTTTTTTTACATAGAAATAGAATATTTTTGATTTTAAAATGCAGATACCTCGACAATCAGACGTCGGAACGGAAAATCACAGATACCGTAGAAAAGCTGAGACGAAGCACTTCAAGAAAACACTAAACAATTAAACACAAGACGCAAAATCACGCGCACACGGCATAAAAAAGCGGGAGCACAAAAACATGCGTACAATCTACCAGAAAGGTCAGGTGTCTTCTCTCCTACCAGAAAGGTGTTGAAGACCCAGACCGTCCGACTCGTCCTGAGGACTTGAGCATCTATTTGGACGGCCGGGAGAGGAGTTGGCAGGCGTCCGGCCGATGTCCGGGTGTCCACAACAACCAACACTAAATTTATTGAATCTTTAAAAAATTTTTACAGGAGTGGTTACAAGGATATAAGCTAATAACATAGTTTTGCTAATATGAAAATATATCTGAAGACTTGATTACATTTATACTCTTGTAGACTTGAATACATTTTGTTGACTTATTTACATTATTGAAGACTTGATAGTATATTTACAAATGACATAATGATCTGAGATAATATAAGTATTATGATAGTAGTTGAAAACATTTTGAAGTTGACTATATATTATAAAATGGGGTGCAACAACTAAAGACAACACAACAAAAGGAGACGACACCACCGAGAAAACCAACATATAAAAAAACAACATAAAAAACAAACAAAAAAACAACAAGAAGAGGAGTCACCGACCGAAAAAATTAAAAGCAGAGATCCCCAGGCTGATTATGAAATTTTATTAGAGATTTCTCTCGCTATGAGAACACAGTTTTTTTATTTTATTGATTGAAGAAGGGTTAGAGCAGACACTCGAGAACCAGGTCGCCGTATTATGGGGTGAAGGTTTATAAAGGTGAAAAGCTTTGGTAAGGGGGCAAGAAAAAACGTAGTGATCGGCGTCGCCGAAAGCGCCGCAGGAGCAGCAGGAAGTAGATTTACATTTGAAAGAGAACAAATAATCGGGGAATGGGCCGTGGCCCGTAATAAAGTAGATTAAATATTTATTAGTAATATGTGTATTAAAGTTAACTTTTGGAAGGAAATTTAAAATTCTGGCGGGATCGTGAGTTCGGGGGGAGACATAGTCATTTAAAAAGGATTGCCAATTACTAAGGATATCAAGTTTGTAATGTTTTTTGAGAAGTGAATAAGGGAAAGGTAAAGAAGTTGGAGAGCCAGAGGTAGTAGCTAGTTTTGCATTTTTGTCTGCGACCTCGTTACCCGAGATGTCGGAGTGGGCTTTAACCCAACATAAATTAATTAAATGTTTATTAAGATTAGCATTAGTTTTAATTTTGGATAAGTAAAAAGATTTGTTTTTGATGGAGTTAAAGGCCGAGATTGACGATTGACTGTCTGTAAAGATATTAATTTTAATGTTTCTATTAGATGCCCAATTTATAGAGAAATGGATCGCAGCAATTTCTGCTTGGAAAACTGTGTTCCCATGCTCAAGTTTAAAGGTGAAAGTTTCTTCCAGTGTGTTTTCGTTAAAGATGCAAATGGCGTATCCTGTATTGTTTTCAATAGAGGAACCATCAGTGTAAATATTTATTTTGGAAAAGTTAAGTGGATTAATGGGGGAAAAGGTCACTGTACGTTGAGAAGGAGGGATACTGGAAGAAGGGCAGTTATGATCAAATTTTTCAGGGGGGGGAAGGGCAGGATTTGTAAAAAGGTTATTGCGAAGTTTCCAAAAGGTATATTTTTTGTACAAAGAATTTATTACAAAGTGAATGGGGGGGATTCCAGTTAAAGAAAAGAGAGAAATGTTAGAAGTAGTCCGAAAACCAGATGAGATTTTTAAAAGAAAAATCCTTTGAAGAGAAATAAGTTTTTTGACCTGTGCCCCAGTCAATGCTTTTCCCCAAACTCCTGAGCCGAAAGTAATTATCTTTTCGATAACCGAAAGATACCAAACTTTAAGAAAGGATTTAACAACACCCCAGTTACTGCCAGTCACTCTCCCAAAAGTGCTAGCGAACTTGAAGCACTTCTCTCTTAGATTAAAAATATGGGAACTCCATTTAAGGTTATCGTCGATCGTGATGCCTAAGTAATTTAATTGTCTAGTAGTTTGAATTTTAACGTTTTGGATTTTAAATGAGGGTCTCTGTTTAATTTTAGATCTATTTTTTTTAAATACGATAGCTTTACATTTTTCGGGGGTGACGGAGAGTTTAAGGGCCGAAAGGGAGGACGAGATAAGATCAAGGAGATTATTAGTATTAATACGTAATGTTTTCAAGTTTGTGGAAAAAGTGACCACCGCAAGATCATCCGCGAAGGCCTGCAGGTAAAAAAGATCATCATTAAGATTAAGTATATCATTAAAATAAATACTCCACAGGGTAGGAGAAAGAACCGAACCCTGCGGAGCCCCAGAGGAGATACATTTAGTGATAGAGGAAGTGCCGTTAGCCAGAGAAATTTGTCTATTATTTAAATAAGAGAATATAAAGTTTTGGTAAATTGGTGGAAGATTGATATACCAGAAAGGTGTAAGGTAACTGAATGGACGGCCGGGAAGTGCCACCCAATTTAGACCGAACCCAGTGGGGGAGGCATCCACAGGGACCGTACCCTCCTTCCCCTACCACCAACCTCTCGGAAGGACTTACGGACCACACTTACCCACATGTTTAACGTGATCGTACTCCGCATGAACACGGCGGCATTTGTGGTAGCGTGCAAATCTAGCGCGCAAACCACGGGGATACCGCACCCGAGATGGCCAACAGCACGCGGTGTTCCGAGGTGGTCACCCACCAAGTACTAACCGCGCCCGATGCTGCTTGACTTCGGTGATCTAACGAGAACCGGTGTTTTCAGCACGGTACGGCCGTTGGCCCCATCGGCGTCCGTGTGTCCGATCTTTGCTGCGATTCGACCCATACCTGTCGGAGGCTGTATATGGAATTTTAATTCATTTTTACTTTCCCTGCAATACATGGTAATGTATAGGGAAAGTATTGGAATCATGTCGAAAATCGCAACTCGAGTTTTAGACGGATCTACACGTTTCTCGAGACCTCTAGAATACGAAAACACTGTTTTTAACGTGACGTATGTGTGTTTGTCTGTCTGTGTGTCTATGTGTGAAATGTATGTATCCACTCTAACTCAAAAACTAATGAACCGAATTTCATAAAATTAGGTACATAAGTCACCTGGGTGTGACCCTGGTGCTGATTAGTTTTTGGTAGTTTTTGGTATGATTCGATAAAACAGAACCGGTCTTTTTTTGGTAAATAGCCCGCAAAAATATCATGTATCCACTCTAGCTGAAATACTAATTTCACTAAATTTGGTAGATAAGTTACTTAGGGGATACTCTGCTGATTAGATTTTGGTACGAATCAGAAAAGAACAACCTGCTTTTTTTACGAAATGGCCCGCAAAAATCGTCAAAATCTAAAAAAAAAATTCCACGTTCTCTTTACTTTAATTAAATTTAATTTACTTTTTTAATTCAATTTTCGTTCTCATTTGGTAACTGGACTTATCTTTAAAGGTAGCGTAGAGAAAATACGAAAAACTAAAATATCTGGAGAACGGCTAGTCCTAGTGTAATGGGGTTGGTCTTATTCATTTCTTCGTTAAACATTACGTATGAAACAAGCATTTAATGGATATATTTGAACATACGTAGGTTTTTTATTTTAGATTTTGACGATTTTTGTGGGCCATTTTGCAGAAAAAGGCAGATTATTTTTGTCCGAATGTTATCAAAATCTATTCAGCACCAGGGTAATCTACCAGCGACTTATCTACCAAATTTTGTGAAATTCGGTACATTAGTTTTTCAGCTAGAGTGGATACAAGCTTTTGCTGGCCATTTTGCAAAAACAGGCGGGTTCTTTTATCCCGAATCGTACTAAAAACTAATAAGCACCAGGGTCATACCTATATGACTTACCTACCAAATTTTATAAAATTCGGTCCATTAGTTTTTAAGTTAGAGTGGATATATACATTGCACAGACAGACAGACACACACACAGACGCCACGCTAAAAATTGTTTTTTCGTATTCTAGAGGTCTCGAAACGTGTAGATCTCGAAGAGATGCGATTTTCGACATGATTCCAATACTTTCCCTATACATTACCATGTATTGCAGGGAAAGTAAATAAACTACGTATGCTCAAATCTATTAATTAAATGCTTGTTTTGTACGTAATTTTTGACAAGGAAAAAAATAACACCAACTCCATTACTCTAGGAATAACCGTTGTCGAGATATGAGATTTTTTTGCATTTTTGTTATGCTGCCTTTGGGAAAATATCCAAATAACAAATGAAAACAAAAATTGAATTAAAAATGCAAATTTAGTATTATTTTGTACAATTAAACTCAATTTAATGAATTATTAAAGATATAAAAAATTGAATTTGCGTCTGCAAGGAAAGTCATGTGCTGCCCACATCAGATTTTTACTTTCCCTGCAACACATGGGGGATTTTTACTTTCCCTGCAATGCAATAATGTATAGGGAAAGTATCATCAAACCATCATACCAAAAATCACAACTCGAGTTTTCGACTGATCTACACGTTTTGGGACCTTTGGAATACGAAAAAACTATTTTTATAGAGACGTCTGTGTAAGTGTCTGTGTGTCTGTCTGTACAATGTATGTATCTACTCTAATTCAAAAACTAATAGACCAAATTTCATAAAATATAGTAGGTAAGTCACTTGTAGGTAACCCTGGTACGGATTAGTTTTTGGCTCGATTCAGGATAACAAAATCCGCCTCTTTTGCGAAATGGCCAGCAAAAATTGCCTGTATCAACCCCAGCTGCAAAACTAATAGATCAAATTTTACAAAACTTGATAGATAGTCACTTGTGGCTCACCCTGGGGCTGATTAAATTTTGGTACAATTCGGTAAAAACTAACCTACCTTTTTTTGCGAAATGGCCCGCAAAAATCATCAAAATCTAAAATAAAAACTACGTATTCTCAAATATATCCGTTAAATGCTTGTTTTATACATAATTTTTAATGATAAAAAAATAAGACCTACCCCATTACACTAGAACTAGCCGTTCTCGAGATATTTTAGTTTTTTTCGTATTTCCGCTACGCCACCTTTGAAAATACGTCCAGTTGCAAATGAGAACGAAAATTGAATTAAAAGTGGATTAAATTGAATTAAAATAAAGAGAACGTGAATATAAGTCTGCAGGAAAAGTTATGTGTTGCCCATATCAGATTTTTCGGTTTGGTATGGAATGTAAATTCCCCGAATATTTGAATTGGTAATTATATATATTATCCGCAGTTTACGTGTCAGATATCGCCTAACAACACTTTCCGTGAAACACCGAGGTTAAAAAATTAAAGACTATTTTGCGTTGAGTTTTGTTTTGCAGACTATAATTCATTGATAAGATCACGTTACAGTTTGCCAGCTATTATCTCGTTTACATATGTTGTCCCAGCGTCTCTTCCTATACAGTATTTGTCCCGTTCTTTTATTATTTTTCCCGGTGAAACACATAGCAGCTGGTCTTTCAAAAGAAAACATGCAGAGAGCTTGCTAATAACATAAGGCGGGGAAAATCAAAGTATTGCGTTCGACATATCAAAGTCCATTGAAAGTATCAAATTTTTTAAACTTATTAACCATAAGAAACGACTTTGGAGAATACTGCAGCCGATTTCATGAAAAATTACAAAATAAGATCCTATCAGGAAATTGAATGCAATCTGCAAGAAGCTCTAAAAACGTTGAATTCCTTAATAAGAAATGTATATTTCTTAGCCAATTTAAAAATTCAAAACAAAAACATTTTCAATTTTCGATCATTTTGAGTCAGAATGATAATCGTGAGTTCTTTAAAGTTCTGGTATGATTATGGGCTTTGAAAATGTTTTAATACTTGTTTTTAGTGGCGAAGAGTAAGGAAGACAGCGTCTATCCAAATAATTTACGATCAAGTATATTTTATTTAGTATATTTTATTTAGTATAAAATATTTTTATTTGGTATAAAATATTTTCGTTTAGTATAAAATAGTTTCATTTAGCGTAAAATATTTTCATTTAGTATAAAATATTTTTTATGTAAATGAAAAAGTATTTTTGCTAGATCTTCCTGCGCAGAATTCAATGCATGCGCTAGTTGGAAATTTCAGGAAATACGAATCTCTTTCCTTCTACACATGTCAGAGTATATTCCGTTGTGCAAATGGTATCAAAAGAAAATACTCCCAATTTCTATTCGAGCAACGGCAGTTCTTTGATGGACAAAGAAGGAGATTTCCCCCCTCCCCCTAATACTCATAATTTCGATTTTTTTCGGGCAAATAACGTTTTTTTTATTTATTGTCTGAGTCGTCTGTAGAGCACTTTTAAAAGTTAATAGGAAATTCGATTTATAAAATTTATAAATTATAGGGCTTTCTCGATATTTTTAAGAGTTCAAAACTCAATATATGGAGTTATATCTTCAGAAATGTGAGACATTCATCTAAAAAATCCAGATGTTTTAATTTAATGGATTTCACCTTACATTCTTTGATTTTCATATATTATTTGCTTCACTTTTTACTTTCCATATATACATAATGTATAAGGAAAGTATTGTGACGGGGTCGAAAATTGGAATTCGAGTTTTCGACGGGAGAGCACGGTTCAAGCATCCCTGATCACGAATGAAACTTTTTTGAAGTGATGTCTGTGTGTGTGTGTGTGTGTGTGCGTGTATCAGTGAGCCTGTGGAGACGATAACTGAGGAACGAATGGACCGATTCGAACGAAATTTGGTACAAAAATCACAATCCATAAACACTGCCAGCCTATTGTTTTTATACGCAATCGAATGTCCAGAAACCCCCCCCCCCTAATTTTTCGAGTGAAATTTTGAAAAAGTCGTCAAAAAATCAAAACCCCTAATAAAGTTACGCTAATAGACATTTCTTATATAATTTTTCATTAGAAAACGATTGACATAAATTTTAGATTGCTAACATGAACCGTTCTCGAGATATTGCACATTTAAAAAAAAAAATCAAAAAATCATATAAAAAAATATATTTTCTATTGAGAAACATGTTCACTTTTCATATGTAATACGATGCGATAAATTTGGTGACATCATTCTCGTGGATCCTAGCCCGTTCCATTCATGAAAAAAGATACTTTGAACAATACTTTTATATTTGAACGCCAATAGTCATTTATCTGCTGTAAGAATAACTTTTTTCTCCGTCCATAACGCTTGGCGGGATTTTGGCAACGAATTTGGTGGAATGTCGCCAACTTGGCGACTTTTTTAAATGTTGCTAAATTAACGAAAAACTCATCAAATGGATTAAAATGATGCTAAATCAATGAAAACGACGACTCATTGACGAAAGTTCAGTATCTTAGAAATAATATAAATATCTACTATAAAAATAATCTATTTTATTTTACTGTAAAAGTAGTAAATTCATTGCATTATATAAGGAAAGTCATGTGCTGCCCACATCAGATTTTTTTTTTATATATTTTCCTTGATTTTTATATTGAAATGGAGTTAAGCATATAATGTAATTTCCTCATTTCCACATAAACCTTTTATCCATCCACTGTATTATTTTAGTTCCATTGCCAGCAATACATTATATATCTCGATTGTATAGAGATTCTTTAACACCGCATAAACAGGGAAATGCATCTTATTATTTCGTCGTAAGCAGTGTTACCAGACTATTTAAAGGAAAAAGTAGCAGTCACGACGATAAAAGGTAGTCCACATTTTTTTATTGGTCGCTTCATCCAATGACGTCCTATCGCTTATGGAGCATTTCTTCATGACAAAATTGCTGTCCCAATAAACAGGTCCGATTATATCAAACTATACTATATTATTGTAAACAACTATACGAGTATTATGAATCATCAGAGTACGGCAATTCTATTCGTTATTAAGCACGCTTATACTTTATACATTTTCTTCGGTGATGTTCCAAGAAACTTTCTGAATGAGGGGGGGATGAACGAGAAAGATATATGATTTTTCTTTAACCAGTCTATGATGAGTGAGCGATTGTCATAAATTTTTCTGCGAAGAAGCTTCTTTAGGGAACAGAATCAGGGAAGTAAAACTTTAAGAATGTTTGACGAAGAAAATGCCGAAATTGAGTAAAAGTGCAGGCAAGTATGCTTGAACATGCAGCAGCCCCATGAGTTTTGCGTCAAAGTAAATCTTGTAGAAGTGATTAACGATGTGAAAACTTCTAAATAGTTATGTTAGAAAGATAGTGGATACATGTGTTTCAGTTTTTATTAAAACTGCTTGATTTCGTTTCCTGTTATAGCTGTAACCCTATTTATTAATGTATCATAGGTATTTCTTTTAAATATTGAAAATTCTAACTTCTCCGATAAATTTTTTTACTTCGATTCCAGTAATAGCGCATGGTAGTATTTACGTTATGCTCCTCATTAACAAAATGTAAACGTCCCAGAATACACAGAAGCGACTCCTGATAGAAAATTCTAAAATCCGAGCTTTAAGAAGTTTTGTGCTCCCTAACCATCTCATCTCCTGAAACGTGCTAATGAGCGGCAATGCACAGAAACCCGTAGTCTTCTGATCGTGATATATAATTATGATCAGTTGAGTACTTTCTTGTTATTACATGCCATGTTCAAAATCACAAGAACCCGCCAGGTCCCCTAAAATAAGGTCTCCTTATTTTTGGAACGCCTCTTTCTGGCGGGTTCTTGCGATTTTGAACTGCGTCTTTGCAGCTTCGTGTAACTCGAGCTAAATTATATACGAATTTTATGCTGGTTACGTAGAGAAACAGAATTTATCGGTATCCATAAAGGTTCGTAAAATTGCGGCAAATAGCAAGTGCAATTGCTGCCATTGCAGTTAAAGTTTATTCCATGCTGATGAGTGCATAATAAGCGCAAAACCGGTCTATCGATTCTGTTATCTGCAATGGGAGTGTCTTCTTTATTGCATTCCATGTTTATTCTTTGAGTTATTACAGGTCAAAGAACGTTATGAACGGAGGGATGCAAACAAATTATTATAAATACGATAGTTCGATGAGTATAGCTGACTTCGGAAGTCTAAACTAAGTTTTGCACACAACACACAGTAAATTCGCTTACTACGAGCACAGTTATCGGCCATTCACAGAGACAAAGCTGGTTCAAATATTAGAAGATATTGTAGTTTATCAATCTTCTAGTTTAAAGTAACAGGTCAGAATACCAATAGCTTCAGTCAGTAATATTTCTTTTCTCGTTATTCCATCAGCAAGACAATTGATATTTAAACAAATGGTTGGTTTGATATTTCAGAATGCCAATATCTTAAGAGGAATATTCATACATTAAGAGGTCTTTTGTAGGTCACAGTCAAATTACAAGATTGTTCACTACACTTTTTTATTACCAATGGCTGGGGCACATATGAACAAAATACAAAGGTAATAAACAATGCGAAAAACGACAAGAGTTGAAAAGATATCCGAAGATTATCGACCCAATAGTCCTCTTGACTCCCAATATCTGGAAGTCTCAGTAGTTCCCTGGGGGACTCCATAGTGACGTAGGTGGCGTTTGTCCATAAGTCCATTATCATCACACAGCAGACAGCCTCAGTAAAAATTTCAACACGGTACAAATATGCAGCAAGGCAGTCATGCCTAGTTAGCAGGTGAAAAACAGACACTGCCTCCCGTCTTGGTTTAACAGGCACATCCACGAGACACCCTCTCCCATAGTTTTTATCTATTCTGCTTTTCAATTCATGCTGGTACGTCGAATTCATAAATTGTCTTACAAATAATTTTGTCGTGAGAAAAGAAGTTTCTCGTTTTGCACAATGTATCAGCACAGCACCCTTTATGGCATGAAAATCTGCTTGCTCATTGACACACAAATCGCAATGACCAAAGATGCACTGAAAACCAACACGTTTGCGCTGAGACCTTAAGTATTTTATCAGTTCTCGACATTGGAAAACATCATTAGATATCGGGGCCTCAATAGAATCGATGGACTGGATTGCAGTCCGTGATTCCAACAGCAGCATAACATTTTTAAATCTAAGGAGGCAAATTAACTGGCTCAGTGCAAAGCGGATCGACTCCACCTCACCGTCAAAGATTGTTTCAAGTTCTCCCACCACTGAATAGAAAGAAAATAATTTTGAGAAAACGTCAACTCCAGTGATCGTATATTTTACAAATTGTGACCAATCCGTACATACATGTAGCCACTTACTTTTAGAATATTTAATCTCGATAGTCTCCAAAGCAATACATCTTGAAAACACTATATAGGACAGCTTTACAGTTACACTACACAGGGCAGTTTTACAGTTATAACAAAATTATAAAATCATTATCATAAATCTCTTGATTGGCACAGTTTCTTCACAAAGAACAAACTTGTACTGCAATTCTTCACATGTTTACTCTATTTTCATCGAAAATCTTCCAAGAAACTTATCAAATCTCAGAAGCCGGAGAAGAAAAGATATATGGTTTTTCTTTGACCAGTCTTATCATGAATATCTCAAATGTTTATTCTAAAGAGCATCTTTAGAGAGAGAATTGCAGGTGTAAAACTCTAAGAGTGCATCGTTTAGAAAATACTAAAATTAGCTAAAAATGGAGTAAGCAAGTATGCTTGCAGCGGTCCCATGAGTTTTGCGTCAAAGTTGAGCTGGCACAAGTGATTAACGATGGGAAAACTTCTGTTGAGTAAATATGTTAGAAACATAGTATTATATGCGGTTTGGTTTTAAAACAATCGCTTCATATTTCTGTCATCTCCATTTATAAAGAATACCATGTGTTACGAATATGTTTAAGCCACGTTCTACCAAAATCTCAATCATCGTTGTAATAAACATAGGACGGCAACATTTCGAACCTGTAAAACATGAGCGAATTGTAGATTCTATAAATTATTACAAAAATTTTTAATATATTCTTCTAGTATTTTTGCTATACATCAAATCTGACATCTATCAATTGAAGTAGCGATGTTATATTAAGAAGGTAATGGTCAACCATTAATGAGCATAGATGCGGAGTATAGCTATTTTGGGAGGGTAAACACCATTTATCAGTAGAAAAATGCGAAATACAGAGCAATATACAGTCAAGACAATATATAGAGAGCAATATACACAATTCAATAAATAGCCAAGACAATATATAGAAAGCTGTATACACAGATTAATATATAGCCATATTAGAGAAAGCGAATTAGAGATCAGTATATTATAAAAGATTCAGATCCAGCAAATCAGCAAACCCGAAGGTAAAATGGATTCTGAGCCGACCAGTCAGTTTATCCCAATACAAAAACCGAACCAACCAAACAGAGAGTAGCACACCTCAACTGAGGCAAATGTGACTAAAAATATCCAGACTAATGCCACAGAAAAACAGTGAATAAAAATCGGATGTGGGCAGCAAATAGCTTTCCCTGTAGAATCAAATTCATTTTCACCTTTCTTTCTTTCATAATTCATTAAATTTTTAAGTCGAGTTTAATTGCACAAGAAAACAGTTACTAATTTAAAATTACTCTGGATTTTCAATTTTAATTTATTATTTTCCCTGCAATACATAGTAATGTATAAGGAAAGTGTTGGAATTTTTGTCGAAAATCGCAACTCGAGTTTTTGACGGATCTACGTGTTTTGACACCTTTAGAACACGAAAACACTATTTTTAGCGTGACGTCTGTGTGTGTGTCTGTCTGTCTGCCTTGTGTGTCTATCTGTGTATGTATTCACGCTAACTCAAAAACTAATAAACCAAATTTCATAAAATTTAGTAGGTAAGTCACTTGTGTGTCACCCTGGTGCTGATTAGTTTTTGATACGATTTGGAATAAAAGAACCCGCCTTTTTTACGAAATGGCCTTCAAAAATTGCCTTTATTTACTCTAGCTGAAAAACTAATAGATCAAATTTTACAAAATTTCGTAGATAAGTCACTTGTGGGTTATTCTGGTGCTGATTAGATTTTGGTACGATTCGGCACCAAATTTTTAAGTCGAGTTTAATTGCACAAGAAAACAGTTAATAATTTAAAATTATTCTGGATTTTCAATTTTAATTCATGATTTTCCCTGCAATACATAGTAATGTATAAGGAAAGCATTGAAATCATGTCGAAAATCGCAACTCGAGTTTTTGACGGATCTACGTATTTTGACACCTTTAGAACACGAAAACACTATTTTTAGCGTGACGTCTGTGTGTGTGTCTGTCTGTCTGTCTTGTGTGTCTATCTGTGTATGTATTCACGATAACTCAAAAACTAATAAACGAAATTTCATAAAATTTAGTAGGTAAGTCACTTGTGTGTGACCCTGGTGCTGATTAGTTTTTGATACGATTCGGGATAAAAGAACCCGCCTTTTTTGCGAAATGGCCCTCAAAAATTGCCTTTATCTACTCTAGCTGAAAAACTAATAGATCAAATTTTATAAAATTTCGTAAATAAGTCACTTGTGGGTTATTCTGGTGCTGATTAGATTTTGGTACGATCCGGCAAAAAATAACCTGCCTTTTTTTGCGAAATGGCCTGCAGAAATCGTATAAATATAAAATAAAAAACTACGTAAAACTGAAATATATCAATTAAATGCTTGTTTGATACGTAATTTTTAAAGATGAAAAGAATAAGACCAACCTCATTGTTATGTAACCCGGACATCGCTGCAGGGCGTAGCGATTAACAGTATTCAATGCGCAAGCGCCGGGAGCATTACAAAAGGCTTGCATTGAAAAGCGTTTGTATGTACGCCTGTATGTATGTACGACGGCCCTTCCGTCACTCTGTAAAAATGATGTAAATAAAAGTTGTTAAGTTTTCAGCTTTGAGTTTATACAGTCCACTTAGTCACCTATAGTAGCTCGCCTGGAGTTCGTAGGTCCCAACACTCATTACACTAAGACTAGCCGTTCTCGAGATATTTTAGTTTCTCTCACGCCACTTTTGAAAATAAGCCCAGTTACCAAATGAAAACGAAAATTGAATTAAAAATGCACACTCAATATAATTTTAAATATTTATGGGTGTTACTTTGTGCAATTAAACTCAACATAATGAATTATTGAAGAAATAAAGTGAAGGTGAATATGGGTCTACAGGGAAAGTCATGTGCTGCCCACATATGATTTTTAGTTTCATTGAATGAATTTTCAAAGGTGATAAAAATGAGAAAAGCTGAAATGTCTCGGTAACAGCTAAAGTCACAAAGTAATTTGGTCGGTCTTATTATTTTTGCTGACAAAAATTACATATAAAATAAGCATTTAATTTATACATTTAATCATATGTAGTCTTTTATATTAGATTTTGACGACTTTTGTGGGCCATTTTGCAAAAAAAAAAAAAAAAAAAAAAAAAGCAGATTCCATTTTCCTGATTCGTGCCAAAATCTAATCAGTACCAGGGTAACCCACAAGTGTCAAGAGTTATCAGTCTAATTCTGTGAAATTTAATCAGTTGGTTTTCAGCTAGATACGAGTTTTGCGGGTCATTTCGCAAAAAAAAAAGCAAGTTATTTTTCTCCAATTGTACTTAAATCTAAATCAGCATTAGCGTAACAAGCGACCAATCTACCACATTTTAGGAAATTTGGTCAAATAGTTTTTGATTAGAGTGGGTACATACATTGGAGAGACAGACAGATTGCTCATATTCTGGTATTCTCAAAACTTTTGATCCGTCGAAAACTCGAGTTGCTATTTTTGACATGATACCAGTACTTCCCCTATGCATTACCATATTGTATGAAAAGTAAAAATCTGATGTGGGCAGCACATGACTTTCCCTGCAGACTTATATCCACGTTCTCTTTATTTTAATTAAATTTAATTCACGTTTAATTCAATTTTCGTTCTCATTTGGTAAGTGGATTCATTTTCAAAGTTGGCGTAGAGAAAAACGAAGAAACTAAAATATCTCGAGAACGGCTAGTCCTAGTGTAATGGGGTTGCTCTTATTCTTTTCTTCGTTAAAAATTAGGTATAAAACAAGTATTTAATGGATATATTTGAGCATACGTAGTTTTTTATTTTAGAGTTGAAGATTTTTGAGGGCCATTTTGTATAAAAAGGCAGGTTGTTCTTTTCCGAATTGTACCAAAACCTAATCAGCACCAGAGTACCCTTCAAAAAACTTATCTACTAAATTTTGTGAAATTTGGTTAATTAGTAATTTAGTTAGAGTGGATACATGAAATTTTTACGAGCCATTTCGCAAAAAAAGGGCGGGTTCTGTTTTTACGAATCGTACGAAAACTAATCAGCACCAGGGTCTCACCCAAGTGACTTACCTACTAAATTGTATGAAATTCGGTCCATTAATTTTTCAGTTAGAGTGGATGCATACATTTCACAGACAGACACACAGACAGACACACACACGCACAGAGACAGGCACACACAGAGAAAGAGAGAGACAGGCACACACACAGACACACACACAGACAGACACACACACAGACGTCACGTTAATAATAGTTTTTTCGTATTCTAGAGGTCTCGAAACGTGTAGATCCGTCGAATTCTCGAGTTATGATTTTCGATATGATTCCAATACTTTCCTTATACATTACCATGTATTGCGGGGAAAGTAAAAATGAATATGACTATAAAATATTTAGGATAAAAGGCATATTTAAAAACAAAGACGATAGACAAATTTATACAGAGTATATCTTTTGTGCAGAGTATATTTTTATGGGGCTTAATTACACAGATATAAACAGTTACTATCAGTTATACACACTATTAAAGTTTAAGTTTCAATAATTTCAATTATAGGAAAAAGTAACATGATGTTTCGTTTAATTCTATTTTAATTTTAAAGGTCAATAAAAATTTGTATATTTTCTTTCTTCTATCCCACACCCTTTAAATTTATGCCAAGAATGAACATATCATGTGACAGCACATAAAATACATTAATTTACTTATAAATACTTATTTAAAATTGCGTTAAATTTGTAGTTTTATAATTTCTTTTCATTTGACAACTTGAATATTTTAATGATACCCAGTAGACAAAATTTCAGAACAATGAAACAACTTGAGAACGTTTTTTCCTAGCACCGTGAGAGTGACTTCATATTCAGTCATTAAAAATTATATAAAATTTTAAATTAAAGATTAATACTTTACAATAAAAACATTATTATTTTCATTTTATATTTTTTATATTAGAAAGTCATTTTAAAATGAAACCAGTTCTGATTTTTGCAACAAAACCTAGTCAGTAACGAGGGATATCCCACCTAACAGACAACCTTCTAAAAGTAGTTGATTCCTATTCTAAACTGTTTTAAATGTCTGTAAATCCAGTGAAACCCGAGTTTGAATTTTTTTGACCACATTGTAAAACTGTGCATATAATATGTGGTCATGATGTACAAAGTTATGATGTAAAAATGTGGATGGGGAGGGGAGGGGGATCAAAAGGAATTATTGAGCCATAGAAATGCAACTTTGTATCTATATTTGGGTTTTAATTCGTGACTGATTGATATTACCATCTGCAGGCACTTTTATTAATTCTTACAATTGTTTGGAAACTGTCTCACAGGTATAAGGAATAGCTCGTCTGTCTCATAATAGTTTATAAGAATTTTATTGACATTGTGTTCCTTTAATAAATAAAATAAAATTGTTTAACGATTATATTCTAAGTATCTTTAAAACTGCAAAATAAATTATATAAAATACACTACGCAACAAACCTTTATTTTATTTATTTTTTCAGTAGGAACTACTTTTTCATAATTGTTTATGCCTCCAAAGTATAGGAGATAGTAATTCCTCTCATACTTTGCTTTTGTGACCATGAGAGTGATATTTTAAAATTTACCTATTTTCAAAAAAGAAACTACGAATCTACGTCTTTTCTTTCACATAAAGTTAGAAAAACGCATTTGAAACAAACATGTTTTTATACTACGGTTGTACAAAAATGACCCTAAAAGGTTTAGAAGTGAATAATGTTGCAAATATGTAGAAAGTTTCACTGTACTTTACCTCTATTAAAATAATACATACCGGATTTTGCTTCTATGCTCTGTTCAAGGAGAAAACTCCTTTACAGGCAGCCATTCCTATTAAGTCGATGTAGGGTTACCATAATTGAACACTCATAACAGGGTTGTCAGATTTAGCGGTTTCAAGAATGTGTTAGAATTTTCTCGAAATAACAAATTTCCGATACAAGTACCTTCTAAAAGTTTTTACGGAGAGTATATAAAATGAGTCATCGCTTAGTTGGAGAGTAGTTGACGTGATAAGAGCTACATTGAATTGTGAGATACGTCAGCGTTTTGATAATAGTACTGCAATTTTTGTGAATTAACCGATCATTTAATTGCTCTTTTATTGTATCTAATAGTTGTTTAGTGATCTTTAATGATAGTTACCGAGCTATTCACTGTATATTGTTAATGATTAAACTTACAGTGTTAGTTACAGAAATGTGGGTTAATTCTTGTATCTTGATAGTACACCAATGATTTTCAGAGATTACGTGGTAATAATAGTCTTCGAGATATACTGTAAATCACTTGCACCAATCTGCCTTCAAATATAATCTCTTATTTTCTCATCATACCGTCCATAGTGACGTTCAAAATCCAGAATATCCTGTCGAAAAGTTTCATCTTACTCCTCCGAGGAGGCTCTTGGCTTCTTCTTGAAATTATCAAGATGTGCATTATTATGGATCCGTTGCTATGAGGAGCAGTGGTGCATTTATAGCGTCAAAAATGACTTTCATTCCAAACAGACGTTTCGGAAATTGGGTGGTGTGATTTGTACGAAAATATTTTAATTTGGTAGATAAATTCTGATAATATAAACGTAGTTTTAATATAATTTGTTTTGTGTGTGTGAAATTGAAGTACTATTTAATATATTATTTTGATAATTTTGATTATATAAACGTAGTTAACGTTTGTAAAATTGCGTTTGCATGTCTTCATTGGATTCTAATTAAATATGTCGCTGTGTTATTTTCTTGGAGTGATGTGTTCGGAAAGAAAAGTTATATTACAATTTTCAAATCGCCCCCTCCCTAATTGTAGACACGTCCCTAATTTAATCATATATCAGATACTAATTCTGTTAGAACTTAGTTTAAGGCTATGCTATACATTTTAAAGTCAGCTAATAAAGACCATATACTTGTATTGCATGCACCTCGTATGCTTTTGTAGGGCTTATTACTGCCTGTGCTACAAGTTAATAATTTTACTTTCCCTGTAATACATGGTAATGTATAGGGAAAGTATTAGAATCAGGTCAAATATTACAAGTTGAGTTTTCGACGGATCTACAAGTTTCAGGACCTCTAGAATACGATAAGGCTATTTTTAACATGAAGTCTACGTGTGTGTCTGTGTGTGCGCAGAGTATGTATCCCTTCTATCTCAAATACTAATTGACCAAATTTCATAACATTTTATAGGTAAGTTACTTGTGGGTTACCCTGGTGCTGATTAGATTTTGGTACAATTCGTGAAGAGAGGCTGGCCTTTTTTTCGAAATGATCCGCAAAAATTGTCTGTATCCACTCTTCCTGAAAAATTAATAAACCAAATTTCACAATATTTGGTAGATAAGTCACTTGAGGGTTACCCTGATGCTAATTAGATTTTGGTATGATTCGAAAAATAAGAATTTGGCTTTCTTTTGCGTAATGGCCCGCAAAAGTCGTCAAAATCTAAAATAAAAGACTACGTATGCTCAAATATATCAATTAAATGCGTGTTATATACGTAAATTTTGATGATAAAAGGAATAAGATCAACTCCATTACACTAGGACTAGCCGTTCTCGAGATACTTTAGTTTTTTCGCATTTTCGCTAAACCACCCTTGAAAATAAGTCCAGTTACCAAATGAACACGAAAATTGAATTAAAAGTGCACATTCAGTGTAATTTAAAATAATTAATGAACGCGAAAATTGAATTGCAAGTGCACATTCAGTGTAATTTAAAATAATTAATGAACGCGAAAATTGAATTGGAAGTGCACATTCAGTGTAATTTAAAATAATTAAGGATATTATTTTGTGCAATTAAACTTGATTTAATGAATTATGTAGGAAAATATAAAAAAAAACGTGGATATGAGTCTGCAGGCAAAGTCATGTACTGCCCACGCTTTTGTTCTATAACGGGAATATCGTAAAGGTGTTGTTTATTTTTCCAAAGTACATATTCCGGTATAATCTCAATCAGCGGTTTACATCTTAATCCCCTAGCAATGCTTGGTACGGCAGGGTAGCAGTTTGCAATAAAACAAATATATCTAATCAAAGGAATACAATTCTAATAAGACAATTCATCAATAAGAGAAATATATATATATATATATATATATATATATATATATTGTCACAAACACCCTATAAGGCTTCGTGAAAAGACAATCCCTATGCCAGAAAAACGCTTTCCATTGCGTTTCAGTTTAATTCCCACATACCGCATTTAATCCATCTGAGTCAAGAGCTTGGGCCTATGATTAATTGGCAAAACATAACCGATAATTCATCACGAAGCTTAATTCTCTTTGGGGGATTTACGTTTCATGGTTTCCCATTAAGTCTTTTCCAATCCATGCTACGTTTTTAGTTCTCCATTGTTCTTTCGATACGGAAAGTCATTCTAGGAGACAGGATTGTTGTAGAAAATTATGTAAAAGTAGGAGTACCGCCATTAAATAATTAGTAGTTATTGGTTGTTATGATCAATCAAGCGGTGGTTATGGTTAAACGGTAGAGGGTCTATTTATAAGTTTCTTCTATTTATTTTAATTCATGTTCAATTAACAGTGCATTTTTATTTTCCATACTATAGAATATAGTATAGAGGAAGTATTGTTTTCAAGAAAATTTTGATTTTATTTGTTGAGGACGTCCAGAACACGTTTTGACTATATCTAAAGTGATGTCTGTCTTTCTGCAGTGTGTCTATGATCGATTTCTTGTGTAAATGATAGATACCACAATGTGAACGGATTTTCGCGAAACTTTATATCCAGCTCTGTTAATGAAAAGTCTCTATAACTGGATAAAACTTTTGAAATTCGAACGAAAATACGTATTTTATATTTTCTTATCATTTTATAGCATAGAACAAAATGTTACATTTTAGTATAGGGCAAAATGTTACATAATCAAGTATGAAAGAGGTTATTTATGGCTCACGAAACTTAACAGTTTCAATCATTGTAATAAAAAATCTGATGTGGGCAACACATGACTTTCCTTATATAATATAATGAATTTACTACTTTTACAGTAAAAAAAATAGTTTTTTCTTATAGCAGATACTAATATTCTTTCCAAGATATTGAATTTTCGACAATTAGTCGTCATTTCCATTGATTTAGCGTCATTTTTATCCATTTGGCGAGATTTTCGTTAATTTGGCAACATTTCAAAAAGTCGCCAAGTTGGCGACATTCCACCAAATTCGTCGCCAAAATCTCGCCACGCATTATGGATGAAGAAATAAGTTATTCTTACAGCAGATAAATGACTATTGGTGTTCAAATACAAAAGTATTACTTAAAGTATCTTTTTTCATGAATGGAACGAGCTAGATCCACGAGAATGATGTCACCCAATTTATCGCATGGTATTACATATGAAAAGTGAACATGTTTCTCAATAGGAAATATATTTTTTTAATTTCATAGGACTTTTTGATAATTTTTTTGAAAAATGTCCATTATCTCAAGAACGGTTCATGTTAGGGTTCTAAAATTTATGTCAATCGTTTTCTAATGAAAAAATACATAAGAAATGTCTATTTGCGTAACTTTATTAGCCGGTTTGATTTTTTGACAATTTTTTCAAAATTTCATTCGAAAATTTAGGGGGGTTCTGAACATTCGATTGCGTATAAAAACAATAGGCTTCCAGTGTTTACGGATTGTGATTTTTGTGCCAAATTTTGTTTGAATCGGTCCATTCGTTCGTCAGTTATCGGCTCCACAGACTTACTGACACACACACACACACACACACACACACACACACACACATACTTTCACACACACATACACACACACACATACACAGACATCATTTCAAAAATGTTTAATCCGTGATCAGGGATGCTTGAAACGTGCTCTCCCGTCGAAAATTCGAATTCGAATTTTCGACCCTGTCACAATACTTTCCTTATACATTATGTATATAAGGAAAGTAAAAATAGGCGTGATACAATTTTTGCGTTCGTGAAGATATTAGCCCCCTCTGGTTGGGAAAGTTACCTCCCCCTACGAGAGGGTACATTGTCACACTTGGTAGCAATCGAAATATTTTTTCAAGCCCTTTAAAATAAAAGGTAACATGCCACAATTGTGAATATTTGGTTCAACGATATTTTTTTTTCTTCCAAAATTTGCAAAAATAAATAAATAAATACATAAATAAAATAAAAATCACAAGCTACAGTTAAAAAATAGGTGTTACGCCCTGTGACAGTTTGTTTTATTATTTGAAATTTTGATTCTGCAAATCCGTCTGCAATTTCACGTATGTATGCACATTTTCATCTTCCTACCTATATTGTAATTTTCGAGTGAAAAGGATAACAAAATTAGGCAAATGTTGATTTCGCTTCGTCAGGCATGGAGAATGGACTTCACTTCGGTCGCTCATAATAATTGAAACAACTCCATCTTTCTAAGTTGCAAGTGAATATCGAGTCTTTAAAACAACATTTTTCAAAGTATGATCCGCTGAACTTGGGGTTCCGTAAATGTTCTTAAAAATTATAAAAAAACTCGTAAAATGTTTTAATACATAATTTGAACTGCAACGTTTTTTTTCTCATTTTGTGTTCCGCCTTCAAATTGAATTTTAAAGGAGTTCCGCAACCAAAAATGTTTGAGAGCCTCTGCTGTAGAAGTTTGACCATACGTCGTTAATTTCACAGCAACTGATTCAAGTTTCAAGTTGAACGGCATCTGCATAGTCTAATAATATTTTCTGTTTTCTTAGTGTCTACATTAAAGTCTCCAACATTAGTTAGAGAATTGTCATTTTTGCATCACTAAAATTTTTCGCTATTGTAAACAATTCATTTCGAAACTGAAAACCTAATTCAAAATCCTATTATATAATATAACCTTGTAAAGCTTAAAAATGCCTCAAATTATTTGCTTACTATTCATCTAGAAATTTTAGTATTCGAGATACAAGCTTTTAAACTAAAAATGTCCAATCCTTTTAAACGTTGCAAGACGATTACTCAGAAATTATAAGAGCTTGGTATAAGAAAATTATTGATCAAGAAACAGAATTTCTTATTGAATATTTTCATTTCTCATTGTTTATAGTGTAGAAGAAATTTCGAGTAAAATTAATTAAAGTAGAGCAAGAGGTAAGTAGTCTAAAATAGAGCAAGAATGTAAGTAATCAAAGTGGAGTAAAAATGTAAGTAATCAAAGTGGAGCAAAAATGTAAGTAATCAAAGTAGAGCAAAAATGTAAGTAATCAAAGTGGAGCAAAAATGTAAGTAATCAAAGTGAAGCAAAAGTGTAAGTAATCAAAGTCGAACAAAAGTGTAAGTAATCAAAGGGAGCAAGAGTAAGTAATCAAAGAGGAGCAAAAGTGTAAGTAATCGTTCGGACAAAACTCGTTCGGACAAAAACATTTTATTTTCTTCGCACACAGAATATTAGTTGAAGTTAATTTTGTATATTCTTTAATGGTACCCTATTTTCGACAAGAGAAGTGAATGTATTTTACATTTTGATATTACGATCGATTTCAACCGGATACCACGACCATAGACGTTTTTCACGTCAAAAACGTCGATTAATTTCAATTAATGTAAAACCATTTAAATAAATCCACACGCTATTTTTATATCATTTTTAAAGAAAATAAAATCATTACACCTAACTATTTTTCGGCATTCTTAGAAAAAATGCTGAAATTGCCTCGCAAAAAATGATTGTTACTTTTGAATATGTAATTAACCGTATTAATAAAAGCACTCTTGATCATTTGAAATAAAACTAAGACTTATTTCAATGACTTAGGGCATCAAAAATTATTAGCTTAATTTTTTAATAGGAAGCTGTTTTTTATTGTTACATGTTCAAAGTTTAAAATGGAACAAGGGTTATTTTTTTCACAGTTATTAAAACTAAACGGAACAAATTATATATAATGAAAAGCCTTATTAATAAAGAAAAATGAAAAGTATTTTTTTCTAGGGGCTATGAAGAAAATTTTAAATCTTTTTTTCATTCCTTTCTTTAAAAATAACAGTGGTATTAGCCGTAGGTAAACTAAATAAAAGGCTTGCTTTTGCTTATATTTGAACAAAAGTTAAAATAAGTAAAAAACTAAAATATTTTAAACGAATTCCCAACTCACGGCAACTTCTAAATATGCTTTATTCATTTATATTCAATTGTGCGTCCAGGCTTTTTTGTTGTTGATAAATTTGTGACAAAGTATTATCTTTTTGAATGCCACCTTTTCAAAAGAAATAAAGCATGGAATATTTTAATTACCTTCTTTTTCTGTTATTTGCTGACACCACTGAATTCTAAATTTACTAAAAAAAAATCTTTTGCATTCTAGTTTTCACGTTTTTACACTTATTAGAATTCATTAGTGTTTCTTTCTTTATGCGACTGTTCTTTTATTTGTTTCGCGTGTAATTTAGACTGCATATGTTTAAAGAAAATATTTTTAACGAAACATGCTATTTTATCTATTTGGTTATATATTTATTATTTCGTGCCAAATAAGTTATGGGTGTGTGTACATGCACGCATACGAGCACGCGTACGTGTATGTTCACATGCACGCGTACGTTTATGTGTACGTGCACGCGTACGTGTATGTGTACGTGCATGCATACACGTATGTGAACGTGCACGCCTCCGTGTATGCGTACGTGCACGCGTATGTATATGCGTACGTGCACGCGTGCGAGTATATGTACGTGCATGCATACACGTATGTGAATGTGCCCGCGTCCGTGTATGTGTACGTCGTGTAACATTTTACTTAATTGGAATATTGGTGAATTGGAACAGTTACACATTTTTGGAGCAAAGCTTAAAGATAGAAACAAATCTCGAATATAAATTAAATTTGCTTCGTGTGTTTTGGCGGCTACCCTGCCGCTTAATTAGATCAAAATGTGTACATACCACAGTGTCGTTGAAAAAAGTATTCTTCGATTTTTCCTATGGTTTTTAGATGGAAATTTATTGACAATATTTTCGATCTCTAAGAAACCGCTTATGTGAAAAACTCTTAATGCCATTTCAACATAAAATAACTTAACAAATAATTCTTATTTAAAAAAAAAAATCTCAGATGCACCTCGCTACTTGATCTAAACCATCATTGTACTACTAAATTTTGTAGCAGTGAGTCGCTTAGATTTCTCGCAACGCGGCGAACAGGCAGACAGACAGACAGACATTTTCTTTTATTGCTCTTGATTATGGCGATTTTTGAGAGCTATTTCAAATAAATAAAGATCACTGATTTTACCAAATCGTACCAAACTCTACTCAGCTGTAGGATAACACATAAATGTCTTAATTACCAAATTTAATTCAATGAAATTTTATCGCATTGTTTTCAAACTAACGTGAACACACGTCAGACATGGGCGCGATAGCCCAGTGGTTAGCACGCGGGAATTGCACTCGGTAGGCACGGTTTCGATTCCCTTCGCTGCCAAAACTGCCGCCGTGTTCACGCGGAGTACGATCACGCTAAACATGTGGATCTGTAAGTCTTTTCGAGAGGTTGATGGTAGGGGAAGGAGCGCACGGTCCCTGTGTATGCCTCCCCCACTGGGTTCCGGTCTAAATTGGGTGGCACTTCCCGGCCGTCCAAACAGATACCTTACACCTTTCTGGTAGGTCGGTCGGTCTGGGTCTCAACAACATCAACACGGTCAGACATACACACACACACACACACATATGTCACATTTAAAATGGTTCGTTCGGGGGCTACAATGCACGAAACATGTAAATCCGACAAAAGCGGAAGCTCTAATTTTCAACTCCATTCTTTTATATATTTTTCTATATATTATGTCTTGTAGGGAATTTTATGTATTGTAAGTAAAAAAAGAGTAATAATAGAAGTAGTATAAGAATTATTCAAGAGATTCTGAAATATAAATGAAATGTGTACACATATAAAATTAGTGAATAAATAGCCTAGAATAAAGCGAGCGATATAATTTGTGCTATAATTGAACGATATAATTTAATTGGAACGATATAATTTAAAGATATAATTTGCATCGGTTTTTGCCTATTTACTGAATGATTGCATAATCTTCCTTACAAGTTTTTCAATAAATATTTCTATATTTTTCTTAATTTTCAGATATTGCATCTCATTATCTTTAACAACTTGTAAACCATTCATGTGTGGACCCATTTCTGCGTAAATTAATAACCTGTAATTAGAAGCACAGTTACGCAGTTTCGAGTCAAAAAGAGGGAAAAAACCGTTAATAGGCAGATTAGTCGGAATGAGCGACGTTCTATCAGAATAATTCGTTCCGGTCCGATTTGACAGTTTTTAATTGAAGTGACACCTATTTTGCTTTATTACCACTCAGCTGTTTGAAGTTTCAAATTATCCGTAATCATGAGTTGATTCTTTTATTTGTAGCAGAACAGTGTAGTTTAATGATACGTATATTGTGTGGGATTTTTTTGTTTTATAGCGTAATTTTTTTTTTTTTTTATGTGAGACATTTTAAATCGCGGGGTAGAAGTAAATCATGAAAGAAGTGTAACGAGCAGTGTGGAAGTGACATCATTTTGTTACGAATTTCTAACAAAAAACAATTGTTATAATTTGAAGATCCAGGTTATTTAACCATGGCGACAAAATCAGCGACATGGATGACGAATTTTGCTGAACGACTTTTGGCAGATACTGGAAACTTTCCGAATTTTATAGATTGGCTAAGACCTTTACAAGTTACGATTTTTTTTCAGAATGTTAACAGAGGGCATATTACTTTCTGATAGGTCAGACGATCTGGGTCTCAACAGCAACAACAAAGGGCATATAAGTTCGTCAAAGTTCAGTTGGGTTGTTGGCGTGATACGAGTAAACGTTTCGGCAGAACTCAATGCAGAACCCCATAACTTTCTTCTGATTGTTTATATATGTTCCTACTACACTTATTTTGTAATGCAGCTGAAAGTGCAAAAATTTCCATCGTCGATAATCTTGTCATTTCTGGGATGATTCGGGCAATATAAATTGCCTTTTCTAATCCGAGATATTCTAATTTTCTAATCCGATCCTAATCTTCTTCCGAGATTGCATAATTTAATAAAAAATACTAAACAAAAAATTAAAAACCAAAATATATAGAAACTTTTCTCTGGGAACCTTTCTACCATAGTTACACCACGACATACATCAACCGTTCCCGGCCACTCAAACTGCTACTGTAAGCCCTCGGATCACTCGAGTGGTCTGGGTTTTCTACATATCAACCGTTTTCTATTCGAAATAGCTAAGCGAATGATGCTTCACATCAATCTATAACGAGTAACAGATTTTTTTTTTCAATTTCAGAATTAAAGTTGAACAAGAATTATTACTCACAGTTTAAGATTTTCGTAGCGATATTTCCTATGAAAGACTAACAAGAAAGATCAATCATGCTTAAAACATTGATTATGAAACACTTTCCAACTTCAATGCAATTTTATTTAAACATCTCTAAAATTCAATACATTCCTCGGTAATATTTTATAACTTATCACAATACTACATTAATTTATTATATTTGAAAACTTAACCTTCATCGAAAAAAATGAACTTCATTCAAATGACGGCATTGAAATATAAATTGCCTGGTTGAAACACCTTTAAAATGCGATACATTCCTAGGTAATATTTTTAAAATTATCATAACACTTCAATAATTTATAATATTTGAAAACTTCAGCGAAAACAAATGAATTTTATTCAAACAACGTCAACGAAATATAAATCGCCTCTATATAAAAGCAGCATTTCATTCATAAACATTTTCCCAATCGATTCATTCATCACAATACTATGTATAATAATTTATTTTATTTAAAAATTTGAAAAATTATTATCTACCATATTTATTTTAAAATGTGAAAACTTCCTCGTATATAAAATAATTAAACTCTTGGAGGGATATTTATTGTATAATATATAACTTTTTTCTGTCTGGAGGATATAACGAGAGTCAGAATTTAATTGAATTTGTTTTTCTCCCTATATTAAATAATTTTTATTTAAAAGAACTACCTAACATATTTCACTGAAATTTTTTTTATATATTTTGCGGGATAATTTGAATATTTTCTAAAGTTTTCGAAGCAATTTGTGAATTTTAAATTCGCTTAAGAAATGTTTGAAACATTAGGTCCCATAGGGTTCAATGTATTTCATTTTTTCAACCCGGGTTCAATAAAAAACTAATTGAGTGATATTATTCACTTATATTCCCATAGGTCCCACATAACCGTCTGAACAACATACTAAAATTTCATTTTGATAAAGCCATTTTTACGGCAGTTAGCGTGCTAACGGACAGACAGACAGAATGAATGAACAAAGTCATAAACACTTTTCAACTATGTTGTAAAGTGTTAATAATTGGGTGATATTATTCATTTATATTCCCATAGGTCCCACATAACCGTCTGAACAACATACTAAAATTTCATTTTGATAAAGCCATTTTTACGGCAGTTATCGTACTAACGGACAGACAGACAGACAGGCAGAATGAACAAAGTCAAAAACACTTTCAACTATGTTGTAAAGTATTAAAAAGGATAATCCCTAAACATCAATAGAAATCTTGCCTGTAAGAGAAAATGGTAGTTTCAACTATATTATATATGTAAATATGGTATGGATAATATTAAAATTACATATATTAACGCAAATAAACCAACTGCACCTTATTCGTTGGCGTAACAGACCTATTACCAACTTAAAAAAATATATAAATTTTTAATAATTTTTAAGCACATCTATATAACTGTATAACCAGACCATCGACAGTACTCCTCGAAAAATGGGTGAATAATATCACCACGAATAATTGGGCCCGACGACGCATTCAACAGATTTTTACATATTTAGAAGAAAATGAACGTTTTATTTGACTGTATATACATTCTGTATTGCCTACACAATTCTTCATTAGGATAACAGGTATTAATTGCAATACGCATCATAGGATTTAATTTTAATGTGTAGGATATAATTTTATTATTATATATATTTAATATGTTACCACTAGGGAGTATAACTTATTTCAGAGTTATTTTATATGTGTAATGTTAAGTTCTTGTGTGTATTATGTATATAGGATGCTCTGAGAATAAGTGATGTTTAAGTTTATTCATGTTTATGCAAATACGTATATAACTATATTTACCTATAGAAATTAGTTTGTTTAGACATAAGCCATTTAAAAATATTTAGCATATATATCTAATTTTGTTTTAATAGATCCAATCTTATGAGTATAACTCATTGTTATGCTTTGTTAGTTATTACTTTAATTATATACATAATGTATAAGGAAAGTATTGTGACGGGGTCGAAAATTCGAATGCGAGTTTTCGACGGGAGAGCACGTTTCAAGCAACCCTGATAACAAATCAAACATTTTTGAAGTGATGTCTATGTGTGTGTGTGTCAGTGAGTCTGTGGAGACGATAACTGACGAACGAATGGACCGATTCGAACGAAATTTTGTACAAAAATCACAATCCGTAAACACTGGAAGCCTATTGTTTTTATACGCAATCGAACGTTCAGAACCCCCCTAAACTTTCGAGTGAAATTTGAAAAAATCGTCAAAAAATCAAAACCGCTAATAAAGTTACGCAAATAGACATTTCTTATGTAATTTTTCATTAGAAAACGAGTGACATAAATTTTAGAACTGTAACATGAACCGTTCTCGAGATATTGCAAATTTTTCAAAAAAATTATCAAAAAGTCATATAACATTTTAAAAAATATTTCCTATTGAGAAACATGTTCACTTTTCATATGTAATACCAAGCGATAAATTGGGTGACATCATTCTCATGGATCTAGCTCGTTCCAATCATTAAAAAAGATACTTTGAGTAATACTTTTGTATTTGAACGCCAATAGTCATTTATCTGCTGTAAGAATAACTTATTTCTCCATCCATAACGCTTGGCGAGATTTTGGCGACGAATTTGGTGAAATGTCGCCAACTTGGCGACATTTTTAATTGTTGCCAAATTAACAAAAATCTCGCCAAATTGATAAAAATGACGCTAAATCAATGAAAATGACGACTAATTGAAGAAAATTCAATATCTTGGAAAGAATATAAGTATCTACTATAAGAATAACATTTTATTTAACTGTAAAAGTATTAAATTCATTGCATTAAATAAGGAAAGTCATGTGTTACCCACATCAGATTTTTGTATATTGTACTATGAGCAGGTGAAAGATAGTTAATTGATATAATTGACAACTTACTTACAGTATCTTACTTTTTTGAAAGATAGGTTTTATTTAGTATCGTCGAATTCAAAATTCCGTGGCGAGCCATATAGTTAGGTTGTAAACCCAATCGGTCGGCCCCTCGCTCACGGTGATTGGTTGATTGATTGATTGATTAATCTATCCAGACTTCGTAGAAGCTGTTCTGTAATGTGGAGGACCGAATTTCTACACACATATTGTCGTCCAAATAGTTGCTAAAGTCCTCTGGATGAGTCGGACTGCCTGGGTTTTCCACACATATAGTATCAGCCACGAGGCAAAACCTAACGTGCCCGGATATTCCACCCTCCACATGACGGAGATAACATAGACGTATGGCTATGGAAAAAATCTGATGTTGGCAGCACATGACTTTCCTTATACAATGTAATGAATTTACTACTTTTACAGTAAAAAAAATAATTTTTTCTTACAGTAAATACTAATATTCTTACCAAGATATTGAATTTTCGACAATTAGTCGTAATTTTCATTGATTTAGCGTCATTTTTATCCATTTGGCGAGATTTTCGTTAATTTGACAACATTTCAAAAAGTCGCCAAGTTGGCGACATTCCGCCAAATTCGTCGCCAAAATCTCACCAAGCGTTATGGACAAAGAAATAAGTTATTCTTACAGCAGATAAATGACTATTGGCGTTCAAATCCAAAAGTATTACTTAAAGTATCTTTTTCATGAATGGAACGAGCTAGATCCACGAAAATGATGTCACCCAATTTATCGCATGGTATTGCATATGAAAAGTGAACCTGTCTGTCAATAGGAAATATATTGTTTTTAATTTTATATTACTTTTTGATAATTTTTTTGAAAAATGTCCATTATCTCAAGAATGGTTCATCTTAGCGTTCTAAAATTTATGTCAATCGTTTTGTAATGAAAAATTACATAAGAAAAGTCTATTTGCGTAACTTTATTAGCCGGTTTGATTTTTTGACAATTTTTTCAAAATTTCATTCGAAAATTTAGGGAGGTTCTGAACATTTGATTGCGTATAAAAGCAATAGGCTTCCAGTGTTTACGGACTGTGATTTTTGTGCCAAATTTTGTTCGAATCGGTTCATTCGTTCGTCAGTTATCGTCTCCACAGACTCACTGATACACACACACACACACACATACTTTCACACACACACACACATACTTTCACACACACACACACACACACATCACTTCAAAAATGTTTGATTCGTGATCAGGGATGCTTGAAACGTGCTCTCCCGTCGAAAACTCGAATTCGAATTTTCGACCCCGTCACAGTACTTTCCTTATACATTATGTATATAAGGAAAGTAAAAACGGGGGAAAGGAGTACTAAAGTCTTTTCAGACTAGAATTTTACGAGCTACGTGGGCTTTTCAGGAACCTTCTACAGAAGGTATATAAGGATGCTCATTTCTCAGAGAGCAATTTTATGTGATACGGGGGAAATGAATTGTGAGGACATATGTGTTTTGAGAATACGGTCTTCTTATTTGTGAATTAGTTGAGCAATTACCGTACACGGATTGCATGCGTCCACGCAGCGGCTATCTCTATCTCAATTAGCGGTCACTCGCTGTATAAAAGCATTCTTATGAGGTATTATGTGCTAGATCGTAAATTTCGGTTACGCTGGAACCACACCGGGTATTTACCTGTGCAAAGATTGTATAGCTGTAACAGCTGAAATAAGCGTCTGCTGAATAAAAATCACCAATAAAAGGGGCAGCTAAAAAAGTAGTCTCTGGATGCGGGCACAGCACCTAGTACTTCATCTAAATATTAATTTTATGTAACTTTTGGATGAATTTATTCTAAAAACGTGTAATATCCCGAAAAAGGAATCATGTCAGTGTTTTAAGACTTGTATCATCCGTTTACCTTATGATACATTACGTTTAGAATCATTTTTTTGCACGATGGACTGTCCTAATTATTTTTATGATTTATTTTTTGAAAAAAAATTATAAATTTAGAGTATCCAAATCGTTTTTATAATAACCACTCTATAATCAATGTGGTCTCAATATTCATAGATTGTTATAATCATATCAAATTTTATTTAAAACTATTAATTCGTTCGTGAGATATAGTATTTACAGACTCACCGACACACATAAATATCATCTGGAAAACTTTCGATTCGTATCCAGGGATGTTCAAAATGTGTATATTCATCGAAAACAATTTTAATTCTCAACCCATCACATTACTTCCCCTATACATTACACTATGCTTTGAAAATAAAATGAATTCAAGTTCCGATAAAAAAAATATCGTTCTATGCACCAAACTATTTGTCACAACAAAAGCATTTCTAACATCACTCGTTATATTTATTGTAACATACATGTTTTTAGTAACCGGTCTTTTAAACAAATATTATTATTCATAAATTCTAGGTTTTATACCTCATTAAATTTAACAATTATAAAATACATCTTATACAACGAAAATTACCCTATACATTTTACTATGTGTAGAAAATAAAATGAATTCAAGTTCCGACAAAAAAATATCGTTCTGTGCACCAAACTGTTTGTCACAACAAAAACATTTCTAACATCACTCATTATATTTATTGTAACAATACATGTTTTTAGTTACCGGTTTTTTAAACAAATATTATTATTCATAAATTCTATGTTTTATCCCGTATTAAATTTAACAATCTTAAAATATTACATCATTTGCTACGAAAATCTTTCCCCACTCATTACTAATTTAATATCCTGTAATGTTAGTAATGGATCGCACGCTTTTAGTATCAAGTTAAAAGAAAGGGAAAACCCTTAATTTGTAGATCAGTTGGAATGAGTAACATTTTATAGGAATAATTGTTCCGGTCAGATTTGACTGTTTTTAGGGAAATTTTAGTAAAGTTTATTTCTGCATATAACAGTAACATGTTTTAAGTTTTTGTTGTTGTCATTAATTATTTATTTTATAGTTCGCATTGTCTTGTATTTTCTTAATCAGAACTTTCAAGAAAATATATTCATTTAACTTTTTTATTATTCTTTAAAAAATAATTGCTCTATTTTACGTTATATTTTTGGTGTTGTAGAATATTTCACTAGTATAGTATATATAGTCATCAATTTTGAAGGTGGTAATATTGAGCGTGAAAAAAATATTTCTGTCTTGAATTTGGTTGGGAATTTTTACATAGTGGTGCATTATTTGATTTTACAGTCATTGAAAGAAGTTCTTAAATTTACTGCTGCAAATGGCGTCTTCTTTGTCTTTTGGAGTATTTTTTTTTTTAATTCAAACCTTCTATTTGAGTATTTAAGAGCATTTATTTTTATTTAGCAAATTGAGCAAACAATTCAAGATCTTGAACAAATCGAGCAAATCAGATAATATTTTGTACAGATTTTTCAATCAGTAATTAACAGGGGCTAAAGGGTTGTTAAAGAGCTCAAACCATAAGATCATTTTCGATTATTTTAACCTTCATATTTGAAAAACGAAAAAACATGGATGTTAAAACTCGTTAAGAAGCTATTTTATATGCAAGTTTTTAGTTTGAAGCAAATAATATAACTAACGTGGTGATAACTTCCGCTGTTATTGAGATATTACAAGTTTCGCTATTCTTTTCAAACAGAAATGATTATATAATTATTTATATAACCGTTATATATAACCAATTATATAATTATTTATATATATATTGGTTATATAATTATTTAATTAAACAATTATATAATGATTTACTTATATAAATATTGAGATCAAATATTTCCATTGTTATAAAATGACTCAATGTGTCTTAAGTCATTAACAGAGAAATGAATAGGAGTAGCTATCATGATCCGTTTTCGAGATATTCAAAATTTTACTGCTCCGCAGGATTACGATACCGAAATAATCAAGAGCACTTATACGAAATATTGCACATTAATTTTAATTGCAACGGCAATAAGTCTCTTAATTTTCTGAGAGATTTGGTTATAAGGAACTGTACTTTGTGTCATTGTTTTGTCATAATGTCGAAATTTGTTAATCTGTAGAGAATATCATATGCTGCACGCATCATATTCTCTATTTAAAATAGGTCCATCTGTAAAGAACCTTGTTGCCCCAAACTGGGAATCGATCACTGGATCTTCGAACTGGACAGCCGATACTCTACCGTTCAGCTACTGGATCGGAATTGCAAGCTTTTGCTGTCGAAGCAAGCTTTTACTGAACTATGCACATATCCTAAAGGACAATTATGACTTTCCTTATATACATAATATATAAGGAAAGTATTGTGACAGGGTCGAAAATTTGAATTTGAGTTTTCGACGGGAGAGTACGTTTCAAGCATCCCTGATCACGAATCGAACATTTTTTAAGTGATGCCTGTGTGTGTGTGTGTGTGTGTGTGCGCGCGTGAAAGCATGTGTGTGTGTGGGAAAGTATATGTGTGTGTGTTAAAATATGTGTGTGTGTGTGTCAGTGAGACTGTGGAGACGATAACTGACGAACGAATGGACCGATTCGAAAGAAATTTGGTATAAAAATCACAATCCGTAAACACTGGAAGTCAATTGTTTTTATACGCAATCGAATGTTCAGAACCCCCCTAAACTTTCGAGTAAAATTTTTAAAATCGTCAAAAAATCAAAACCGCTAATAAAGTTACGCAAATAGACATTTCTTATGTAAGTTTTCATTAGAAAACGATTGACATAAATTTTAGAACTCTAACATGAACCGTTCTCGAGATATTGCACATTTTTCAAAAATATTATCAAGAAGCCACATAAAATGTAAAAAAATATATCCTATTGAGAAACATGTTCACTTTTCATATGTAATACCATGCGATAAATTTGGTGACATCATACTCGTGGATCTAGCTCGTTCCATTCATGAGAAAAAATACTTTGAGTAATGCTGTTGTATTTAAACGTAGTCATTTATCTGCTGTAAGAATAACTTATTTCTCCTTCCATAACACTTGGCGAGATTTTGGCGGAATGTCGCCAACTTGGCGACTTTTTTAAATGTCACCAAATTAACGAAAATCTCGCCAAATGGTTAAAAATGACGACTAATTGACGAAAATTCAATATCTTGGAAAGAATATAAGTATCTACTATAAGAATAAGCTATTTTTTGCTGCAAAAGTAGTAAATTCATTGCATTATATAAGGAAAGTCATGTGCTGCCCACATCAGATTTTTTTCTACTTCTTCAATAGAAGGTAACTTCACGCTTCAAGATAATGAGATCATCTCTTTGCCGTAATCGCGCAAATTCAATCATCCATTTATTTATTTTTTAAATCTCATTCCGTATCCGCGTGCAGCTAAATATCTACTTATTTAAATTACTCTATTTCTAGTCAAACAATGAGTATTGAGCAACTGCCAAATATAGCTAATCTAGATTTTCCCATAAAAATTCTAATTGTTTTAATTACAGCTGTGTTTTAAATAATTTCTACAAATAACTTTTAAAAAGATACAGATGGTAGTGTTTTTTACACTAAATGTTTCTTTTTTTTCTTTCAACTATTCCATCGACCTCCTTAAACATTCTTATCTCATCAATTTTAATGACTACTTAATCGCCTACAGGAAAAAAAAGTCCCCCAAATCATTAGCAGGGAAATCTCACTGTGTATAAGTGTAATTAAATAAAGCATTTGACAAACTGTTCCTTGGCGAGCGCAGAAAATTAAAAATATCGTGTTAATTTAATTGCGATACAGATTTAAGACTTTTAGATTTGTTTTAGTGAATAAAATGTTCTTGTGCATTAATAAATTATGTTCGCGTTTTGAAATTTATTTTATTCTGATTATTTTACTTTGTGTTAGACAGCCCCCTTGCAACTTTTTGTTTTGATTTCGAAAATAATACTCTTTCGAAAGAAAAGTATTTTTATACACCATTTCCAATACATTTTTACTTTCCCTGCAATACATAGCAATGTATAGGGAAAGTATTGGAATCATGTTGAAAATCGAAAATTGAGTTTTCGACAGATCTACACGTTTTGAGACCTCTAGAATACGAAAAACCTATTTTTAGAGTTACATCAGTGTGTGTGTCTATCTGTGTGTGTGTCTATCTGTGGGTCTGTCTGTGTGTGCAGATTTTGTATACACTCTAACTAAAAAACTAATGCACCGAATTTCATAAGATTTGGTAGGTAAGTCATTTGTGGGCGAATCTGGTACGGATTAGTTTTGGGTACGATTCGGGATAAAAGAACCTGCCTTTTTTGCGAAATGGCCCGCAAAAATTTTTATCCACTCTAGCGGAAAAATTAATGGACTAAATTTTACAAAATTCGGTAGATAAGTCACTTGTGAGTCACCCTGGTGCTGTTTAGATTTTGGTATGATTCAGAAAAAAATAACCTGTCTTTTTTTGCAAAATGGCCCGCAAAAATTGACAAAATCTAAAATAAAAACTACGTATGCTCAAATATATCCATTAAATGCTTGTTTAATACGTAATTTTTAAGAAGAAAAGAATAAGACCAACCCCATTACACTAGGACTAGCCGTTCTCGAGATATTTTAGTTTTTTCTTATTTTCTCTTCGCCTCGTTTGAAAATAAGTCCAGTTACCAAATGAGAACGAAAATTTAATTAAAAGTGAATTAAATTTAATCAAAATAAATAGAACGTGAATATAAGTCTGCAGGAAAGTCATGTGCTGCCCACATCAGATTTTTACTTTCCCTGCAATACATGGTAATGTATAGGGAAATCATGCCGAAAATTGCAACTCGAGTTTTCCACGAATCTACACATTTCGAGACCTCTAGAATACGAAAAATCTATTTTTCACGTCTGTATTTTAGACGTCTGTCCGTGTGTCTGTCCGTGTGTCTGTCTGTGTGTTTGTCTGTGTGTCTGCAATGTATGTATCCACTCTAACTCAAAAACTAATAGACCGAATTTCATAAAATTTGGTAGGTAAGTCACTTGGGTATGACCCTGGTGCTGAATAGTTTTTGGTACTATTCAAAAACAGAACCGCTCTTTTCCTGTGAAATGGCCCGTAAAAATTTCATGTATCCACTCTAGCTGAAATACTGATTGACCAAATGTCGCAAAATTTGGTAGATAAGTTATTTGTGGGATACTCTGATGCTGATTAGATTTGGGTACGATTCGGAAAAGAACAGCCTGTTTTTTTTCACGAAATGGCCCGTATAAATCGCCAAAATCTAAAAAAAAAGACTATATGCTCAAATGTATCAATTAAACTCTTCTTTTGCACGCCATTTGTTGACGAGGAAAAGAATGTTACCAAATCTAATACTTTATGACTAACCGTTCTCAAGATATTTGAGATTTCTTGCATTTCTGTTACGCCGCTTTCGGAAAAATTTCCAATTACCAAATAAAAGCAAATATCGAATACAAAATGCAAATTTAATGTTATTTTATGCAATTAAACTCAATCTCATGAATTATTAAAGAAATAAAGAAAAAATGAAACTGAATATGTAGGGAAAGTCATGTGCTGTCCATATCAGATATTTACTTTAAAATATGTTCCAATGCTTCGCTTTCAAAATTTTATTTTACTTGAAAATTTTTTGGATAGTTTATGAAGGTTCGAAACTTCAACATCTTAAAACGAGATGTTTAACGGCTCTGAGCACTTCAAGAACCTAACTTTTTTTGTAATTCAGTAATAGTGAAGGCAAGAATACTAAAGAGAGGCCAATTGGCTGAACATTCCTAGAATATCACGTTATTTATATCACGCAAACAATATCAATGAATACAAACATACATACGAACAGTCTATCAACTGAATTCTTCTAGAACCTTACATCTTTTGCAAACAATATCAGTTAATATAAATACACAAAAATGGTAATTATCTGCTAAGCTCCTAAAACATCGCATTTTTGCAAACAACACAATTAGTAATGTGCACAAAAGAGCAGTCTATTGTCTGAGTTCTTTTAAAAACCTCACATTTTTACTTTCCTTATATACATAGTGTATAAGGAAAGTATTGTAACGGGATCGAAAATTCGAATTCGAGTTTCCAACGGGAGAGCACGTTTCAAGCATCCCTGATCACGAATCGAACATTTTTGAGGTGATGTCTGTGTGTGTGTGTGTGTTTTCTAATAATACAATGTTATTTTAGGATATTACGCACTCCCGCAAAATTTCAGCGAGATTGAATATACAGAAAATTTTCAAATAAATGCATTTATATATCTTTAATTGTCACAAAAGTGAAAAGCTAAAACAGTAAGCGTGAAGTTTGCTTCCTATTCTTGAAAACAAAAATAGTTTCGCAATAATAACTACACCCACTGCAGTTCCCTGAGATTTGCATCTACAGAAGAACTGAGGTTTTGACATCGCATTGCAGTCTGGAAAATAAAATGTGAACTTTAGTAGGGGATAATTGAATGATTCATATTCCTACCCTGGTGCAGATAAGATTCTTTTGCGCTTAGAGGGAAAAAGAACCTACTTTTTACTTTCCTTATATACATAGTATAATGTATAAGGAAAGTATTGTGACGGGGTCGAAAATTCGAATTCGAGTTTTCGACGGAAGAGCACGTTTTAAACATTCTTGATCATGAATCGAACATTTTTGAGGTGATGTCTGTCTCTCTCTCTTTCTCTCTCCCTCTCTCTCTCTCTCTCTCTCTGTGTGTGTGTGTGTATGTGTCAGTGAATCTGTGGAGGCGATATCTCACGAACGAATGGAGCGATTCGAACAAAATTTGGTACAAAAATTACAATCCGTGAGTAATGAAAGTCTATTATTTTTATACACAAATACATGTTCCGAACCCCTCTAAATGTTCGAGTCAAATTTTGAAGAAATCATCAAAAAACTAAAACCTTTAATAAAGTTAAGCAAATGAACATTTTTTATGTAATTTTTCCTTAGAAAACGATTGACATAAACTTTAGAACGCTAGTATGCGAGATATTGCAAATTTTTCAAATAAATGTATCAAAAACACCCATAAATTAAAAAAAAATATTAACCGTTGAGAAACTTGTTCATTTTTCATGTGTGATATCATGCGATAAATTGGGTGGCATCATTCTTGTGGATCTAGCTCGTTCCATTCATGAGAAAAGTTACTTTGAGTAATACTTTTGTATTTGAACGCCAATGGTCATTTACCTGCCATAAGAATAACTTATTTCTCCATCCATAACGCCTGGCGAGAATTTGGCGACGAATTTGACGGAATGTCACCAACTTGGCGGCTTTTTCAAAAGTTGCCAAATGAACGAAAATTTCGCCAAATGGATAAAAATCACGCTAAATCAATGAAAATGACGACTAATTGACGAAAATTCAATATCTTGGAAAGAATATAAGTATCTACTATAAGAATAACCTTTCTGTATAATAATAATAAGAATAATTTCTGTAAAAGTAGGAAATTCATTGCATTATATAAGGAAAGTTATGTGCTTCCCACATCAGATTTTTTTTTTTTTTTTTTTCTTTTTTTTAGAAATGGTCCGCAAAAATCGTCAAAATCTAAAATAAAAGATTCCGTCTGCTCAAATGTGTCAATTAAATGCTTGTTCTATACGTAATTTCTGACGATGAAAAAAATAAAACCAACCCATGACTGTAGGACCAGCCGTTCTCGAGATATAAGTTTTTTCGCATTTTTGCTACTCCCGTTTAAAAAATACGTCCAGTTACCAAATGAAAACGAAAACTGAATTAAAAGTTTAAATTCGATATAATTTAAAAACAATTACGCCTATTTTTAGAGCAATTAAATTTAATGAATTATTAATAAAATAAAGAGAAAATGAATTTAAATCTGTAAGGAAAGTCGTGTGCTAGATTTTTTTTTATATAAATTGACATTGGTTACTCTATTTTTCGCATTCTGTACGCTGATTTTCGAAAATATGGAGTCAAAGAAATGCGCTTAGTGTTCTAAAAAACGAGACGATGATAAAAGAAATATCTTCTTCGTTTCGTAAGTAAACCCCGCAACTTCGCTGTTTAAGGCCATCTCTTTTCCTTATCTTTAACTTAAGAGTCTGAATCTCCTCTTACTGTGCTTATCAGTCATTGCCGTGTTGGCTCGTTTTTCAGGATTTGTAGCGAATAAAATATTTCCAAACAGAGATTTTAAAGATTTTGATCAAGGAAAATTTTTATAATAATTCTATTTCTCGACCATACGTAGTATGTATAGGGATTTATTCATTAAGGTATGGGGATTTATTATTTAGTGCATGGAGATTATCTCATTTGGAAAATTGTACATAATGATAGAATATAGCACATGATTTTACTCACAATCAATCATGAATTAGATCATCATGTAAAATGCTGATTAAATAAGGTTTATTAAGTAGACCTACGTTTCGAAAATCTTTGGATTTTCTTCTTCACCCGCGTGGTCTAGTTCTCATTTTGGCGTTCAGATCCAGACGTCTTCGCATTGAAAGGGGAGAAACTCTATTTGCGCAGCATTTTACGTTGTGATGTAGTTCATTAGGGAGATAAGTCGCACATATAACTTTTAATTTTATTTATTTCAATAGTTTTTTTATGAACTGGTCTATTTTACAGTGATACAGGTCTATTTTACCGTATTTTGCAGGTCTGCGGCAGCAAAAACATCTGATCAAAAGATGCTTGGAACCTGTACCCGAATTATAAGAACGGAACTGAAGCTAGCTTTTGCTCTATGATTATAATGTCGGTCTTGTAAGCAAAGGGTCCCTGGTTCGGGGTCCGGCGACTCCCAATCGCCACAATGATGACTGGACGTTTGAAACTCGCAACCCTTCTCTCGAAACGATCTCACCTCTCAATACGAGATGGCAGCACCACACGGAGTCAGAGGCCTTGCCTCTCCCTTCCTGGTTGACCACGACTGACGTCACGCCCAAGGGAACACACATTCCGGCCTTCAGCCCCTCAACTGCATTTCGGGGGGACACGCGGGGGTTTTCTCAGCGGCCCCCTCCTCGCCGAAATTAAACCGGGACCTTCTCATCAGGTGAGGGAGTGTGCGGAAGCAAAGACATCTGATCAAAAGATGCTTGGAACCTGTACCCGAATTATAAGAACGGAGCTGAAGCTAGTGTTTGCTCTATGATTATAATGTCGGTCTTGTAAGCGCGAGGTTCCGAGTTCGGTCCTGGCTCGAGACCGGCGATGTTCAATCGCCACAGGTCTATTTGACAATGAAGCAATATTTTCTTTATAAAATACGTTTCTGGTCGTCTTATTAGTGGCAGAACAAAAGAGAGATTATTAATTTATTGCCCTTGAGCGGACAACTTACAATTAGCCATGAGAAAAGCAGCAAGTCCTTAGGTCTTTGCCCACAGTGCTAAATATCTGCTTTTGCTTAAGATAGAGATACAAACAACAATTGGGTCCTTTTACCGTATTTTAAATTACATTTATTGCAGAGAGACTCAAAATAAGATTAGATAACGTTATTTCGGAGACTCTAACGACTGAATCCAGTATGTTTGGAGACTTGCATAATGATTGGGCTACACTCAAAGGGAGAAAGCAGTCAGGACACGAATACAGAAAGACAGAAGGATAGACGGAGGCAAAAATTTGAAGTGGAACAATACCAAGGCTACCCATTAAAAGTTCATGAAATTCAGAACATCTATTGTCCCGTCATGATGAGACACACAGGTGGATTTTCAATTTTATTTATATGTTGCATAAAATAACGAATTAAACAGATGCCTCATCGATTATGATATGAAAGCCAAACTTTCAAAACAGAGTTATTTTCTTTCAATTTTAGGAAACTAAAATTGGTTTCAAATCGAATTTTTCCCACTTTTTCTACAATACTTAGTGTGCGTAGAGTGAACGCAGTGTGATGACTACAAAAATTCTTTTTGAATTTCGATAGATTTGTTTTGAACATCTCTATATTAGGGTCAACCATTTCTTTTTCTTTCCAATGATGTATATATGTCTGCGTCTGCCTGCAGTCACTATATCTCTTGAACATATCGAAATAATTAAACTAAATTCTGACAGATTATCTTGATTGATGAACTTTATTGATTTTCGGTGAGTTTAGATAAGGAGAAATAAAAGTTAAAACTTTTGAAAGCTTTTTATTTGAAAAATAATAATTGAAATTAAATTATTTATAGAAATATTAATTTTATATGATATATTTCATGTAAAATCGAATAACATCGTTTACAAAACTCGAACATACGCCTGCCTTCTAACGTTGCACTTTTGACCAAAATTGAAAAAAAAAAATCAAACAAGAATATCTAAATTATTGAAACGCGACCCATCAGGTGTTTATGTGTATAGGGAGTTAAAATGCAAATTCTGAGTGTTAAAACAGAATTTTGTCTTAAATGGGATGGCTTGATCTTAGCATGAAAGTTATGAAACTTAAATCATACGAAATTTTTATTTATTTGGAAAAAATCCTTTAAACCAAACATTCTGTGATCTTTGATTGAAAATTATTGAAAACGCGATTTTTTGTGCTAAAAGAACACGATTTGGTTTAAATGGGAAATAAAGTTCTTGAACTGTCAATGATGTACATGAAAAATTTAAAAATATCATGAATTTTTTAATATTTGCAATTAATCGGAATACTTGATTCTTAGACTATTTCACTTTAAAATAATGCGATGCCACGAAATGCGTAAAAAGCGAAAAAATCCCAAGCGAAGTGGTAAGTTTCTCGTGCGGAAAAGATAGAAAAATATATTCATAGCGATACAGGGTTATAAATTCAAAATTTCTTTATTACTTTCCTTATATACATAATGTATAAGGAAAGAATTGTGACGGGGTCGAAAATTCGAATTCGAGTTTTCGACGGGAGAGCACGTTTCAAGCATCCCTGATCACGAATCAAACATTTTTGAAGTGATGTCTGTGTGTGTGTGTGTGTGTGTGTGTCAGTGAGATTGTGGAGACGATAACTGACGAACGAATGGACCGATTCGAACAACATTTGGCACAAAAATCACAATCCATGAACACTGGAAGCCTATTGTTTTTATACGCAATCGAATGTTCAGAACCCCCCTAAATTTTCGAATGAAATTTTGAAAAAATTGTCAAAAAATCAAAACAGCTAATAAAGTTACGCAAATAGACATTTCTTATGTGATTTTTCATTAGAAAACGATTGACATAAATTTTAGAACTCTAACACGAACCGTTTTCGAGATAATGGACATTTTTTAAAAAAATTATCAAAAAGTCATATAAAATTAAAAAAAAAAAATTCCTATTGAGAAACATGTTCACTTTTCATATGTAATACCATGCGATAAATTGGATGACATCATTCTCGTGGATCTAGCTTGTTCCATTCATGAAAAAATATACTTTAGGTAATACTTTTGTATTTGAACGCCAATAGTCATTTATCTGCTGTAAGGATAACTTATTTCTTCATAACGCTTGGCGAGATTTTGGCGATGAATTTGGCGGAATGTCGCTAACTTGGCGACTTTTTGAAATGTTGCTAAATTAACGAAAATCTCGCCAAATGGATAAAAATGACGCTAAATCAATGAAAATGACGACTAGTTGTCGAAAATTCAATATCTTGGAGAGAATATTAGTATCTACTATAAGAAAAAACTATTGTTTTTACTGTAAAAGTAGTAAATTTATTACATTATATAAGGAAAGTCATGTTTTGCCCACATCAGATTTTTTTATTTATGTGCTTCAAATAGGATTTTAAAGTATATTTCACAACAAATGATAATGTATTAAAAATCTGATGTGGGCAACACATGACTTTCCTTAAATAATGCAATGAATTTGCTACGTTTACAGTAAAAAAAAATGGGTTTTTCTTATAGTAGAAACTAATATTCTTTCCAAGTTATTGAATTTTCGACAATTAGTCATCATTTTCATTAATTTAGCGTCATTTTAATCCCTTTGGCGAGATTTTCGTTAATTTGGCAACATTTCAAAATGTCGCCAAGTTGGCGACATTCCGCCGAATTCTTCGCCAAAATATCGCCAAGCGTTATGCACTAAGAAATAAGTTATTCTTGCAGCAGATAAATGACTATTGGCGTTCAAATACAAAAGTATTATTCAAAGTATCTTTTTTCATGAATGGAACGAGCTAGATCCACGAGAATAATGTCACCCAATTTATCGCATGGTATTACATATGAAAAATGAACATGTTTCTCAATAGGAAATATTTTTTTTAATTTTATATGACTTTTTGATAATTTTTTTGAAAAATGTACAATATCTCGAGAACGGTTCATGTTAGCGTTCTAAAATTTATGTCAATCGTTTTCTAATGAAAAATTACATAAGAAATGTCTATTTGCGTAACTTTATTAGTGGTTTTGATTTTTTGACGATTTTTTCAAAATTTCATTCGAAAATTTAGGGGGGTTCTGAACATTCGATTGCGTATAAAAACAATAGGCTTCCAGTGTTTACGGATTGTGATTTTTGTACCAAATTTGGTTCGAATCGGTCCATTCGTTCGTCAGTTATCGTCTCCACAGACTCACTGACACACACACACACACACACAGACATCACTTCAAAAATGTTTGATTCGTGATCAGGGATGCTTGAAACGTGCTCTCCCGTCGAAAACTCGAATTCGAATTTTCGACCCCGTCACAATACTTTCCTTATACATTATGTATATAAGGAAAGTAAAAATCGTACACACACATGTAGTCAACGGCTCCACCGTGCTGATAACACCGGTTCGCGTTAAATCACCGAAGTCAAGCAGCATCGGGCGCGGTTAGTACTTCGGTGGGTGACCACCTGGGAACACCGCGTGCTGTTGGCACATTTCGGGCGCGTTGGTTTGCGCGCTGTATTTGCACGCTGCCACAACTGCCGCCGCGCTCATGCGGAGTACGATCACGTTAAACAACTGTGCCCGTAAGTCCTTCCGAGAGGTTGGTGGTAGGGGAAGGAGGGTACGGTACCTGTGGATGCCTCCCACACTGGGTTCCGGTCAAAATTGGGTGGCACTTCCCGTCCGTCCAAACAGTTACCTTACACCTTTCTGGTAGGTCGGACGGCCTGGGTCTCAACAACAACGTCGTAGTAACATGAGTAAGTTTGTGTTCTTGTAAGAGCTAGGCGGACATATTTTTGTTGAATTTATATCGGTCTGAATGTTGTCAATTATATTAAAAGGGAAACTGTATTTTTCTATTTTACTAACTGTAAATGCGCAGAAGAGAAACGAGTATTTTCGGTTCTACTATCATTAGCTGTGACTACTAAAAATAGCCGTGGCTGTAAGCTCAGCAACTATTTGTTATCATACAAGTGATTTAAAAATACTTTAACCCGAAAAGAATTGTAAATATTTTAGGATATTTCACGAGTCGTTCTCAAGGTGTTTTCACTTATGCCCCATAGCAAATGGAATATCTCTCACAAAAATCAGACGAATGTTATAAAATTGGGAATGTGTATTCAATCGATAAGATTTTCAATCGATAAGGTTTTTTGTGAGACTAAATAAAGCTCTAATTTTTATTGTCCTGAAATATTGGCATTTATTAGTGAAGAAAGCCGCTTTTTAATTAATCTATTTTTTAAATGTGTTTATTTTTGTAAAAAATAACAGTATTTTTAAAAAGATTCATTGAAACCGATAAATTCGTATACACGGTATTCTTAGGAAAATCCCTCAGCACAAAAACAACTTTGCAAAGAAATGTCCATCTATAGTAAATGGACTATGTCCGATCGAAGAAAATTAATTGCAGTTACTTCTAAATGAGATCTTGGGAAACAAAAAGAGATAGAAGGAAAAACTTTGTAAAGAAATTAGTTAGAATAGTCGTCAGAAAAGCACAAAACGCGTATGTAGAAGGCAACAAATACCTGTCAAAAAGTTATACCATCAGGACTGTAACGCGGTGATACCTGCAATGCTTGTCAAAGTACACGGCCATATTTTCTCGAATTCAGATGCGCTTTGTTGCTGACGGAGGGCACTTCAAACAAGCTGTAAGATTCCTGTACATGTAACTTATTCATATTTAAGCATTCCTGAATATGGGGTAGCCATTCGCTAATAACCTTATTGAGTCAAATAAATGCCTGTTGTAACGGTTTTAATGTCGATTATTGGCTTTTTTTTTTCTTCTACTAGTGGGGCTCCGCTTCCTGCGCTTCGCCAACACCCACGTAACTCGCTTTGCGAATCGGGAAGCTTCGCCTCATACTCGTAAGCTCTAATAGAGCTATGTCACGCCAAACAAACATTTCAATCGAAGAATGGTTTATTTTCCCGTGGTTCACTATTATTTCTCTACAAATGTATCACATTCCATATTTTTGTATGCTGCAGTTTTTACGGTACGAGACAGAAAAAATTGATGGGCGTGCCGATACGAAAGAACATTTTTCACTTCAGTGCACAAGAAGTCAAATATCTCGTAAACTACACCGAAATTAAATAAGGGGCTCCTTCCTGAAAATATTCAACTATGTAGGTACCTCCCTGCAAAAATTCGTGGTCTTACTATAGTTAGTCTGTCTATCTAGGACGCGAACTCGCAACCCAAATATTTTGTCTTTGATTTTAACATTAAATATTTCTTAAACTAAAGTTTAAATCGAAAAACTGTTTATTTAGGAGTTACTTCCCAATCCTTTTTCTACAAGTGTATCACATTTTATATTTTTATATGCTATAGTTTTTGCACTACGAAGTGGAGAAACTCCAAGAACGAGAAATTTGTGAAACAACAGTGACATTTTCTACCCAGCTACCTTTTTACTTTCCTTATATACATAATGTATAAGGAAAGTATTGTGACGGGGTCGAAAATTCGAATTCGAGTTTTCGACGGGAGAGCACGTTTCAAGCATCCCTGATCACGAATCGAACATTTTTGAAGTGATGTGTGTGTGTGTGTGTGTGTGTGTGAGTCTGTGGAGACGATAACTGACGAACGAATGGACCGAATCGAACGAAATTTGGTACAGAAATCACAATCCGTAAACACTGGAAGCCTATTGTTTTTAGACGTAATCGAATGTTCAGAATCCCCCTAAATTTTCGAGTGAAATTTTGAAAAAATCGTCAAAAAATCAAAACCGCTAATAAAGTTAAGAAAATAGACATTTCTTATGTAATTTTTCATTAGAAAACGATTAACATAAATTTTAGAATACTAACATGAACCGTTGTCGAGATATTGCACATTTTTCAAAATAATTATCAAAAAGTCATATAAAATAAAAAATATATATTTCCTATTGAGAAACATGTTCACTTTTCATATGTAATACCATGCGATAAATTGGGTGACATCATTCTCGTGGATCCAGCTCGTTCCATTCATGAGAAAAGATACTTCGAGTAATACTTTTGTATTTGAAAGTCAATAGTCATTTATCTGCTATAAGAATAACTTATTTCTCCGTCAGTAAAGCTTGATGAGATTTTGGCGACGAATTTGGCGGAATGTCGCCAACTTGGCGAGTTTTTGAAATGTTGTCAAATTAACGAAAATCTCGCCAAATGGATTAAAATGACGCTAAATCAGTGAAAATGGCGACTAATTGTCGGAAATTCAATATCTTGGAAAGAATATAAGTATCTACTATAAGAAAAACCTATTTTTTTACTGTAAAAGTAGTAAATTCATTGCATTATATAAGGAAAGTCATGTGTTGCCCACATCAGATTTTTTAATATGGGGAAATATCGCTTTGTTGCCGAGTCAGGCATCCAAACTTTTTAAAGTCCCCACTAGGGGCGCTACAATCACTTTAATTCTATCAAGCATGGGCGTTTTGCTATAGAGAGACCTAACGTGTACATTCACGGACCGTTTCTTACAAAGTTATTGGTGTGCTAAAGTACTTTCTTAGAAACCCTGTATTTTTGGCTCGATCCGATGCCTAAATCTAATTAGCGGGCTGACCGTGAGCTGAATCAAAAATACCACTTTTCCTCACATTTTAGTGTAGATTACGGAAAGTTTTCTTCCTCTCATTCTCAATGGCACCGCCGGCATTCGAAAAAATACGGAGTCGAAGAAATCCGCTTAGCGTTCAAAAACGAACGCTGATAAAAGAAATCTATTGCTCGTCTTTAGAAGAAAAACCTCAGCATCACGATTTAAGACCGTCTTTTTCCTCGTCTTTGACTTTAGAGTCTGAATCCCTTCCAGCTGTGTTTATCAGTCAGTAACGCTTTAAGTCGTTTATTTTTATTTTTATTTATTTACTAGCAGTATACCAGTTCTTCGGAAAATATAATATAAATAAACTTAACATTCGCAATTATGTGTAAATTCCTATAGTATTCTAAATGATTTTGTTATTCAAAATATTCTATTAAAATATTTAATTTAATTCTTCTAAAAATGCATAAGAATCTCTGGGCTCGATATACAAAATGATCTTCACAGGCAGATCTGAAGTATAAAGCATCCTGGTGCAGTTTATAAACAAATTTAGAAAAAATATTTTTTAATTCTCACAGAGATTATATGGAAAATCGCACTTAATTATGCAAAATATTAAATTTCCATCGATTCGGTGTCATTTTGATGAATTTAGCGTTATTTTATCAATTTACTGATATTTTTGTCAATTTAGCGACATTTAAAATAATCGCCAAATTTGTCGCCAAATGGGACTGACAGTCTTACTTGGCGACAAATTGACGACATGTCATCACAATAAGTATAAAAATCGTGTTTACAATCTTACATACACTCAATATAAAGCAAACAAATAAAAACAAAAACAAAAAGGCTTTTTTAAGTACTCATTTTTATTATTTGTACGTATAATTTAAATGTACTAGCAAAAACCGGGCTTTCAATATTCCATTTAGTGCCATTTCTATCCCAATCTAATATTTAGTAAATCTCAACATATTAAATTTACTAAAGATAAGATTAGATTAGATAACACCGAGGTCTAACGGTCATATGATGTGTAAATTGTATCCCAATTCATTAGTAGAATAATAAAATGATGCATCTTTTAGAAACTCCGCACCCGAATTCTTCGTTTAATATATTTCGTAAATACTCTTAAACATACTTAGAGTGGTAACACGTCAAAATTTTACATCGATTTAAATAAAGTATAGACGAAATCTTTAGATTTTAAAAGTCATTTAATAAACATCCTATAGACGCACATATAGATTAAAAGCCAGAGTGCTTTCGGGCATTACTATACCCTTCCTCAGTGGCATTATATGAATAGGCATTACTATTAACGGCCGTATACCGTTTAAAGCTAGTTTTCCGTATCACCCAAAAAATTTTGTCCCCTTATCCAATTTTGCACCCAGTTTAAATTTAGTCCCGCTCACTCGACTGTGACCACTATGTTTAATCGTATTCGCACTGATAAATTTAAGGATAAGGATAACTTTAAAAGCCAAGCTGAGATATATGTGGTACCTCTTCTTTCTCTTAATAACGATTTTAAGTTTTATATTGGTAGCACTAAACGTACACTTGGTATACGGTTAACTGAACATGCTCGGGACGTTAAAAATGGTAAACAATCTATGGCTCTTGCCCAACTCGTGGTTAAAGATAATTTTCAGCTCCTTTTCGAAAAATATTTTCTTTGGATTAGTTGTAATAACCCCTGTTCAATTTCAATGTATGAATCCCTGTTTATTTATTTATACCGTGCCTCTATCTGTAATTTTGATCTTGTGCATGTTTTGAGTTATGCCTGGAGACTCGTTCTCGATTCCATACGCGTCAAGCCTTTAAATGTTACCTCAGATTTTAAAATTAATTGCCTAATACATACCATGCTTGATATAGAAATTGACAATTTGTCCTTCTAATTTTGCATTATAATAGCCTTCAATTTAACTTTCTTGATCATGTTTTTTTATTGATGCATTATCGTGTTTGTTGTAGTGATGCCGATTTGTAATATGCAAATTTTTGCCTACCAGTGTGGATAGTATTTAAGCTTGTTGGTAGGATTTTCATGTAATGCCACTGAGGAAGGGTATAGTGATGCCCGAAAGCGCTCTGGCTTTTAATCTATATGTACGTCTATAGGATGTTTATTAAATGACTTTTGAAACCTAAAGATTTCGTCTTTAATTTATTTAAATCAATTTACTCTTAAACAATTTATTTTTTTAAGTTGGCAACAGATTAGTAACGCTTGTAAATTGTTTGAATTTGCCTTGAATGTGTTAATAAAAACTATTGTGTGAATATTAACATCCATAGAGTAGTTCAGATTGTCACTTCTCCATATACTAAATACTACCGTCAATATTCTGGAAACAATTACTTTCCATAGTAAATAATGCTATGAAAAATCTTAAAATTCGAATCATTCGAGTTCTAATTATAAGAATACCTAAAATATTAGTGGGGTTCTCGTTTTCGTTTTAGTAATGTATCTACACATAAAATTTTATATCGGTAGGTGGAGTCAGGGCCGTCTTAGGGCGGGACGAATGCGATGCATATCACTGACCCCATGGTGTGGCTGAAGAGACATGGCTGCTTCAGTGACATTATTGAGAGATTATTGAGTTCTGGTAGGTTGGACGGTCTGGGCCTCAACAACAACAACATTATTACCGCCAGAGCGCGGTAGCCCAGTGGTTAGCGCGCGAGAATTGCACTCGGTAGGCCCGGGTTCGATTCCCGCCACTGCCAAAACTGCCGCCGTGTCCACGCGGAGTACAATCACGTTAAACATGTGGGTCCGTAAGTCCTTCCGAGAGGTTGGTGGTAGGGGAAGGAGGGTACGGTCCCTGTAGTTGCCTCCCCCATTGGGTTCCGGTCTAAATTGGTGGCACTCCCTAGCTGTCCAAATAGTTACCTTACTCATTTCTGGTAGGTCGGACGGTCTGGGTTTCAACAACTACAACATTATTACCACCTCTGCTGAAAGATGGTATATTTTGATAAAGAATGTCCCAAATTTGACCCTAAAACGTCTACCGGAAACCAGATGGAACTGCCGACTTCAATTAATGACTGTTGCCAGATGTAGTTTATTCAATATCCGGGATGCTTTAGAAGAAGTCAGCGAAACAACAAAAGATCCGAAAAGCAAATGTGAAACGCAATCATTATCGGATAACGAAATAAATTTTGAACTTATTCTGTCAATGATATATGGTATGACTTGTTGCTTGCCATTGATAAAGTCAGCAAACAAGTATGGCAAACGGAAGCAAATCTGATCCTTTTTTTATCATTATTAAAAGGATTGAGAAACATTTAAACTATTATGGAAGAACGGAATTTACTTCTTCAAATCAGATTGCAACAAAAATTTGCAAAACAAATAATGTTGAAGCTAAATTTTAGGGAACAAGATGAAGAAAACACAAAAGACTACAAAAATATTAAGAAAATGAAAGGAATACAAACGATTCAGAATATACATTATATCGATGTTATTTTCTCCCCATCATCGATCAGGGAATTATATCTACAGAAGAAAGATACCAGCAATTAGAAAAACATACACATTATATTTGGGGTTTTCCTGCAACGCTAGGGGGCTCCGTCCCCTGCTCACTACGCCGTAGTTATTCTAAAGAATAGATAGAGTCTTTCTATATTTCCCAATACTAAAAATCCGGGGGTAACAACTCACTCTGAACTCTCACTTTGACCTCCTGGTTTTGGCGTGAAAGTATCAAAAATCTTGGCTACTTTTTTTTAAACTATTTTTTTTTTAAATTAATCACTTTATGTCCATACTTTCTTTTCCTACGCTCAATGGGATTTGAACTTCGTCCACCAATGTGGATCATACGTGCCGATACCCTTTTTTAATTACATCTCGGAAGTAGGGATTATCTGAAAAATACCTACTGGTTAGGCTCAACCCATCTCAGAGACATCAGAAACCCCCACAGATACTTACAACCCCCCACAGATTGCTTTGCAACAAGACGAAGACACTACACTCTCCAATCCCCAGAACTAGCTTTGCGAGTCGGGGTTTCAGCCCCTAAGTGCTAGCACTCCATGAGGCCGTTTTGCGAGCTCTTCCGTGCCACCTGTTGCACAGCCGTAATGCAAGTCCGCCCCTTGCTCGTTAGCACTCAATAAAACTTGGACCTCTCTTCACTAGCTCTTTCAACTCGACCATCGTACACGACAGCGCTCCTGCTCCCAATCGGCTCTACCAATTAAATCTTTACCTATATTGAAGGGGAATGTTCACTTTAGAAGTTCATAAAACAACTTATAGAATAAATCAAATTTTTTAGGAAAATGCTCCGTCTTGAAAAATCCAACTATATAGATACATTCCTGCAAAAAATCGTGGTCTTGCTTATGACTAGGCTATCCAAGAAGCAGACTGGCAGCTAGCTCCTTTGACTTCAACATTAAATATTTCTTAAACCAAAATTTATATCGAACAACGGTTTCGTTTAAAGTCTTTCCTCATAATATTCTTCTATAAATGTACCAAAATCCATATTTGTGTAGGCTATGTTTCTTGCAGCACGAGACATACGCGAAATTTGCAAAACAGCAATTTTTATTCAGCTAATTTTAGTCAGCTAATTTTTAGTCAGCTAATTTTTTTTTTAAATACAGAGAGATATGTGGATTTAAAAAAATGACATGCAACGATTTAAAAAAAAAAACGGAATGAACTTGGACAACCGTTTCCGCGATGGTGTTCAACGTGATATTAATGGAACAGCTGTATGAAAAAATCATATTTTTGGAAAGTGTAACAAGCTTAACGCCTCGGAAATTTTCAAAAGTTTATATGTAATTTGCGATTAATTTCCAAATTTTGCAATTGCTTGAAGAATTTTGTTAACGACACACATCACTTCAGCCGACGCCAGAAGTAGTTTTCAAAGCTAAAATTAATAAGAAGTATCACCTGTGAACGAACGAGAAAGATCCAAGTAAGATTAACTAGCTTAACCTTGATACACTATATATATATATATATATATATATATATATATATATATAGTCGTATGTCTATGTATGTTTGTGCGTATTGTTATATCTGTGTTTTCCCAGCTGTCCCTTGCAACTATTCTACAACACCCTTTGGGTGAACTGGACGACCTGAGTAATAAGGGGGCGGGGGGACTTAGTTATCCATCGAACACAAATTTATGAAAATTTAGATTTCTAATGCCTTATAAATGATTTGCTGAATTGAAAGCTAAGAAAATTAATTTTATTTAATTTATATTTTTATATTAAATTCCGTGACCAAATATTCTTAATTAAATGTAAAATTTTTATATTTATAACAATAAGTTATAATTTCGATATTTTTGTTTTCTTATTTGTATGGGCCCCAAAAATATGTTTTGCCCCAGGTCTGCATTAGTTAAGGACTGCCTTGGGTGCAATTCTTCTTGAGTAATAGTATTCACACATGCACACACACAGTTACCTTACACCTTTCTGGTAGGTCGGACGGTCTGGGTCTCTTACAACAACATACACACACACAAGCAGAAATTTTCAAATGTGTTCTAAGTAGGCTCTAGAGGGTCTTCAAACGTCCTTATCCCTCAAAATACCATTCGAAAACTTTCCAGAAGGAATATTTTCTCCATGAAACAGTATAAGGAAGTAATAAAGTTGCAATTGCACTTTCAATGGAGCATCCAACTTGCATAAACGATTTCGAGATCTTTCACCACATAGAAAATACAATAATTTCCCTAGTAGCAAGAAATGTCCCATGTGTCACAATTTTGCTATAAGCTATTCCGGGCTCAATGTCACTAAAATACACAAACGTGATAAGAAGATATTTAGCAACGCAGTCTCTATTTCAGACAGTTTATCGTGAGTTTGAATAGAAGACGTGCCTGTTTTAACTTTTGCCTGTTAGAATGGAAGACGTGCCTGTTTTTACTTTTGCCTGTTAGAATGGAAGACGTGCCTGTTTTTACTTTTGCCTGTTAGAATGGAAGACGTACCTGTTTTTACTTCTGCCTGTTAAAATGGAAGACGTGACTGTTTTTACTCTTGCCTGTTAGAATGGAAGACGTGCCTGTGTCTGCAAGAAATCAAGTATCTTGAAAACGCTTTACCAACCTCGTAATTATTAAATTGTTAGAGATTTTGGTGCATGAGTATTTCTTCTGAAACTATGTAATAACACTTTCATAAGAAAGGCTAGAGAAATACTGCTCTAAAATAAAAATATTTCACACTGAGAAAACGTCAAGTTATCAGACGATATATTTGGTATATTCTTCAGAGTATGTATATTAATGCCACCTAACTAAAAATGATTCTACTATTTCCATTTTTCGTCACAGTAGGTATATAATTTTAAAATTTGATTTGGGTGATGTTTTATCCCCCCGTACTATGCAAGGTATTTTATTATTATTATGATGATGATTAATTGTTATTATTATTATTATTACCCAGATCGTCTACATCACTCAAAGGGTGTAGATCAGGTGCTATGCAGGCTGGGAAAGTAAAAGAGTAAAAATTACCAAAGTTCTTATTTCGGATTTTGAACTACACACTGCTGTCTTTCAAAAATAAAAGCAAAATAAATCCGCTTAAAGTTCTGTGAGAAACGCTGATAAAAGAAATCTATCGTATGTCCCTCAATCTCGCTATTTAGAACTATCTGTCACCTTATCCTTAAAGTCTGAATCCTTACAGTCTGAATCTTTAAAATCTGAATCTCTTCTTACCTGTTTATGAGACCTTTTAGTTTAGGTTGTTCATCAGGATTTAAAATGAAAAAAAAAATATTTAAAAGTGGAGTTGAGAAATTTTAACTCAAGCCTTTTTCTTTCAAGATTCTTAAAGTTTGCAATATTTTACACTGATTCTAAGTTTATATTACAATGGTGTTGTTCACTTATAGCGATCTCGAATGTAATGAAATATGAGTTATTACAAATATTTTTCTGTCACCTTGGATCTGCAATACTTCTATAATATTAAGCATATCGCGTATACTAGCGAACAATTAGATACCTCTACATCGGTGCAATGTTTTTAGTGAAGGAAATGTAAAGAAAAAAAAATATTTTCATGAAACTTTATGGAATAAACGAAAAAACCCAGGAGAAAAAGTTTGGTAACAAAAATTTATTCCCCATATACATTGAGTCTAAACACTTTACTAAACATATATCCAAATACGTTGAGATAGCCTAAGCATATAAAGATTGTCAGTTAATTTTTAAATAATGTTTGGCAGGACTACTCTTTGGGAGAAGGAGAGACACTACTCAAGTAAGGACCAGGGGCTTCAGCAATTCTTATACAACTCATCTTACAGCTTTATTTGTTTACATTCTGCATTCTACAGAAATAAGGCTTCGTTGTAGGAATAATCAAAGTTTAGAGATCATTTAAAATGAAAAATATTATAATTGCGTTAGCACAGAATTTAGATACACAGGTAATATGCAACAATAAAGCGGTTTTATGACGAATGCAACACTAAATATAAATTTAAAAGATCTTCAAACATCACGATTTTTACACAGGAGAACAAAAATGCATGCCATATTTTACTTTGAAATGTGTCACGTGATCTCTTCATATAATATGGGTGTAATTATTATTTTAATTTTTATTTAAAAAACTACCGAACATAGTTTGATGAATTTTTTTTATATATATTTTATGGGATAATTTATATATTTCCTAAAATTTTCGAAGTAATTTGTGAATTTTAACTTCGCTTAAAAAATGTTTGAAAAATTAGATCCCATATAGGGTTCAATGTATTTCACATTTTGAACCCGGGTTCAACCCAAAACTAATTGAGTGGTATTATTCATTTCCTTTCCCGTATATCCCACAGACAGTCTGAACAACATACTAAATTTCATTTTGATAAAAGTCATTTTTGCGGCAGTTACCGTGAGAACGGACAGACAGATTGGACAAAGTAAAACACTTTTCAACTATTTTGGAAAGTGTTAAAAAAGGGAAAATCAAATAAAAAGAGGGGACCGTGATACATATTTAGAGGGTGGACCACAATTTGCATGAGAAATCCTGTGTCTTTCGTGATGCTCATCAGCAAACGGAGAAAAACTACTGCAAACATATTGGGGTTTTAGAAAAAATCCAACAATCCTTCATTTCCAATCCTGTGTATGAAGATAGTTTAACGTGTAATAGGGTAGGAGAAAAAAAATTTTTGCCAGGAAATCTTATTTTGACGATTATAATGTGCAAACGATGATTGAATTGAAACAGAGGCACAAGAGACCGATAACATCATTATTTTATTGCTACAGTTGCTGATAATAATAAGCCTGGGGAATCCAAATCCGAAGAAACCGAAATTGATTTTAAAAGACGGAATGATAACATTAAAAATTGCTGTAGAAAACCTCCAAAATATGTGTGACTATTTCAAAGCCTACAAAGTTAATTGCAGGAACAATTTTGATACAATAGGAAAAGTACTATGCATATATGTTGAATGAGTAAGTTCAAATATTCAAGAGGAAGTTATAATTTATTTTTTACATAAATAAAATATAGTTCATTTCAATCTTGCTATATCAATATTGAGCTTCACAAAATGCTGTCAGAAAGGCCATTCTTATTACTTATCTTTTACTCCAACTTTTTACCGGTTATTGCGAAAATCGATTATAACCAATATATTTTACGATTCTTTCCGACTTCCCTACATGCGGCCTATATTGTAACCTTTTCGAACTATTACATAGAGAAGTTATTCCTAACCAGAGTTCCGGGTTTCCACAAGAATTTACAAAATCTTGCAAAACACCAAGTGCAATTTGCTATCTTTTTAATAATTGAGTAATACAAATACTTAAATTATTAGAATTTTAACTCGAGAATTATTTTAACACAAATCCGTTCTAAAATCTATATCATACAGCTGAGGAAGACTGTGTAGTTGACTAAGGGATGAATTACACAGCCCAAACGGCTGAAGGTACAAACTTGAAATTAATGCAAAATTACTGATTTCTTTTTCAAAAATTTATTTAAAAATTGGGCAACATATCGAGAAAGGTTCATGTTAGCATTCTGCGTTACGTTACGTTAAGAACCAGATGTTTAAATTATTCGTTCTACGTTTACGTTAACGAATCATCAGTTCATCTACATTTACGTTATTCGTTCTCTAGTGAAAAATTACGTATGATTATAAACAGGTACTGATTTTTTAATGATTTTCGAAAATCCACTCAAAAATTTGGAGGAGGGGTGTTTTTTTTTATCATTTGACTGCGTTTAAAATCAAAAGGGTTCCATTATTCTCCGTTTATAATGATTGTACAAAATAATTTTTGAAATGATTCATTCGTTAGTGAGATATCGCTCGCATCCACAAACATACAAAGACTAACATACATACACACACAAACACTAACATAACACACACACTAACATACATACACAGACATGCACAGACACAAGCACTAACATACAGACATACGTACACACACTTACGTATGTACGCACACACACTAACATGCACACTAACATACCCACACACATAAACACATACATACATACATACATACATACATGCACACACAAACACTATCATATATACATATACACACAAACACTAACATACATACATATACACACACAAACACTAGCATACATATATACATACAAACACTAACACAAACACTAACATGCATATACACACAAACACTAACATGCATACATACAAACACAAACACTAACATACATACATACAAACACTAACATACATACATACAAACACAAACACTAACATATATGCATACACACACGCGCAGACATTAGCTAAAAATAAATTCGATTCGAGTTCAAATGTTCTCAAAACGTGCTGTTCTGTCGAAAACTCGAATTCGAATTAATCCCGTCACAACACATTTCTATACATCATACTATGTATGTAAGGAAAGTAAAATTGATCTTAAATAGGAAGTATGTAGTCATGATGAATAACAAAATATCATTATTTATTGCACTTAAATCCCAAAACATAGCCAGTAGTTTATTTTAACCTGTACGAATGATAACCCTGGTATTAGGAAAACTACAGTCAAAGGTATCTGGTAGACGTTTTAAAAGAAATAATGATAAAAGCAATATATCGTGCGTCTTTAAGAAAAACCCCTCAACTCCGCTATTTAGAACCGTCGCCTCCCCTTATCTTTGACTTTAAAGAGTCACTGCATTTCATGGGTAGCGGTTCTTAAAGTCAGTCGTTTTTCAGGATTTGTAGCAAATAGAATATTCCGGAAGTAGAGCTTTATGATTTTATTGCGGGGGATTTTTTTAACGGGATTCTTAATATTTTGTATTTTATTGAGTTTGTATTATTTTTAAATGTGGGTAATCATTTTGATTTTTAAGTTTATCAAGAACGGCTATTTTTGATGTGAAAAATCTGAGAGGGGCGGGGTATGGAGTAAATCATGAAGTATGACGGGTATGTAACGGAAGTGACATCATAATGTTATGAATATGTAACTGGAAACCTTTATTATAATTTGAAGGTCTGGGCCACTTGACCTTGGCGACAATTTCGATGGATTTTTGTTACGAATTTGAGGAAATATTGCCAATTTGGCGATTTTGCCGAGTTCTGGAAATTTCTCGGATTTTGTAGATTGCCTAAGAACTTCACGTGATACGTGTACTTTCCAGCACTTTCCACAGAGTATATATAAGTTTATCATCTTTCACCTGAGTTATTGAAATAATTCGAGTAAAATTAACTGTCGAACTCAACGCAGAACCCCCATATGTTATTTTTCGTCTGATTATATATCCACTTTATAAGTTGTATTATAAAATAATTCTAGTAGAAAAGTGTAAATAATTCATATATTGGATCTGCGTGCATCGACATCTGCCAGTAAGCGCTTGTCACTTGTGCAGACAGCACTGAAATCATATCGCCTGCTTAACAGCAAACATTATATCCAAACATTTCAATGTCAGTAAATTCATCGTTCCTGGTCTGATTGGGACGAAATAAACTGCATTCTATTAATCTATCGAAACTGTATAATATTCCATAAAAGAATAACAATAAAACAGAAAATAAATAAATAAATAAAAATGAAAAAAATAAATAAAAGTTTTTCAAAACCCCAGAAAATAACGAAATTTTTACCCTTAAGTACCTTATACCCGTTGCCAGACACAGCATGCAGCAAACTTTTCGTAGTCGAAATATGCGAAAAGAGTTATGCTTCACAATCTATAACAAGTAACAGAGTTACTCACTATTTAACTTCAAACCTGAATCTAAACAACATCTAATTTGAGCTCGCATGGTGCAACTGCTCTCTCTCTCTCCAACAAACACATGAATCTCATCCATCCTATCAGTATCTTTGCTACTAAATCCACTAACCTGGGACAAGGCCAGAAAACACCAATAAGACCATGGTAAAGGGAAAGAGACTACAACTTCTGTTCGTCCAAAGATACTAGATACATACATCATTGTAGAAGTCTGAATATATGTACATAATATTGTTGCGAACTTGTAATATTCCCTCACTGGAGACTTTCCTTTTGAGAACCAGACGGAGAAAACACCCGTACAAGCTTTCCTATGACGTGCATCTAGGGTTTCCAGATGCTGAAATCCGGAGGAGGATTGTAGGTTTGGCAATTTATCGCCAATTTGGCAACATTTGGCGACTTTCCGAAGTTTTGTAAAACACTTCAAAATAACCAATATTTCACGTGATACGAGCGATTTCCAGAAGTTTCTATAAAGAGTCTGTGAAAAGGAGTCATCAGTCAGTCGGAGGGCACTTTATGAGATTTAAGCTACATTGAACTGTGACTTTCGTCATTGTTTTGAGAATAGTAGCAGCTGTTTGTGAAATTAATTTCCTCAATGTTTTCAGAATAATATCGGTTATTTTGTGAAATTAGTGGAGCATTTAAGTGCTGTTTGACTGTATATTGTTCTTGTTTACCTTGAGCTTGTGAATAAATATGTTAGTTATCCAGAAATTTGGACTCATTCTTGAATCCTGAGAGCACACGTACGATTCCAGAGGATATGTCGTAACAATACCACCTAATTTAAACCAGAATCCAATGGATGTGGTAGCCACGGAAATTGTAACATCCTTCCCCTAAGCCTCTTAGATGGACTTTGTGATTTGACCCAAAATAAATGCGCTCACTGAATATCCCTTTCCCACCTATTTCATTTGGGAAATAGGAAGAGTTCTTCAACGGCTAATACAAAATCTATCGGAAATCACATCAAGTTTAGAGCATTCGTTTATGGTTATGAAAAAGATAGTGTGTAAAATTTTCAAATAGATGAGCAAAAAAAATCAAAAATAGTAGAACTAGAAAAGGCCGCAGGGAGATTCAGAAATCACGGTGGGAAAAGTCGTCGAGGAGTAGCTCCGCCCAAATTTCTTAGCAACCCATCCGCTTTCTTGTTCAATTACACAGTTAATTGGTAAACTATACAGGATGAGGAAGACACTATCATTGCAGATAACAATATACCCATGGACCAGTTTCACACTTATTATGCGCCAACGGCCCTACCGTGCTGAAAACACCGGTTCTCGTTAGATCACCGAAGTCAAGCAGCATGGGGCGCGGTTAGTACTTGGGTGGGTGACCACCTGGGAACACCGCGTGCTGTTAGCGCATTTCGGGTGCGGTAGCCCGGTGGTTTGCCGCTGGATTTGCACGCTGCCACAACTGCCGCCGTGTTCATGCGGAGTACGATTACGTTAAACATGTGGGTCCGTAAGTCCTTTCGAGAGGTTGGTGGTAGAGGAAGGAAGGTACGGTTCCTGTGGATGCCTCCCCCACTGGGTTCCGGACTAAATTGGGTGGCACTTCCCGGCCGTCCAAACGGTTACCTTACACCAGTGTTCTTCAACCTTTGTCATCTCGCGGAACCCTTTTTTTGAGATATTTTTTTTTTATGGAACCCTTCGTTCGGTAGCACACCCAGATTTGATTTTAGGGGGGATGTGTCATATTACGTATTACATGTTATGAACAAGGTGCGTATCTGCCTTTGTTATAAAAACTTTATATAAGATATAAATTTGCATTAATTCAAACAAGAAGATAAATATTTCATATAAAGTATTTGTACTATACACATATATGTCATATGAAATTGAAAACAAAGAAAAACAAAACAAAAACAGCGAATTGTAGTATCGACTCGCGGAACCCCTAAAGCGTTTGAGTGGAACCCTAGGGTTCCGCGGAACACAGGTTGAAGAACACTGCCTTACACCATTCTGGAAGGTCGGACAGTCTGGGTCTCAACAACAACACTTATTATGCGCTCATCAGCATGGAATAACCGTTAACTGCAATGGCAGCAAGAAAACTTGCTATTCCCTGCAATTTTACGAAATTCTATAGGAACTGATAATTTCAGTCCTTCCACGAAGCCCGGAAGGACTGTCTGAACGTGGAAGGACTGAAATTATCAGTCCCCATAGAAGTTATCAAAGTTGCAGGAAATAGCAATTTTTTTGCTGCCATTGCAGTTAACGGTTATTCCATGCTGATGAATGCAGAGACTTAAGCGTAGCATTTAGTTTTTAAATTTTGCCTTTATAGGACACTGTAAACCTTTATTAAAAATGTCTAAATCTGGTGTATATAGATGCATATGATAAGACAACATTTTAATAATGATCCTTGTTCGAAGGGGTGTAACACGGTCTGATATTTTACTTTTTATTAACATCCCAGAAAACTCACTGAGAGATCAAGTATAAAAACACTAATTATAAAAACTGATAGTTAAAATATTTCATATATATGTGGTTATTTTCCATAAGAACATATATACACAGAGGGGATCTAAAAACAGGAAAAATATGTAGATAAGTGCAAACTATAAAAACAAGATTTAAAGTACACCATTTATGAATATTTTCAGAAAAGGTTTTAATAATCCAGGTCTCGGGCGTGTCTCATGAGTTAACCACGCCCCCCGAAGAAGTGGCACTGCTCTGGATCCAGAGCTGATAGATATATATTTTTGGGCTTCCATCAGCTGTGTGTATTACATGGATATCTCTGAAAGCCCACAGCGTATCACTGATACGACAGAGTATCACTGATACCACAGAGTATCACTCACTCCATGTTGATGAGCTTATAATAAGAGCGAAACCGGTCCCCGGACACTTATCTGCAACAGTAATGTCTTCCTTATTTTGGGAACGCCAGATTATGTCAGTTTCTTGTGATTTAATACAAGATGATTCAAATATATTACTAAAACTATAATTTGAAAACTTGATTGTGGGACCCTTGCTTCCTATTTAAGAAATGATTTTAATAAGATAGACTTTTAGATTACCACAGTATGAAACAAATTTTGATAAAAAAAAATACAAAATTCAACGTTTTATGCTCTCCAGAAAAGAAGTTCCCATTACCAAATTGTTCCTTCTTCATTTTAAAATATTTTGAAGAAAACAATGGCTCTTTATTACGCAAAATTGGCCAAAAAATTTGTCAAAGTTTTAGGACTTAGACTATTTTTACTCAATCAAAAGAGTAAACGTAATTTCAGAGGCCGTACAAAAATTATATTTAGTTAGATTTGCAATCGAATTACATGCCAACCTATCTTTCGCAACATTTTACGCTGTTCCCAATTACCAGTGGAAAACTTAAATTAATGATATATACAGTAGTTTTTATCGTTGGAGAATGGAACTTATTTTGTTTGACTAATTGGACTGTGGACAAATATTTCTATAATTGAAACTTTGTTCTAAAGAACCCGTATAAAATGTTACATTTAGTATTTTTTTACTAAAAGGTGTCACATGATCAAAATTTGCATACGGAGACAATTAAATCATTTCTTACATTGGAAACATAGGTCTGCAGAAATCATTGAATTTTTACCCACCTTAAAATATATGAGGCAAAAAACAAGTTGTTTCATGTTTTAATTATACTTTCTGGTCCACGCAAAAACAAAAAAAAAGTTTTAGAATTATGGAAATACTTCTTTTGTAAATTCGCCAAGAAGTCGGCAAGCCATTTCAGTAAATAATGTTAAAAAGACTTTTTTCCCCATAGGACATGATTTCTCCTAAGTTGTTCCTTCTTTATGAAGAACTAACTTTGTCTTTTTGCTGTAATTTTATGGTGTTTATCAGGTATTTTTCAGAATTTGTCTAGAAGAGTTGGAATGGTTTGAAAAATAATATTTAAAATAAAAAAGTTATTTTTATTAGATTGCTTCTGCAGTTTTGTGTCGCAGTTTATACTGTTTTAAATCTTTCTTATTTGCTGTGGATAACCATTTCATTAAATGTGTATGCAAAAGAATAAAATACAAGTTAATAAGTGAAAACATTTTGTTCACAGGGTAACGAATAACTCAAAATTAATAAGCATAATTTAATGAAATAAATCAGAGTACAGCTGTTTCAAGAATACGTTGGATTCCTTTCTTTGGTGCAAGCTAGACCAACAAACCCAAAGTCAGAATTGCAAAATGGGAACAAAAGTAAGAAATAGAGTATAACACAAGTCACGTATTACGAGTATGTCTCCTCATAGATCCAATCAGAAAGCAGAACGAAGAACAGCTCAGCCAATCTGAAACAGAGAACTAACACACATGATTACACTACCCCAAAGCACAACAGAAATGCTCCAACAGTACGAGACAAGATGAGATTAAAAGAGTGCCAACAAGACGAAAATAATACAAAATGACACACAAGTGTCCCATAAGCTAATAATTAAGGGAAAATGGAACAAATATAGCGAAAAAACATAACGTTAGCCTATAAAAAAGATAACACCTAACCAGATTGGGGGGGGGGGGGATGTTGGATATTGGACAGGTCATTATTAATCAATTACTAGAATTTTTCTGAATATGATAGACTTCAAAAAAGTCAACATCATAAACTTATGTTTGTAAAAATTGCAACACCATAAAGGAATCACTCGATTGAGCTGAAACTTACAGCAAATGAAAATTTGGGTGTACTATGCAAATGATTAGAATTTCAGAGTCACCGCGCATGCGTTGACTGAGCAGCGCATTCTGAACTGCTGTTTTAGCCGTATAAATAGAGCGCTGTAGCGGGACGTTGAAAATAATCTATGGTTGGCTGTCAGTAGCAAACGTTCCATGAGAAATCACTATGCCTCTATGACTACAGAAAGTGCCATATGAGAAAGTTACGGACTTTGAACGGGGACGAATGATCGGCCTTCGCGAAGGGGGTTTTCTTATAGTGCAATAGCAGCTTATATAAAGTGCAATACCACGAAAATGATGAGAGTGTGGTAGCAGTGGACTGAAGAGAACCGGACAAGTCGCAAATCCGGCTGTATACAATGAAATGTTACATCAGCACGGAATGATAGACACCTCATCCGCATGACAATGATGGATTGTAGAGCTTCATCTCGACAGTTGATAGAACGTGGAGCACTGCTACAGGTATGTCATTGTCTTCCGCAACAATTCGTTGGCGTTTGCTGCACCGTGGACAGCGTGTAAGAATTCCTTTGTACAGAATTCCCCTGACTTAAAACTATCGATGCCTGTGTCTACAATGGGTTCATCAACATAGACACTGGCGTGTCGATTGGCAACAAGTCGTCTTACATCATCAGTAATTGACGCTTCCACGTCAGACACTATAGCTGTGAACGCCACCTTCCGGAGTGCGTTATCCAACGTCATATTGGACGAACGCCAAACGTGATAGTCTGGGACGCCATTGGGTATCTTGGACGATCTGAACTGTTGGATAAGAATTGTGGATAATCTCAACAGCAACCAATAATATTGAAAACATGTGGAATTTATAAACATAAATTGACATTCTTCAAATGCATTCCAATTTGCCGCATTGATACTATAATGACTCAGATCTATCTGTCTGGAACACTAGACGAAAAATTTAGCGACCTTTGCGCCAAATTTATAGACTATGAAAATGTCGCCAAATTGATGAAAAGGACGCTAAATTAATAAAAATTACGCCAAATTGATGAAAATTCAATATCTTGGAAAATTAGGTTCACTTTTTTTTTTATAATCTCTGTGACTTATTTGTTTGAAAAAATTATTTAGTATATTTGATTCAAATTATATTGAGTTTCAGTGGTCGTGGAACAGGTACGTCTTGTGGGGGAGGGGGAGGGGGTCGAACATTAATTGTGTTTTGATAGAGTATGGTATGTTTATTATGGTTTAATAGGGTCTGTTTCTCTGCCCACCCGTCCTAATTGGCAACAAATTTGGCGACTCTTGTAAAATGGCGCATAATTGCCGAAACGTCATCAAGTTGACGATAGTATCGCCAAATCGACGAAAATATCGCCAAATTGACAAAAATGCAATACCTGGGGAAATTTACACTAGTAATTAAATTAAATTTCTTTGACAATCCTTGTCGCTTAAGAAAATTATTAATTTGATATTTATTCAAATCATAATGAGTTTTACTGTTTTCGAAACGGGTACGTTTAGTTAGGGGGACTACAGAGTCGTAAATTAATTGCATTTTGTTACGGAATGGTATAATATGTACGTGCTTAGATCGGGAGTTGTATAAAAAAATAATAATATTCAATAGGAAAGATGCGTGATCTCATGTGTCTGTAGATATATTAGAAGAGCAAATGCTGCAGGCGAGCGTATGGGAAGTAATATTTTGCAACCCTGTGGAGAGTGAGTGAAAGATCCTTTGCAACTTTCCCTCGTCCATTGACGGGCTTTTCCTTCCAGTTAAATTGATAATAGAAAAACAAATTTCATTTTGAATGTCTCTTTTTTAATTTTCATTGTTCTCTTTTTATATACGTTACTGTTTCCTACAAAAATAGAAAAAGCTTTCAGAATAATAGAAATCATTGCTTTAAAAATCCTTCAAGAAAGCCTACATGTCTTCTTAAGTAAATAAAGATAAAGAAAAGACACACTTGCGTCCCCCCAGGATATGCTCTTCCTCTTGTTTTATTTCTTTTTTCATGAAGATTTCACTTTAGTCCTCTAACTGTTAGATTTTATGGTGTTTATCAAGAATTTTTTGGGATTTGTCGGGAAAGACTGCGATGGTTTGAAAAATGCTACTTAAAATCAAAAAAATATTTTTGTTCGCATACTTTTGCAGTTCTCTACCGCAGTTTGTGATTTAAGTCTTCTTATTTTTCCGTGTATCGCTCTTAGTGTATAAAAAAGTTCAATAATTCAATTATTAAATTGTGTCGAAATATTTTACAATACGTTTGTGGGAAACAGATTTTCAGTAGGTTAAAGCTGATAATGATCGCATATTGTCAAAGGAGTTACCTTTTAAAGAAAATATTTGGAAAGTTGGCGTCGAATCTGTGCTAATCATGAGGAGTGTCGTGTTCAGAAAAAATTGTGGGGGGGCGTATAATTTTTTTCAGCACTGAAACCGAATTTAGTTTTTAGGTTTGCTATGCTGATGAAAATTCGTACCCCGTAGATATATTTGACTTTGTTGGTAAAAATAATAGATAGCCTTAATAATTGCTAATTACAACAAATAATTAAGTATCGTTTCCACTATGCAGAATAATATCGTTAACACTATGTCATTAATACTATATCGTTAATAATGCGCACACTATGCAGGATAGTATTGTTAATGTATCGTTATTACTATGCAGGAATTTTAAATATACGCTGTAAAGAACTTCTGCCACAGAGTTGTCACTTTCATTTCTTATGTTCAATTAAAAAAAAAAACTTAGTACAATATATTAGTGTATTAATGTGAGAAACAGAGATCCAGATAACGCCTCTATACGCGTGTTTCACGCTGTAAAATAAGCAAATAAGCTTTATGAATTAAAAAATCTGATGTGGGCAACACATAACTTTCCTAATATAATATAATGAATTTACTACTTTTACAGTAAAAAAATAGGTTTTTCTTATAGTAGATACAAAAATTCTTTCCAAGATATTGAATTTTCGACAATTAGTCGTCATTTTCATTGATTTAGCGTCATTTATATCCATTTGGCGAGATTTTCGTTAATTTGGCAACATTTCAAAAAGTGGCCAAGTTGGCGACATTCCGCCAAATTCGTCGCCAAAATCTCTCCTAGCGTTATGCACTAAGAAATAAGTTATTATTACAGCAGATAAATTACTATTGGCGTTCAAATATAAAAGTATTACTCAAAGTATTTTTTTTCATGAATGGAACGAGCTAGATCCACGAGAATGATGTCACCCAATTAATCGCATGGTATTACATATGAAAAGTGAACTTGTTTCTCAATGGGAAATATTTTTTTTATTTTATATGACTTTTTGATAATTTTTTTGAAAAATGTGCAATATCTCGAGAACGGTTAGTGTTAGCGTTCTAAAATTTATGCCAATCGTTTTCTAATGAAAAGTTACATAAGAAATGTCTATTTACGTAACTTTATTTGTGGTTTTGATTTTTTGACGATTTTTTCAAAATTTTATTCGAAAATTTAGGGGGGTTCTGTACATTTGATTACGTGTAAAAACAATAGGCTTCCAGTGTTTACGGATTGTGATTTTTGTACCAAATTTGGTTCAAATCGGTTCATTCGTTCGTCAGTTATCGTCTCCACAGACTCACTGACACACATACACACACAGACATCACTTCAAAAATGTTTGATTCGTGATCAGGGATGCTTGAAACCGAAAACTCGAAAAACCCCGTCGAAAATTCGAATTCGAATTTTCGACCCCGTCACAATACTTTCCTTATACATTATGTATATAAGAAAGTAATAATGCGTATTTTTACGCACCGATTTTGTAAAGAAAAAAGGAAATAAAAACCTTTTTTTTAGAATCGTAAATTAAGCATTTTAAAACTCATTTTTTAATGTTTATAAGGTATATTAATTGTGTTATCAGATATACAATGTATTTTGTTTATAAACACAAATAAAGAGTATAGTGCATTTCTTTTTTCATACAAAATACAAAAAATTTAATAAATACCTTGAACTTGGAGGGTAATTGTACATTTGTTAAAAATGATTCCTCTGAAAAGCAAAATATTCATTCAAATCAACAAAGGGAGTATTTTTACTCTTCTGGAAAATTTGCTTGATATGCTATTCTAGCGGTAGACAAGCTTACTTTTTACAGTACGGTCATTTCACAGAAAGCGGTTTCGAAATTTCAAAAAACTTAATTTGACGTGCTTTCTAAATTTTAAGAGATATTTTAATATCCGTCCCCCTCCCGCCTTTCTGCCCGTTTCTGATCACGAGAATAAAAATTGCACTTTTAACCTATGTATCATTTTTGGTTGCTTTATACGAGGCTTTCAAGATCTTAAATATTTCATAAAAACCCTTAAATATCTCTTAAAAAATATCCCATACAAAAACAAAATGCCATATATTAATAGAAACTTGAGCACAAAACTTTTAACCACAAAAGTTGCTCTAGATTTCCTTACCGGTTGCATAAAAGGTGTTTTACTTAATGATAATAATTAGTTTGAGGGCGAATGTGACATGTAGATTTGTATGTAATATTGAGTTTTCAATCTGACTACTGGTTATTTTTATAACTTTCTTGAAAATTTTTGCAACATATTTTGTGAATTTTTGCAAGATCGGACTTTCAACAGAGGAAATATCAAATTTTGCACAAAAATAAGCTTTTCATAAGACTAGAGTATAAAAAAGTCAATAACATCCTCTCAAACTGCATCTATATTTGCATAAATCATCTTTCCTCAAGACTGCAGGTTGAAATTCCAATTGGAGACAACTTGACCTTACTTGTTAGGAATGTATTCCAAAAACTGTCTACACACAACTTTATACCATTTTTAATACATTACAACATAGTTGAAAAGTGTTTAAGACTTTGTTCATTATGTCTGTCTGTCTGTCCATTTGCCCGATAGCTATCGTAAAAATGACTTTATCAAAATGAAATTTTAGTATGTTGTTCAGACTGTCTGTGGGACATGAAAATGTAAATGAATAATATCACACAATTACTTTTGGATTCAACCCGGATTAAAAAAATGAAATATATTGAACCCTATGACTTAATTTTTTAAACATTTTTTAAGCAAATTTGAAATTTACAAATTGCTTCGAAAGTTTTAGGAAATAATCAAATTATCCTATAAAATTCATAAAAAAAAATGTCAGCAAAATATGTTCGGTAGTTATTTATAATAAACATTAAAAGAATAATTACACCCATATAATATGAAGAGATCACGTGACCCACTTCAAAATAAAATATAGCATCCATCTTTTTTTCCCAAAGGAAAAATCGTGATTTTTGAAGTTCTTTTAAATTTATATTTTGTGTTGCATCCATCCTAAAACTACTTTATTTTTGCGTAAATTCTGAGCATCTATATTCTGTGCGAATGAAATTACAATACTTTTGAGTTTAAATGATCATCAAACTTTGATCATTTCCACAGCGAAGCCCAATTTTAACGTATGCAGAATGTAAGCACATCAAGCTCTAAGATGAGTTGTATAAGAATCACTGAATTTTTTACCGCAAAATTATTTAACTCTGGAATCTGGAATATAGGTGATATGAATGAAATATTCATTGATTTTACATACAGAAGCAGACGATTTTATAGCACTGCCTCTTTCGATGACGTTTTAAGCATGGAGTTAGAAAGTACTGTTACCTCCATGGTTTTACGTTTTTAAGTAAAATAAATAATTGCAGATAATTTAAAACATGTATTGCGATAATTTAAAACATATCACTGCTGAATGAAAGGAATGGAATAAAAGAGTATGAATGAAATATTCACTGCTTTTACATAAAGAGTTCGATTTGTATTTCGATGACGGCATTTGAATAATGTTCATTTCTTTCGATGAAGTTTTAAGTTTTCAAATATAATAAATTATTGTAGTATTCTGAAAATTTTAGAAATATCATCGCTGAATATATCGTATTTAAGAGATGTTTTGCAGTTGGAAAGTGTTTCATAATCAATGCTTTATGCATGATTGATCTTTCTTGTTGTCATATGAAAATACAAAACAAGAAATTTATGAAGGAGCTTTTATATGGCTGCAAATAGTGTATGATTTTGTGCTTTAAAAATTTTGTTAGTCTCGAACCTGGTTTTCGCAATTTCATCCAGAAAAGCAAACAATAAATCAATCTCCAAATGGAGCTTAAAATTTCGCAAGTACTAATACTCCGTTCCAATTTAGTAGGGAAAGCAATAATTAGTTTCAAATCATGAAATTGGAGTGAGATAATACCTACTTTATCTGCTATGTTTATTTTCTAAATATAATTTTCATTTTCGTATGTATTTAACAGGCTATACAGCCGGAGCTGTAATTTACAATCACTTGCTTCTATTCTGCATCCATTAAAATTAGGCTTTGTTGTAGTAATAATGAAAGTTGATGATCATTTAAACACAAAAATATTGTAATTGCGTTGGAACAGAATATAGATGCACAGAAAAAACGCAAAAATAAAGCGGTTTTAGGACGGATGCCACACTAAATTTAAATTCAAAAGAACTTTAAACAATCTCGATTATTTACACTGGGAAAAAAGATTGATGCCATATTTTATTTCGAAGTAGATCACGTGATCTCTTTACATAACATTTGTATTATTATTATTTTAATTTTTATTTCAAAACCAACCGAACATATTTTTCTGAAATTTTTTTTATATATTTTATAGGAGAATTTACAAATTTCATAAAATATTTGAAGCAATTTGTGAATTTTAACTTTGCTTAAAAAATGTTTGAAAAATTATGTCGCTTAAGGTTCAAAGTATTTCACTTTTTCAATCCGGGCTCAATTCAAAACTACTTGGGTGATATTATTCATTTACATTCCCATATGTCCCACAAACGGTAACAACAAACTAAATTTCATTTTAATAAAGTCATTTTTATGGCAGATATCGTGCGAACGGATAGACAGACAGAATGAATAAAGTCATAAACACTTTTCAATTATAATGGAAAGTTGTTAACGAATAGGCTCGATGAAGATACCAAAAGTAAAACTGGATTATTAAAAACTATTAAGGTTTAACTGCGGAGCAGGGGAAAGTTAAAGATACAAAGAACAGACATCAAGACAACAGGAAAATGATGCCAGAAGCTCCGGGTCACCATCAAACCAACGGTTCACCATTCATTGGCAATCCCATCAGCAACCAGGATACAGAACTTAATCTTGGCGAAGCGCCTAGGACTGGCAACAACTCTACGTAAACCAAGCAACTCTGTGTTCAACCGCCGACCTTGTCAAATGAAAATCCTCAAAAAACTTGCATTCGAAAACAGCGTCGAAAAGAGTGTCGCAAGGGCACGTCGGAGAACTCTGCACCTTACAGCTATACAGATAATTTAAAAAAGGGCCATGCCCAGAAAGAAACAGAAACGAGGGACGGTGACCTTGAAACCATGATCAGGCACATGTCAACACATCCGGGTTCACGAGCCTGAGCAGTCACCGTACCTCAGTCATTCCTCACCCAGAGCTAGGAGGATAGAATACATCCTCCATGTATTCCATTCTCCTAGACCAAGAGTAGTCGGAACAAAACGGGACAACGGGGCAGGAACATTCAGCGGCTTCCCGGCTAGAGCAGCCTCCTTAGCAAAGCAATCAGCCGCCACCGCACCGCCATGCACACGGACCTACTGCAAGCCGACCAATGGACTCCTTAATATTATGCAGGAAAAACGAATTGTTACTAATTGACGACATGGTGACCAAAGACGATACACTATCAGTAAAAATCAAAGCTCTCATATCTTCCAGCAGGATCCATTCACAAGCAAATTAAATCGAGAGTATATTGGCCTGAAAAACAGTATTAAACCCCCTAAGCTTCTTTTTATTTAAATATATAAGTTAATCCCCTCCATAAATAACGGGTCAGAATTAAACGGTGGTCAGAATTAAAACACCCCTGCTCTGTACATCGAACTACTCAGTGTAAAGGCTCCAAAATTGTTGAATCTACTATTCAAGACATGGGGAAAGGGATTACGCGATAAAAAAATTAGTTCCAGAAACACCGATAGGTAGCGCTGTGCAACAGAAAATATGCTGAAAAGACACAAAATGCACATTTGTAACACATTTTATTCGAACGTACAAAACATTCATATCACAAGGACCTTACCGATGCAGGGAATGCTGCTCAATATGGTTCCCTTCTTCAAGATGTAAAATCTGCAGTCTGTGGACAACAGCTTGTTCAACTGTGGATCGTAATTGGTCTATTGAGATGCTTCTCACATGCAGAGTGATACTGTCTTTAAATCTGCCAAGGTTACCAGACGTCCTCGATAAACAAGACTTTTTAGCCAAAAATCACAGCCAAAAATCAAGAAAGAGATGGTCAGGTTGTCGAAAACGCACGACATATTACTCTACCATTAGTAAAATGTTGCCGAAGAAACTGCTGTACCCAGAGTCCAATGTGTGGAAACGCTCCATCTTGCATAAAGGTAATTGAATCAAGACATTGGTGCTGTTGCAGTTGGGGCACAACAAAATTTTCGAGCATGTTTTTGTACCACCTGGCCGTCACGGTGCATGTCACAGGGCCATTGGGACTATCCTCTTCGAAAAAGAAAGGTCCAAGAATGAATGTGGCTGTGAATCCACACCAGACTGTAACTTCCAGTGAGTGAAGTGGAATCTCTTGGAAGGTACGAGGGTTTTTCGTGTCCCAAATGCGACAGTTATGGGTGTTGACTGTTCCACTTAGATGGAAATGCGCTTCATCGCTCCATAGAATCTGCCATGGCCACGAAGCATCCACTTCAACTCTAGCCAGAAATGTCAATACAAAGGTCAGTCACTTCTCCCTATCGATGGTCAGCAAGTGGTGATTGTGACTAATTTTGTACGGAAAAAAAAATGCACTATGTTTCTCAGTACGTTTCGCACTGTGCTGTAGGGAACGCCCAAGTGTCGTGACAGTCCACGTGCACTACTACAGCCTATAACGTTATCCATTGATTGTTCAACAATAGCGGTGGCAACATCGTCAACGACATCTGAACGAGTCGATTTGCGTCCTCGACCCGGCTGAACTCCAAGATGTCCAGTTTTGCCGAATCGAGAGATCATTCTCCTGAGAGCTTGAGGAAGTAATGGACCTTTGTGCAAATTCTTAAGTCGACGAAACTCTCGAAGCGCAGCTGCAACATGGCCTTTGTTTTCATAAAACAGCTTCACAAGCAAAGCGAGTTCTGGCAGTGTGACAGCCATCGCTGATAGGAATGAAAATTTCCCAGTTTTATCCCCTTTTATACGCAGAACATAGTAGCAGCAAACCAAGGATTTATGCAAATTTTTGTGCTTACAGTGCGAAATTGCAGTTACAATGACAGTTTAAGTTTCTTCACTTTTTTATCTTCGGTTTTTTTCATATCAGCAAAAGAAATTAAAAAGGAAAAATTCCATATCGCAAGCGTTTGTTTTTTTGTGATTATTTTGTGTCTTTTCAGCATATTTTCTGTTGTACAGCGCCACCTATTGGTGTTCCTGGAACTATTTTTTGTTTTCGCGTAATCCCTTTTCCCATGTCTTGAATAGTAGGTTCAACAATTTTGGAGCCTTTACACTGAGTAGTTAGCTCGATGTATAGAGAGCTCAGAGTAGGGATGTTTTAATTCTGACCACCTGGTACATACGGAAAATCAACATTATCATCCATCTTGGACCCTTCCATGTGAATATGCGCACTGTAATTATGTTTAATTATAAAATTGAGAAAATATCGACAAGATTATATTGTAAGAAGCTGGAACAACATGTATCAATAGTTTATTTGGCCACGCCCATTTTTTCATTCCAGGTTTTTTTGGGTTATTTAAAGAGTTTTTATTTTCAGCAAATATGAAACAAGAAAGATCAATCATGCATAAAGCATTGATTATGAAACACTTTCCAACTTCAATACAATTTTATTTAAACATCTCTACAATGCGAAACATCCCTTGATAATATTTTTAAAATTATCACAATTCTACATTAATTTATTATATTTGAAAACTTAAAACTCCTTCGAAAAAAATGAACTTCATTCAAATGACGGCATTGAAATATAAATTGCCTGGTTTAAACATCTATAAAATACGATACCTTCCTCGGTAATATTTTTAAAATTATCATAAAACTACAATAATTTATTATATTTGAAAACTTCATCGAAAACAAATGAAATTTATTCAAATGACGTTATCGAAATATAACACGCCTGGCTCTCTCTATAAAAGCAGCATTTCCTTCATAAACTTTTTTACATTCATTTCATTCATCACAATACTATAATAATTTATTTTATATAAAAACTTGAAACCATGGAGGTACAAGTAATTTAACTCTATACATCAACTTCATGAACTTCATCGTAAAAACGTATGCTTCTCTATGTGAAATCAATGAATGTTTCATTCATATCAGCTATATTGCAGACTCCATGAGCTAAATAATTTTGCGTTAAAGAAATGCAGCAATTCTTATACAACTCATTCTACATCGCTTAGTGTTTACATTCTCCATAAGGGAAAATTAAGCTTCGTTGTAGAAATAATCAAAGTTTGATGATCATTTAAAGTCAAATATATTGTAATTGAGTTGTTTCAGTATGTAGATGTACAGAATTTAAGCAAAAATAAAGCGGTTTTAGGACGGATACAACACTAAATATTAATAAAAAGGACTATTAATAAAAATCACAAGATGGATGCCATATTTTATTTTGAAGTGGATCACGTGATCTCTTCATATAATTGTCACGTGATATCTTCATATAAAAGGTGTAATTATTATTTTAATTTTTATTTAAAAAACTACTGAATATATTTTGCTGAAAATTTTTGTTATATATTTTATGGGATAATTTAAATATTTTCTAAAACTTTCGGAGCAATTTATGAACTTTAAATCCGCTTAAAAAATATTTGAAAAATGAGGTCCCATAGGGTGCAATGTATTTTATTTTCTCAACCCGGGTTCAATCCAAAGCTAATTGGGTGATATTGTTCATTTATATTCCCACAGGTCCCATAGACCGTCTAAAAAACTTACTAAAATTTCATTTTGATAATGTCATTTTTACGGCAGTTATCGTGCTAACGGGCAGACAGATAGACAGACAGACAAACAGACAGACAGAATGAACAAAGTCATAAACACTTTTCAACTAATGTTGTAAAGTGTTAAAAAGGTAGACTGTATAAAATTTTAATTAGATTATTTCATTGCGAATCGCTATTTCAAAAAATACAAAATGAATGACCAAGGATAATTTCAACAAGAAAGATCAATCATGCATAAGCATTGATTATGAAACACTTTCCAACTGAAATGTAATTTCATTTAAAAATTTCTAAAATGTGATTCATTCAGTGGTAATATCTTTTACATTATCACAGTACAACAGTAATTTATTATACTTAAATATTTAAAACTGTATCGAAATATAAATCATCTGATTCTTTATGCAAAATCAATGAATATTTCATTCATATAACTTGTATTCCAGACTCCAGAGCTAAATAATTTTGTGTGAAAAAAATTCAGCAATTCTTATGTAATTCATCTTACAATCGCTTGAGATACTTGCATTCTGCATATGTTAAAATTAGGCTTCCTTGAAGAAATAATAAAAGTTTAGGGATCATTTAAAATCACAACTATTGTAATTGCATAGGCACGGAATTTAGATACACAGATAATACACAGATAATATATATGTGTATGTGTATGTACTGGAATCGTGCCGAAGATCGGAACTCGAATTTTCAAAGGATCTACACGTTTTGGGACTTCTAGAACACGAAAAAACTACTTTTAGGAAGACGTCTGTGTGTCGAACGTCGAAAGCCCAGACCATCCGTCTCGTCCGAGGACTTAGAGAAACCATTTGGATGGCCGGGAGACGTCTGTGTGTGTGTAAGGATGTATCTGTGTATGTTTCTGTGTGTCTGTGTGGATATTACATCCACTCTAATTGAAAAACTAATGGACCGAATTTCATACAATTTGGTAGGTATGTTTTTTGTGGGAAATCCTGATGTTCATTAGATTATAGTACGATTCGTAATAAAAGAATCTGCCTTCTTTGCGAAATGGCCGCAGAAATTGCCTTTATCCACTCTAGCTAAAAACTAATGAAACAAAATTTGGAGTATAATATTTCAATAACCTACAAGTGATTTATATACCAAATTTAACAATATTTTGTATATAAATCATTTGTAGGTTATTCTACTACGATTCGGGAAAAAGGAACGGGCTATTTTTACGAAATGGCCAGCAAAAATCGTTATATATAAAAATAAAAGACTACGTGTGCTCAATTATATCAATTAAATTCCTATTTTATATGTGATTTTTGACAACAAAAAGAATAAGACTAACCCCATTACTCTAGGACTAGCCGTTCTTGAGATATTCTAGTTTTTTCGCGTTTTCGCTACGCCACCTTTGACAATAAGTCCAGCTATCAAATGAGAACCAAATTTAAGTTTAACGTGTAAATGCAATGTCATTTAAAATACTTATGTTGTGCAGATAAACTCAAATTATCATTGAATAAATAAAGAGAACGAATATGAGTCTGCAGAGAAAGACATGTGCTGTCCACATCAGAATTTTTAACAATATTACACCAATGATTTATAGAAGTGAACGGGGATTATTTTCAGGCCATTTCGAAAAAAATGTATGATCTATATTTAAAGATCCATCAAATTTTTGTCGAATAAAATGTTCAACAAATTTAAGCTGTGTACCAAATTTTAACTCTCTAGGACGCAGGAAAGTGCATTTAAAATGCCATCAATTAAATTTATCAAGAAGAGTTATATAAAATTTAAAAAAAATGAAAAATTGTTATCTACCAAATTTATTTTTTTTAAAATATGAAGCCACTCCCATATGCAAAACGTTTAAACAAAAGGAGAGATATTTATTATATAATATCTCTCTCTTTTCTTCCTGGAAGATATCCCAAAGTCAGAATTTAATTGAATTTGTTTTTTTCCCTATATTAAATATTTTTTTTAATTAAAAAACTACTTAACATATTTTACTGAATTTTTTTTATATATTCTATGGGATAATGTGAATATTTCCTAAAAATTTCGAAGCAATTCGTGAATTTTAAATTTACTTAAAAAATGTTTGAAAAATTAGGTCCCATAGGGTTCAATGTATTTCATTTTTTCAACCCGGGTTCAATAAAAAACTAATTGGGTGATATTATTTATTTATATTCCCATAGGTCCTACAGACCGTCTGAACAACATACTAAAATTTCATTTTGATAAACTCATTTTTACGGCAGTTATCGTGCTAACGGACAGACAGACAGACAGACAGACAGACAGACAGACAGACAGACAGAATGAACAAAGTCATAAACACTTTTCAACTTTGTTGTAAAGTGTTAAAAATTGAAAAAACTTTTAGGTACACATTTTGTTTTAGCAAAATATGCTGCCCTATCAAGTTTAAATTTCCATTTTATTTTATTTATAACCCTAAGGGTCATTGGCCAATTTTATTCAACGGCCCTCATTTCAACAGTAATTCGTTAAGCTCTAAATAAATTATATCGCCCAACAGAACCTGGAATTGCTAAAAATATATAATAAAATATATTTATTAGAGGACGTAAATATGCACCGATAATATTTCAATGATATATTTTATGTAATAAACATTTTCGTTCAATCATGAGTGTAGATCTAGTGTAATGCATTCTCTCATGACAGCTGCGTCGTACAACAAGACGCAGCTAGTTGAAATAAGCAAAAAACCATGCTTTCGCTTATTAACGTTGTTTACATTTTTTTCGTATTAATTACAAATGAGTAAAAATACGACATGAAGCCACAATATTTTATTTGGATTTTACTTCAATTTACTTTGCTAATTAATTGTTTTCCAATTTAAATTGGAGGTACCTACCTGTTCAAATCAATCGCTACACTATTTTAACTTATTTTTTTTATGTATGTCTGAAACTTTATGTATATGTAGGTATGTGTATGTCTATATGTGTTATTATTTCTGCGTTTTTCCCGGCCGGCCGTTATAACCGTTCAACACTCTTTGGGTGACCAGGACGGACTGTGTAATAAAAAAACATGTAGCTGTTTCGTGTATACTTTAAATCGCGTTAGTTTATTTATGAGGATACACGTTTTTGCATTTGTGCCCCGCGAGATTCTCACTGACTCAAATATAGCCGAAGGTTAAAAAAATGTTGAATTCTACTGCTACAGCCATTTTTGAGAAATAGACGTTTACAGAAAAAATTTTAGACAGGTATTGGAAAAAAACAGAAATGAAAATCCTTAGTAAACACCCTACCTCCTTCAGAATTTGATGCTGTATCCCTATCAGTCATCATCTGAACTATATTTAATGAAGAATCGATAAATTGCTATTTCAAGAAAAATGTAATTTTTTTAATAGGAAGTGGCATCGCCAGAACTGGAAGTGGAAATCCATAGTGAGTCCCTTAACACGCTCCAGAATTTACTACGGAATCCATATTAGTCATTACTAAGCTCTATCTATAACCAGTTCTGAGAAATAGGAAGAAAAAGTTAGCCGGAATTGGAAGAAACCGGAATATGAAAATTAAGCGTGGGGTGTAAACGACACGCTCGTTCCAAAAAGATTCATTGCTCAAGGAACATTTTTCGCGGAGTATTAGAGTTAATTACTTCCCCTATGTACATATAATAAGTCATAGAGAAAGTACTGTTATCGGGTCAAAAATTCGAATTCGAGTTTTTGACTGAAAAGCTCGTTTCAAGCAACCTAGAACTCGAATCAAACATTTTTGAGGTGATGTCTGTGTGTGTGTGGAAGCAATATCTCGCGAACGAATGTAGAGTTTCGAACGAAATTTGGTACAAAAACTACAATCAATGAATACATGAAGGTTACAGATTTTAAATGTTATCAGATCTTCGAAAGATCGCCAAATTTTCAAATGAAATTTTGAAAAAATCATAAAAAATTCAGAATCTTCAAAAATGTTACCTAGACAAAGATTTTTGATGTAATTACTTTCCTTGTATACATATAATGTAGTATAAGGAAGGTATTGTGACGTGATCAAAAATTCGAATTCGAGTTTTCGATAAGATTGCACATTTTAAGCATCCCTGAACACGAATCAGACGTTTTTGAGATGATGTCTGTGTGTGTGTGTGAAATTGTGTGAGTGAAAGTATGTATGTGTGTGTGTGTGTGTGTGTGTGTGTGTGTGCGTGTGTGTGTGTGTGTGTGTGTGTGTGTGTGTGTGTGTGTGTCAGTGAGACTATGGAGGCGATAACTCACGAACAAATGGATCGGTACAAAAATTTGGTACAAAAATTACAATCCATGAATACTGGAAGCCTATTGTTTTTATACGCAATCGAATATTCAGAACCCCCTAAATATTTCAGTAAATTTTTGAAAAAATCATCCAAAAATTAAAACGTTTAATAATGTTACACAAATTGTCATTGCTTATGTAATTTTCCATTAGTAAACGATTGACATAAAATTTAGAACGCTAGCATGAACCATTCTCGAGATATTGCACATTTTTCAAAAATATTATCAAATAAATCATATAAAACAAAATAAAAATATTCCCTATGGTGAAATATGTTCACTTTACATAAGTAGTATCATGCGATAAATTTGGTGGCATCATACTCGTGGATCTAGCTATTTCCATTCATGTGAAAAGATCCTTTAGGTCGTACTTTTGTATTTGGACGCTAATAGTCATTTATCTGCCACAATAAAAACTTATTTCTCCGTCCATAACGCTTGGCGAGATGTTGTCGGAATGTCGCCAACATGGCGACTTTTTAAATGCTGCCAAATTAACGAAAATGTCGCCAAATTAATAAATAATGACGCTAAATCAATGAATATGACGACTAGATGATGAACGTTCAATATCTTGGAAAGAACATAAGCCCAGACTATAAGAATAACACATTTCTCCGTCCGTCCGTAACATTTGGCGAGAAATTTAGCGGGACGTCGCCAACTTGGCAACTATTTTAAATGTTGCTAAAATGACAAAAACGTCGCCAAATTGATAAAAAATGACACCAAATGGGAAGTAATGTCTCGCAAATTGTGATTTCCGTCATATGACGGGCATACCTTCTAATATATAAGAAATACTCGGCTCTCCGTTTGTCTCTAATACTTGGTGATGCATTTGGCAAACTTAGAGAATAATTTAGCAAAGTATTTCTACCTTGGCGAAATATCGCCCCAGATTGAAAAAAATATCGTCAAAATTGCAAAAATGATGTTAAATTAATGAAAATTACACCTAATTGATGACGTAATTATTAAGGTATTTTAATATACGGAATATATCGCTTATTGAGGATGCATTGATGATTGTTCATTTAGAGTTGCGCGAAGTATAAATTAATTGAGTATTTTTAAAGAGTTTTAAATGTTGTCATCCGAAAAATCGCCAAATGGACAATCCAACGATAAAAGCATAGCGCCGCGGATCTTATACATTATTTTTTAACTTGTAGAACTAGTAAAATCATTGCATTATATACGAAAAGTCATCCGCTGTCCACATCAGATTTTTTTTCATAAAAAAACGACTGGCATAAGCTTTAGAACGCTAGCATAAATCGTTCTTGAGATATTCCATATTTTTCATATAAGTTAATAAAAAAAATCCCATAAAATTATCGTCAACCAGGCGATATTTCGTCCCAGACTAACGAAAATATTGTCAAAATTGAGAAAATGCTGCGAAGTTAACGAAAGTGACTCCACATTGATGAATTAATTATTCAAGTATTTTAATAATATATGGACTACATTATCTATTACAGATGCTATTAATATTGATAATTTTCAATTTAGACTTGAGTGAAATATAGTTAATTGGGAACTTTCAAACTGTTTCGCAAGTTGTCATCCGGGAAAACGCCAAATATACAATTCAATGTTAAAAACATTGTGCCGTGGATCTTATACGTAATTTTTTCACTATGGAAGTTGGAGATTCATGGCACTGTATAGGTAAAGTCATGAGCTGCCCACATCAATTTTTTTTCTTATCAGATTGCACAATGCATACGTTTGAAAGATTCTCAACGCTGGTGAGGTGTTTTGACTTACAGTCCATTGAGGAAGTCGCAAATTTCTTTTCTGTGAATCATTCTCTCCTTTTTCGTTTATGGAAATAACTCCAAGCCAGTGGAACACTATTCAAAGACGCATTCCAGGCATAGAACATCCTCTAATGAGCGGTACATCGCATTACTGACAAATCCAATCGCCGAGCGACCGCACCAGCTCCCCGATCAATGGCTACCACAACAATAGAATGTCTATATACAGCAATCCTTTGAGGAGAAGAACTTTGTACCCGGGTTCCTCGAGTGTCCGTCTTTATGAGCGCTAAGGCCAGAGAGCACAATTAAAGTGGTGTCGTCAGTATGCGACTTAGGCAGAAGCGCAGTGGTACAATGTACTCGTCATGGATGAGAAATGATGTGCAATAGATTGAGACAATAAAGATGCAAATAGTCTGGAAAGAACACAGAACAAGCCCAATAAAATAGTTGAACATCACGCCTGTAGTTGTGGCAGACTTAGGGTTGAGTTCTTTGGGATATCGCACCATCCTGTACGTGTTCACAGGGTGTTCTGTGACGGCGAAATGGTATCAAGATCAAGTTCTTGAACCAGGACTCTGCACTGAAGCGGTGGGTTTAGATTTTAATTTCGATGATTTGAAACTTGTCCACACAGAACAGGGATGGTGGACAAGTACCTTGAGAGAAACGGTATTGCTCGTATGCACTAGCCAGCGAATTTTTCTGTCCACAATTTCATCAAAAATATTTAAGATGTCCTTGAAAAACTGTCTCTGTCCGTTTACCACCCCCCCCCCTTCTCTAACTACTCACCAAGAGCTGAAAACTGCCCTTCTCAGGAATGGAAAATTTCCCATGTCCTCTGAGGCCCTGGGTTGCCTGACTGAAGAAATGAAGCGTCAAAGTTAAAAGAAATCCCATCCCCTATTAAGGCTTGTTTGGTTTGTTTATATAGCGCACAAAAAATTTTCCGAGTGTACTAAGTGAGCTCCTACCGAGTAAAAAATATACTTACATCCATTTACTTTAATTTTATTATTATACTAATGAATATATTACTCAATTGACTATCTTGTGAAATTTGGAGTCAATCAAAGTAGAACTTTTTGAGTGGTGTAGGATTTAATTCTGCGTGCTTAACTTTTGAAACACAGTGTAATTAATCAGTTATCACCCAAGCTCTATCTACAGCTAATCTTGAGAAATAGATATTTCAAGTAAAATTAAAATTTGGAAACAGAAATGGAAAGGAACTGGAAATGGAAATCTTTAGTAAACCCCGGCTCCTTCCAGTATTAAATGGTGAATTTATATCAGTCATCACCTATGTTCTATGTGCGAAATAAATAATTTAAAAAAATTCCAAAAAGCCAGCATGGCAAAATTTTTGCCACCAATTAAACATATTTTTTTATGTTTTGTGAAAAAAAATATATTAAAACAATTACAAAATTTAAAATTACAATTAATATTCCAATGTTTATATAATTCATGACAAGTTTTTAAATATATGATAGAGTGTTTTTTAATTCAATTTTATCAATTATTTTATTCAATTTTTTCATTGACCTTCTACCCCAAATTATCGCAAACCTTAAATTACTTGTAACTATATTAATAACCTACATGAACCGTAGATATGCAGTGCCATCTAATTTTAACCTCGTTTACTTAAGGACAAACAAATATAATATTTTTTAAATTTATATACGGATAAAGACTTTAACCAATTCAGCACTTAGAAGCAATAATCTGTTAAGTCGAGTGCTTACAAAAAACTTTCTTTTAATTTAAAGCATATCAATTAAATTTATCGATTTAGTGACATTTATAATAAGACGCAAAACCTTAATTGAGGCCAAGCAGAGTTCGGTATTAATCAATTAAAATATAATTGATTTACTAGTTAAAGTAATACAATTGTAACAAAAATGAAGGGGAATTACAATTAATTACAATAATATATAATTTCAGTTACAAGTAATTGTTTAATACATTAGTAATTATTAATTTCCCTTGCAATTATTCCTTAGATTTCTAAACATTAAACCTTCACCATTTTCATGAAATTGTAAAGGTGTGATATTCGCTTGTTGTTTTTCTCTTACCGTTATCATTCAATGCATGGTCTCACGCCCTAGCTCCCTCAGAATTACATTCTGTTGCAAAAATACACATGCACCCATAAGAAATTGAGCTACAACCGGTAAACTTGGCATGAGTGTATCTTTTGAGGAGATATGGAAATGATTGAAATTGGCAGTAAAAACACGTTCTATTAAGTAATCGGGGCAACAGAAAGACAAAATTTTAGTAAGTGGTAAATCCTTTCCTGGACGCCATACAAACCTATATTCTGCAGTATACAGTAAACTAATTGTTGCAACTGGTCAAGCAATTTAGTTGTATCCTGAGGAGGCTGCACATGCCGTCCCACCATGTCTCAGACGGTTTCTATTGGTTGAGAAAATCGTTCATTATGGGGTCGATCGTTGCCTTGTTGGTAAATGGAACCTGGGATGCTTGACAGCTTAGGCAGAACAATCGGCTGAAGAATATCGTCGTCGTATAAATGATCCGTCAGATTGGCTTGCAGCACAACTAGAGGAGATAGGCTGTCCTACGAAATAATTCCCCAGACTGTCACGCCACATCTGATGGCCGTGTGTCGCTCAACAACAAATACAGGATCAGAAAGCTGGCCTGTCCTCCTCCGCACACGTATGTGGCCATCATCTGCACAAACAGGAACGGGGTTCGTCGGTAAAGAAACATGCCTCCCATCGGACACTGTCCAGGCTGATCGAACTCGGCACCAATCCAGACGGCTCTGTCTAGGAGTGACAAGCAGTCACTTTAATGGACGTCAACATTTAATCCAACTTTATGTCAATCGTCTGCAAATACTATTCCTTGATACAGGATGCATTGAGGATCACAAATAAATTGTAATGGCTGATAGCAACGCCATGGGTGTGAATTCTCCTGACTGCACGATCCTCCCGAGCAGTTGTCTGTCTTTAGAGTCTGAAGACTCTGCCTTGGTTACATATGCTTTCGTTATTCTGGTCTACTATTCCTGACACCAGTCAACTACCATATCGCTCCGACCAAGATATATACTGATATATTTGTTGGACCAGTCAATTTCACTTAGGCGTATTATGTGACCTCTCTCTAAAACAGACAATTGTTCGTAGCGCAATCGGGTAAGTTTCAAAGGCATACTTGTACACATATGCAGTATCAATGCACAAAATTCAGTTTCAAATGCCCGTGAGTGAAAACATCGGTCGTTTTAAATGCTTCAAGATGCGTGGTTTTCATGCACGTTGCATGAGTCCTATAGCATCATTGGCGTTAACAGTTTGACCATTTGCAGAAATCATAAAACGATATTTGTATGCCAAGTTTTGCAGCTGTAGCTCAATTTTTTGTTTTATGTGCGCTTGTATTTTTTTGCAACAGATTGTATTTGAAACACAATATTTCAAGCATCTGCTAATGATTTTTCTATTTCCTTGAGTACTGAAAAATGTTTCTAAAACATTAAGATTTTAAACATCTTCAAATTATAATAGTTTTTACAATCGTAATTAAGAATAATCACAATTAACAATTGCGGAATTGCAATCATCATGAACAATTACATTTTGAAATTCGTCGCTTAATCGTTTCCGACAATTAACGATAAAGAAAAAAAAATATTATTTCCATTAACAATTGCATTTATCACAGTAATTGTTAACTAAATTATAAATTGCATAATTTCCATTAACAATTGCATTTTTCACAGCAATTGTTAACTAAAATATAAATTGCATTTTTCCAACTATGAAGGCAAGAAAATGAAAATTCACTTGATTTGCATTTCGTTACATTGAAATTTTCTATATATTCCCCAATTATCTCATTTTGCCGATCAATTTATGCGAGCGCCGGTGAGAAGCAGATGACACCCAACTAAATATCGGTTGGTGCAGTAACTAACTAGATCTTCAAGCGAAAACCTAAGCATGAGTCTAAAATCATAAACGAATAATTAGTTTATATATTGGATATTTAAAAGGAACTGAAATTCTATTTTGAAAGCTACAAGCACTTGGAATCATACCCTCACTGCAGCAAACAGCATTAGTGAGTACCAATTTTTATTGCAGAATTTGGTGAGTTTGTCTCATCTCCTTAGAGCCCATCAACATTGGATAGAAATTTCTACAGCAGCAAGAAAACCTAATACGTGTAACAATTTTGCAAACGATTTTGGTAGCATTAATCAAGAGTTTTAAATTCTCAGAACATTTAACTGGAGCTGCACGAAGTCGATAGAGGTGGTACTTAGTCGAAAAAACCGCCATTAGGAGATATTTACAATAACTTAGAATCGCGCTACCTTAACAACAATCAGTATCGGTGTTTAAACCGATTTCGCTTATCCACATGTCTTGTTCAATGTTGCTAACGTAGCCATTGTATCGTAAGGTTGTCATTTTTTAACACTTTACAAAATAGTAGAAAAGTGTTTGTGACTTTGTTCATCCTGTCTGTCTGTTAGTTCGTACGATAACTGTCGGAAAAATTACTTTATCGAAATGAAATTTTAGTAGGTTGTTCAGTCGCTATGTGGGACCTATGGGAATATACATGAATAATAACACCCAATTAGTTTTGGACTGAAACCGGGTTGAAGAAATGAAATACATTGAACCCTATGGGACCTAATTTTTCAAACATTTTTTAAGCGAATTTAAAATTCACAAATTGCTTCGAAAATTTTGGGAAATATTAAAATTATCCCATAAAAAATATGAAAAAAATTTCAGCAAAATATGCTCGGTAGTTTTTTATAATAAACATTAAAATAATAATTGCATCCATATAATATGAAGAGATCATATGGCCCACTTCAAAATAAAATATAGCTTCCATCTTTTTTCCCAGAGGAAAAATCGTGATTTTTAAAGTTCTTTTAAATTTATAATTTGTGTTGCATCCATCCTAAAACTACTTTATTTTTGCGTAAATTCTGTGCATCTATATTCTGTGCGAATGAAATTAAAATACTTTTGAGTTTAAATGATCATCAAACTTTGATTATTTCCACAACGAAGCTCAATTTTAACATATGAAGAATGTAAGCACATCAAGCTCTAAGATGAGTTGTATAAAAATCACTGAATTTTTTACCGCAAAATTATTTAACTCTGGAATCTGGAATGTAGGTGATATGAATGAAATATGCATTGATTTTACATGCAGAAACAGGCGATTTTATAGCATTGCATTTTCGTTGAACTTTTAAGCATGGTGTTAGAAAGTACTATTACCTCCATCGTTTTACGTTTTTAAGTAAAATAAATAATTGTAGTATTGCTATAATTTACAAAATATTAGCGCTGAATGAAAGGAATGGAATAAAAGTGTATGAATGAAATTTTCACAGCTTTTACATGAAGAGCCTGGCGATTTGTTTTTCCATGAATTCATTTGAGCAATGTTCATTTCTTAGATGAAGTTTTAAGTTTTCACAGATAATAAATTATTGTAGTATTGTGAAAATTTTAAATATATCATCTCTGAATGTATCGCATTTTAGAGATGTTTAAAAAAAATTGCATTGCAGTTGGAAAGTGTTTCATTATCAATACTTTATGCAAGATTGATCTTTCTTGTTGTCATATAAAATACAAAACAAGATATTTAGGAAGGAGCTTTTATATGGCTGCAAATAGTGTATGATTTTGTGCTTTAAAAATTGTTTTTGTCACGAACCTGGTTTTCGCAATTTCAGCCAGAAAAGCAAATAATAAATCAATCTCAAAATGGAGCTTAAAATTTCGCACGCAGTAATACTCCATTTCAATTTAGTAGCGAACGCAATAATTAGTTTCAAATCATGAAATTGGAGTGAGATAATATCTACTTTATCTGCTATGTTTATTTTCTGAATATAATTTTCATTTTCGTAAGTATTTAACAGGCTATGCAGCCGGAGCTGTAATTTACAATCACTTGTTTCTATTCTGAAATCCATTAAAATTAGGTTTTGTTATAGAAATAATGAAAGTTTGATGATCATTTAAACACAAAAATATTGTAATTGCGATGGAACAGAATATAGATGCACAGAAAAAACGCAAAAATAAAGCGGTTTTAGGACGGATGCCACACTAAATATAAATTTAAACGAACTTTAAACAATCTCGATGTTTACACTGGTAAAAAAGACGGATGCCATATTTTATTTTGAAGTAGATCGCGTGACCTCTTTACATAACATTTGTGTAATTATTATTTTAATTTTTATTTCAAAACTAACCGAACATATTTTTCTGAAATTTTTTTTATATATTTTATAGGAGAATTTACATATTTCATAAAATTTTCGAAGCAATTTGTGAATTTTAAGTTTACTTTAAAATTGTGGGAAAAATTATATCCCATATGGTTCAAATATTTCACTTTTTCAATCCGGGCTCAATTCAAAACTAATTGGGTTGTATTATTTATTTACATTCCCATATGTCCCACAGACGGTAACAACAAACTAAAATTTCATTTTTATAAAGTCATTTTTGCGGAAGATATCGTGTTAACGGATAGATAGACAGAATGAACAAAGTCATAAACACTTTTCAACTATTTTGGAAAGTGTTAACGAAAAGGCTCAATGAAGATACCAAAAGTAAAACTAGAATATTAAAATTATAAGATTTAACTGCGGAGCAGGGAATCCGTAAAGAAACAAAGAACAGACACCAAGACAACAGGAAAATGATGCCAAAAGCTCCGGGTCACCATCAAACCAACGGATCACCATTCATTGGCAACCCCACCAACAATCAGCATACTGAACTTAATCTTGCCGAAGCGCCTAAGACTGGCTACAACTCTACGTAAACCAAGCAGCTTTGTGTTCAACCGCCGACCTTGTCAAATGAAAATCGTCAGAAAAACTTGCATTCGAAAACGGCATCGGAAAGATCGTCGCAAGGAAGCGTTGGAGAACTCTGCACCTTAGAGCTATATAGGTATTTTAAAAAAGGGCCATGCCCAGAAAGAAACAAAAAAGAGGAACGATCAAAGACTTCGAAACCATGATCAGGCACATGTCAAAACATCCGGGCTCACGAGGAATCACCGTACAGCAGTCATTCCTCATCCAGAGCTAAGAGGATAGAATACATCCTCCATATACATATTTCATACTTCTAGACCAAGAGTTGTCGGAGCAAAATGGGACAACGGGGCAGGAATATTCCGGAGCTTCCCGATTAGAGCAGCCTCCTTAGCAAAGCAATCGGCCGCCTCGTCACCGCCAAGCACACGGAACTACTGCAAGCCGACCAATGAACTCCTTTATATAATGCAGGAAAAACGAATTGTTACTAACTGACGGCAGGGTAGCCAAAGACGATACACTATCAGTAAAAATCAAAGCTCTCACATCTTCCAGCAGGATCCATTCACAAACAAATTAAATCGAGAAGATATTGGCCTGAGAAACAGTATTAAACCCCCTAAGCTTATTTTTATTTAAATATATAAGTTAATCCCCTCCATAAACACATATGAAAAACCAACATTATCATCCATCTTGGACCCGTCCATGTAAATATGTACACTGCAGTTATGTTTAATTATAAAATTTAGAAAATATCGACAAGATTATATTGTAAGAAGCTTTACCAACATGTATCAATAGTTTATTTGGCCACGCTCATTTTGTCACTCCAGATTTTTTGGGGATATTTAAAGAGTTTTTATTTTCAACAAATACGAAACAAGAAAGATCAATCATGCATAAAGCATTGATTATGAAACACTTTCCAACTTCAATGCAATTTTTTTTAAACATCTCTAAAATGCGATACATTTCTTGATAATGCTTTTAAAATTATCACAATACTACATTAAATTATTGCATTTGAAAACTTAAAACTTCCTCGAAATAAATGAACCTCATTCAAATGACGGCATTGAAATATAAATTGCGTGGCTCTCTCTTTAAAAGCAGCATTTCATTCACAACTTTTTCCATTCATTTCATTCATCACAATATTATAATAATTTATTTTATTTAAAAACATAAAACCATGGAGATACAAGTTATTTAACTCTATGCATCAACTTCATGAACTTCATCGTAAAAACGTATGGTTCTCTATGTGAAATCAATGAATGTTTCTTTCATATCAGTTATATTGCAGACTCCATGAACTAAATAATTTTGCGGTAAATAAATGCAGCAAATCTTATACAACTCATTCTACATCTTTAAGTGTTTACATCCTCCATAAGTCAAATTTGGGCTTTGTTGTAGAAATAATCAAAGTTTGTTGATCATTTAAAGTCAAATTTATTGTAATTGCGTTGTTTCAGTATGTAGATGTACAGAATTTAAATAAAAATAAAGCGGTTTTAGGACGGATACAACACTAAATATTAATTAGAAAGAACTTTAAAAATACCAATTTTGAAACAAGATGGATGCCATATTTTATTTTGAAGTGGATCACGTGATCTCTTTATATAATGCTCACGTGATCTCTTCATATAAAAGTTGTAATTATTATTTTAATTTTTATTTAAAAAACTACTGAATATATTTTGCTGAAATTTGTTTTATATATTAGATGGGATAATTTGAATATTTCTTAAAACTTTCGAAGCAATTTGTGAACTTTAAATCCGCTTCAAAAATATTTGAAAAATGAGGTCCCATAGGGTTCAATGTATTTCATTTCTTCAATCCAAAACTAATTGGGTGACATTATTCATTTATCTTCCCATAGGTCCCACAGACCGTCTGAAAAACATATTAAGATTTCGTTTTGATAAAGTCATTTTTACGGCACTTATCGTGCTAACGGGCAGACAGACAGACAGAGAGAATGAACAAATTCATAAACACTTTTCAACTAATGTTGTGAAATGTTAACAAGAAAGATCAATCATGCATAAGCATTGATTATGAAACACTTTCCAACTGAAATGCAATTTCATTTAAAAATTTCTGAAATGTGATACATTCAGTGGTGATATCTTTTACATTGTCACAGTACTACAGTAATTTATTATACTTAAATATTTAAAATTGTATCAAAATATAAATCATCTGATTCTCTATGCAAAATCAATGAATATTTCATTCATATAACTTGCATTCCAGACTTCAGAGCTAAATAATTTTGTGTGAAAAAAATTCAGCAATTCTTATGTAACTCACCTTACAATCGCTTGAGATATTTGCATTCTGCATAAGTTAAAATTAGGCTTCGTTGAAGAAATAATAAAAGTTTAGGGATCATTTAAAATCACAACTATTGTAATTGCATAGGCACGGAATTTAGATACACAGATAATACACAGATAATGTATGTGTGTGTATGTATTCAAAGTATTGGAATCGTGCCGAAGATCGGAACTCGAATTTTCGAAGGATCTACACGTTTTGGGACATCTATAACACGAAAAACTATTTTTAGGAAGACGTCTGTGGGTGTAAGGGTGTATCTGTGTATGTTTCTGTGTGTCTGTGAGGATATTACATTCACTCTAATTGAAAAACTAATTGACCGAATTTCATAAGATTTGGTAGGTATGTGTCTTTGTGGGAAATCCTGATGTTCATTAGATTTTAGGACGATTCGTAATAAAAGAATCTGCCTTCTTTGCGAAATGGCCGTCAGAAATTACCTTTATCCACTCTAGCTAAAAACTAATGGAACAAATTTAACAAAATTTTGTGTATAATATTTCAATGACCTACAAGTGATTTATATACCAAATTTTACAAAATTTGGTACATAAATCATTTGTAGATTATTCTAGTACGATTCAGGAAAAAGGAACGGGCTATTTTTGCGAAATGGCCCGCAAAAATCGTTAAATATAAAAATAAAGGTCTACGTGTGGTCAATTATATCAATTAAATTCCTATTTTATACGTGATTTTTGACAACAAAAAGAATAAGACTATCCCCATTACTCGAAGACTAGCCGTTCTTGAGATATTCTACTTTTTTCACGTTTTCGCTACGCCACCTTTGAAAATAAGTCCAGCTATCAAATGAGAACCAAATTTAAGTTTAACGTGCAAATTCAATGTCATTTAAAATACTTATGGCTGTTATTTTGTGCAGATAAACACAAATTATTATTGAAGAAATAAAGAGAACGTTAATATGAGTCTGCAGGGAAAGACATGTGCTGCTCACATCAGAATTTTTAACAATAATACAACAATGATTTACAGAATTGAACGGGGTTTATTTGCAGGCCATTTCGAAAAAAATGTATGATCTATATTTAGAGATCCACCAAATTTTTGTAGAATAAAATGTTCAACAAATTTAAGCTAGGCACCAAATTTTAACTCTCTAGGACGTAGGAAAGTGCATTAACAAATGCCATCAAATAAGTATATCATGAAGAGTTATATAAAATTAAAAAAAAATTGAAAAATTCTTATCTACCAAATTTATTTTGAAAGGTGAAGTCTCTCTCTACAAATGTTAAAGTCTTGGAAAGATATTTATTATATAATATATCTGTTTTTTTTTTCTGGAGGATATCCCAAAAGTTTAGAATTTAATTGAATTTGTTTTTTTCCCTATATTAAATAATTTTTAATTATAAAACTACTGAACATATTTTACTGAAATTTTTTATATATATTTTATGGGATAATATGAATATTTTCTGAAAATTTCGAACCAATTTGTGAATTTTAAATTTGCTTAAAAAATGTTTGAAAAATTAGGTCCCATAGGTTTCAATGTATTTCATTTTTTCAACCCGGGTTCAATAAAAAACTAATTGGGTGATATTATTCATTTATATTCCCATAGGTCCCACAGACCGTCTGAAAAACATACTAAAATTTCATTTTGATAAAGTCATTTTTACGACAGTTATCGTGCTGACGGACAGACAGACAGACAGACAGACAGAATGAACAAAGTCATAAACACTTTTCAACTATGTTGAAAGTGTTAAAAATGAAGTCTGTATAAAATTTTAATCAGATTATTTCATTGCGAATCGCTATTTCAGAAAATACAAAATAAATAATCAGGGATAATTTCAAAAATTGAAAAAACTTTTAGGTACACATTTCGTTTTAGCAAATAATGCAGCCCTATCAAGTATAAATTTTAATTTTATTTTATTTATAGCCCGGAGGGGCACGGGTCAATTTTATTCAACGGCCCTCATTTCAACAGTAATTCGTTAAGCTTTAAATAAATTATATCGCTCCACAGAACATGGATAAGTATGCACCGATATGTAACGTATATGGTGCACGTAAATATGCACCGATAATATTTCAATGATATATTTTATGTAATAAACTTTTTTGTATAATCAGCAGCTTATGTGCCATTCGAAGTCGTTCCCTCAAGACAGTTGCGTCGTATTGAAGACGCAGCTAGTTGAAATAAGCAAAAAACCATGCTCTCTGTTAATAACTTTCATTAAATTTTTGGTATTAAGTACAAATGACTAAAAATACAACATGAAGCCACAAAATTTTATTTGGCTTTTACTTGAATCTACATTGTTAATTAATTATTTTCCAATTTAATTTGGAGGTACCTACCTGTTCAATTCAATCAGTACACTATTTTAACTTTTCCCAAATTTTATTTTGATGTATCTCTGAAACTCTATGTATATGTAGGTATGTGTATGTCTATATGTGTTATTATTTCTGTGTTTTTCTCGGCCGGCCGTTATAACCGTTCAACACTCTTTGGGTGACCAGGACGGACTGTGTAATAAAAAAACATGTAGCTGTTTCGTGTATACTTTAGATCGCATTAGTTTAGTTCTGAGGATACATGTTTTTGCATTTGTGCCCCGCGAGATTCTGACTGACTCAAATATAGCCGAAGGTTCAATAAATGTTGAATACTACTGCTATAGCCAATTTTGAGAAATAGACGTCTACAGAAAAAACTTTAGACAGGTATTGCAAAAAGACACAGAAATAAAAATCCTTAGTAAGCACCCTACCGGCTTCATAATTTGATGCTGTATCCCTATCAGTCATCATCTGAACTATATTTAATGAAGAATACGATAAATTGCTATTTCAAGGAAAATATAATTTTTTTAATCGGAAGTGGCACCGCCAGAGCTTGAAGTGGAAATCCATTGTGAGTCCCATAACAGGCTCCAGAATTTACTGCTGAATCCATATTAGTCATTAATAAGCTCTATCTATAACCTGCTCTGAGAAATAGGAAAAAAAAATTAACCGGAATTGGAAGAAACCGGAATGTGAAAATTAAGCGTGCAGTGTAAACGTTTTTGAGATGATTTCTGGATGTGTGTGAAAGTGTGTGTGTGTGTGTGTATGTCAGTAAGACTATGGAGACGATAACTCACGAAAAAAAGGACCGATTCGAAAGAAATTTGGTACAAAAATTACAAACCATGATTACTGGGAGCCTATTGTTTTTATACGCAATCGAATGTTCAGAACCCCCCAAAATTTCCAAGTGAAATTTTGAAAAATCATCAATGAATTAAAACGTTTAATAAAGTTACGCAAATAGTCAATGCTTATGTAATTTTTCATTAGAAAACGTAATAATTTTTCATTAGAAAACGATTGACATAAATTTTAGAACGCTAGTAAAACCATTCTCGAGATATTGCCCATTTTTCAAAAATATTATCAAATAAATCATATAAAACAAGATAAAAATATTACCTATGGTGAAATATGTTCACTTTACATAAGTAGTATCATGCGATAAATTTGGTGGCATCATACTCGTGGATCTAGCTAGTTCCATTCATGTGAAAAGATCCTTTAGGTAGTACTTTTGTATTTGGACGCTAATAGTCATTTATCCGCCACAATAAAAACGTATTTCTCCGTCCATAACGCTTGGCGAGATGTTGTCGGAATGTCGCCAACAAGGCGACTTTTTAAATGTTGCCAAATTAACGAAAATGACGCCAAATTAATAAATAATGACGCTAAATCAATGAATATGACGACTAGATGATGAAAGTTCAATATCTTGGAAAGAACATAAGCGCAGACTATAAGAATAACACATTTCTCCGTCCGTCCGTCCGTATCATTTGGCGAGAAATTTAGCGGGACGTCGCCAACTAGGCAACTATTTTAAATGTTGCTAAAATGACAAAAACGTCGCCAAATTGATAAAAAATGACACCAAATGGGAAGTAATGTCTCGCAAATAGTGATTTCCGTCATATGACGGGCATACCTTCTAATATATAAGAAATACTCGGCTCTCCGTTTGTCTCTAATACTTGGTGATGCATTTGGCAAACTTAGAGAATAATTTAGCAAAGTATTTCTACCTTGGCGAAATATCGCCCCAGATTGACAAAAATATCGTCAAAATTGCAAAAATGATATTAAATTATTGAAAATACACCTAATTGATGACGTAATTATTAAGGTATTTTAATATACGGAATATATCGCTTATTGAGGATGCATTGATGATTTTTCATTTAGAGTTGCGCGAAGTATAAGCTAATTGAGTATTTTTAAAGAGTTTTAAATGTTGTCATCCGCAAAATCGCCAAATGTACAATTCAACGATAAAAGCATAGCGCCGCGGATATTATATATTATTTTTTAACTTGTAAAACTAGTAAAATCATTGCATTATATAAGAAAAGTCATCCGCTGTCCACATCAGATTTTTTTTCATAAAAAAACGACTGGCATAAGCTTTAGAACGCTAGCATAAATCGTTCTTGAGATATTCCATATTTTTCAGATAAGTTAATAAAAAAAATCCCATAAAATTATCGTCAACCAGACGATATTTCGTCCCACACTAACGAAAATATTGTCAAAATTGAGAAAATGCTGCGAAGTTAACGAAAGTGACTCCACATTGATGAATTAATTATTCAAGTATTTTAATAATATATGGACTACATTATCTATTACAGATGCTATTAATATTGATAATTTTCAATTTAGACTTGAGTGAAATATAGTTAATTGGGAACTTTCAAACTGTTTCGCAAGTTGTCATCCGGGAAAACGCCAAATATACAATTCAATGTTAAAAACATTGTGCCGTGGATCTTATACATAATTTTTTCACTGTGGAAGTAGGAGATTCATTGCACTGTATAGGTAAAGTCATGAGCTGCTGACATCAAATTTTTTTCTTATCAGATTACACAATGCATACGTTTGAAAGATTCTCAACGCTGGTGAGGTGTTTTGACATACAGTCCATTGAGAAAGTCGCAAATTTCTTTTCTGTGGATCATTCTCTCCTTTTTCGTTTATGGAAACAATTCCAAGCAAGTGAAACACTATTCAGAGACCCATTCTAGGCATAGAACATCCTCTAATGAGCGGTACATCGCATTACTGACGAATCCAATCGGAGAGCGACCGCACCACCTCCCCAATCTATGGCTACCACAACAATAGAATGTCTATATCCAGCAATCCTTTGAGGAGAAGGTCTTTGTACCCGGGTTCCTCGAGTTTCAGTCCTTTTGAGCGCTAAGGCCAGAGAGCACAATTAAAGTGGTGCCGTCAGCATGCGACTTAGGTAGAAGCGCAGTGGTACAATGTACCCTTCATGGATGAGGCACGATTTGCAATAGATTCTGACAATAAACGTGTAAATAGTCTGGAGAGAACAGAGAACACAGAACAAGCCCAATAAAATAGTTGAACATCACGCCTGTAGTTGTGGCAGACTTAGGGTTGAGTTCTTTGGGATATCGCACCATCCTGTACGTGTTCACAGGGTGTTCTGTGACGGCGAAATGGTATCAAGATCAAGTTCTTGAACCAGGACTCTGCACTGAAGCGGTGGGTTTAGATTTTAATTTCGATGATTTGAAACTTGTCCACACAGAACAGGGATGGTGGACAAGTACCTTGAGAGAAACGGTATTGCTCGTATGCACTAGCCAGCGAATTTTTCAGTCCTCAATTTCATCAAAAATGTTTGAGATGTCCTTGAAAAACTGTCTCTGTCCGTTTACCACCCCCCCTTCTCTAACTACTCACCAACAGCTGAAAACTGCCCTTCACAGGAATGGAAAATTTTCCATGTCCTCTGAGGCCCTGGGTCACCTGACTGAAGAAATGAAGCGTCAAAGTTAAAAGAAATCAAATCCCCTATTAAGGCTTGTTTGGTTTGCTTATATAGCGCACAAAATTTTTTCCGAGTGTACTAAGTGAGCTCCTACCAAGTAAAAAATATACTTACATCCATTTTCTTTAATTTTATTATTATACTACTGAATATATTACTCAATTGACTACCTTGTGAAATTTGGAGTCAATCAAAGTAGAACTTTTTGAGTGGTGTAGGATTTAATTCTGCGTGCTTAACTTTTGAAACACAGTGTAATTAATCAATTATCACCCAAGCTCTAACTACAGCTAATCTTGAGAAATAGATATTTCAAGTAAAATTAAAATTTGGAAACAGAAATGAAAAAGAACTGGAAATGGAAATCTTTAGTAAACCCCTACTCCTTCCAGTATTTAATGGTGAATTTATATCAGTCATCACCTATGCTCTATGTGCGAAATAAATAATTTAAAAAAATTCCAAAAAGCCAGCATGGCAAAATTTTTGTCACCAATTAAACATATTTTTTTATGTTTTGTGAAATAAAATATATTAAAAAAATTACAAAATTTAAAATTACAATTAATATTCCAATGTTTACATAATTCATGACAAGTTTTTAAATATATGATAGAGTGTTTTTTTAATTCAATTTTATCAATTATTTTATTCAATTTTTTCATTGACCTTCTACCCCAAAATATCGCAACCCTTAAATTTCTTGTAACTATATTAATAACCTACATGAACCGTAGATATGCAGTGCCATCTAATTTTAACCTCGTTTACTTAAGGACAAACAAATATAATATTTTTTTTAATTTATATACGGATAAAAACTTTAACTAATTCAGCACTTAGAAACAATAATCTGTTAAGTCGAGTGCTTACAAAAAACTTTCTTTTAATTTAAAGCATATCAATTATATTTATGGATGCAGTGACATTTATAATAAGACGCAAAACCTTAATTGAGGCCAAGCAGAGTTCGGTATTAATCAATTAAAATATAATTGATTTACTAGTTTAAGCAATACAATTGTAACAAAAATGAAGGGGAATTACTTTTAATTACAATAATATATAATTACAGTTACAAGTAATTGTTTAATACACAAGTCATTAGTAATTATTAATTTCCCTTGCAATTATTACTTAGATTTCTAAACATTAAACCTTCACCATTTTCATGAAATTGTAAAGGTGTGATATTCGCTTGTTGTTTTTCTCTTAGCGTTATCATTCAATGCATGGTCTCACGCCCTAGCTCGCTCAGAATTACACTCTGTTGCAAAAATACACATGCACCCATAAGAAATTAAGCTACAACCGGTAAACTTGGCATGAGTGTATCTTTTGAGGAGATATGCAAATGATTGAAGTTGGTAATAAAAACACGTTCTATTAAGTAATCGTGGCAACAGAATGACAAAATTTTAGTAAGTGGTAAATCCTTTCCTGGACGCCATACAAACCTATATTCTGCAGTATACAGTAAACTAATTGTTGCAACTGGTCAAGCAATTTAGTTGTATCCTGAGGAGGCTGCACATGCCGTCCCACCATGTCTCAGACGGTTTCTATTGGTTGAGAAAATCGTTCATTATGGGGTCGATCGTTGCCTTGTTGGTAAATGGAACCTGGGATGCTTGACAGCTTAGGCAGAACAATCGGCTGAAGAATATCGTCGTCGTATAAATGATCCGTCAGATTGGCTTGCAGCACAACTAGAGGAGATAGGCTGTCCTACGAAATAATTCCCCAGACTGTCACGCCACATCTGATGGCCGTGTGTCGCTCAACAACAAATACAGGATCAGAAAGCTGGCCTGTCCTCCTCCGCACACGTATGTGGCCATCATCTGCACAAACAGGAACGGGGTTCGTCGGTAAAGAAACATGCCTCCCATCGGACACTGTCCAGGCTGATCGAACTCGGCACCAATCCAGACGGCTCGGCCTATATTGAGGAGTGACAAGCAGTCACTTTAATGGACGTCAACATTTAATCCAACTTTATGTCAATCGTCTGCAAATACTATTCCTTGATACAGGATGCATTGAGAATCACAAATAAATTCTAATGGCTGATAGCAACGCCATGGGTGTGAATTCTCCTGACTGCACGATCCTCCCGAGCAGTTGTCTGTCTTTAGAGTCTGAAGACTCTGCCTTGGTTACATATGCTTTCGTTATTCTGGTCTACTATTCCTAACACCAATCAACTACCATATCGCTCCGACCAATATATATACTGATATATTTGTTGGACCAGTCAGTTTCACTTAGGCGTATTATGTGACCTCTCTCTAAAACAGACAATTGTTCGTAGCGCAATCGGGTAAGTTTCAAAGGCATACTTGTACACATATGCAGTATCAATGCAGAAAATTCAGTTTCAAATGCCCGTGAGTGAAAACATCGGCCGTTTTAAATGCTTCAAGATGCGTGGTTTTCATGCACGTTGCATGAGTCCTATAGCATCATTGGCGTTAACAGTTTGACCATTTGCAGAAATCGTTAAACGATATTTGTATGCCAAGTTTTGCAGCTGTAGCTCAATTTTTTTATGTGCGCTTGTATTTTTTTTGCAACAGATTGTATTTGAAATACAATATTTTAAGCATCTGCTAATGATTTTTCTATTTCCTTGAGTACTGAAAAATGTTTCTAAAACATTAAGATTTTAAACATCTTCAAATGATAATAGTTTTTACAATCGTAATTAAGTATAATCACAATTAACAATTGCGGAATTGCAATCATCATGAACAATTACATTTTGAAATTCGTCGCTTAATCGTTTGCGACAATTAACGATAAAGAAAAAAAAATATTATTTCCATTAGCAATTGCATTTTTAACAATAATTGTTAAATAAATTATAAATTGCATGATTTCCATTAACAATTGCATTTTTCTCAGCAATTGTTAACTAAAATATAAATTGCATTTTTCCAACTATGAAGGCAAGAAAATGAAACTTCACTTGATTTGCATTTCGTTACATTGAAATTTTCTATATATTCCCCAATTATCTCATCTTTCCGATCAATTTATACGAGCGCCGGTGAGAAGCAGATGATACCCAACTAAATATCGGTTAGTGCAGTAACTAACTAGATCTTCAAGCGAAAACCTAAGCATGAGTCTAAAATCATAAACGAATAATTAGTTTATATATTGGATATTTAAAAGGAACTGAAATTCTATTTTGAAAGCTACAAGCACTTGGAATCATACCCTCACTGCAGCAAACAGCATTAGTGAGTACCAATTTTTATTGCAGAATTTGGTGAGTTTGTCTCATCTCCTTAGAGCCCATCAACATTGGATAGAAATTTCTACAGCAGCAAGAAAACCTAATATGTCGAAAACCCAGACCACCCGACTCGTCCGAGGACTTAGAGTAACCGTTTGAGTGGTCGGAGAAAACCTAATATGTGTCACTATTTTGCAAACGATTTTGGTAGCATTAATGAAGAGTTTTAAATTCTCAGAACATTTAGCTGGAGCTGCACGAAGTCGATAGAGGAGGTACTTAGTCGAAAAAACCGCCATTAGGAGATGTTTACAATAACTTAGAATCGCGCTACCTTAACAACAATCAGTATCGGTGTTTAAACCGATTTCGCTTATCCACATGTCTTGTTCAATGTTGCTAACGTAGCCATTGTATCGTAAGTTTGTCATTTTTTAACACTTTACAAAATAGTAGAAAAGTGTTTGTGACTTTGTTCATCCTGTCTGTCTGTTAGTTCGTACGATAACTGTCGGAAAAATTACTTTATCGAAATGAAATTTTAGTAGGTTGTTCAGTCGCCCTGTGTGACCTATGGGAATAGACATGAATAATAACACCCAATTAATTTTAGGCTGAAACCGGGTTGAAGAAATGAAATACATTGAACCCTATGGGACCTAATTTTTCAAACATTTTTTAAGTGAATTTAAAATTCACAAATTGCTTCGAAAATTTTGGGAAATATTAAAATTATCCCATAAAAAATATGAAAAAAATTTCAGCAAAATATGCTCGGTAGTTTTTTATAATAAACATTAAAATAATAATTGCATCCATATAATATGAAGAGATCATATGGCCCACTTCAATATAAAATATAGCATCCATCTTTTTTCCCAGAGGAAAAATCGTGATTTTTAAAGTTCTTTTAAATTTATAATTTGTGTTGCATCCATCCTAAAACTACTTTATTTTTGCGTAAATTATGTGCATCTATATTCTGTGCGAATGAAATTACAATACTTTTGAGTTTAAATGATCATCAAACTTTGATTATTTCCACAACGAAGCCCAATTTTAACGTATGCAGAATGTAAGCACATCAAGCTCTAAGATGAGTTGTATAAGAATCACTGAATTTTTTACCGCAAAATTATTTAGCTCTGGAATCTGGAATATAGGTGATATGAATGAAATATTCATTGATTTTACATACAGAAGCAGGCGATTTTATAGCATTGCCTTTTTCGATGAAGTTTTAAGCATGGAGTTAGAAAGTACTGTTACCTCCTTCGTTTTACGTTTTTAAGTAAAATAAATAATTGTAGTAATGCGATAATTTACAAAATATTAGGGCTGAATGAAAGGAATGGAATAAAAGTATATGAATGAAATTTTCACAGCTTTTACATGAAGAGCCTGGCGATTTGTATTTCCATGAAGTCATTTGAATAATGTTCATTTCTTAGATGAAGTTTTAAGTTTTCAGATATTATAAATTATTGTAGTATTGTGAAAATTTTAAAAATATCACCTCTGAATGTATCGCATTTTAGAGATATTTAAAAAAAATTGCATTGCAGTTGGAAAGTGTTTCATTATCAATACTTTATGCAAGATTGATCTTTCTTGTTGTCATTTAAAATACAAAACAAGATATTTAGGAAGGAGCTTTTATATGGCTGCAAATAGTGTATGATTTTGTGCTTTAAAAATTGTTTTAGTTTCGAACCTGGTTTTCGCAATTTCAGTCAGAAAAGCAAATAATAAATCAATCTCAAAATGGAGCTTAAAATTTCGCACGTAGTAATACCCCATTTCAATTTAGTAGGGAACGCAATAATTAGTATCAAATCATGAAATTGGAGTGAGATAATATCTACTTTATCTGCTATGTTTATTTTCTGAATATAATTTTCATTTTCGTAAGTATTTAACAGGCTATACAGCCGGAGCTGTAATTTACAATCACTTGCTTCTATTCTGCATCCTTTGAAATTAGGCTTTGTTGTAGTAATAATGAAAGTTTGATGATCATTTAAACACATAAATATTGTAATTGCGATGGAACAGAATATAGATGCACAGAAAAAACGCAAAAATAAAGCGGTTTTAGGACGGATGCCACACTAAATATAAATTAAAACGAACTTTAAACAATCTCGATGTTTACACTGGTAAAAAAGACGGATGCCATATTTTATTTTGAAGTAGATCACGTGACCTCTTTACATAACATTTGTATAATTATTATTTTAATTTTTATTTCAAAATTAACCGACCATATTTTTCAGAAATTTCTTTTATACATTTCATAGGAGAATTTACATATTTCATAAAATATTCGAAGCAATTTGTGAATTTGAAGTTTACTTAAAAATTGTGGGAAAAATTATATCCCATATGGTTCAAAGTATTCCACCTTTTCAATCCGGGCTCAATTCAAAACTAATTGGGTTATATTTTTCATTTACATTCCCATATGTCCCACAGACGGTAGCAACAAACTAAAATTTCATTTTTATAAAGTCATTTTTACGGAAGATATCGTGTTAAAGGATAGAGAGACAGAATGAACAAAGTCATAAACACTTTTCAACTATTTTGGAAAGTGTTAACGAAAAGGCTCAATGAAGATACCAAAAGTAAAATTAGAATATTAAAACTATAAGATTTAACTGCGGAGCAGGGAAACCGTAAAGAAACAAAGAACAGACACTAAGACAACAGGAAAATTATGCCAAAAGCTCCGGGTCACCATCAAACCAACGGATCACTATTCATTGGCAACCCCATCAACAACCAGCACACAGAACTTAATCTTGCCGAAGCGCCTAAGACTGGCTACAACTCTACGTAAACCAAGCAGCTCTGTGTTCAACCGCCGACCTTGTCAAATGAAAATCGTCAGAAAAACTTGCATTCGAAAACGGCATCGGAAAGATCGTCGCAAGGGCGCGTTGGAGAACTCTGCACCTTACAGCTATATAGGTAATTTAAAAAAGGGCCATGCCCAGAAAGAAACAGAAAAGAGGAACGGTCAAAGACTTCGAAACCACGATCAGGCACATGTCAAAACATCCGGGCTCACGAGGAATCACCGTACAGCAGTCATGCCTCGCCCAGAGCTAAGAAGATAGAATACATCCTCCATATACATATTTCATACTTCTAGACCAAGAGTTGTCGGAACAAAATGGGACAACGGGGCAGGAATATTCAGGGGCTTCCCGATTAGAGCAGCCTCCTTAGCAAAGCAATCGGCCGCCTCGTCACCGCCATGCACACGGAACTACTGCAAGCCGACCAATGAACTCCTTTATATAATGCAGGAAAAACGAATTGTTACTAATTGAAGGCAGAGTAGCCAAAAACGATACACTATCAGTAAAAATCAAAGCTCTCACATCTTCCAGCAGGATCCATTCACATGCAAATTAAATCGAGAGTATATTGGCCTGAGAAACAGTATTAAACCCCCTAAGCTTCTTTTTATTTAAATATATAAGTTAATCCCCTCCATAAATACATACGAAAAACCAACATTATCATCCATCTTGGACCCGTCTATGTAAATATGTGCACTGTAGTTATGTTTAATTATAAAATTTAGAAAATATCGACAAGATTATATATATTGTAAGAAGCTTTACCAACATGTATCAATAGTTTATTTGGCCACGCCCATTTTTTCATTCCAGATTTTTTGGGGATATTTTTTTTTTAGTTTTTATTTTCAACAAACACGAAACAAGAAAGATCAATCATGCATAAAGCATTGATTATGAAACACTTTCCAACTTCAATGCAATTTTAATTAAACATCTCTAAAATGCGATACATTCCTTGATAATGTTTTTAAAATTATCACAATTCTACATTAATTTATTGCATTTGAAAACTTAAAACTTCTTCAAAATAAATGAACTTCATTCAAATGAAGGCATTGAAATATAAATTGCGTGGCTCTCTCTTTAAAAGCAGCATTTCATTCATAACTTTTTCCATTCATTTCATTTATCACAATACTATAATAATTTATTTTATTTAAAAACATAAAACCATGGAGATACCAGTAATTTAACTCTATGCATCAACTTCATGAACTTCATCGTAAAAACGTATGCTTCTCTATGTGAAATCAATGAATGTTTCATTCATATCAGCTATATTGCAGACTCCATGAACTAAATAATTTTGCGGTAAAGAAATGCAGCAATTCTTATACAACTCATTCTACATCTTTTAGTGTTTACATTCTCCATAAAAGAAATTTGGGCTTTGTTGTAGAAATAATCAAAGTTTGTTGATCATTTAAAGTCAAATTTATTGTAATTGCGTTGTTTCAGTATGTAGATGTACAGAATTTAAGTAAAAATAAAGCGGTTTTAGGACGGATACAACACTAAATATTAATTAGAAGGAACTTTAAAAATAACAATTTTGACACAAGATGGATGCCATATTTTATTTTGAAGTGGATCACGTGATCTCTTCATATAATGCTCACGTGATCTCTTCATATAAAAGGTGTAATTATTATTTTAATTTTTATTTAAAAAACTACTGAATATATTTTGCTGAAATTTGTTTTATATATTAGATGGGATAATTTGAATATTTCCTAAAACTTTCGAAGCAATTTGTGAACTTTAAATCCGCTTCAAAAATATTTGAAAAATGAGGTCCCATAGGGTTCAATGTATTTCATTTCTTCAATCCAAAACTAATTGGGTGACATTATTCATTTATCTTCCCATAGGTCCCACAGACCGTCAGAAAAACATATTAAGATTTCGTTTTGATAAAGTCATTTTTACGGCACTTATCGTGCTAACGGGCAGACAGACAGACAGAGAGAATGAACAAATTCATAAACACTTTTCAACTAATGTTGTGAAATGTTAATAAGAAAGATCAATTGTGCATAAGCATTGATTATGAAACACTTTCCAACTGAAATGCAATTTCATTTAAAAATTTCTGAAATGTGATACATTCAGTGGTGATATCTTTTACATTATCACAGTACTACAGTAATTTATTATACTTAAATATTTAAAACTGTATCAAAATATAAATCATCTGATTCTCTATGCAAAATCAATGAATATTTCATTCATATAACTTTTATTCCAGACTTCAGAGCTAAATAATGTTGTGTGAAAAAAATTCAGCAATTCTTATATAACTCACCTTACAATCGCTTGAGATATTTTCATTCTGCATAAGTTAAAATTAGGCTTCGTTGAAGAAATAATAAAAGTTTAGGGAGCATTTAAAATCGCAACTATTGTAATTGCATAGGCACGGAATTTAGATACACAGATAATACACAGATACACAGATAAGGTATGTGCGTGTGTGTGTGTGTATGTATTCAAAGTATTGGAATCGTGGCGAAGATCGGAACTCGAATTTTCGAAGGATCTACACGTTTTGGGACATCTATAACACGAAAAACTATTTTTAGGAAGACGTCTGTGTGTGTAAGGGTGTATCTGTGTATGTTTCTGTGTGTCTGTGAGGATATTACATTCACTCTAATTGAAAAACTAATTGACCGAATTTCATAAGATTTGGTAGGTATGTTCTTTGTGGGAAATCCTGATGTTCATTAGATTTTAGTACGATTCGTAATAAAAGAATCTGCCTTCTTTGCGAAATGGCCGTCAGAAATTACCTTTATCCACTCTAGCTAAAAACTAATGGAACAAATTTAACAAAATTTTGTGTATAATATTTCAATGACCTACAAGTGATTTATATTACAAATTTAACAAAATTTGGTACATAAATCATTTGTAGATTATTCTAGTACGATTCAGGAAAAAGGAACGGGCTATTTTTGCGAAATGGCCCGCAAAAATCGTTAAATATAAAAATAAAGGTCTACGTGTGGTCAATTATATCAATTAAATTCCTATTTTATACGTGATTTATGACAACAAAAAGAATAAGACTAACCCCATTACTCGAAGACTAGCCGTTCTTGAGATATTCTAGTTTTTTCACGTTATCGCTACGCCACCTTTGACAATAAGTCCAGCTATCAAATGAGAACCAAATTTAAGTTTAACGTGCAAATTCAATGTCATTTAAAATACTTATGGCTGTTATTTTGTGCAGATAAACGCAAATTATTATTGAAGAAATAAAGAAAACGTTAATATGAGTCTGCAGGGAAAGACATGTGCTGCCCACATCAGAATTCTTAACAATAATACAACAATGATTTATAGAATTGAACTGGGATTATTTGCAGGCCATTTTGAAAAAAATGTATGATCTATATTTAGAGATCCACCAAATTTTTGTAGAATAAAATGTTCATCAAATTTAAGCTGGGTACCAAATTTTAACTCTCTAGGACGTAGGAAAGTGCATTAAAAATGCCATCAAATAAGTATATCATGAAGAGTTATATAAAATTAAAAAAAATAATTTGAAAAATTGTTATCTACCAAATTTATTTGAAATGTGAAGTCTCTCTCTACAAATGATTAAAGCCTTGGAAAGATATTTATTATATAGTATGTCTCTTTTTTCTTTCTGGAGGATATCCCAAAAGTCAGAATTTAATTGAATTTGTTTTTTTCCCTATATTAAATAATTTTTAATTATAAAACTACTGAACATATTTTACAGAACTTTTTTATATATATTTTATGGGATAATATGAGTATTTCCTGAAAATTTCGAAGCAATTTGTGAATTTTAAATTTGCTTAAAAAATGTTTGAAAAATTAGGTCCCATAGGTTTCAATGTATTTCATTTTTTCAACCCGGGTTCAATAAAAAACTAATTGGGTGATATTATTTATTTATATTCCCATAGGTCCCACAGACCGTCTGAAAAACATACTAAAATTTCATTTTGATAAAGTCATTTTTACGGCAAATATCGTGCTGACGGACAGACAGACAGACAGACAGAATGAACAAAGTCATAAACACTTTTCAACTATGTTATAAAGTGTTAAAAATGGAGTCTGTATAAAATTTTAATCAGATTATTTCATTGCGAATCCCTATTTCAGAAAATACAAAATAAATAACCAGGGATAATTTCAAAAATTGAAAAAACTTTTAGGTACACATTTCGTTTTAGCAAATAATGCAGCCCTAGCAAGTATAAATTTTAATTTTATTTTATTTATGGCCCGGAGGGGCACGGGTCAATTTTATTCAACGGCCCTCATTTCAACAAAAATTCGTTAAGCTTTAAATAAATTATATCGCTCCACAGAACATGGATAAGTATGCACCGATATGTAAAGTATATGGTGCACGTAAATATGCACCGATAATATTTCAATGATATATTTTATGTAATAAACTTTTTTGTGTAATCAGCAGCTTATGTGCCATTCGAAGTCGTTCCCTCAAGACAGTTGCGTCGTATTGAAGACGCAGCTAATTGAAATAAGCAAAAAACCATGCTCTCTGTTAATAACGTTCATTAATTTTTTGGTATTAAGTACAAATGAGTAAAAATTCAACATGAAGCCACAATATTTTATTTGGCTTTTACTTGAATCTACATTGTTAATTAATTATTTTCCAATTTAATTTGGAGGTACCTACCTGTTCAATTCAATCAGTACACTATTTTAACTTTTCCCAAATTTTATTTTGATGTATCTCTGAAACTCTATGTATATGTAGGTATGTGTATGTCTATATGTGTTATTATTTCTGTGTTTTTCTCGGCCGGCCGTTATAACCGTTCAACACTCTTTGGGTGACCAGGACGGACTGTGTAATAAAAAAACATGTAGCTGTTTCGTGTATACTTTAGATCGCGTTAGTTTATTTCCGAGTATACACGTTTTTGCATTTGTGCCCCGCGAGATTCTGACTGACTCAAATATAGTCGAAGGTTCAAAAAATGTTGAATACTACTGCTATAGCCAATTTTGAGAAATAGACGTGTCTACAGAAAAAACTTTAGACAGGTATTGCAAAAAGACCCTGAAATAAAAATCCTTAGTAAGCACCCTACCGTCTTCAGAATTTGATGCTGTATCCCTATCAGTCATCATCTGAACTATATTTAATGAAGAATACGATAAATTGCTATTTCAAAGAAAATATAATTTTTTTAATCGGAAGTGGCATAGGCAGAACTTGAAGTGGAAATCCATTGTGAGTCCCATAACAGGCTCCAGAATTTACTGCTGAATTCATATTAGTCATTAATAAGCTCTATCTATAACCTGTTCTGAGAAATAGGAAAAAAAAATTAACCGGAATTGGAAGAAACCGGAATGTGAAAATTAAGCTTGCGGTGTAAACGTTTTGAGATGATTTCTGGATGTGTGTGAAAGTGTGTGTGTGCAGGGGCGTGCTGGGTCCCCCAAGAGGGCGGTGGATAGACCGGTACGGGGGCGCCAACTACCGGGAGGGTCTGGGAGTGCTTAAAACATCATTTTGTCTTACTTAACATTAAGTAATAGAACCTAAAATTATGTATTTAAAAAAAAATAGCTTTAAATAAAAATAAAGGTAAACAAAATAATTGAGAGCAAGATTTCCGTTGATATAATATATATTACAATATGCATATTTATTTAATATCGCCTGAAATAAACATGATTCATTTGATGTACTGAACATATATCAGCTACTTGTCAGAATTTAACAAATGGTAAATATAAAAGTAAAGGATACCTATATCATACTAAGTGGTTAATCACTGAGCAATCGCCTCATTTCAGAGATCAATTGACACAACTTATCAATTATAGTGTCACTATCTATAATATTCAATAAGTCTGATTCAGATTGCATTAATAATAATGTCTCCAAGTTGTGACTGCTTAAGGTAGATCTCAATCTTGTTTTAATAATCTCCAACTTGGAAAAAACCCTTTCACATGTTACTTGAGTCATCGGGATTGTCAAGAGCAGCTTATATACTTTGAACAGTTCATTATACTGACGAGAGTACATGCTATAGTTAAGAAGCACTTCGTAAGCACACTTTAAGCAAGAATTTCACTTATAGTAATTTCAAGGTTGAAATGTTGAGTTAGTTCTCTTCGTCGGTTAGCTGGGCTCGCAGGTATGTACTCTTTGTCGTCAAAGTCATCAGCAGACAAATCACGTTCTGTGGGATCTTCTTCTTGATACTCTTCACTGATTTTCTTTTTGATTATTTGGAGCCATACATCAGCAAATGAAGTAAGTTCTTCAACAAGCTTTCCATTGTCAAGTCTTGGGAGAATCTCTACTATTTTGTCCAGGGCTTTGGGAGGTAAGGGCTCTTTATTACCAGCCCGCTTAGGATCAAACCAGGTTAGATCTAGGTACAAGTTTTTGTGTGGAGAAGTCTGTTTTCTATAGTATTGATGAGAGTATCTATGACACTGTAAAATGTTGAAATTTTAAAACCATCTACTTCTGTGGACCAGCATCTTCTCCGTGAAGCTTTTTACCCTTTCTCTTTCGTTTCTCTTTCAATTCAGTTTCAATGCAAATACTTTCCAAAGGCTCATCTTTTTTTACTCTTTCATCTAAACTGCGAGTCATTATCTATACGAATGTTCTTGCAGCTTGTAAAGTTTCATCAAACTTTTGACGTAATTCTTTAAGTTTTAAGTGAGAAGTTTCGATGAGTTTCCATGCTTGAACGAAATCGAGATTCCTAGTCTGTAAGTAATCAGACAAAGGAGTGATTATCTTAAAATTTTTCATAAACAACATAGCTACCAATATTGTATCAAAACTTGTAAACTTTATGAGAAGACCTTCAGCTTTAGAGTTAAACTCTGGAGAACTAGATATCTTAAACAAGGCACTGAACAATTATAAGTAGATGACCTTGGTAGGGTGAGATTTTTCAATATCGTATCTTGACCGTAGCATTACTGTGGCTCCGCCACCTGGTCATGCCAATAGCTTCCACCTTAAAAGCAGGGTTTTTGTAATCTTTAAAGTGACTCCTTCATAAACACTTGAGCTTCTTCTTGCAATACATTAAAAAATGATATAGTTACAATGAGACATTGGGCAGTGTCAGTAAGAACTAGGTTCAATACTTGGGCATAGTACCAAGTGTGAATGAAGTGTGGAATTACTTCAGATAATCTTGCTGTCAATCCTTTAAAATGACCATTCATGTTAGAAGCTCCATCAAAAGCGTTAGTAACGCAGTTCTTGATCGGTATGTCGGCATCTTCCAAAACTGTTCTGAGTGACTGAAACAGATTCTCGCCTGTGGTGTAAACCATACATTTTATAGATAGCAGTCTTTCTACGACTTCAGAACCCTTAACGCAGCATAAGACATATGCACATTGGTCTTAACTTGAAACATCTACTGTAGTATCCATTAGGATGGAAACTTCCCTGCCAATTTCACTTCTTCACATATTTTTCTTTTTATTTCTGCGTTCATGTATTGTAAGATTTTCACAATCATGTTGTTTCTTAAAAATGTAACTTGATCTCCTCTTTCTACTGGCATTTTCTTCCTTTTTTTAATTTCGTCGGGTTTTCTGTTATAGAGGAGGTCGGTTTTACTTTTTGAAATTACATTGCTCACATGCTTCTCTAGAATCACATCATATTTTCTTAGCATGAGAATCATCTGTAAAGAAGTTCCATGGTTCACTGAGTCGTCATCCAAAGTATGAACAGATTCTACTTTTCCCCGAAAAAGAAAACCTTGTTTACCTATCAGTTTCAAAACATCGACTACTGTTTCTACTATATGTCTTCTTTCTTTTACTTCCTGTTTCCTGTTGGCCATTTGGTTCCCAAACAGAAGATCGGACAAACTTTTCTTATCTTTCATTAGCATGAAACAATTCACAGATTGTGTGTGAGTTTTCGAGTTTTCATGCTCCTGTAGTCTCTAATGGACATGCTTCCAATCGCTGAATCTAGAGCAAAATACTGAAGTGGATTTGCTAAATGCAACACAAATGAAACAGAACGGTTGTTGTGTTTTTCCGTTGTAGGATAGGCACTGCCTTCGGAAAATTTGGTTACCACTGTTACTTTCTTCGATTTTAAATATTGATTTTCTATCTGTAAAAGGCACTTCTTTTTCATCAGGCTGAACTGGTTGGAACGTCAAGTATAATTGTAAGTCATTTTCTCCCAGTTTCTTAAAGTAATCAATATCTACTGTTGGTGCATTAAATGAAGTTCTTTGGCTTGAGTGCGGTTTTGTATTTGACGTTGATAGTCCTGGTTCTTGTAATTGTTCGTGTGTTGTTTCTACATTGTCTGAATTCGAGAACGTTCCAGGGAATTCTTTTACAAGACTTTGTTCATCAACAGAATCGTTCAATTGCGTTCCTTGGCTCGATACTTCATTTTCTAAGAGTGATGGCGTTGTTCACAATCTGAGGATTTTGATAAAAATGCTGTTACTTTGGGGCATGTTTTAGCATATTCATGCAACATTTTATTTCTTTTATCTTTCTTACATTCATGGCCGCTTTTCTTTCCTTTTTTTCTCTTCCATTTCATTACTGTTGGAATTCTGAAAACAATGAAATAATAAGTAATTAAAAATAAAAAAAATAAGTAATTAAACATTAAAAAATAAGTAAGCAGAAGGAAACAGCAAGGCAAAATGACCTTCAAATAAAAAAAACTGACATTTAAAAAACAAAATTTTTGTGCATACTGATTGTTAATAAGTATCCTTTAATCTTAGGCATTAAAATAAATACAGTTGAAATAAAGTAGCCTAGTCTCACCAGGGCCGAATTAGCATGTCGGTGAACCTGGGAGCCTCGCTTTAGAGGCGGCCTCATCTTGAAAAAAAAAAAAAAAAAAAAAAAAAGCAAATTTACTCATTTTTTGTTGAAATATAATTCCGAAAAACAATTAGTGATGTTATCTTTTACATGTGGGTAACAAACTTTGCTATAAACAGAGCAATTAAACTACATATAACACATTTATAAAACACAAACTTACCTTAGGCATCAATGCTACGGCTGCACGACGTGAATAAAACGAGATGGACGGCCTAAGAGAGATTTCTTCTTTTTCAGGGCGTCCCCTTGTCTTTCAATTTCCTTGAATAAACCAAAATTACAATAAAACACTTCATAATACGCCGCGGAGTTAGAACTTAGCACAAGCTCATTCCTTCGTTTCGCGTTTCAACAGCGGCATCGGGCAGAGCGGTTAGTCGCAGAGTCACCACCTCCTCAATACAAAAGGCAGTGAGTACTGGTACCGTCTTCTGCGCCAAATTTCTCGGAGCAATCAGTATCGCACTGACGTATTATTTAGATACATTTTGGGTTTTTTTTTTTTTTTTTTTACATAAGCAATTCGAACGAAAATTTTACATCCAGGGAGGCGAGAGGCGCCGTGAGAAGAGGGCGCACCGGGACATGTCCCGGTGTCCCGATGGGCCAGCACGCCCCTGTGTGTGTGTGTGTGTGTATGTCAGTAAGACTATGGAGACGATAACTCCCGAAAAAAAGGACCGATTCGAACGAAATTTGGTACAAAAATTACAATCCATGATTACTGGGAGCCTATTGTTTTTATACGCAATCGAATGTTCAGAACCCCCCAAAATTTTCAAGTGAAATTTTGAAAAATCATCAATAAATTAAAACGTTTAATAAAGTTACGCAAATAGTCATTGCTTATGTAATTTTTCATTAGAAAACGTAATAATTTTTCATTAGAAAACGTAATAATTTTTCATTAGAAAACGATTGACATAAATTTTAGAACGCTAGTATAAACCATTCTCGAGCTATTGCACATTTTTCAAAAATATTATCAAATAAATCATATAAAACAAAATAAAAATATTAACTATGGTGAAATATGTTCACTTTACATAAGTAGTATCATGCGATAAATTTGGTGGCATCATACTCGTGGATCTAGCTAGTTCCATTCATGTGAAAAGATCCTTTAGGTAGTACTTTTGTATTTGGACGCTAATAGTCATTTATCTGCCACAATAAAAGCTTATTTCTCCGTCCTTGGCGAAATTTTGGCGGAATGTTGCCAACATGGTGACTTTTTTAAATGTTTCCTAATTAACGAAAATGTTAAAATTATAAAATAGTGACGCTAAATCAATGAATATGACGACTAGATGATGAAAGTTCAATATCTTGGAAAGAACATAAGCGCAGACTATAAGAATAACACATTTCTCCGTCCGTCCGTAATTTTTGGCGAGAAATTAGCGGGACGTCGCCAACTTGGCAAATATTTCAAATGTTGGTAAAATGACAAAACCGTCGCCAAATTGATAAAAATGACACCAAATGGAAAGTAAAGTCTCGCAAATTCTGATTTCCGTCATATGTCGGATATACCTTCTAGTATATAAGAAATACTCGTCTCTCTGTTTGTCTGTTACACTTGGTAATGCATTTGGCAAACTTAAGAGAGATAATTTAGCAAAGTATTTCCACCTTGGCGATATATCGCCCCAGATTGACAAAAAAATCGTCAAAATTGCAAACATGATGTTAAATTAATGAAAATTACGCCTAATTAATGACGTAATTATTAAGCTATTTTAATATATGGACTATATCGCTTATTGAGGATGCATTGATGATTGTTTAGAGTTGCGCGAAGTATAAATTAATTGAGTATTTTGAAATAGTTTTACATGTTATCATCCGGAAAATCGCCTAATGTACAATTCAACGATAAAAGCACAGCGCCACGGATCTTATACATAATTTTTGTCTGTAAAACTTGTAAATTCATTGCATTATATAAGGAAAGTCATGTGCTGCCCACATCAGATTTTTTTTCATAAAAAATCGGTTGGCACAAACTTTAGAACGCTAGCATAAATCGTTTTTGAGATATTACATATTTTTCAAATAAATTAATCAAAAAATCACATAAAATTAAAAAAATATTAATTATTGTGAAATATGTTCACTTTTCATATAGAATATTGCGATAAATTTATTAACATCTTTCTCGTGAATATAGTTTGTTCCATTCACGAGAAAAGTTATTTTGAGTGTTAGTTTTGTATTTTACTGCCTAACAATTCGCCAACAGTCATTTATATATACAAAATAGTCTTCACTCAATTTGTCTAAAACGCTTGACAATAAATTTGAAGGAATTAGTGACTAATTTATCGAAATATCGTCAACCAGGCGATACTTCGTCCCAGACTAACGAAAATATTGTCAAAATTGAGAAAATGCTGCTAAGTTAACGAAAGTGACTCCACATTAATGAATTAATTATTAAAGTATTTTAATAATATATGGACTATATTACCTATTACAGATGCTATTAATATTGATAATTGTCAATTTAGACTTGCGTGAACTATAAGTTAATTGGGTACTTTCAAGCGGTTTTGGAAGTTGTCATCCGGGAAAACGCCAAATATACAATTCAATGCTAAAAATATTGTGCCGTGGATCTTGTGGATCTTATACATCATTTTCTTCCCTGTGGAAGTAGGTGATTCATTGCACTGTATAGGTAAAGTCATGAGCTGCCCACATCAGATTTTTTTCTTATCAGATTACACAATGCATGCGTTTGAAAGATTCTCAACGCTGGCGAGGTGTTTTGACTTACAGTCCATTGAGGAAGTCGCACATTTTTTTTCTGTGGATCATGCTCTCCTTTTTCGTTTATGGAGATAATTTCAAGCAAGTAGAACACTATTCGAAGACCCATTCTAGGCATAGAACATCCTCTAATGATCAGTACATCGCATTACTGGCAAATCCAATCGCCGAGAGATCGCACCAGATCTCCGATCAATGGCTACCACAACAATAGAAGGACTATATCCAACAATCCTTTGAGGCTAAGGACTTTATGCCCGGTTTTCACGAGTTTGTGTCCTTTTGAGCGCTAAGACCAGAGAGCACTGTTAAAGTGGGTGTCGCCAGCATGCGACTTGGGCAGAATCACAATAGTACAATGATGTCTTCACGGATGAGACACTATTTGCCATAGATTCAGACAATAAACATGTAAATAGTCGGGAGAGAACAGAGAACACACAACAAGCCCAATAAAATCGTTGAACATCACACCTGTAGTCGTGGCAGTGCTAGGGTTGCGATCTTTGGGATTGATTTTCTTTGGGATATCGCACCATACTATACGTGTTCACAGGGTGTTGTGTGACGGCGAAATTGTATCGAGATCAAGTTCTTGAACCCGGACTCTACACTGAAGCAGTGGGTTTAGATTTTAGTTTCGATGATTTGAAAGCTTGTCCACACAGAACAGGGATGGTGTGCAAGTACCTTGAGAGAAATGGTATTGCTCGTATGCACTAGCCAGCGTATTTTTCAGTTCTCAATCTCATCAAAAATGCTTGAGATGTCCTTGAAAAACTGTCTCTGTCCGTTTACCCGCCCCCCCCCCTTCTCTAACTACTCACCAAAAACTGAAAGCTGCCCTTCACAGGAATGGACAATTTCCCATGTCCTCTGAGGCGCTGGGTCACCTGATTGCAGAAATGAAGCATAAAAGTTAAAAGAAATCACATCCCCAATTAAGGCTTGTTTGCTTTTTTATATAGCACACAAAAAGTTTTCCGAGTGTACTAAGTGAGCTCCTACAAAGTCAAAAACATACTGATATACATTTTCTTTAATTTTATTATTGTATCCACGAATATATTACTGAATTGACTACCTTGTGAAATTTGGAGTCAATCAAAGTAGAACATTTTGAGTGATGTCGGATTTAATTCCGCATGCTTAACTTTTGAAACGCAGTGTAATCAGTTATCACTCAAACTCTATCTACAGCTAATCTTGAGAAATAGATATTTCAAGTAAAATTAAAATTTGGAAACAGAAATGAAAAAGAACTGGAAATGGAAATCTTTAGTAAACCCCTACTCCTTCCAGTTTTTAATGGTGAATTTACATCAATCATCACCTATGCTTTATTTGCGAAATAAATAATTAAAAAAAAATTCCAAATAGCCAGTATGGCAAAATTTTTGACACTAATTAAACATATTTGTTTAAGTTTTGTGAAAAAAAATATATTAAAAAAATTATGAAATTTAAAATTATAATTAATATTCCAATGTTTACATAATTCATGACTAAGTTTTTAAATACATGATAGAGTTTTTTATTCAATTTTATTCATTGACCTTCTACCCTAAAATATAGCAAACGTTAATTTTCTTGTAACCATATTAATAACCTATATGAATAGTCGATATACAGTGCAATCTAAATGCAACCTCGTTTACTTAAGGACAAACAAATATAATATTCCAAAGAAAGAGATCTTTGGTTACCGCGTTGTCGAGTAGCATGGAGTTCAACAATCGTAGCAGAATTGGATCAGTTTCCACGCCGCCTCCAGACTCTCACACAGCTACTGTCATTCGACAAAGAGAACCGAGAGTCGTCGCTGAACACTACTTTGTCCCATTCAGTCCTCCAAGAGGCACGGACACGATACCATTGCAATCTATCTCGTAAAGGATGGATTGAGGGCAAGCCCCTTTCAGCCAATTGTCGAGAAACTGTTTTCGCTGATATTGGAGCATTCAATGTACCCTGCAAATTCTGCAGTATGTCGACAGTCGTCGTTTGTGAGGCCGCCACCGCATACCTTCGAATGCGTCGATCAACGCGTGCTGACGTACTGTTGGATGGATCTGTATCAATTTGACGATTCACATGCCCTTCTTCAATCCATCTTCACCAAATCCTTTGCACAGTAGATGCATATACGCGTGTTTCAGCGGCGATAAGTCGGTACGACCAATCAGACGTACGTAGGCCTAAAATAAATACCCTCGCACGATTGTCCTCATGCTGAAACGGACTCAGCACCAAATTCCTCAAAAAGATTTATCAGTGTGAAATATTCCTAGCATTAAAATATTTGCCTGAAGGTTTCTCGCTATATTTCTTGATGATTTGAAAACACTTCCAAAACAAGGGGTGATCAAACGTACTAAAGTATGACACTTTTTGATCGCGTACTATATGCGACTTCATATAGTTGATTACCTGCGACAAAATAAAATTCGTAATATCTATCATAGGTGATTTTAAAAAAATAAAACAATATATTTTAAAATATTTTATTTGTCAAGAGAACTTTACAGAGTCATAAATTAGATTTTTTTTTCATTTCGTAGAAAACAGCAAATTCGCCATTTTTAAATCCATTTTTAGAGGTAATTAATTCCGTGGTTCGATTTTGTCGAAATTTGTATATGCTATTTGGCAGTGATTTCTTAACTGAAAACTGTTTGAAAATGCTTCTAGAGCAATCTTATCCAGGTTTAAAGAATATTTGTTCTAGATTGCTAAGGACTACTATGCAAGTATTTAAAAGATGTAAATTTGTCCATAATAGCAATCTAATAAATTAGCAATAATTATCTAATCCGTAATATAAAGCTGCATAAATGGACATAATGGCCAATTTTTGGATCAATAAAATAATCCGAATTGTGATGAAACCAAAATACTCTGACGATCAATGATATTACCCCACATCTTACAAAATTTAAGAGAAACAACCGAAATATTTTAAGCTGGATGAAATTGTGACATAAACAGGGGTCAAAGTTAAAAAACATTTTTGGAAGTAACTTTAAAGTCTCTCAAAGAACAAAAACATTTTAAAAGGTTTGGGATTAGATCTACTGAACAACACAAGAAAACGCATTTATTGGGTAAAGGAATGATTGATTCGATGTACCATTTGGTTTAAACCTTTTCGTTTTTATCCGTTCTGTGTTTACAACACAAAATATCGTTGGAAAAAAAACTCGAGTTCTTTTCTGTCAGAAGCGAAAATAAGCACTAAATTGATAAAAATAGGTTCTGAAACTGGAAAAGATGTTAGGCAATATAACTCTCAAACTGAAGTTGCTTACCCACAAAATGATATTGCTGTTGACAAATAAAATAAAAAAAAGTGCTAGATTTTTCTTAATTATCCCTTTTTATTATTTGTAAAGTAAATATGTGAAAAATGTATTTATTAAAATGTAAGTAACTTAAACACGTGTAGGACAACGACCTATCAAAATTTAATTTTCTAGATGCTATCGAATTATGCCCCCCCCCCCCCCCCCCGAGTACATTCCTATGACGAACCCATGACGGGCCCAGGACGAGCGCTCCCGGTAGTACTGAAAATCCAAAAAATTGAAATATACCACAAAAGATAGTGATATACCAATCACGAGCTTTCTAACTACTATGGATCTCCAGTTTTCTCCCAAAATCGGGTACATTCCAATGGTCGATCCAGAACGAGATATCTTGATGATGTTCAAAATCCAAAGATTTAAAATATACAATAAAAGACAACGACAGACGAAATTTGGATTTTCTTTTTGCCCCTAGATCTCGAGTCATTCACCAAAAACGAGTATATTCCTATAGCGAACCCCTGATGAAGTAAAAAATTCGAAAGAACTAAAATAATACTACAAAACGCAAAATATCATGTTGCTATGGTTAATGAAACTTAATTAGTTAAAGCCTCAAATATTTGAGTCACACTGGCAAACAAACATTAGTGCAAGTTAAACAAGATAGATCACTCATGTATAAAGCATTGATTATGAAACGCTTTCCAACTGAAATGCAATTTTATTTAAACATCTCTAAAATGCGATAGATTCAGCGGTGACATTTTTTTAATTATCACAGAACTACAATAATTTATTTTACTTGAAAACTTAAAACTTCATTGAAAAAAATGAACTTTATTCAAACGACGTCATCGAAATATAAATCGTCTGGCTCTCTATGTAAAAACAGTGAATATTTCTTTCATATCACTTTTATTAGATTCCTTTCATTCAGCGGGGATATTTTTAAAATTATCACAATACTACAATAATTTATTTTACTTAAATCGTCTGCTTCTGTAATCGTCTGCTTCTCTATGTTAAATAATTCCAGATTAATAATTCTCCAGAGTTAAATAATTTTGCGTGAAAAAAATTCAGCAATTCTTATACAACTTAACTTACAATCACTTGTTTACATTCTGCATCCATTACAATTAGGTTTTGTTGCAGAAATGATCAAAGTTTGATGATCATTTAAACGCAAAAATATTGTAATTGCGTTGGCGCAGAATATAGATGCACAGAAAGTACACAAAAATAAAACATAATGCAAACGATGACTGTACTTCTTTCACCGTAACTAATGATACCAAGATTTATGGCACAGTATTTTTAACGTTGAATTATACATTAACATTTGGCGCTTTTCTGCGGGTGACAATGCGTTATGTATTGCTACGACGTATCGTCTGGAATTGTGGGTGTACTCTCAGTATACATTTCTAGATAACTAACACGTTTATTTACAAACACAGCGTAAACAGGAACAATATAGAGTAACTAACTCGAAAACTATCTCACAATTTCACTAAACAATTGTCAGGTACAGTAAAACAACAAGTAAATGCTCCACTAAATTCACGAAACAGTGGACGCTATTTTCAAAAAATTGACGTATCTCACAATTCAATGTAGTTCGTATGACGTCCACTGCTCTCCAACTGAGTGATGACTCCTTTTATATATTCTCCGTATAAACTTCCAGAAGGGACTCGTATCTTAAAGAATATTCGTTATTTCGAGAAGGTTCGATTACATTCAAGAATCGCTCAAAGTCATCCTTTTGGCGATAAATCGCCAAACTGGCAATCTTGCTTCGATAGTCCAGATATGGCAACCTTATATTCACCTCATATGAACGCTTTTACAGTCTGCCTGTAACAATATTTTTAAATACGCAGTTCCCAGTTATCATTTGAACTCATTTCTCGAAATAATGGATTGCAGTGTAGAAGACCCAAACCGCCCGACTCGTCCAGAGGACTAAGAGCAGCTATTTGGACGGCCGGATGGATTGCAGTGTGTTGTTGTTGAGATCCAAACCGTCCGACCTACCAGAAAGGTGTAAGATAATTGTTTGGACGGCCATGATGTTCCATCCAATTTAGATCGGAACCCATTAGGAGAGGCATCCACAGGGACCGTACCCTCCTTCCCCTACCACCAACCTCTCGAAAGGACTTACGGACCCACATGTTTAACGTGATCGTACTCCGCGTGAACACGGCGGCAGTATTGGCAGTGGCGGGAATCGAACCCGAAGACATGGAGCAGCTAGATGGGAGGCCGGGGAATGCAGTGTTGTTGTTGTTGTTGAGACCCAGACCTTCCGACCTACCAGAAAGATGTAAGGTAACCGTTTGGGCGGCCGGGAAGGGGGAATGCAGTGTTGTTGTTGTTGAGACCCAGATCCGACCTATCAGAAAGGTGTTGTTGTTGAAACCCAGACCGTCCGACCTACCAGAAAGGTGTAAGGTAACTGTTTGGACGGTCGGGAAGTGCCACCCAAATTAGACCGGAACCCAGTGGGGGAGGCATCCACAGGGACCGTACCCTCCTTCCCCTACCACCAACCTCTCGGAAGGACTTTCGGACCCACATGTTTAACGTGATCGTACTCCGCATGAACACGGCGGCAGTTTTGGCAGTGGCTGGAATCGAACCCGGGCCTACCGAGTGCAACTCCAGCGCGCTAACCAATGGGCTACCGCGCCCCCTATCAGAAAGGTGTAAGGTAACTGTTTGGACGGCCGGGAAGTGCCACCCAATTTAGACCGGAACCCAGTGGGGGAGGCATCCACAGGGATCGTACCCTCCTTCCCCTACCACCAACCTCTCGGAAGGACTTACGGACCCACATGTTTAACGTGATCGTACTCCGCATGAACGCGGCGGCAGTTGTGGCAGCGTGCAAATCCAGCGTGCAAATCCAGCGCGAAAACCACCAGGTAACCGCGCCCGAAATGTGCCAACAGCACGCGGTGTTTCCAGTTGGTCACCCACCCAAGCACTAACCACGCCCGATGCTGCCTGACTTCGGTCATCTAACGAGAACCGGTGTTTTCAGCACGGTACGGCCGTTGGCTCGGGGGAATGCAGTGTGTAAAACTGTTTCGAAGTACCAATGTATAACTTATATTTCGTGCATATCTAACTTAACAATTCGAACGGCAATTAAAAATACTGCCCTGCAGCATCCGATAATAAATATAGGTCTATATAAAAACTGTCTTAATCATTAGAAAATATTATTTAAAAATCTTTAAGAGTCAGAACCTACAATACCATTAAATAATCAATTCGTAAACTTGTGGCACAAACTTTATAAAGCTAGCACAATCGTTTTCAAACCATTGCACGTTTTTCAAATAAATTTATAAAAAAAACTACATAAAATTAAAAAATAAGTAAATATCATCGTATAGGGGTTTACATTACATTTGCAATATTATTCAACAAATCTGTTGACACCATTTACGTGAATCTAATTTGCTCCATTCAAGAAGACACTTTTCGTAAAAGTTTTTTTTTTTTAATTTTGACGCAAGGGGTGCCCCAAGTGAGGGAGACGTGCTAACATTCCCCTCCCCCCCTCATAAAAAAAGTTTTAAGCCATTTAGAATTTTTAAACGCGATTGTCAAAAAGGCTGCAAAAATATAGAAGTTGTGCATCTTGTACGCTGATATGTACAAGTTTTGTTTAATCAAGATAAAAAATAAATATTTTTAATTAAATTTATAAACATTTTTCCATCTTTGTAAATTCATAATATAACTGAAACTATAGTTTATACTGATACCTGAATGCAAACAATTGAATTTTTAAAAAATCTGATGTGGGCAGCATATGACTTTCCTTATATAATGCAATGAATTTACTACTTTTACAGTAAAAAAGATTATGTTATTCTGATAGTAGATACTTATATTCTTTCCATGATATTGAATTTTCGTCAATTAGTCGTCATTTTCATTGATTTAGAGTCATTTTTATCCATTTGGCCAGTTTTTCATTAATTTGGCAACATTTAAAAAGTCGCCAAGTTGTCGACATTCCGCCAAATTCGTCGCCAAAATCACCAAGCGTAATGGACGGATAAATAAGTTATTCTCATGGAAGATAAATGATTATTAGCGTTCAAATACAAAAGTATTACTCAAAGTATCTTTTCTCATGAATGGAACGAGCTAAATCAAGGAGAATGATGTCACCAAATTTATCGATGATATTATATATGAAAAGTGAACATGTTTCTCAACAGTTATTTTGTTTTTTAATTTATGGGATATTATGATAAATTTATTTGAAAAATGCGCAATATCTCGTGAATGGTTCTTGCTAGCGTTCTAAAGTTTATATTAATCGTTTTCTAAACAAAAATGACATAAGAAATGTCTATTTTCGTAACTTTATTAACGGTTTTAATTTTTGATGATCTTTTTCAAAATTTCACTCGAGAATTTAGGGGATGCTGAACATTCAATTGCGTTTAAAAACAATAGGCTTCCAGTATTCACGGATTATAATTTTTGTACCGAATTTCGTTTGAATCGATCTACTCGTTCGTCTGTTATCATCTCCACAGACTCACTGACACACACACACACACACATACTTTCACATACACACACACATACTTTCACATACACACACACATACTTTCACATACACACACACATACTTTCACATACACACACACATACTTTCACATACACACACACATACTTTCACATACACACACACACACAGAGAGAGAGAGAGAGACAGACATACATCATCTCAAAAACGTCTGATTCGTGTTCAGGGATACTTGAAACGTGCTCTCCTGTCGAAAGTTCGAATTCGAATTTTCGACCCCGTCACAATACTTTCCTTATAGATTATATGTATATAAGGAAAGTAAAGATCAATCTTAGATTAAAAAAAAATAACTATGGCATGCCCCTGGAATAAGTTCTGCACGCTCACCCACGGCTTTGTATATTATTTCTTAAGAATAAAACAGAACAATTTTCCAACACTAAACTCACTCTTTAAATGCAGAATATTTTTATTTTTTCACCAAACATTTTTTTTTCTTAATGATTTTGGCTTAAGTATATGTGGAAAAATATTGAAAAAAATATTTAGCTTTTTCTATTGGTTAATTTTTAAGTTTGATTCATATATGAATCACTATGCATTTAGCCACAACTTTCAATTGATATTAAAGAGGGGAAAAAAATAATTTACCACCATATAAATAATAAGTTTGGTATAAAAATGCTAAATTATTCTTTGCTTATAAAAAGAAAATATATTTTAATTAAATATAAATTTTTAATTAAATTTAAATTTTTAATTTTAAATTTCAGATATTTTAATGTACTTTATTACTATTATATTTTTTTAGAATGGAAAACATCACATTTTTTTACAGCCGATAAAAGATTGTGTATTACACATTAACAACTTTACATCTAGTGAGGTTAATACCATTGAATTGTTATGTTCCTTGTTATATTCTATCTTACAAATTTTTTAGTATTGCTAATTATAATATTTTAAGAATTAAAAATGTATTAATAATCTAAATATTCAGTAAAATTACATTTGTAGGTAAAATCTTTAGTAATTGCCTTACAATTGCTCGCGGAATATAAATATCCGAAAAATGAAAAATTAGATATCATGACCTTCTTATAAAAAAATATGAAATATATGAATAATTCGTGTCTCTAATTAACAATATCCTAAGTAGTTATTGTGTAAGTATTGCAGGGTATATGAATCAGTACAAGATACAGGCTGTTACTTGGTATTATAACACTAATGTTTTGTTTAAAAAATGAAATTGCTTCATATGTACCACTGTGTATTGTGATTTATATATGAATCAATCTCAAAAATCAAAATATTTAATATTAAAATTCAATTTAAGTTAAATCAATTTACATAAATGAAAACTGCATAACTGGAACTTCGTAAAATAAATTCTTTGAAGTTTTTGGAAAAAAATTACTGCCAAAACACACAAATGTAAACATGGGAATCGGAAAGAAATTTTTAAGAATAACTTACTAAAACTATACATAATGTGCATCGGAGATTAAATTTACAGAGGCCATCAGTAATAAATTACCGAGAGGGTATTCTGGTTATGGAATAAGTGCAGAAAGCAATCAATTTCTTGATCTTTTTAAGGCGAAATCAGCTAAAAATTAGATTGTTGATTCACATATGAATCAGTACGCATTGTATTAAAGAACGTGTTTTCGTGCATTGTGGTGCCATCTATTGAACAAAAATTTAATATGCCGCACTAAATATATCAGTGGGATAAAATAATATCACCAAGACGTTAACGCTAATAAATTATTATTTTTATTTTTGCGATTTTTATTCGTTGTTTAAATATAAACCAGGACAGCAAAATTTCATCAGAAAACCATTATCCAAGCATCCCCTTTCGGCTTTAGAAAATGAAGATTTTCAGTCTTTCTTATTTTTTCAACACAATGTCGAAATTTGTAGGGAAATTCATGTATTCAACACATCAAATTTTTATTTATTTAATACGTAATTTATTTGTTTAAATACTTTCCTTATATACATATAGTGTTTAAGGAAAGTATTGTGACGGGGTCGAAAATTCGAAATCGAGTTGTCGAGAGGAGGGCACGTTTCAAGCATATCTGATCACGAATCGAACATTTTTAAGATGATGTCTGTGTATGTGTGTGTATGTGTGTGTGTGTGAGTGCGTGTTGAAGACCCAGACCGTCCGACTCGTCCGAGGACTTAGAACATCTATTTGGACGGCCGGCTGTGTGAGTGCGTGTGTAAAAGTATGTGTGTGTGTGAAAGTATGTGTGTGTGTGTGTGAAAGTATGTGTGTGTGTGTTAGCATCAGTGAGTCTGTGGAGACGATATCTCACGAACAAATGGAGGGATTCGAATGAAATTTGGTACAAAAATTACAATCCGTGAATACTGGAAACCTATTGTTTTCAAACACAATCGAATGTACAGAACACCCCCCCCCCCAAATTTTCGAGTGAAATTTTGAAAAATTCATCAAAAAATCAAAACCTTTAAATTACGCAAATATACATTTCTTATGTGATTTTTCCTTAGAAAACGATTGACATAAACTTTAGAACGCTAGTGTGAACCGTTCTAGAGATATTGCACATTTTTCAAATACATTTATAAAAAAAATCCCAGAAATTAAAAAAAATATTAACTATTCAGAAACATGTTCACTCTTCATATGTAATATCATGCGATAAATTTGGTGACATCATTCTTGTGGATCTATCTCCTTCTATTCACGAGAAAAGATATTTTGAGTAATACTTTTGTGTTAGAACGACAATCTCCATAACGCTTGGCGAGATTTTGGCAACGAGTTTGGCGGAATGTCGCCACCTTGGCGACTTTTTTAAATGTTGCCAAATTAACAAAAATCCCGCTAAATAGATAAAAATGACGCTAAATCATTGAAAATGACGATTAATTGGCGAATTATCAATGTCTTGGAAAGAATATAAGTATCCACTATAAGAATAACCTATTTTCTTTTATTGTAAAAGTAGTAAATTCATTGCATTATATAAGGAAAATCATGTGCTGCCCACGTCAGATTTTTATTACTTTTGGACAATTTTAAAATGTTCAACTTCAAGACACAAAGCAATTTAACCTTTTAACACTTTTAAAATACATGAAGTTTGAGTGCCTACTCATATTTCTCATGCATTCAAATTCTATATTGCTTTTGTTGTAATCTGTATCAGATTACAGAACAAAATTGTAGCTTTTCGTTCCCAAGTAATTATTTAAAATTTTTTTTTAAGGAATTATTTTTTTCGAATTGGCAACGGGCCTGCCACAGCAATGAATTGGATATATTTGACACATTTGCTTTTATTTATGTTATTTTAATACCATTTACTTACGAAGCGTAATTGAAACTATCATTTCCCACATTAAATTTATTCAGAGGCGTATTACCGCAAAGGCAATATATGCAATGTCCTCTACAACTTCGTAAGTGTCCTTTTACGTTTATCGGTTTGTGGAGTACATTATCTAACTTTCTAAATTCTCCACTAGAGGCTCGAATCACTTTTATTCGATCGGCAATGATCATTTTATTGTAAATAGACCTAACATGTACACTCGTGGGCCTTTGTTTATAACATTATGGGGTATTCAAACATTTCCCTAGGGGACCCATATATCAGAGGTCCACAGTATGTTGCTCTCGAACTGGAATTTGGTGCTCTTCAGAGGACAAATAAACGACGCTCGAGATCAAAATATTAAAAGAAAATTTCCAACATTTTATTTTTTAGTGTATTATAATTCACTGTAGTGATAAGTTGCAAAATGATCAGTACCTGCTCTAGAAATGATATCCATATAATAAAATGCTATCCATTTCAAATATTTTCTATCAAAGACTACAAAATCTGTAACTGTATTTGAAACACCATCTTCAAGTACATATATATATATATATATATATATATATATATATATATATATATGCATAGTAAAATAAGATAAAAATAGGATAAAAATGGAATAAAAAATGTATGGGAAGGCTAACGGGAAATATGCTAAAAAAAGCCTAAGGAGAGATTGTGACTCCTTAAATCCCCGGTTACAGCATGCTACTAGGCCGCGGCACACTCCCGGTATGGCCACAATTCCCCTGGCACTTCTCCAATGCATGTACCTCTAATGAATAGCCAGCCGATTAAGCTGATTTAAAGCCGATTTGGATGAATTCATATACAGAAATGCAGTTAAATATAGTATACCTACAACTACTTTTAACGAATGGCGTTACCATTTTAATCAAGGTTTTATATCTTGTTACGGTAACAATGAAACTTTAAAAGAAAAACTTTATCTGTATTATAAATATTTAAATAATATTAGAAACAAATATGTTATCACTTACGTTGATAAAGTAAGTTCTAATTATGCATTTACATGCAAACAGTTTTATATAAAGGAATTGAAGAAGTGTTATGAAAATACAGATCTGTACATAGAAATCAAGCAGCCACTAATTATAATCGAAAATAAAATAAAAGCGATGCGTAAAAGAATCGATATCCTGCTTAAAAATATCAATTTTCCTTACTTGGTTCTAAAACCAAAAATTCATAAAAAAACCTATTCGATTCAGACCTGTTACATCTAGTTTTAAAACTTATTTGACATTTGCTAATAAAAAACTTTTGTCGATTATGAAACCAGTACTTAAGAAAATCAAAAGTATGGGAACTTGTTACCAACAGTTTGATTACCAACAGTTTGGAAGTAATAGAAACTTTAAAGCATATACCCGAACGCATTTACCTAAAAAGTTTTGACTTCAAGGACTTATTTAATAATGTACATCTAAACAATCTGTATGATATCCTACTTGAAACTTATGAAAGATATGAAATGCAATCATATATTGAGATCAACAAATACAAATCTATTGTAAAAATAGTGATATTTGAAAACATTTTGTTTAATGGCTCAAGATATCATAAACAAATCCATGGAATTCCTATGGGTGGTGGATGTTCGTCCATTTTGGCTGATATTTACTTACATTGGTTCGAATCAAAGTCACACATTAATAATGAATTAATATATATGAGATACGTTGATGATGTTATAAGAGGTGCAACAGACCCCAATTATCAATTCGATTTTACATTTTACCCTGAAGATTTAAAACTAATCGAAACAATAGAAAGTGATCCAAAGGAAATTAACTTCCTAGATCTCAATATTAGATACAACGACCAGGATCATATTATAATCAATATATATGACAAAAAAAAAATTTTTTTTTTTTATATAAAAATCAATTATCTGACGCATTGGAATAGCAATATACATCGTAACATATTCCGTAATATTATTATACAACATCTAAAAAGACATCAACGAATCATCAATGAAAAGGAAAGAAAAGATAGAGATATATTTGTGATAAGGGAAGCAATGCGACAAAAGTCCTAAGGCCTTTTAAAAACGTCAACTAAGGGATCATTACAAAAATAAATATTCACAAGTACATAACATCATGGAAGTTTGTAATGACGAAATGGCAACAAAAAGAAATAGAGATTTGGATCACTTTATGACAACTACTTTCACTCATGACGAAAGAAGAAACAACAGAATGTTCTAATGATTTGATATGGAAAAGCGAAACATGGTATGGTTTATGACTGTTTATAATAATGAGGGGGAAGGATGAATTCTTCTTATATTGTCTTTGGATTCTAACAACGTTCTATAGGAATTAGGTATCATTTCTTCTTTACTCCTTTGAAAAATCAAGGTCTATTTATTCGAGGTACATGCATTGGAGAAGTGCTACGGGAATTGTGGCCAAACCGGGAGTGTGCCGCTGCCTAGCAGCATGCTGTAACCGGGGATTTAAGGGGTCACAATCCCCCCTTAGGCTTTTTTTTAGCATATTGCCCGTTAGTCTTCCCATCCATTTTTTATTCCATTTGTATCCTATTTCTATCTTATTTTATTATATTTCGTATAATGAGGAAAATGCTGCATTGCGCATTTCATTTATATGATTTTTATCTCGAACCTTTTAATCTTATAGTGTTTATCAAATTTTTATTATATATATATATATATATATATATATATAACGATAATATATATAATAACTATATAGGCATACCCTGGTTCAATAACATTAAGGAAGTTAACAATGTAAAAAAGGATATTTAATTAGATTTCCAACAACAGGAAACCAAAAATATCTGAGAATTTAATTTGATCTAAATTTTAAACTGTAAGGTAATAATACATGGGAACAAATCAACATTCAAGAGTGATATATACACAAAATAAGCACGAGCATCAAAGGATTGTCAAAAGCTGGAGACTCAAAATATTAAAATCGAAAAAAAAAAAATCTGTAAAGATAAGATGTATATTGAATATATAAAAATTTGGATATATATATATATATATATATATATTCAAAACGAAATCTCAAATTATGTATACAATTCTACATCAAATTACCAGGATACTATCTAGGATAAGGCGCATTGCAGCTCTATAATCCGAAGCAGGAAATAACTAAGAAAAAGTAAAAATATGTAAAGGGGGGGGGGGGGGGTAATTCGATTTTAGCTTTTATCCCCAGGAACTGGAACTGATCAAGAACCTTAATACTAAAAAACACGAAGTTAATTTCCTAGACATCACCATAAGATACAACAATATAAAAGGAATTCATACGGTATTGTACAATAAACGTGACAATTTTGATATGAAGATTAACCAAATCATAGAATGGAATTAAAATTTGACAAAGAATATTTTCCGTAATATCATCACAGGACACCTCAGAAGAAATCTCCACAATAATACTTTCAAAAATGATTGTATCATAAGTAACAGAAGAATCATGCAAGAAGCATATAAAAAATATTACCCGTTAAATTTTCATAATCATCATTATAATTCCTTCTTTAAAGAAGAAGAATACTCATTTAGACAAGACATAGGTAATATGACATCATAACAGTGTATAACGATGTACGCATGCGTTAAAATGTTTACTTTAGGAAGAGTTTTGTGCATTTCGGATTGTATGGTTGTCAGATTGACATTATAAATTTCTGCCTCTCGATATTCCCTTTCTGTCTTCGTTCTAATGCCTTCGATTTTGCACATATATCGGGGACCTGTCATTATATTGCATTGGTTTCCGTGAGCGTTGTCTAGACATAAAAGTGCTTTAAACGGGAATGAGAGGTCGCCATCCCTCTCAGCCATTTATATGCAATTTATCTGGCATCCCCCCTTTACATATTTTTACTTTTTCTTAGTTATATATATATATATATATATATATATATATATATATATATATATATAATATACCGGCTCCCTGGAGTGTTGCCGCGGCGTAAAGCATTGCTTAACCGAGGAGTGGGGTCACAAACCCCAGCCAATTTGTGATACTTTACTCTTCTATTTGTAGTATTGTATTCCATTTTTGCATTTGGATATCTATGTTCGTATTCGATAGATTTCGGCAGCTTTGCGCCAATATTTCGAATATTAATGTGCTTATTATTTATTTAGTAGTATACTAAATTGTATTACATTTGTATTATATATATATATATATTACATTTTTAAAGTGCCATAGCGCTTTCAGACCTCATAATGTCCATCATCAGTGTCAATGTTCAGAAATTGATAAACATGGGCTTTATACAGCCCGAAATCATGAATACTAAATTTACATAATGTAAATCGGTTAAACCAATACTAAAAGTATCAAATTCCAAATAAGTACATAAATATTCAAGCAAAATAATTTAATTTATAACTCATGTACATAAATGAACCAGACCAACCCATAAACGCAGCATTTCAGACATTATGATGTCTGAAAGAGCCATAGCACTTTAAAATGTAAAAAAAAAAAAAATCCTGTGCGTCAAGATGGTGTTTTAACTACAGTTTACAGATCTTTTAGTCTTTGATAGAAAATTTTTGAGATACTCGTATTTTAAACGTGTTTACCATACTTATGAATTGCCATCCATTTATTTAGTGTTTATATTTTTTTTTTCTCTTCACTGTAAAAATGCAATCATCGATTTTTTTCTGTTAAGCACAGTGATTCCTTTGAAACATTAATAAGCATTAATAATTTCACCTTCCATACATACATAATAGTACAGAAAGTATGTAATGACTTGGTCAAAGATTATATTTTAAGATTTTGACAATTAAATATGTTTTGTGCACGACTGCACACTAATCGAATCTTTTTGAGAGGATGCATGTGTTTAGGCGGCTGTGTGTTCCAAACAATTGGTGTTTGTAACGACAACCACAACGGGCGAGTGTCTGAACAATATTATCTATGAACCACATTATGTTATTCATATGAAATTTTTTCCTGATTATTTTAGTTACTGAAAATGTATTATTTAAGATCCGTAGCTGTTTTATAAAGTATTATATCAAGATACTGATAATCAATCACGATCAATAAACAATCGTTTTATGTATTTAATTTTACTCTGAAAAACTATCGAAACTTTTACACCGGTGCGCTCTACCTGATTTTGAAGAAGTGTAAGTTTTTTTAAAAGATTCATCTAATAATTAGATAAAATCTATATTATGTGAGCAGCACATTAATTTTTTCTATATTAATTTTGTCTCTTTCTCTTTAGCTATTTATATTAATTGAAGTAGTATATATTCTCTTCTATATATTCAATAACAATCATCTGAAAAATATGTAAATAATATGTAAATGTACTGAATATGTAAATAATAATGTACTGAGTATGTACTGAATATGCAAATAATAAATTCATCAATTAGACGTTATTTTCAGTAACTTGGCGTCATGTTACGATTTTGATGATATGTTCGTCAATCTGGGGCTAAATATTGATAAGTTGGCGATATGTCATGAGATTATTGACCAAGTTGCTAAATATATCGCCAAGTGTTGCAGATAAAATGGGGGTAATGAGCTTTCTAATACGAATATACTAGAAGGTATGTCCGTTATATGACGGAATTGAAAATTTGCAAAACATTACCTCCCAATTAGCATTATTATTAACAATTTTGCGGCACTTTCGTTAATTCTGCAATATTCAAAAAGTCGCCAAGTTGGCGAAATTCTGCTAAAGATATTGAATTTTCATCAATTAGTCATCATTTTCATTGATTTAGCAACATTTTTATCCATTTGGCGAAATTTTCGTTAATTTGGCAATATTTAAAAAGTCGCCAAGTGGCGACACTCCGCCAAATTTGTCGCCAAAATATCGCCAAGCGTTATGGGTGGAGAAATAGGTTATTCTTATAGTCGATAAATGACTATTAGCGTCCAAATACAGAGCTATAACCCAAAGTATCTTATCTTATGAATGGAACGCGCTAGATCCACAAGAATGATGTCCACAAATTTATCGCATTATATTACATATGAAAAGTGAACATATTTCACAATAGTTAAGAATTTTTGTTTTTATCTTATACGATTTTTTGATAAATTTATTTGAAAATTTGCAATATCTCGAGAACGATTCGTGTTAACGTTCTAAAGTTTGTGCCAATCGTTTCTTAATGAAAAATTACATAATGAATGAAGATTTATAAGTAATTTATTAAAAGTTTTGATTTTTTGATGATTTTTTCAAAATTTCACTCAAAAATTTTGGAGGTTCTGAACATTTGATTGCGTTTAAAAACAAGAGTCTTCCAGTATTTATGGATTGAAATTTTTGTACCAAATTCCGTTCGAATTGCTCTATTCGTTCGTGAGGTATCGTTTCCACAGATTCACTGACACACACACACACACACATACACAGACAGACATCATCTCAAAAACGTTTGATTCGTATTCAGGGATTCTTGAGACAGGCTCTCCCGTCGAAAACTCAAATTCGAATTTTTGACCCCGTCATAATACTTTCCTTATACATTATACTATGTATATAAGGAAAGTAAAAATTGAGATCGTAGAATGAAAATTGAGGAAGAAGATTAAGATACGTTTTTTGGGACGGGTCCTTTTTTCCCTGTGTTTTTAGAAGATTTTCGAAAATATTTAAAAATCCATTGAATCTTTTGAATCTTTTTAAGTTTCCTGCAACTCAACGGAGTGAATTCTACATTTCAGAAACACCACGAGGTGCAAAGGCCAAATATTAGCTTCAAAATAAGGAGCTATACTCGTATACATGGGTTTCAGGAGAATAATGCACTGTCAAGTCACATTATTGTGACAACCAGCTAATATCCCGAGTAACCGCCACGTGCAGCACGGACAACAGCTGGACAGGCTGGGAGAGACTGGGGGTGCTAGAAGGCATTCACAGATATGTGGAGCCATGCTGACTGCAGTGCATCTGACTGGAGGATGCGTGGGAGGATGCGTGGTGAAGAATACATAGAGCGAACAACCCGATCGAGGTGACCCCCACACATGCTCAATTGGGTTTTAGTCTGAAGAATTAGGAGGCCATCCAGGGCCGGATTAAGACTGTTTGGGGTCCAAAGCACAGACAATTTTGATCACTGGCACTGATAATTTTCTTCCTGTCCGAAAAAAAAATGTCTTTAGTCCTCTCCAAGGTTTATATTAACAAATTAACTCAATCATTTGGTCGTCGAATGTCCCTTTACGAAGATCTTGGCAATGCCTATACCCTTAACCTTATATATATATATGTTTATCAAAATGCTCCCACGCGACAGACTCCAGAATTGTCCCTTATAATTTTCGAAAGGAGTGATTTTAAGGAAAGGGCCTTAAAAATGATCCGGTGTTTTTGTTTATACCTCTGACTGAAGTGTGTCGAAAACCCAGACCACTCGACTGGACCCTTACAGTAGTAGTTTGAGTGGCCGGGAACGGTGACTGAAGTGTGTTGTTGTTCAGACCCAGGCCGTCGGACCTACCAGAAAGTTGTAAGGTAACTGTTTGGACGGACGGGAAGTGCCACCCAATTTAGACCGGAACCCAGTGGGGGAGGCATCCATAGGGACCATACCCTCCTTCCCCTACCATCAACCTCTCGTAAGGACTTACGGACCCACATGTTTAACGTGATCGTACTCAGCGTGAACACGGCGGCAGTTTTGGCAGTGGCGGTAATCGAACCCGGGCCTACCGAGTGCAATTCCCGCGCGCTAACCACTGGGCTACCGCGTCCTTGATTGACTGAATTGTGTTGAAACCCAGACCGTCCGACCTACCAGAAAGGTGTAAGGTAACTGTTTGGACGATCGGGTGACTGAAGTGTGTGAAACATCTTTTCCAAAAGTCCTGCAAATTGAGGAAGTTCTTCACATAGCGAAAAATATGATTTAGGTACGAATTAGCAAAAAGCAAAAGAGTGTTGTGCTGAGTTTCAATTATAAACTCATCATGACAAATGCATCCTCAAAACAGTTTATTTACTTATGTTGAATTACATTGTTTAAGTTTTTATTCATTAATACCGAGTATGGTTTTTTCCGCGCGCTTATTTTAACTAACTGTACTCTTTACTTGGCACAGCGTCCTTGAACTTTCCCATATTGTTACGGTCCATTCATCAAACGAAATATTTTTTTAAATAGGATATATCAATAAAATATTATCGGTATATATTAACGATCCGCATAAATATTTCATTTTATACTTTTAGCAAAATCATAATCTATGAGATAATAACTGTTATCTATTTAAATTACGGCTTTACAAATTGCTGTCCAGATGACTAGCGCTAAAATTATAACCAATGACCCTTCGGTCTTAAAATAGAAAGAAAATTTGAACCTGATATGGCATAATTAATGTCAATACTAAATCCACATCGAAATATTATTTCAAGTTTTAAAATTTTTCTTGATCACTTTTTTTCACTTGCTGAAATAGTAATTCGGAATGAAATCATGTAATTAAAATTTTACACACTCCCCACTTTCATATTTATTGAAAATATGTTTTTGAATTGGCAACAGCTTTTCCGACAAAGAAAGTTAAATCATCTGAATATTTCCTCTTTTGAGATGGCAACAACCTATTCAACAATGAAAGATTAGATTTTGAAGATACAACAAAGATATTAAAATTTTCCCACAAAAGTAGAGTAAAAATATTTTCACTTTAAAATTGTATAACAGATAGAAATTTTCACCGGATTGTAACCAAAATAGGAGGCAACACATGGCAATATATTCTAAATCGTCATGTCAAACTGCAAATCATTTGATGTCATAAGTCCTTCTCCAACCTTGACAGCCTTGAAAATTTCTCTATTTTAAACGGATTTGGTTAGCGGTTGCATCTAGCTTTTATTAAATATAGAGAGATAAAGGAATATTTCAACAATTTAAATTAACAGATTCACAGGCCACCGAAAAAATTCTAAGGATGAATGATATTATTAAGAAAAATTTAATAAATAAATAAATAACACTAATTATTTTTAATGCATTTTCTGCGGTTTCTTTGAAAGTAACAACATTGCAAAAAGAAAATTCATAATAATAACATAATTACATTTAAAGAGCCAATTATTTAAAAATCTCCGTGATAAAATTCTTCTATTATCTAGTCAAAATAAGTTTTAGTAGTTCACTTTCAGCGGTTTTGTAATGCATGTGGTCTTAGCTCATTCCTTTCATTTATTTGAGTTTTGGTAATATCATTTCACCTCTTGAAACTGACATCTTTTAGTTACATTTCTTGAAGATCTCAGTCATTTAGGGGTCTTCAGGCGAAGGATCACATACGGCCAGTGGATAATGACCCTAACAGAATCGTATTATCTACGGGTTGCTGTGGTTTGGGCTCCAAGTACAGCAAAATTAGCAATACTTTAATTTTTAAAGAACTATAATGAAATTGCAATTGAAAATGACACCTGACGTTAAACGGGCTTCCGAAATTTCGCACAGAGTTTCTCCCCTCCCTACGAGCATTTTTATGCGAATAATGTTACTACTTACTGTAATACTGACTAATGTTGTTGTTGCTTATGACCCCTGTTTCTGCATTAGCACGAATACAGGTCCAGTGACACCAGAAAAAGGACAGAGAGAATGACACACAAGACAAGAATACAAAGTTTATTAATACATGCAAGCATCACTGACTAAGGTCTGAAGGGTGCAGCTTCTCATTTAACTAGGACCCAGAAGGCGGAAGACTGTCTTCATCCTCAGGAAAACAACCATGCCTTACTCGGGATTCGAACCCAAGCCCACTAGACAGCAGCCGGTGACGATATCCACTTCACCACCTGGGCGGCATACTGACTAATTGATTATATTAGTATTGATGAGGTGTAATAAAGTCACCATTGAAGGAGGCAACAACCATATAACCCTGTAAGACAGAAAAAGTTTAACCATCTCTCGGGCCCCAAAAGTGTACGGGGCTGTAGAAAATTCACTGCTCTCTATTATTAAGTAAGCATTAAGCAAAACTATGCAAAATAACACATTTTGGATTTTTATTGGTGCCCTCTAATTTGCTGGTGCCCTAAGCAGGTGCTTAGTATGCCTATTGGGCTAATCCAGCACTATGGAAGTACTTTGAATCTTCATCGTGCTCCTCTAACCACTCTTGAACAGTTCTCACTGTGTGACACATCACACTGTTGTGCTGATAGATCCAATCCTCCCTCAGGGAAGACAATCAGCATGTATGGGTGTACGTGGTCTGCAAGGATGGATTAATAAAGAATTCAGATTATAATGCCTTCCGCAAGTAAGGTTGGTTCCAGAGAATGGCATGAAAACATTCCCCAGACGATAACGCTGCTCCTACCGCCTTGTGTCCTTTCAGCAATGGTTAATGAGTGTTTATTGTCCGATATTTCACGCCTTATACGCCAACGTCCATCCATGCGATGAAGCAGAAAACGTGACTCATCGGAGAAGGCAACCTTTTACCAATCAGAGGAGGTCCAATTCCGATGCTGAGTTGCAAATGTAAGCCTTTCCTGCCGGTACACCTTCGTTAGCATAGATGCAGGGACCATCCGTCTGCTTCGTGGAGCCAATGCGCAGCAGGGTTCGCTGAACTGTCGTTTGAGAAGAACTTCCGATAGCCCCTAGTTCATTCGACCAATAAGTTGTTCCACTACAGCATAGCTATTTTGGAGTCGACGTTCACCTCTCGCATCAATGGCGAGTGGTGCACCGCAGTTTCCACATCGCTTATCAGCAATGGTGCCATTTCTCCATTGAAGATACACTTTACCAACGCCCACACGAATAGTTTACAGATTGCGCTATTTCGAAAATATTGCCACCTTTGGACCGAAACCAAGTAATCATCACTTTTTCAAAATCTCATAAATCGTTCTTTTAGCCATGGAAGCAACGAGTGATATGTTTTCAGAATGCCTATATTACACCTTATATACCCACCTCGCCAGATCATGCTACGTGCCTTCTTTCATTGGCCACGCACTGTTGACGTCAAAAGTAGGAGATGGTTACAACAATGTAACTCACCTTTCTGGTAGGACGATCTGGGTCTCAAGTTCCGACAACAACAACAACAACAATGTGACTCGACTCTGTAGTAAGATTCTCTTTCCTAGTCCCAAAAGAACATCCAATAGAACATTCTTAATTTCATATATTGTTTTTATTTTTTTTTCGTATTTGTAAACCTATTTCTATTGCAACAAAATTGTGATATTTATCTATAACTAGAACTAAATGTTTGTTCTAGTGGCCTTCGACAGCATTTTTTTACCATGTAAATTAATGCTTTGCTTAGGTTGTACATACTTACCATGGTATATATCCATGCATACTATTCTACGCGATGTTGGAATTACCTAGATTTGGGGTTCAAGAGGAGTTGCTGTAATCTTACCCCCCTACCCCACTACAATATGTTGCTTTTTCAGAAAGAGTGTGAAAAAAATCTGGAGAGGTGGTATAGAACCTGTTACCCCCTAAATACAGCACTGTGTCTGTCCTCCCCAACTTTTTCTACAAATCTACGTCTATATCCATGTGGCAATATTTGATACGACTCCAACATGGGGACTGAATCGAGTTTTATAACTTTAAGGGCTTTGGAGTAAAAGAGTTTGAAATGTCTTTGAAAACGTATTGATGTCGGTTTTTCCTGAAGTCCGTCCTACAGTAATGATTGCAAACAAAAACCTCTCCATCAAAATATATAAAATGTATTTAGGGAGTATCTAAGTGTTCAACAATCGCAACAGCATTGGATCTGTTTCCACGTCACCATCAGACTCTCACTCGGCGACTGTCATTCGACAAACAGATTTGAGACTCGTCGCTGAACACTACCCTGTCCCATTCAATCGTCCAAGAGACTGGAGCCCGACACCATAACAATCTCTCACGTCGGTGTCTTGTCATCAATGGCAGTCTTCGTAAAAGACTGTTTGAGTGCAAGCCGCTTTCGGTCAATTATCGAGGAACTATTTTCTCTGATATTTAAACATCCAATGGACCCTGCAAATGCTGTAAAACATCGACAGTCGTTCGTGGGGCCCCACCGCATGCCTTCGAATACGTCGATCAACACTTGCTGACGTACATCTGGATGGACCTGAACCACTGCGACTATTCACATCCCTTCTTCAATCGATTTTCTTCAAATCCTTTGCACAGTGGACGCATCTATGACTGTTTCAGCAGTGATACACCGGTACGACCACCCAGCCATACGTAGGTCTAAAGTGAATCCTCTAGCACAATCATCCAAATGCTGAAACGGACTTCGGTGTCGTCGGCTACAACAACACGTGGCTTCTGAAACGGAAAAGAGTTTCCGTAAGCGACAGACAGTAGCAACTGTTGGTTCATCTGCCGTTTCCATCCCTTTTATCCCGCGGTCTAATCACGTGACCTACTTGCATTTCAGATAATTTTCATACATTGGCTAGGCGTATTTGCCTCGCAATTTGTATAATTATACGTCCAAAGCTTCATGGTGTTGCATTTTCTATGTCGGGTAGTGTATGTTCTTCATCCTAAAGCAGCACATTCACCATCACTAAAAACGAACTCTTCACCACTCTGTCATTTTCGAATTATTTTCAGACAATTGTTGCATGCATTCTAAAGCTTCGCAAATCGTTAGGTCTGGCATCCGATAAAAGATCTCATATAAACGTGTTAGAGTAAATGAATGATCAATGTGAGATCCACATTATAGAGGATTGGAATCTCTTTGAGTAGATCCAGATTTATACGGTGATTTCTTTTATCAGATTCTTATGAAAAATGTACCTCTTGATTTACTGTAATCAACAGAACGAGCAGGAAGATTGCCAGCATTTGACTTCAATCAACAGAAAGAGCCGGATGATAAGTTCCGGAATTGCTTTATTTTTTGAAAAAGGAAATCAACGTACCGAAATATTGGTTAAGAGAACAAATTATAAATTAATCAAACCACAAAAAGATTGTCGGAATTTCTCGAAAGGAACGTGGTAGGAAAATGTAGAAATTTTTGAGTTCCAGAATATTAGAATGCGAAGACTGAATGTTTTAGTTGTATGAAGCGAGATCAAAAGCCTAATTCTTGCACTGTTAAGAGTGAAAAGAGTTAAGTGTTGGCAAATTGAGGCATAATGCAAGTATCTATCCCAGTAGATTTGAAAAATTGATATGTTTTTCGTGTGGTATATATGCACATCGCGCAAATGAATGTACTCGTGGTACAAGTGAAATAAAAAGTCTTACTGCTACTTCTAGCAAATCTGTTAATGACACATCTAAAATTATTACCATCGATGGCTTTGAGCACGAAGCGTTATTTGACAATAGGGTGATACATAGGAGTGATATAAATGTGAGGTTATTTATGACAAACTAGGTTCACCGAAATTTGTAAATAATACTCTATACTATCTGGAATCGGTAATATTAAGGTATTGAAAAAGGGCTCATTTAAGTTATTGATTTAAATAGATGACGACTTTTTCAATTAGCGTTTTATGTAGTACCAAAATATGCATTAGAAGAAAAAATCTGATGTGGGCAGCACATGACTTTCCCTGCAGACTCAAATTCATTTTCTCTTAATTCCTTTAATAATTCATTGAATTGATTTTAATTACACAAAATAACACTAAATCTTAATTTTTTTATCCAATTTTTGTTTTTATTGATAACTAGATATTTTTTCAATGGCGGCGTAACAAAAATGCAAAAAAAACTTGAATATCTCGAGAACGGTTAAGCCTAGAGTAATGGAGTTGGTCTTATTATTTTCCTGGTCAAAATTTATGTATAAAATAAGCATTTATTTAACACATTTATGCATGTGTAGTTTTTATTTTAGATTTCAACTATGATTTTTGAGGGCCGTTTCGTATAAAATGGCAAATTTTTCTTTTCGAAATCGTACCAAAATCTAATCGGCACCAGAGTATCCTACAAATGACTTACCTACCAAATTTTATGACATTTGCTCAATTAGTTGAGTTCGAATGGATATATGCATTGCACACACACACACAAAGAGAGAGAGTGAGAGAGACAGAGAAAGAGAGAGAGAGAGAGAGAGATAGAGAGGTCACGCTAAAGTAGTGGCTTCGTACTCTAGATGTAGATCCGAAGATGTAGATTCGTGTAGATCCGCCGAAAACTCGAGTTGCAATTTTCAACATGATTCCATACTTTCCCTACACATTACCAGGTATTGCAGGGAAAGTAAAAGTTGTTATAGAAATACTAAACTATGTCAATGTTATCTTTGACGTAATTGGAATGAAGATACGACAGAGTGTTCAACATGTTAAAATGTAACCTAGTATTGATACAAGCTGTGAAGATACGAATGAAATATCTGACGTTAATTTGAGTTCAAATGTTGATCGGTATAATGTTGACAAAGCTGGAAAAGGGGAAATTTATATTAATCCGAATAAATTAGAGCTATTTGATATTATACTAATTTCTACTGTTGACTCTAATATATTTCTAATGCAGGACGTTCTGGACACAAGAAGAGCGAAAGCAGAAAGAGGCGCTCACGCTCAAGACGTCGTCACTGAAGCAGAGAATAGAAAGGCTTGTAACAGCAGTTCTTCACAAATATATAGATGAAGGTGATTTAGTTTCCGTACAAAGAACTCAGTTCAGCACTGGATTCAAACTGCATGCTAACTTTCTAGGTCTCTATCAAGTCACGAAAGTTAAACCTCATAATTGCTCAATGTAGCTAAAATTGGCCTACCTGAAGGCAACGGCCAAATACATGAAACCATGGTCTATCAATGAACCTTGTTAAGCAGTGATTTTTCATGAACTGTGCAAACTTTGAACTTCTTGGAAGTTTTTAAATATTAATATATTAAGAATAATCTTGGAATTCGTTTTAAAGTTATTTATTAATGTTTTGTTGTCATTCGAGGACAAATGAGACGTTGGACTGCCAATTGTGAGATTGAAAATTTCACACAGTCATATCTTAAATTTTTCGTCATGTGTGCCAAGTATGGCGATTTTTGCCAACGACGGTCTCATACTACAAAGTAACCCTTTATATATTTTAAATTATTTTATTCAGGTTTTCTTGTTTTATTCAGTTGGAAGTTGGTATCATTGTTATTGTTTCGATGGAATATGGCTGTTTAGGAATTTGCGTATGAGATAGTAATGACGTATTGAAGTGTTAAAACAAACTATTTAGCACCCTAGAGACATGTAGAATGTTTCTCTTTGTGACTATAAATATACAGGTTTTCTAGGAAAATCGGTATACCACAAAATTTTTAAAATATGTATTATATCGCAGCAGAAGTAATGTGCTCTCATAGGAAAGTGACCCTGCGCACGCGAATGAACGTGCTTGTAGCACCCCTAGTGGAACTAAAAAAAATGCGGAACTAAGAAAATTAACTCAGAAACTAATAGAGATAGGCAAAAAGTAAAGTTACAAAATGAAAGAGCTGTGTTTAAAGTACAAAACGATACTTGGTTCAACAGGAACCTCTACTTTAAGGATCCGACATGTGAAAGTAGTAAACATTTATAACAACACAGGCGTAACGTACAGTTCGTGCAATACAAGTGCAACTTATCTTCTGAATAATTTACGTATATACAGTGTTAAAAATGTGCACCATTGGCGATGATGCACAGAAATAGATCAGGATCTCGAACAGTATGAGCATCGAAGGGGTTACAGATTTACAGCCGTGACAATGCGTTGCTTTACCAAACTTGTCCGAAACAAGTATAATTTTGCACAAATTAAGCACAAAATCAGGAGATACCAAAAATGTGCTTTCATTTGCCAAACAATCTTTCATTCAGAACACAGCTCTACTGATCTCACGAAAGGCTCATAATGTCTTTGAAACAATTGAAGTCGCCTAATTTCCATATGTCTGCTTCAATCAAGGAAGTGCCTTTACCAAACTTGCCGGAAACAAGTATCATTTTGCACAAATTAAGCACAAAAGCAGGAGATATCAAAAATTTGCATTCAGCTGCCAAACAATCTTTCATTTAGAACATGGCTCTACTGATCTTACGAAACGTTCATAACGCACTTGAAACAATTAAAGTCACTTAATTTCCATATGTCTCCTTCAATCATAGAAATACTATTCATTTGTATTCTCGCATGCAGAAACTACTTTCTTTATGTCAGTAAGCTTATGATATACATTTTACGAGAATAACATGAAAATTATCAACATCAGCTTTATAATCTTATGTTTTTAATTTCTTATTGTTCAAAATCATTTTTTGTGAAACTCACTTCTCTTTGTTCTTTCTCCAGAAATTCAATCTCAACCAGTGTAGTATTTATTCTCAATTAAAACGTCCAAAAAATCGTCTTTTTTTATTTAATTATAATTGTAAAATCTTTCCAGATTGCTAGAGTATAATTGGCTCATTATATTTACGCAAACTTCTTAGTTTACTATCAACTCTAATCCACGGTATAAATCAAGAAAACATTTTTATTAATCTTTTAAACCTATTCAATTAATTCTGACCAAAAAAGTCGCAAATGTCTTCAAACTTTTTAAGAACGAAATATTCTTTAGTTTGCAAAAAGATTAATTAAATTTAACTCTTAGTTTTCTTCAGAATTAATGTTTCCCTAAAAACAAATCGTTCTTTTTGCATCCCGCCTACGTTATACAGGAATGAATTAACTTTACTTAGATTGGTTTCAAAAAGTATAGTCGCGTCCATTGACAATATAAAGCTAAAAATAAAATAGAATATTCTTAAACTAGACCAGACATTTATCATAAATAAATCGCTATTTAATTCATTTCTGTAAAGTTCTGTGATTCCCCCCCCCCCCTTTCTCTTTTTGCTAAATTTACTTTTATCACGCTTAGTTTTAAAAATCATGTCACCACGTAAACATTTGAAAGAAATAAAAAGAAGTCTAATTTTGCTTAGGAATTTCAACTAATAACTTATTCGCACCTTCCTATATATTTTAATAAAAAAATTTTGAACATAGTTTATTGAAAAGCATAAATTTCTTTAATTCTCGTTCTTCAAAAAATACCATTAATGTCTATACATGAATTGAACAAAGAATTGAATTACATTTTGTTGTTTACTGATTTGAAAACTTCTTTGGGAAAGTAAAAATAAATGAAATGGTGGTAAAATTACAAAGATTTGAAAATGGCTACAATTGTGATACAGTTACTTATATATTTATTTGAAAGAAATTTAATACTTTGGGAAGATTCAGAAATTTAGTTATTTTCTTCTTTAAATGATAAATTGCAATAATTATCACTTAACTGTTTCGAAATCATTTCACGATGAAACCATTTCACATATTTCTTCATGATGAAACCATTTCAAAGCATGAGAAAATTCATACCAACTGGGATAGGTATATAACCTAAAATTTTGCGTGCAAAAAATATTTCATCATTATAATTGCTGATTAAAAGCGGTAAAGGCCCAGTTAATAGCCGGCAAATGAATAGCCGACAAAGGCGGCTATTCAAGTGCAGTTGTTGAAGCGACACTTCACCTATTAAAATTGAAATGAATGAAATTTATTTCTACAATACACTTTAAAGAAAATGTTACTATTGCACACACTGTAGAGTACGAATGCCACATTTTAATTTTAATTGTAATACTAATTTCTGCATTTCAAGCCCTTTAAACGTAAATTTATCAGCAAGTGAACTTCTAGCGATAAAATTTGTCACCTCTTTACTCGCAAGCCCTGTTGCCATGACAATGATGTCACGCATCTTACTGACTAATGTATATGACGAAGTATCAGATTTTTTCGCCAAACGCTTCAAAATGCAGTTTTTTCTGAATGTTTGATAATACGCTAATAAGGCACTTTGTTTTCCACTATTCCTGACATTGCACTAATTGACTACTCGTTATTTGGTCACTTTCCCATATTATCTCAAGGGAAAATAACAACTAGAGATTATATAAATTTGTTTTATTGTGTTCCCTGTTATATCTTGTGCTATGGGATAAAAACTGTGTGTTCTGTTAATGATAGTTTGGACAATTTAGGCCATAATTTTCTTTCTCATGAAATGATGATTAAAGTATATTTTAACCACCATATGGGTAGTGCCAAATTGAGAAAGTTGCCTTGGGAAAACAATATATTGGGGTTCTCTTTCTTAAACAGTACAGAAATTAAAATTAACAAAAGCGCAAATTGAGCCTTAAAAATAATGTACATTGAAAAATAAATGTCGTTGATTAAAAATAAAACCAATTATTTAAAAAATATAATTTTACTGATTTCTTTGAGAATAACAAACATTATAAAATAAAATAATAACATTGAAAAATAAAAATAAAATAAAATGAATTCAAACATTTTTATTTTTCTGTAGCCCTTTACCTCCCCCTGTTTTTCAAACCACAAGTCGCCGCTGCAAAGGCCGCCGAGGGCTGAATGGCTGTTGTTTCAGTTCTTAGTATAAGCAAACGCTCATTTAAGGCCTAAACTTTCATTATCCTTTTCTTTTAAAAATGTTTCCTGTGTTTTTAAAAACGTGTCTTTCTAGCTACTACTGAAGAACGTTTAAACTAAAGTTGAAATAATAAAATTCAATAATTTCTGACTGTTGGGTTCTAGTACGCTTTTTCTCTTAATCCATGCCCTTTCAGCATGAACAATAATTAAGAAAGCGGGTGCAATATTGGTGATAATGTTTCTAATCATTGAAATTCTCACTATCTTGCAATATTTATTTTGCGCCAAAATTGCTCTTTTTAATTACTTAAAATTTTACATGGTACTTCCTAATAAGACCCCTGAGGATGAATCGCCAAGCGACCGAGATGTATCGCCAGGGTAGGTTGTAAAATCTCGCCAAACGTTTGCTGTCCTAAAAATAAACAGCACTTGTTTATATTATCCCAATATTGCTTTTCCGTTAACGTTCCCGATTTCGCATTGGATTTTTAAAATCGCTTGTTTTTTTTTTTCAAATATGTTGTTAACAATCTTTAATTTACTAAACAATGAGATGGATGCCATATCACTTTTTCATATTAAAAATATTCTTATGAAACATGAAAGTATATTATTTATTGTTATGTTATTTTTTTTTATTTCTCTATTACACGCTCGCGCTACAGACCTTGGCGAAATCGTAACTGCGACTTTGGCGTAATCATAATTGATGGGGCCGCTTTAATAAGGATATATTTTTGCACCCTTTATATTTTGGCACCAGCGTAATCAGATACGTGTCATTCCGAAATTGCCATACAGAGATATTTTCAGAATTCCAGGCTATAAAAAATTGTTTCACCTCATATGTTTCAGCTATTTCTACGGAAACAAAAGAAATTGTGATTGTTTAGGAATCTCAACTGGCATTTCAATTGTAAAATAATATAGCATCTCGTAAACTAATTGGCCGCATTTTCATATATATAGATATTCCCGACGTAATTATATAACATGTACTATATTAGAAGTGGTACTTGACAAACTATGGAAAACTATCAGAAGAATATGTAAAAGAAAATAGGACTAGCATTCAGAGTCCGCGAAGAAGGTCAGGATTCTACAAGAAAAGGAAACTACTTGCCATGCTTGGAATATCTCAGTGAACATAGCTATTTCTTGAAGAAAAAATAGATCACAATAGTCGAGACAAATTCACTTGTAAAAAAATGGGCAAATATGAAACCGCCCTGATGACAGTGATTTGGAATACAATTCCACTGAGAATAAATGCTATTAGAAAATCACTGCAATCAGTGGAGTGTGATCAATTAAAAGGCTCTATTCTACTCTAAGGTCACTAGAGCATTTTATCGAACGCGTGTTTTATCGGGCGTGTTTTGATCAAAGATTACCAACTGAAGCAAAAGAGTACGTGATAAAAAAAAAAGTGAAGAATTTTTACAAAAATGACATTGATATTTCTAATTTTGACGATAAACTAGATCAGTTCTTACTATTTCTACAAGAAAATAAAGCTACCACCAAAACCGCATCAGGTATTTATCTAGCTGCAAGAGAACTTTCCCTAGCTTAGAGATTATTTTGAAAATATTTTTAACAATATCGATATCAAATACACCAGGTGAAAGATCTTTTTCAGTTTTAAAACGCGCTAAAACTATTTAAATAGTACGATGGGAGATGTCAGATTGAACAACATGGCCATATTATTCATAGAACAAAATATTTTGGACGAAATAGATACTGCAAAAATAATTGATGAATTTGCCAAAGAGAAATCAAGACGCAAATTCATATAGAAAACCTTTTTTTAACACTCACGTAACTTAGATACTGTTAAACATTTTGAATAAATTTCTGATTTTTCTTGAAACGTTGAGTTTTATTATTAGCTACATATTGCAAGTTTAAGCCACCCATTAAAAATCCAATACTGAAATCTTTCCAAAAAAGTCATCACTTCCTCATACAATTCTTTTTTTTTTTTTTTTTTTTGGGACTTGGGTTTAAGGGCCTCGACATTTTTACCGCCTCTGCCTGCTTTTGCCACATTTGTTGTTCTAACATTAGTCACCTATCTTCCTCTGGCGAGTGAAAGTTGAGCATCTTGTGTGTAATGGTGAAGAAAGCTGTTTCTCGCCTTCGAAACAGGTCGATACTATTAATTTTTATATTACATGCCCTTTTTAAAGAAACTGTTTTAATTTTTTCTTGTTTAGCCTGTACGTACTGAGAATATGATTTCAATTTTTCGGATGCCTAGTCTAAGGAGATTTTTGACAACAAAATAAAACTGCTTCGATTTGATGTTACCTGCATGTATTTTTATATTTCAAAATAAGAGTTTGCATTATTCTTTCATTTATTAAAAAATTGTTATTTTTAATGTATATTATATATATATATGTATAGCAGTTCTACATAGCAAAAAGTTAGTAATTAGTTTAAAATATTTTTGTAGCATAAAAAAATTTATTCTGTCTTACACATTTTAATAAAAAGAATGAAAATATGTAATTCTCTATTGTATACATAAAAAATGGTATAGTAAAAGAAAAAAAAATAGATTTTTCTATAATCATATGTACAACGCAATAGGAGAATAAAGTCTCGAGTTTCTTGTCACTTCCTGTAACATTATTGCTGAATTTGTAAACAATTTGTATATGTATATTACCTCAAATAATTCTACAGGAGGCCTTGTACTTTACTTTTCCTTAGAAACCCAGGAAAAGGATACGGCGGCCCTGCTTTACATAAGCAAATTGAAAATCCAGATAATTATATTTAATTATAGAAAATTAACCTTATCTTCAAGATTCAATTGTGAATAGCCAGTAAATGAATCAGTTGTGCATTTGGCCACGCCCACATTTATCCACTTCCATTTTTAGCATTCGGCGATTTGAGAGCACTAAAATAGTGTTTATTTGCAATCAATATAAAAGACGAGGCTAAATGTTCCAAATCACTATTTTGGCAAGTGCTGAAATAATCAAAGAAATATAGGGAAAGTGAAATAAACTTTTGGTGTGGATTTCATATTGACATTAATTCTATGCCATTTTCAGTCTAAATTTCATTTTTTTTTTTATTTTATTCATAAATTAACAGGTCGTAAGTAAATTTTTTGGCTTCAGCCATTTAGACAGCCTTAAATTTAATTCAAAATGGATAACTTTATTGCAATTAATATTTTTTTTTAGTACTGTCTATATCTATCGTAAATATTTTAAAAGTATATTTTATATAAAAAATTGTTTTGATTATTTGCTGCAATGTTTTAAACACATTCTCAATAATCAAGAGAAACTGCACCGAATACTGCGCTGCAAAAATTGAAATTGGTAGATTAGCCGCGAAACATCTATCCACTTTGGAACACATTGGTTCCAATGTTAATTCAGAGCAGTGTTCCTCAAAGTGTGTGCCGGGGAAACCCGGGGTTACATGACGTGATAGTTTCGTGTAAATTTTCTTAAAAGTAAAGCGTAAAATTTAGAATTCATCATTTGGACCAGAACGGAATTCTTTCTCATTTTGGAATCCCGACATCAAATTGAATTTCAAAATGGTTCCGGGATCAAAACATTTAAAAATCATTGATTTAGAGCAATTGACCACCACTTCACTATTTTGTAATAAAAAACCTAAATATTAGGCCGCAATTACATTATCTCATTCACATTCCGTATATTTTTAATAGCTTTTACCCTTTTCTAACTTCAGTTTTGGACCTGAGAATTCATCTATATGTAGCCTTAGGCTGTTTACTTCACAATACGTAACGCATTTTTACATTCAATGCAATACATAATATTGTTACAGCGTATCCTCTGGAATTGTGGGTGTGCACGCAGGATACAAGAATGAGTCTGTGGGGGCAGCATTGCATCACTTATTGCTACGAATGACATCCCCGATTACTCCCTTGGGTCCGAAGAATTCTTTTAGGTCTGATGTCATAACGCGGAATCAGCAATCTTAAGGTTCCGAGTTCGAAACCATTCCCCTCCATCGGAGACGTGAGTCTTTTACTTTCTTCCCCTTTCAATAAAAGGTTTCTAGGCTGCTGAAATTGCTATCATACTAAGCCGCTTCAAATATGCAAATTTAGTTTTATTTCCGCTAGAGTTCATATGCGGAGAAAAAAGATCCTCCACATTTGTATATCTTTCATAAAAAAGCAAATCCAAAGATACTCTTCTATAAATATTTCCTGTAAATCTTACATATTAAAGAAAGATGTCTATGTGTCTGTCTGCGCAGTCTGTAGTGGGAAATCTAAGCGTCATACGGCCGTGAAATTTGGTACACGGGTACTTCAAGACCCGGAAGGTGCACCTCGGAGATATTTTTTTTCTCAATTGAATTAGTATTTTGTTTATTTTATGCTTTAGAACGATTTAGCCCGAATTTGAACGATATTCGCAGATATCAGTTACTTAGAGACCGAAAATATTATTGCAAAGTTTCCATCTTGGCACCATCGTAAAAGATCGAAAAATTATCATCCAAATAAACTTAAAACGGAATCCATACAATAATTAGACGAATTTGCTTGAATTTTTAAATAATTATTTTTCGTATGTTTCGTAAGGCATCCCCGATTTATATTGCGATATAAAAAAAAATTGAGTAGCAATACGAAGTTCATAATTTAACATCAACTCCTTTAAATATCACACATTGTTCCAAAACAGAAAATTATTTCTCGAACCAATCCGGGCATAAATTATAAATTTTTAAGTGATAGAAATATTAAAAAATTTTATGATCCGCGTTTTCACTCAGGCGATATTTTCCTTCGTTTAAAAGGTTGCGCATGCGCTTAAAGCTACAGAAGCCCCCCCACTATCCTAGAAGTATTTCCTTTTAAATCTTTTATTTTCCTTTTGTTCGAGATCGGATTCATTTCAAAGACAGAAAGAAAGGGATATTTAAGGATGAAGTTGTTTCGCGGGTTGTACACAATTGGGATTGTATGCAATTTTCACTTTTATTTTTACGAGTATTTTTTGTTGTTTCAGATTAATAAATTCAATTCAACCCTGCTGTATCTCTCGGACGACGTCGAGTACGTTTTTACTTTCCTTATATATATATGGAAAGTAAGTATTGTGACGGAGTCGAAAATTCGAAATCGAGTTTTAACAGCAGCACGTTTCAAGCATTCCTGATCACGAATCAAACATTTTTGAAGTGATGTCTGTGTGTGTGTGTGTGTGTCAGTGAGTCTGTGGAGACGATATCTCACGAACGAATGGTGCGATTCGAATGAAATTTGGTACAACAATGCGTGAATACTGGAAGCCTATTGTTTTTAAACATAATCGAATGTTCAGAACCCCCCTAAATTTTCGAGTGAAATTTGAAAACATCATCAAAAAATCAAAACCTTTAACATAGTTGCGCAAATAGATATTTCTTATGTAATTTTTCCTTAGAAAACGATTGACATAAACTTTAGAACGCTAGCATGAACTGTTCTCGAGATACTGCACATTTTCCAAATAAATTTATCGAAATAAGAAATAAATTAAAAAAAATATTAACCTTTGAGAAACATGTTTACTTTTCATATGTAATATCATACGGTAAATTGGGTGACATCATTCCCATGGATCTACCTCGTTCCATTCATGAGAAAAGATACTTTGAGTAATAATTTTGTATTTGAACGTCAATATTCATTTATCTGCTATAAAAATAACTTATTTCTCCGTTCATAACGCTTGGCGAGATTTTGGCGACAAATTTGGGGAAATGTCGCCAACTTGGGAACTTTTTTAAATGTTGCCAGATTAACGAAAATCTCGCCAAGTTGATAAAAATGACGCTATATCAATGAAAATGACAACTAATTGATGAAAACTCAATATCTTGAATAGAATATAAGTAACTACTATAAGAATAACTACAAGAATTTCATTTTACTGTAAAAGCAGTAACGTCATTGCATTATATAAGGAAAGTCATGTGTTGCCCACATCAGATTTTTTAATTAAAAATTGAATGAAAGGACCTATTTGTGTCTTAATGCGCATGTCTCCAAAATTTTCTTTAGCAACACTCAAATTTCAAATTTTCATATAAAAGCTAGCACCTCTCTTCCCCCCCCCCCCCCATCAATACTAGATTTGAATGCTTCTATACAGTCGCATGTGAATTATGATTTTATAAAATTTTGAACTCCTAATATTAAATTAATTTCCCAGAGTCAAAACTTTCCCAGAGTCATTTCGCTGAAGAATGCGCTTATTTTTAATGCATTAGCATTGAATAAATAAAAAAAATTCAAACAAAGGAAAAAAAATTAACAAACAAAGAAATAAAAATCAGGGGGGGGGAGAGACTTTTTGTAATTTTTTAGGTTAGTCCCTTTTTAAGCTAATGGATGCCCCCCCCCCCCCACTTCCAAAAGTCAATATTCGGGTATTATTGATAGTTTCAATTTAAAGTCATCTATTTAATTTTGGCATAGATTTTTCAAACTAATATTTTCTATTGTGTATTTACCGATTGTTGAAACAGGATGAAAATGATACGAGTATCCAATAATTTTAACGCCTTCATTGTAGAGTATGTTGAACCAAACTTCATATTTTTGCACATTTTTTATAAACGAAATCAGGATGTTTTATTCTTTTACCTGTCTATGCAAATAATCTTCTATGGCGAGAACAGAAATTCTTTTAAGGGGAATTAAATTAAATATTTTGATAGAATTTTGCGAAGAAAAACAATATTTTGAAAACTACTGAAATTTGCACATATTTAAATTGCAAAAAATGCCGGGCGTATTTGCTATTATTTTGTAAATTAGTTTCTTATTATCAAAGTTTCCTGTTTATTTCCTAAAATTCTGCGCTTTTTTCTGCATGCCCCAAAAATTACGGAGTCATGAATATAGCGCCATCTATATGTGAATTCCAGGACTAATTAGCCTAAACTTCCATTATTAGTCGATTGAAACAATTGAACAGAAAAATATTACTACAATGCTCATTTTTCCATACTCATAAAAGTATTTTTTATTGAAAATTGCTTGAGATATTTTACCACAAACATTCCCATTTTAAAACTATAAAAATTCGTTCCGTCTAAGCTAAAAATCTCAAACTGATAATATTAATATTCAGATCTTCTGGCATTTAGTTGCTAAATTTTTCCGAAATTTTTTAATGTGGATTTCTTTCTATTTACCTTAAAAAATTTAAAACTCCTTATACTTAAATGATAATCTATGTTTTTACCAAATTTGTTTTTGCGACATCTATTTCTCAAATTCTACTATAGATAGAGCTTAAATGATGACTGGGGGGGGGGGGGATTCAACGTCAAATTTCAAAGGAGGTAAGCGTTTACTAAAGTTACAGTGTCTGCAAGTTACTTCTAGACACTGTAATATAGGTCTATAAGAGATAGGTTCTTTTAAGTATTTTCCTTCTTTGGGAATTAACACCACTATTGCTATCTTCCAAATCTTTCAGATATAAATATTTCCTCTGCGATCCTTCCTCCTAGGTTTTTCATTTCTTCGTTTCTATTTATTATGTAGCAACGATTCCCGGGTCACGTGCTTAGTTTTTGTATCCTAAAGAAGCTGTTTTGTTCTCCGAAACTAGTTAACACCATTACTAATTATCTTTTCGTGTTGCATAACGAATATTATATTATAATTTTAAACTAATTTTATCGCAGTCTGAGTGATTTATTCAAAATAATCAAAGCGTTTGGTCACATCTACATTTGAAGAATAAATTATTTTCACACCATTGCAATTGTTTTCCTATATGTATATGATGTAGAAAAAATATAAAGTTGGACATATATTATTTACTTCATTTTAATAATGCTCTTTACAAACGACTCAAAAATCAAATTAATAAAAAAAAAGTCAAGTTTTTAATCTTCATCCAGCGTTTCTTTGTTTAACATTTTTCATAAGTAATTCCATCTATTAATAAATAAATGTATAGAATTTAGTCTTTACGACATTTTTTTATTTCATTAATTCATTTCCTATTTCATTTCTGGTATTTATTTTTTTCAAAAATATTTAATTTATCTGTACTCGAAATTTTTTTGTAATTTTGGCAACACTAATTAGAATGAAAATTTATATCTTATCGTATAATGCCAATTTCGTTTAAGAAGTTACTGAACTTTAATATTTTTTAAAGCATAAGTTCTCATTTGCATTATTATTCTTTTAAATAGCACGCATTACTTCCAAAATTTTGCAATTTAGGTGACATTTCATAAAAATTAAATGCATTTGAACAGTGAATACCAAACAAAGTTGGATATTAATCTTTCGAAAATTAAAGAAAAATCTAGGAGAAAATCGCTGACTGTCCTGAAACGTTTATGCTTATATATTCGAGTAAGAATATTATGAAAATATTACTAGTAAAATAATAACATTAAGTTAAACATGTTGTATATTCACAAAAAATTTCAAATAACAGTAAAAAATAATCTGATGTCTCCACATGAATTTTTCTACAGATTAGCATACCGTGGGAAAAGATTGACTTCCATTAGAACTTTCTTGCAACTCAGTCTAAATATAATAGGCTTATTTTTTTGACATTAATATTTTAAGAGGCTTTTTATTTTAACTCCAAATAAATTAATAGGATTAATGTTACTAAATGAAAAAATACTACCTAATTTGATATAAAAACTCTTTTGAAAGATATCCCGTCTCCTGTAGAGCAATAAAATTTCTAATTTTTCAATAACGATTTGAACTTAATCCAAACAAAATAATATTCATTTATTTCTTATTAAAAGTCGTCCTTGCAAAACAAATTCACTCATTCTCTAATAGTTACAATTTCATGTTTTATGATTAATTTCCGTTTTACTTACAATATATCGAAACGCAAGTTTCAGTTTCATAAATTACGTTTATGTATGAGGTTCCATCTAAACATCACAGGAAAGATATAGAGAACGCGCTTTACAACAAGCAGAATAAAACAGTAAGTTCATTCATAAATTAGTTTTTAAAATGCTTCCAAAATACATTTATTATAATACTCGTCTATCCACGAATTAAAGATTCGCACGATGCTAATATTTTTTGTGTGAATATTGAGTGATACATTCACATTCACATAATTTTTTTCATTACGCTATTTTTTAATTTTTCAGTTAAATTTTATGTGAGACTTAATAATTTTTCTCAGATAGAACAGGAAGAAAAATGCAACTTATTTTCTCAGAAAGTGTGACGTCACGAAATAACCATCCAGTTACATCGCAGTTTTCTGTGCCCAACCACTCATGATTATGAACCTTTCATTCCGGTTATATTTTGTTCTTTTCTGAACCCCGTGCAGCGAACACTATGTAGACACTTATTTGGAGTGTAACGCCAGCTTGGTGAACGAATACGCGCTTAGGCACTTATTGAAGATGTGTTACACACGCTCAGTGGGCAACTACGTATGATTAACAGTTACTGATAGAAAGCTATTGCAAGTTAAAAATCGTCCGATCTAGCCGCTGAAGAAACGTAGTTACATATAAAAGGAGTATTTACGCAACAATTTTCACTATAATTGTTTTATAATTCTCTTCAATTATAAAAGTAATGTTCGAAGAATTGAGGGCCACCTCCTAGTGGGACCTTTCAGAAAATCACTGAGTGAATTAATCATACCTAATTTCAATCAAAGCACTAACTTCAAAAATCATAGTGACCCCCCCTCCTTCATAGATACGGAAAAATAGATTGATTCTTCCTGTCTTTCACAATGTTAGAAATCCATGAGTAGGATGTTGCTGTTACCACTCATCTCTCACGTGGATTTGACGAGAATGTGTCAAACACCCGTCTCTGATTCGCTATTTTTGCTCGATATTCTGCTCGTCAATTGTTAATAACTTTACGCCCACATCTTGTATTCTTTCGGTAATGGGACCCGTATGCTCGCATTCTGTAGAAGGTCTGTTACTCAATTTGAGAGGTAATGACTTGTTGAAGCGATATGTGTCGACCCTTTGTTTCCTTTAAGCATACCTCCGGGTGGGGCGAAGTCCCCCCGGAGACATTTTATGTTAACCTAGTTTCTACAGAAGGTTGTTTGTACTTTATGGAAACGATTTTGATAATTAATGTTTATGCATAAGAAACGTATTTCTTATCGCGATTTGCTTCTATCTGATAGCCTTGAATATTGACTATAGCTCTAGCTCGAATTTTCCAAGAAAGAAACATTTTTCTTAGCAAGGTCATGTCAGTTTTATCCCACTCCTCTTGGGTCGTTTTCCAAAGTTCTTTCAGTGTTCTTGGATGCCGTTTTCGCAAAAGTTCATAGGAGAAGCGTCAGGTAATTTTGCAGTTATTTCATTAAATGGGATACATTTTATTCCTGTCTCTGATTCTTTTTTTGCCACATATGCGGCAGTTCACTTAGACGTGTGATTAGAGACTTTGTCCATGTGAAGCTGAACTTTATTGATGTCCTTTCCATGTACGACTGGAATTTCTTCTCGAAAAGTTGGTTATAAAATATTCTGCTGATAGTAGGGTCGAAAACCCAGACCACCCGACTCGCCCTAGGGCACGAGCAGCAATTTGAGTGGCCGGGCTGATAGTAGGGTGAATTAATTTTAGCTTTACTTCAGACTTTTATGAGTTTTAATTTACCGTTGTAACAAAATCCTGCAACTATCATGAATCTCTTTGGGAACTTTTCTGTACATTGTCGAAGCCATTTCGCACAGTCATTTTCATCAGTTGAGCAGTAGACATTTGCTCTTTTTTTTATTACAGTCACTTACATACACCCATGCCTCATCGAGTGTTACCACAAATTTCCATTTATCAGCAGTTATTCTTTCGCTAATGTGACCCGTATGTTCGCATTCTGTAGAAGAGAAGGTCTGTAATTCAATTTGAGAGGTAATGACTTGTAGAGGCGATCATAGGTGTCGACCCAGTGTTTCTTTTAGGCCTACCTCCGAATGGGGTTAAGTCCTACCCCCCCCCCCGGAGACATTTTATGTTGACCTAGTTTCTATTTATATGACACATCATTTAAGTATATTTATATAGGGCAAATAGAAAACTGGTCCCCCTAAAATTTCATTCGCTCTGTCCCCCCCCCTGCCAAAATGTCCTGAAAGAAACACTGTTGTTGTTGTTGAGACCCAGACCGTCCGACCTACCAGAAAGGTGTAAGGTAACTGTTTGGACGGCCGGGATGTGCCACCCAATTTAGACCGGAACCCAGTGGGGGAGGCATGCACAGCGACCGTACCCTCCTTCCCCTACCACCAACCTTTCGGAAGGACTTACGGACCCACATGTTTAACGTGATCGTACTCCGCGTGAACACGGCGGCAGTTTTGGCAGCGGCTGGAATCGAACCCGGGCCTACCGAGTGCAACTCCAGCGCGCTAACCAATGGGCTACCGCGCCCGAAAGAAACACTGTGTCGATCCACTTCCTCTTAAATACTTTACGAAAGTAGGGTCATACAAAAAAAAAAAACCTGCTATTTATGTCCAACATACTTAGAAGATATATTTGGACCAAAATTATGAGTTTTATTATCCTTCTACCCACTCTGTTATCATTGGCACACCTAGGATCATAGATAAACAGCCGCACACACGAGCATATAAACATGAAATGTTCGCATTCAGGGATGCTTAAAAAAAAAATCCGGCAGTTATTTTTGTTCCCATCACAATACACATTAAAATACACATTAAAATTTTAATATGGGCAGCATATATGACTCTCACTTCAGATCCAAGTTCGTTTACATTTCACAAGCAAAGAAATTTCAATAACATATTTACCGGTTTTAAAAAATGAAAGTTTTCTGTTATGACGTAAATTAAAAAACAAATCTCCTGGAACAACTTTAACTTATATTTAATATAACATTAACGCTAGGATAATCCGTATCAAGTTACCTCCTTAAGCATTAAAATAAGTAAATCTCAAAAACAAAGAGTTTCAGATGCACCAAAGTCCCTTACGAACTTAACTAAAAAATAATTTTATATTAAGTCTAACTCTATCTTTCTCCTACTTCTGTAGAATATTTTCTAAACTCCAAAAGATAGTTACTTTGTTTCCACATTTTTATGCTTGGAGAATTAAAAGATTTATGCAGTGTTTTTCTAGGAAAGTTGGATTAAAGATAATAAGAAAATAGAGCGTTTTTGTGAACATAATGAAGTAATTATATTTTCCTGAAGCAGTAAAACATTTTAATTAAAATATTTTCTTTTTTCTTCGAGGATCCTCCTCCGTTGAAATAAGGTCTAAAATAAAGCAGGAATGTTTATTTGAATTTTTAAAATTGACTCCATTGCCATACCCTATCAGCTCATATAAAGGGTAAGACGGGCTTTGAATTTTAATTTAGGACTTAATTAAATATTAATTAATAAAATTTTGCATTGTAGTATGGGAAAAGATTTAGAGGAATTTCCAACTTTTCTGTGATGGGTTGCCAGAAACGCAACAAAAATGACCAAGGATAACGATATGCCCGATTGTTGATTCTTATTAGCAAAGCGTTTCGCAACTATTGTTTTCATTAACAATTCACATTAAAATACAAATAATATTCCAATTAGCAATTATATATTTTATTGCTGATTCTTATAAACAATTTAAATAAAACAAATGTGTAAACTAATTTTTCATTATCACGATTCTTGAAACTTTTAGCATGCTATATGTCTGTTTAATTGAAATCATTTAATCTGTTTACATTTTAAACGCATGTGTTGTACAATGTAAAAAGTTAAATGTCCAGTTAAATGGTTGACTACTTATTGATGCAGGTCAAATTCAGTTTCAAACATTATTATAAAATTCCATCAAAGCCTGAATGATCTCATCGCACTAGGAATGAAAATGGAAAACTCTCTAGAGCTGCTAATAGGCTGTTGGGTTGGGAACGGGCGGCCGTGTGCTTCCGCAAAGTGGCGAACAAGGGCGGGATCAAAAAAGCTTGCGAAGCGAACTCTGGGGTTAGGTGAATGTCAGCGAACAAGGAGCGAAGCCCCAACGGACGTACCAAGCCTGCATAGAAATGGGATCAAAAATCTCGCAAAGTGGGCCAATGTAATTGAATTCTACAAATTTACTCTATGATAGACCTAACATTTACACTCGTGGACATTTTCGTACAAAGTTATTGGGGTGTACAAAGTTATTGGGGTGTATAACGAAAAATGAATTCGAATCTGAAGAAAAATCAATGTGCTGCCCACATTGGCTTTTTTTCCTCTTCTGCTTTGGGCTATAATTCATTAAAAAGTAATGGAAATTCCTCATTTAACAAGAAATATCAGGGAATCAAAATATGTAAATCTGGATTATAAAATTATACATTTTTCGTAATGAATTCACCTCATGAATTCATAATTTATCCTGGTAATTTGTTTTGTAATCTTTCACAAATATTCAAAAAACTATAATTAAGAGAACATCTCATCAAATATTTCTCCCAAATTAACGAAAAAACTGCTTACCGGTATTTTCATCATAGTTCATCCCAGTTGATAAGCCATTTTGATGCTAATATAAATAGTTGCCGAGTACAGCGAGAAGAATAATTATGTCGTAAATATTGAATATATTCAGAAATATTTTTATAATGCGACTTCCACCTATTTATAATGTTCTCGACTAGCTAGCATTAAAAACTTTTTTCACTCATTACTTTAGAATAACATTTTTGTAAAAACTTTGCAGTGTTTTACGAAATTTGGAGACAAATTTTAATAAATTATTCCATGAATTAATATGTTCTTGTATGTGAAATCGAGAATAAATAACACTTCGTTGAGCTTTGTAATTGTTGTTCAATAAATATATTTATGTGATTAAAATAATACTTTTTAATAAATTTCTATTAGATGCTATATCTTTATAATTCTGTCTGCGAAACAAAGAATTGTTTCATAAATAATTGGGACGATTTCGTTCTATCTTGCATAATAAAAGAAGATGTCCATTTGTCTGTCTGTCTCTGTGCCTTCTGTTGCGAAAACCAAATCTTCGACAGCCACATATTTTGGTACTGTCTTAGTTGAACTCCCGGTATGACAGACCTCGTAGATTTTTTTTTAAATTCAAATTAGTACCATCAACCCTCCTATAACACGATTAATTCGGACAGCGTTATCTGGAAAACGTGTTATATAAAAAAACTCAGATTAGTGCAAATCAGATTAATTCGGACCGTGCTATATGGAAACCGTGTTGTATGGAAACTCAGAATTAGTACAAACAGAGCAAGCAATTCGTACCGCATTGCATGGAAACCGCGTTAAGTGACACTCAGAACATATACATCAGGCTGATTCATTCTACGTTACGTAAAACTGCATGTTATGATGAATACGGTTATGAAATATAAGTTTGGCTGCGCTATAGGATAAAAATTCCATGTGAGAACGGTACAGCCAACAATATCGTCGAGCTGCCACAGCAATGCTGTATATTTCTACAGTTACAGGGGATTTCCCTGATAACTTAAATTGAAAAAGGATGATACACGTGCATGAAAACACTGGGCAATTCTACATTATTTCCAACAGTAATAATTAAAAATCTCGTCTTCGGTAACTATTTTGCTTACAAAAAAAATTAAAAACATTCAGAAGGACATGAAGCCAGACAGACTGAAAGTTAGATGCATGCATGAATTTTAAGTGTGACCATAACAAAACTGTCCATCAAAATTTCGTGAAATTTGACGTGTCCGATTTTCCGTGATGATTTGACAAACAGAGACATATTTTGTATCTTATCTATATCGATTATGCTAATTGTAATTCATTTTACTTGAAGCATTTCATTCGTCGATGATATAGTGTTCGCAAAGAGCCGCACAGACCTAATTAAAAGGATTTGATTCATGTTCAGTAATTCTCAAAGCTAAAATGTTGTGTAATTTAAAAACCAATAACATAAAATAGAAACAAATTAGTAATAGTATCAAGTGGTTTTGAGAATGAAACTAGCCTCCTTCTTTAGGATAAAAATATAGAACTAACAGGTCCACAAAGATAACAATCATTTGTCAAAAATAGATGTGTAACGTGATTCGGACAGGAAATCGTAGCCAAACGAAAAATAGAAAAGACTAAAAAAAATCTGAGAGAAAGGAAAACATATCAGAAGGGTTTAGAATACTTTCTCAGAGAAGTATATTAAAAGCAAAAGTGGTTTATGATAAAATAAATGGAAAACACCAGTTTTTGAATCTACATCATCAACTCGTTTTAAAAACATGCGAGAAAGATATTGTGCAAATATTTATGAATGAAAAAGTGCGAATTTATGTAGTACATTTATAGTCACAGATATATATATTTCAACTGCAATCCTTCCTCCTAGGTTTTTCATTTCATCTTTTCTATTTATTATATGGCAACGATATTTTTCCTGCATCACGTAATGCAAATATATTTATTGACAGATAGATGCCTATTTAACTTTTGTTGGCACATTTGCTTTGTTTTTGTATCCTAAAGTGAGAAGCGGCTTTGTTATCCCAAACCGGTAAACACCATTACTAATTTGTTTTATGTTGTATAACTAATATCATAATTTTAATCTAATTTTGTTGCAGTTTAAGTGATTTATTTTAAATAATCAAAGAGTTTGGACCCATCTACATTCGAGGAATAAATTATTCCACACTGTTGCAATTTTTTTCCTATATGTATATGCTGTAGAAAAAATATAAATTTGGGCATCTATAATTTATATCATTTTAGTAATGCTCTTTACAAACGACTCATAAAATTAAATTACTTAAATAAAAGTCTTTAATTTTCATCCAACGTTTCTTAGTTTAACATTTTTCATAATAAATAATTTCAGATAAACAAAAAAATTCCAGATATTAATGCATAACTGTACATAATTTAGTCTTTACGACATTATTTTCCGTTCATTAATCCATTTTCTATTGCATTTCTGGTATTTTTTTTTTTCGAAAATCTTTATTTTATCCGTACTCGAAATTTTTTTGTAATTTTGTCAACACTAATTTGAATGAAAATTTATATCCTTTCGTGTAATGCCAATTTCGTTTAAGGAGTTATTGAAATTTAACATTTTAAAAAAAAAATTCTCATTTGCATTATTATTCTTTTAAATAGCACACAGTACTTCCATAATTTTGTAATTTAGATGATATTTCATAAAAATTAAATGTATTTGACCAATGAATTTCAAACAAAGTTGGCTATTAATCTTTCTAAAATTAAAGAAAAATCTAGGAGAAAATCGCTGACTGTTCCGAAACGTTTATACTTATATACTGAGATAAGAATATTATGAAAATATTGCTAGTAAAATAATGACGTTAAGTTAAACATATTTTATATTCACAAAAAATTTCAAATAACAATAAAAAATCTCATGTGTAAAAAATCTGATGTGTAAGCTGATGTGTGCAACACATGAATTTCCCTACAAATTAGCATACCGTGGGAAAAGATTTACTCCCATCAGAACTTTATTGCAACTCAGTCTAACATAAGTAGGCTTATTATTTTAACATTAATGTTTTAATAGGCATATTATTTAAACATTATCAAATTAATAGGCTTAATGTTACCAGATGAGAAAAAAAAGCCTACTTAATTTGATATAAAAATTCCAAGATCCCTTCGAAAGATATCACGCCTCCTGTCGAACATTAAAATTTCTAATTTTTCGATAACGACTTGAACTAATTCCAAAAAAATAATGTCCATTTATTTCTTATTAAAAGTTGTCCCTGCAAAACATATTCACTAATTAGCTATAGTAGTTACAATTTCGTGTTTTATGATTTATTTCCGGTTTACGAGCAATATATCGAGACGCATGTTTCAATTTTATAAATTACATTTATGTATGAGGCTAAATCTGAACATCACAGGAAAGATAGAGAGAACGCGCTTTCCAACAAGCGGAATCCGTAAAACAGTAAGTTCATTCATAAATTATTTTTTAAAATGCTTCCAAAATACATTTATTGTAACATTTGTCTATCCACGAATTGAAGATTCGCACGATGTTTTGCATAAATATAGAGTGATATATTCACATTCACATAATTTTTTTTTATTACGCTATTTTTGAATTTTTTAATTAATTTTTATGCGAGCCTTAATAATTTTTCTCGGATAGAGCAGGCAGATAAATGCAACTCATTTTCTCCGAAAATCTGACGTCACAAAATAACCATCAAGTTACATCGTAGTTTTCTGTGCCCAACCGCTCATGATTATGGACCTTTGAATAGAGTTTTATTTTGTTCTTCTCTGAATCCCGAGCAGCGGACACAATGTAGACACTTATTTGGAGTGTAACACCATCTTGGTGGACGAATATGTGTTTAGGCACTTACTTAAGATATATTGCACCCGCTCAGTGGGCAGCTACCTATGATTAACAGTTACTGAAAAAAAGCAATTGCAAGTTAAAAATTGTTTTTCTAACTTATGAAGAGAGGTAGCTACATATAAAAGGAGTATTTCCGCAACAATTTTCACTATAATGGTTTTTATAATTGTCTTCAATTATCGAGGTAATGTTCGAAAAATTGAGGGCCTCCTCCTAGTGGGATCCTATTCAAAATTACTAAGTCACTACTGTATATCTAGTGAAATGATCATATCTAATTTCAATCGAAGCACTAAATGTGTTCAAAAAATATCGTGCCCCCCCCCTTCCCAATAGATCCGAAAAAATTTATGGAGTTTTTCTATCTTTCGTAGCGCTAGAAATCCGTCTGTAAGATGTTGCCCTTACCACTTATCTGTCACCTGGTTTTGACAAGAATGTGTCAAACACCTGTCCCTGATTCGCTATTTCTGCTCGTCATCTGTTAATAACTTTATGCCTACACCTTTTATTCTTTCGCTAATGGGAACCTGTATATTCGTGCTCTGTAGGTCTGTCACTCCATTTGAGAGGTATTGACATATAGAAACGATCATAGATGTCGACCCACTTCACCACTTAATTATTTTGCAGAAGTAGACGTCATACAAGAAATCCCTGCTATTTAGGTCCAACACACTTAGAAGATATATTTGGACCAAGATTCTGAGTTTTATTATCCTACCTACTCCGTTATCATTGCCGCTGCCAGGCTCATTGGTAGACAGCTACACATACGCGCGCATAAACATGAAATGTTAGCATTCAGGGATGCTTAAAACATCAAAATCCGATAGTCATATTTTTGTTCCCATCACAATACTTTTCCCTCACATTCCACATATTTAAAATTTTAATATGGGCAGCATATACGTCTTTCACTTCAGATCTAAAATTCATTTATATTTTATAAGCAACGGAATTTCGAAGATATATTTACCAGTTTCAAAAAATTCATTTTTTCTGCTTTGACGTAAATTTAAAACAAATTCTCCTGGAACAACTTTAACTTCTATTTAATACAACATCAACACTAGGATAATCCGTATCAAGTTACCTCATTAAGCATTAAAATAAGTAAATCTTAAAAACAAAGAGTTTCAGATGCACCAAAGTCCCTTACAAACTTTATAAATAAAAAATAATTCTGTATTAAGTCTAACTCTATCTTTCTCCTGCTTCTGTAGAATATTTTCTAATCTTCAAAAGATAGTTACTTTGTTTTCACATTTTCATGCTCTGAGAATTAAGAGATTTATACAGTTTTTTTCCAGGAAAGTTGGATTAAAGATAATAAGAAATTAGAGCGTTTTTGTGAACATAATGAAGTAATTATATTTTTCTGATGCAGTAAACCATTTTAATTAAAATAGTTTCTTTTTTCTTAGAGGATCCTCCGCTGTTGTGATAATATATAAAATAGAGTAGGAATAATTATTCGAATTATTAAAATTTACTCCATTGCCATACCCTATCAGCTCATATAAAGGGTAAGACGGGCTTAGAATTTTAATATAGAACTTAATTAAATATTAATTAATAAAATTTTGCATTGCTAGTATGAGAAAAGATTTAGGGGATTTCCTACTTCTCTGTGATGGGTTGCCCGAAACGTAATAAAAAGGGCCAAGGACAATGATATGCCCGATTGTTGATTCTTATTAACAAGCAATTTAAATCAAACAATTACGAAAACTAATTTTCCATTCTCACGATTATTAAAACTTTTAGCATGCTTACTGTTTGTTTAATTGAAATAATTTAATTTGTTTACGTTTTAAACCGCATATGTTGTACAATGTGTCCAGTTAAATAGTTGTCTGATTATTAATGCAGGTCAAATTCAGTTCCAAATATTATTATAAAATTCCATCAAAGCTTAACTGATCTCATCGCACTAGGAATGAAAATCGAAAACGCTCTATAGCTGTTGATAGGGTTGAAAATGGCGGGCGGACGTGTACTTCCGCAAAGTGGCGAACTGGGGGTGGAATAAAAAAGCTTGCGAAGCGAGCTATGGGTTTAGGTGAGTGCCAAGAGCGAAGCCCCAACGGACGTATCAAGTTTGCATATCAAGGGGCTCGAAAAATCTCGCAAAGTGAGCCTCGGTAATTGAATTCTATAAATTTACTCTGGATAGGCCTAATATTTACACTCGTGGACTTTTTTTTTTTTTTGCAAAGTTATTGGGGTGTATAAGAACTTTCTTAAGACTCCTGTAAATATCGGATAATAGAAAGAAAACATGAATTCGAGTCTGAAGAAAAATTAATGTGCTGCCCACAATGGCTATTTTTTTCTTCCTCTTTTACTTTGGGATATGATTCATTAAAAAGTAATAGAAATTCCTATAACTCATTTAAAACGAAATGGTAAGAAATCAAAATATGTTAATCTAGGTTATAAAATTATGCATTTTTCGTAATGAAAGACCTCATGAATTCATAATTTATCCTTGTAATTTGTTTTGTAATCCTTCGCAAATATTCAAAAAACTGTAATTAAGAGAACAAACAACTCATCAAATATTCCTCCCAAATTAAAGAAAAAACTGCTTACCGGTCTTTTCACCATAGTTCATCCCGGCTGATAAGCCATTTTGATGCTAATATAAATAGTTGCCGAGTACAGCGAGAAGAATAATTATGTCATAAATATTGAATATATTCCAGAATATTTTTATAATGCGACTTAAACTTAACTAGTCGCCTTTGGCGACCAGCCTGTTCGCTACCCTTGAAAATTCTGACCGTGGCAAATTCTGAACCTTACAAACTCGCTGGCGCGACCTACCTGAAAGGTGTAAGGTAACTGTTTGGACGGCCAGGAAGTGCCACCCAATTTAGACCGGAACTCAGTGGGGTAGGCATCCACAGGGACCGTACCCTCCTTCCCCTACCATCAACCTCTCGGAAGGACATTAGGAAGGAAGAATAACATTTTTGTAAAAATTCTGCAGTGTTTTACGAAATTTGAAGACAAATTTTAATAAATTATTCCATGAATTAATATGTTCGTGTATGTTAAATCGAAAATAAATAACACTTCTTCGTTGAGCTTTGTAATTGTTGTTCAACAAATATATTTTTGTAATTAAAAAATACTTTTTAATAAATTTCTATTATAGTCTATATCTTTATAATTCTGTCTGCGAAACAAAGAATTGTTTCATAAATAATTGCCACGATTTCGCTCTATCTTGCATAATAAAAGAATATGTCCCCCTGTCCGTTTGTCTGTCTGTCTGTCTTTTGTTGTGAGAACCTAATCTGCGGACAGCCACACATTTTGGTATTGTGTTAGCTGAACTCCCGATACGATACATATCGTAGAGTTTTTTAAATTCAAATTAGTACTGTCAACCCTCCAATAACGCGATTAATTAGTACCGCGGTACATAGAATCCGCGTTATAAAAAACTCAGATTAGTGCATATCAGATTAATTTGTTCCGTGCTATATGGAAACCCCATACTGTGTTGTATGGAAACCGTGTTGAAGCAGATCAATTCGTGCCGCATTATATGGACACCGCGTTAAGTGACACTCAGAACATATAAATCAGGAAGAATCGTAGAATAAATCAGGCTGATTCATTCTACGTTATATAAAACTACATTTTTAGAGCTCCATGTTAAGATGGATACGGTTATGAAATATAAATTCGGCGGAGCTATTGGATAAAAGAATTTCACGTGAGCACGGTACAGCCAATAACATCGTCGAGCTGCCACAACAATGCTGTATACTTCTGCTCTCCCTGATAATTGAAATTGAAAAAGTTTGATGTACGTTGATGAAAAAATAGGGCAATTCTCCATTAATTCGAACCGTAAAATTAAAAGTGTAATAGAAAATTTTATGCTGTAAGGAGACTGTTTAGGCTAATTAAGTCGTATTATAGAGAAATTGCGTTATAAGGCTACCGCGTTATATGGAAACCGCGTGTTATGAGTACCGCGTTATGGGAGGGCTGACGCACATTTTGCTCCGCGTCATATGGGAACCGCGTTATGAGAGTACCGCGTTATATGAGGGTTGACTGCATTTTAGCTATTTTATTTTGAATCACAGTTTTAAAAAATTTGATTTTGAAAAAACATTGGAAAGATCAAAAGACAGTTCTTTTTAACTATCTTTAAACCGAATTCGCAGGATAATCTTTTGAATTTTTTAAATTTATTTTTATATCCATCGAAATATGCTTGTTTAATTTATTTATTTCTTATTTTACCGCATTCGAAAAGAAAGATTAGCACAATTCTATAGTTTGGCAAACATATGTGTGTATATCTTGCATAATAAAAGATATCTGCCTGTAGTGGAAAACCTAATCTTCTGACAACCACAAATTTTGGCACTGAATTAGTTGAACTCCTGGTGCGACAGACCTCGTAGATTTTTTTTAATTCGAATTAGTATTTTAGTTATTTTATTTTGAAGCACGGTTTTGAAAAAAAAATTTCACAGAAATTGGTTATTTGGTGATCGAAAATATTATCAGGGTTTCCATCTTCACATCATCAGAAAGATTAAAGACCTTTCTTTCTAACGATCTTTAACCCGAATTCGTAGAATAAATATTATGAATTTTTTTTTAATCTCCATCGAAATATTCTTGTTTTATTTATTATTTTTTTATTTCGCCACATTCGAAAAGGAAGGTTAGAACAATTCTGTAGTTTGACAAAAATATATATGTATATCTTGCACAATAAAAGAAGATGTCTGTCTGTTTGTCTTCTGTAGCGGAAAACCTAATCTTCGGACATCCACAAATTTTGGTACTGAGTTAGCTGAACTTCCGGTACGACAGACCTCGTAATTTTTTTTTAATTCGAGTTAATATTTTAGTTATTTAATTTTGAAGCACAGTTTTGAAAATCTTTTTCACAGAAATTGGTTATTTGGTGATCTAAAATACACTCCTTTGCAAAAAAAAAAGAAGCACCCTAAAAAATAATCCAATCATCCCGAAATTTCGCATGCAAATTCCTTTATACGAAGTATGCAAATGATTAAATTTACAAGGCCCATGAGTGTTAACTTCGGTCATAGCGCGCGTTTCTACTGCGCAACTAGCAACCTATAAAACAAGTTAAATATGTAGACGGTTTAACTTTGCTCGTTATCGGCGTTACCGTTCCGTGGAGACACAGCCAATAATGCCGTTACGATATTGCTGAAGACCTTATAAGAAAATAGACGAATTCGAACGTGGTGGTACACAGTCGGGATGCGGGAAGCTAGCTGGACATACCAAGCAATAGGCCACCACCTGCACCGAACGGACACTGTTGTGCAAAGATGCTAGCAGCAATGGTTGCTGCAAGGAACTCATCGGCGGAATGAAGGTTTTGGAAGGCCAATGTGCACGAATGCATGGCAAGATCGGATGATTGTGCGACTGGCCCGAACTGGCCCAACGGCATCATTGTCCGCCATCCAACGTGTTACAGACTCTTCCATACCACCCGTGGTACCTTCCACCATCTCACGGCGCTTGACTGAGGTGGCGTTACGCTCACCGCGGCTTTTAAGTCGTCTGCCCAAAACCCCACAGCATCGGCAGAATCGTTTGGTGTGGTGTCGTAGCCGAACATCATGGCTGCCGGCAGATTGGCATCGCAGTGTTCAGCGATGAATCACGCTTCAGTTTTTCAGCAGATCACCATCGGAGTACGTATGTGGGGACGCCAGGGCCAGCGGTCCCAATCAGCCTTTGTTTTACACAGGCAGACAGCCATTACCCCTGGTGTGATGATGTGGGGTGCTATCTCTTATGACAGCAGGTCGCCCCTACTCATCCTGCTTACAACTTTAACAGGTTAACGATATGTTGATGAAATCCTGCGGCCGTTTGAGTTACCCTTCATGGCACGTCATTCTGGGTCCATTTCCAAACAAGATAATGCAACGTCACATACGGCTCGCATATCTATGGATTATCTCCGTGCTGTTGATACTGTTCCTTGGCCAGCAAGGTCACCAGACCTTTCGCCAATCGAGCATGTATGGTACATGCTAGGCCGCCAGATTCGGGCACCCTGAAATGTAGCAGATCCAGAGAAACAATTGAGGAATGCCTAGCAGAATGATATTAGGAAACATTAGCACTCCTTAGACGTATACAAGCATGACGTATACAAGCATGCATTGCCGCCAAGGGAGGTTTCATCAATTATGTGCAATTGCTAACCATTGATGGGTTCTGAGGCCTTGGTTTTGTAATCATTTTATTACCTGTGTATGAGCTGTACACATATTTAATTTCAATAAAAACAGTCACTTTCTTCATGGTGCTTCGCTTTTTTTGCAAAACAGTGTATTATCACAGAGTATCCATCTTGACATCATCGGAAAGATGAAAGACCGTTCTTCTTTCTAACGATCTTTAAACCGAATTCGTAGGATAAATCTTTTAAATTTTTATAATTTATTTTTATGTCCATCGAAATACGTTTGTTTTATTTATTATTTTCTTATTTCGCCGCATTCGAAAAAGATGGTTAGCACAATTCTGTAGTTTGGCAAAAATGTGTATGTATATTTTCACATAAAGAAAAAAGAAACATTCGAATTAATCTGCTTTCTAGTTTTCCCGTTATTTTGAACCAAAAGCAAAAAATTTGAAATGTTCGATCCCGTTCTTTCTCCGGTTAGCAGTTTCCGTTGCTACGGGGAGAAGTGGTATTTGTGCACATGCATGGCCTGCAGTTGCACGCCACTACACATACTTTGAAACTAAAAAATTGAAAGTAAGAAAGGAATGCTCTTGGTTTAAAACAGACGATTTGGTAATTAAGTTGCGTTATTTACGTAGCAATCACTCATTTAGGTCCCAGGTTCGCCAGACAATCCATTCTAGCTTGAACAACAACCAATATTTGCACATTTCAACTTTATCTGAAGAATTTAGCTCATATAGACATCATTTTTCCAGTTTGTTGCAACTGCATTGCCTTTCTGCTTTTTTTTCTGTCTGTATATTTTACAGTTGATTTAAACGTCTCATATTTTCCCGTTTTAGTAGGTTTTCTCACTATTCAGTTGTAGCCACTCTGCTATCCTTTCTCTAACTTCTTTGTTTTTCCCTTACTGTATTTTCTGCTATTTCCTTCCTTCGTTGTTTTTACCTTTCATTTGTAGTATCAGTATCCTACCTCCTTGTTTTCGCCTCTTTCATTTCTCCCGCGGCGATAGCATCTTTTTCTCTACCTTCAGTCAGGGAGCCTCGTCCGAACTTTGTTTTCTTTATCCCGCGCTGCGCAAATGTCAGTGGGAAAGGAAATATGGCCATATGTCAGTGGTTCAGGCTCTCAGGAGGGACAGAACTTGTTAACCTCGACTGGCATTCTACCTGACGTCACTAAATCTCCTTGGACGTCACTGGGCCCTGTAAGACTCCTGGGGCTGGTGGGCTGTTTCTCACTATGTGATAGAACATTACGGCCATAGCCGTAATATTCTATTACATAGTGAAATATAGCCCATCAGCCAGTATTATAAGAGCTTTATAGACCTATGTCTGCAGTACAATTCAGAATCTTGTCAGTATTCGACATCCGATATGCAGGTGTTTCTCGTGAACTGTGCAAAATTAAAAAGTTCCACTGTAAAACGAACACAATTCTCTCATCTGCACTTTAAGACCGACAATTTTGCACCCAGGCCGTCCTCGTAATCCAAACAGTATAACGATAGAGGGTGGACAAATTAGAAATGCACGGTTATTAATATATATGTTGCAGGTAAATCCCAGGATTGAGTAAGCATTGCTTTACCTGGGTAGAGTGCTCATTATCCTAAAGATCTGGATATATCTCTAATAAAATAGGTCTTGATTAATCTGCAGTCTATCCAAGGGAAAAAATGAATTTATCAATAATGGGTAACAGTACTCGGGAGATCTACGGTTTATTTATCCTTGTTAGATTACAAATGAATTCGTAGAAATGAAGATTTTTTATTATTTATTCAATTTATTATTTTCTATTTATTAAATATACATTTTTATTTATTATTTATAAAACATGGTAATACATATCAAAACTAAAATCAGATTGTTAAGATGATTTTAAAAGTCATCTAAAGCGAAGGTGGCAACCCCCAGAATCACTTGTAGAGCTCTTTACATGCGAAGTGTGAGAAAAATGCTCAACGACGGGTTAAACTCTAGGAGGGTGGAATAGAGGATAGATATATTTCATCCTCCTAGGTTAAAACTCGACTGCTGAGAAGTTATTACCAGCTGATCACTTGCAGGACACCTGGCGGGATCCCCGATAAGACGCATGCTCAGATCTCTTACGAAACAAAGAACCAACTTTACCAAGAAGTTTGGGGTTCTTTAATAGATCATGGGTAGTTTGTAATTTACCCGGGATAAAACCCGATACTTTTAAATTTTCACTTTCATTTCTTGCTTTATCCACAGTGGTAAAAGTTGTCTTATGATGACAGGATTTTAATTTAATATATTGATATGCAAAATAAAAACCAATGGTGAATTTTAATACAAGTAAATACTATTATATGACTGTAACGATGTGTCTGCAAATTTGACGCTAGATTAGTTCCAAAATTTATTAGTGGCGTATCAAGTGGTATTCTCCTGCTTCCTTGATTAAATTTCAGTGTCTGGAGGCATTAAAACAAACAGATGTATCAGCGAATGGATTTGTGCAAGAGACGGTATTCCAAACCAATGATAAGGCAGAGTGCAATACAGCCCAAAGGAAAAGGTGAGAGATAAAAATTTCATATACGTAGATTCAACTTGAACTCTCACTATGATGGTAAAATAAACAATCTCTGACTACTTCACATTTTTCATTATGACTAAAGTTGAATTCTCTAGTTTTGCGGACACACACAACGTGATTCTAAATTTAACTAAATATATATAATAATAAATTCCAACTCTAAATTTTTTCGAAGCGACAGTCGACAATACACTTTACCGGATTATCATATGTTTTCCCCACTTCGACCATTACCGGTAATTAATTCATATATATATATATAATAGTAGTTAGAAAATCCAATGAACGAAAAGTAGGAAGATGATATATATATATATATATATATATATATATATATATATATATATATATATATATATATATCATCTTCCTACTTTTCGTTCATACATATATATATATATATATATATATATATATATATATATATATATATATATATATATATATATATATATATATATATATATATATATATATATATATATATATATATATATATATATATATATATAAAAAGAGTGAGTGGTGCTTTATGACATCAAGATCTAAGCCATCATGATTACGACATTAACCATTGAGATCCAAGATGCAAAAAGAAAGTTCGATCATCAGCCAAATACTACAAGAATGAATGTGGCTCCGTGGTTTTTTAAACACGCAACGTGATTACGGTGCAATTTTCCCTTAAAAACACATACACCATTTCCACAATATAGTCACACTCTTCTTTTCTGAATAAATATCCCATCTTTACAGAATAACAATATTGTAAAATTAATATTTTGAAGACGAGATTATTGTTTCACTTTTCAGGATCTAAAGAGAATTAAATGATCTATTGCGCTCTTTATCAAATTATCTAATAAAATTGTAACTATCTTCCATTTTTCTTTGTATTTTCATTAAAAGTTACTTAAGTGCTCTAGAAAAATCTTAGAAGTTCTATCGATTGTGATTACTCATTTAATAAAACTCGCTTTCAGTATCTTGAAATAGGAACAGTTTTTCCCGAATATTCTTTTCGATTATACTCTTTCTAAAAATTCCTTAAAAATCTTTACTTTGATAAACTTTTTAAGTAGTTAAACACATAATTATACTTTTTAGCTTTAATTGATGTAACATTAAGCTTTTAATATAAACATTTCTTCGCAGTCTTTTACAAAAAGTTATATTTTAAAATTATTTAAATCACATTTTTTAATTGCACAACTTTTACGAAACATTAGATCCTCGTCTGTTGTAAAAAATGTTTTCTTTTATCCAATTAAAGATTATCTTAATTAAAGTTGCTTCCTTCAAAGCTAATGCCATCAAAAATGCTAACATCTTTGAAGATTCAATAAAAGAAGAAAATTGCCTAAAACACCGTTGTTCTTTTAAAAAGTAGTTTTATTCTCCGTAATTATGGACACAAAAAAAGATGTCGTCTTTAATATAGATACAAATGGTAAGTGAGAAGACGACCGAATGCTACAAATGCATATCTAAAAGTTTCAAAATGGGAAACGTGTTTTTAAATTTTTTCTTCTTCTCCTAAATAAAAGTTATTCATTTATTTTTATTTACAACACCACCAAAGTTATCATAAAATTGTAAAAATCAATAATTTAAAAAAAATTATAAACTTTTAAGAGAAATTTCATATAAGGCTAAAGTCCTTTTAAACTGTTGTCGAAAATATTTGCAACTAGACTATTGCTCGTGACCGAAAACTGGAGCAAAGCGGGGTATCTAGATATATATTTAATAACTGAGAATTTTACTTCATGAATGTAGTAAAAAAATTAAAATAGTTAATCCAAAGTATAAAATAATAAATCCAAAATATTAAATAAGCTACATCTGTCTAGTAGCTTGTATTATTGTACAGGTTATACCAAACAAACAGAGAAATCCTATTGGCACGTGAATAATTTTTCGCCAGACTCAGCATTCTTTAGGCATTCTCCAGACTTAAAAACCACTATCATTTTCCATCACCTATCCCCATTCTTCAGACTTAACATTCTCCAGACTTAACAAACTCTATTCAGACTTAACATTTTTTGAAATTCAACCTCAGATATTACAGTAAACAGATTGGAATTCAAAATTCGAACTTCTTCATAACCTAAAAAATGATTAGTTCAATCGGACTTTTTCATAATCTGAAAAATAATTAGTTCAATCGGACTTCTTCATAACCTAAAAAATGATTAGTTCAATGGGACTTCTTCATAACCTAAAAAATGATTAGTTCAATCGGACATCTTCATAACCTAAAAAATGATTAGTTCAATCGGACTTCTTCATAACCTAAAAAATGATTAGTTCAATCGGACTTCTCCATAACCTAAAAAATGATTAGTTCAATCGGACTTCTTCATAACCTAAAAAATGATTAGTTCAATCGGACATCTTCATAACCTAAAAAATGATTAGTTCAATCGGACATCTTCATAACCTAAAAAATAATTAGTTAAATCGGACTTCTTCATAACCTAAAAAATGATTAGTTCAATCGGACTTCTCCATAACCTAAAAAATGATTAGTTCAATCGGACTTCTTCATAACCTAAAAAATGATTAGTACAATCGGACTTCTTCATAACCTAAAAAATGATTACTTCAATCGAACTTCTCCATAACCTAAAAAATGATTAGTTCAATCGAACTCCTTCATAACCTAAAAAATAATTAGTTCAATCGGACTTCTTCAAAATCAAAAAAATGATTAGTTCAATCGTTCTTCACAACCATAAAAATGATTAGTTCAATTGGACTTCTTCATAACGAAATATATGATTAGTTCAATCGAACTTTTTAATAAACTAAAAAAATTTGATGTGGGCAGCACATGACTTTCCTTATGTAATGCAATAAATATACTACTTTTACAGTAAAAACAAAATAGATTTTTCTTATTGTAGATACTTATATTCTTTCCCAGATATTGAATTTTCGTCAATTAGTCGTCATTTTCATTGATTTAGAGTCATTTTTATCCATTTGGCGAAATTTTCGTTAATTTGGCAACATTTGAAAAAGCCGCCAAGTTGGCAACATTCCGCCAAATTCATCGCCAAAATCTCGCCAAGCGTTATGGACGGAGAAATAAGTTATTCTTATAGCAAATAAATCAGTACCATTCCTCCATCTTGGAGGTAAACATAAATTTAAATTCAGGAGCAAACACATTGCTCAACAAGATCTAAATTCTAAGTTAAAATCATCACAATCAATGTACATTCTAAGATACTACAATAACAATACCTCCAAGATGGAGGAATGGTACTGATATTATATATATATTGAATATTAATTATATTATGTATTCAATATTGCACCTTGTATGTACTTTTGTAAATTTATATTGTTTGTATTTGTAAATTTTGGTTTTTATATTTTGTAATTAGCTTGAATTGTTGTGGATTAGATGGTATGGAGCGATTTGTGTTTAAAGTTTGTAAGGAACTCAGTGAAAGTAGAATCTTAACTTGTTTATAGGTTGTAATAAGTCTGTAACATTTGTACTTGTATATTGACATTCTAATAAATGATTATCTGTGTCTTATTTTATTTCCAGCCAGAGAGCTGATTCCGTTGTGCCTTGTTGTGTACTTCAGTCAGAGGATGGGGAGCACTGTCGCAGTGTGGGCTGCTACGTGGGTCCTTGTCGATGTCGGTCACCTGCCGGCATAAAGCCGCCGTAAAGATAGATCATTCTTTCCGTATACCTTCGGGTGGGACGGGTGTCGCTTGTGCTTATAGCAGATAAATGAGTATTGCCGTTCAAACACAAAAGTATTACTCAAAGTATATTTTCTCATGAATGAATGGAACGAGCTAGATCTACGAGAATGATGTCACCAAATTTATCGCATGATATTATATATGAAAGTGAACATGTTTCTCAACAGTTAATGTTTTTTCAATTTATGGGATTTTTTGATGAATTTGTGAAAAATGTGCAATATCTCGAGAACGGTTCATTCTAGCGTTCTAAAGTTTGTCAATCATTTTCTAAGGAAAATTACGTAAGAAATGTCAATTTGCGTAACTTTATTAAAGGTTTTGATTTTTTGATGATTTTTTCAAAATTTCACTCGAAAATTTAGAGAGGTTCTGTACATTAGATTGTGTTTAAAAACAATAGGCTTCCAGTATTTACGAATTGTAATTTTTGTACCAAATTTCATTCGAATCGTTCCATTCGTTCGTGAAATATCGTCTCCACAGACTCACTGACGCACACACACACACCTCAAAAATATTCTATTCGTAATCAGGGATCCTTAAAACGAGCTCTCCCGTCGAAAACTCGAATTCGAATTTTCGACCCCGTCACAATACTTTCCTTATACATTATACTATGTATATATGGAAAGTAATATAATTAGTTCAATCGGACTTTTTCATAACCTAAAAAGTGATTAGTACAAACTATGTATACAATTTTATTCGAATCAGTCAAGTTTCACTATGTCCACGGAACTTCTGCACATAATCAGATTTGAATCGTCATTAAGGAAGTCTATATAAATAAAAATGAAAATCTGTCTGTCTGTCTGTCTGTTTGTCACACCATCACGGGAGAACGGCTGAACCGAATTTGATGAAATTTTGTGGGTAGCCCAGAAATAGCCCCACTTAAAATTATATCCGTGTTTTGAGTTTCTACAACCAGTGGTTCTCGAGATATTAGTAAAAAACGAAATTTTCGTTTGTCCCATCATCACGGAAAAACGGCTGAACCGAATTTAATGAAATTTGGTGAATAGCCTTGAAATATCCCCCCATAAATTTTGTCCAAGTTTCGAGTTTCTACGACCTGGGGTTGTCGAGAAAAACGGAACTTTTTCTTAGGAGTTCTACTCCCTAACTCCGTGGTTTATCCAAACGAAAAGCTTGAAAATCGTTTGAAAGTGAATTAAAATTTAATCTCTGAATTTTATGGGAGATTTTTTGCGTTAATTAGTCACTTTCTGAAAACATGAATTGTTTGAAACATGATTTAAAGGGGAAATCTATCTCCATGGTTCATGGTTTATTTAAAACAAGCTTTTACGGAACAATGAGAAGTATAGAGAAATCAAAATCGCTATTTAATTTCGCAGTTTATGTTATAATACATGACATATTTAACATGTTATAAGATTCTATCTTATATCATGTTACTCAGAAACGCAATTAAATTAAATCTGTCTGTAATTTTAATAATTATTTTTTCGATTTGAATAATAAATAAATGGATATAAAAATATATTTTAGAAAAGAACGATTTGATTTTTCTTATAGCATTTTTGACTGGATAATATCAATTACGGTCTTCAGGTTTAAAAATTATTATTATTTATATTTTCGGGGATTATTGATTCAAGGATTATTGATAGTTTCAAGTTATTATGCAATTATTTTATTATGACAAAAATTGTTTAAACTCATATATTGTATGTTGTACGAATCTTCTACAAATACACGTGTATATCTTTTAATCTACGAGAATATAAGTAGTACAGGTATATTGACATATGTTTTGATATATATTGGCATATATTGGAATCAATTACGACCTTCTGGTATAAAGAGTACTGATATTATAGATGTTTTCAATTTATTACGTCATCTCTTTTATTTTGGCAAATATTTTTGAGACGCATATTGTAATACGGGTAATCTTCTACTAACACATTGGCATATTTTCTGATCTGCGACAATATAATTAGTACGGGGTTGCATATATTCATTCAATTCCTATTTTTTCTTCTGTAAATTTGCTTACAAAAGGGGGCAGGATGTTTTATTCTTCAGATCTGATCGTGAAGATAATTTTTCATAGTGAGAACATATATTCTTAAACTTCTCTTTAGGAGCAATAAATTTAATATTTTAACAGAATTTGCACATGATTGCGAACTTTAAGTTTCTTTAAATTATACACTCCGTACGAATAACGGGTGTGCTGTTAGTGGTTAATAAATTTTAACATTTTAGGAGGATATATCATGTTGCTCGGCATCGCAATTAAATTAAATGTGCTTGTTAATGTTTTTATTATTTTTTTTCGATTTAAATAATAAATAAATAGATATAAAAGTATATCTTATGAATGGACGGTTTGATTTTTCTTTTAATTATATTAATTGCTGACTGCGTACATCAATTTCATTTATTTTGGCAAAGAGTTTTCAAGCTTATATCGTATTTAGCTACTAAACTCATATATTGTGTTTAGCCAATAAATTCATATAGCCAATTGTTGAAACAGAAAAAGAGTAGAGCGGGTATATCTTCTAATACAATTGTAGTGTTTTCATTTAGTATATTGAAACGGGATAAGAATGTTTCATTCAGATCTGCAAATTCAAAGCTACGAATTTGGAGGGATATCGCTAATTTGACAACTTTTCTTAAACTTTGCCAAATTGTCGGAAATGTCGCCAAATTGATATAAACGACACACAAACAGCTGCCATAAACCTTCGGGTTGGTCGTGTGGCTTGGGTCTTCTACATATCAATGAAATTTTTTTTTGTTTTGTTAGCAGAGAGTACTGAAATGATGTTTGGTTAGCATTTATCTGTCAGACCAACCATCCTACTTAGTAATACATTTAGCGAATTTTTAAAATGTCACCAAATTGATAAAAATGTTTTCAAATCTATAAAAATATCTTGCAATTGATAAAATTGCGCTACATAAATGATATTAATTGTTTTTTGTTAGGGGATAGTATTGTGATGATATTTCGTCAATTTGTCGCAAAGTGGAACTGTCAGTTCTACAGTCCCACTTGGCGATAAATTTGGCGATTTTTTAAAATGTCGCTAATTTGACGAAACTGTCGCCAAATGTTCCATAGAAATATAACTATTTAGAAGATATTTTTTCTACCAATTTATTTGAAGCAAATGATATCATGTCGCTTAGCAACGGATTTAAATCCAATGTGTTTATGCGGCAGACGATTTTTATTAAATCCTTTCCGATTTGAATAATGAAGATATGTATATAAAATAAATTTCATTGCCATTTCATTTTGGACTGGATAATATCAATTATACTCTTCAGGTTTAAACATTATTATTATTGATATTTTCCGGAATTATTGATTCAGGGATTATTGATATTTTTAAGTTATTACGCCATTGTTTTATTGCGGCAAAAATTGCTGACACACGCATATTGTACGTTGTACGAGTAATCTTCTAGGAATGCACGGGTATATCTTCTAACCTATGAGAATATAAGTAGTACAGGTATATTGGCATATATTTTGACATATATTGGCATATATATTGGAATCAAGTACAGTCTTCTGGTATGAAGATTAAGGGGATTAATTATATATTCAATTTATTACGTCGTCTGTTGTATTTTACCAAAAAACATTTGTGACTCATATTGCAAAACGGGTAATCTTCTACTAATAATCGGACATTATAAGTAGTACGTGTATATCTTCCCATATAATTTTAGCACTTTAATTTTGACATATATTGGAATAAATGACTGTCTTCAGATTTAAAGATTACGGGTTTATTGGTATTTTCAATTTATACATGTAATCTACTAATACAGGTTATATTTTCTAATATTCGCGTATATAATTAGTACGGGTCCCATACAATTTTAACGCTTTTATTTTGCATATATTGATTCAATTCCATATTTTTTTTTATATTTGCTTACATAAGGGGTCCAAGATGTTTTATTCTTCAGATATGTCCATGAAGATAATTTTATATAGCGAGAACAGATATTCTTAAACTTCTTTTTAGGAGCATTATATTAAATATTTTAACAGAATATTTTGATTAAACATGTCATTTAGTATACTATAAGAATTTGGGCATGATTATGAATTTCAAGTTTCTTTATATTATATACTCCGTACGAAGAACGGGTATGCTGCTAGTCTTTAATAAAAATACTTCTTTAAAAACAGCATAAAAAGTTGATAAAAAATTTCAAGTGATCAAAGGCAAAAAGAAATTTTTTTTTTTGTCAGGACAAAGTATATTCACCAGAAATATTCAAGAACACGTTAATACATAAATTTTGAAGTGTACTAAATATGGCTAAATGAACTTATTCAACTGTGTACAAAAGTAGACTAATGTCATTTCATTGCATCGGGCGAAATCTACTCTGTAGGGCAAATCCTATTTGGTTGCACCATATTATATATTTTTGTTTTATAATCAGTGAGATGGTATTATAATCACCATTTGGCCTCTGTACTCGTAAAACGGACGATTTGCTGAAGCGAAAACCAAATTTACTATTTTACTAAATAGTCTTGCTCGCCTCAAAATACATATTTTATCATAAATTTCCCGCATATTGGAATTGCTATTCTCTTAGGTAAACACAAAGCTATCTTTTGCATAGGAAATGATAACAGTTTGTCCATTCATAAAGCATCTTAAGAATCTATACCGTACTTACTGATACCATGAAGTATCACTAAATTGCTAATAATGGAACAACAATATTGATTGAAGTTTTAGAATACCGTATACTTCCTTTATTAAAATTCGGGAATATTCTTCATTTCAGCTTGATTCATATCTTTAAATCGCTAGGCTCCAATATAGCACCGAGCCAGACATTAAAAATATCCAATCTTCGTTGGGGTCTAATTTTGGTCGAAAAGGCAGCTTCATATACTGTAAAACAGATGTTTGCCGGTAATTTTCATGAGCTTACTAATTGCCGTGCTTTCAAACATTGTTTTTGGTAATTGAGTAATATGCATGAAATATTCAATGCAGCGTTATTTGACATTCCCGTTGGTTTGTTGGATGAAAATTGATTTTGTAATACTGTAAAACTTTATGCATAGTGTTAGCCGAAATACAACTTAGCCTTATATTTAAAATAACCCGTTTATTTTTTTGTCACAGAATTCAGAAAAATGTGAAACATAATAATATATTAAATATCGATTCAAATTATTGTCTTCAATAATTTTAAATTAAAATATTTCGTGAGCAGCAGCATAAACAGTTTCATATGCGAAAGCAAGCATTCTCTTCAAAATAAAAAGAGCAAAGCAATCACACCAGCAAAGGCAAGCACTTTCAATAAATCGTTGACCCACGTGACCCACCACGGAAATTACATATCGAAATCGTAGATAATCCCAACTACACTATAGTATCAAAAATACCAGCTGAATAGCAGCAAAAATACCAGCAAAAATACCAGCTGAAAAATTGTAACTACACTGTAGGACGGAAAAAACTAATTAACTGTCAGGGAAATACAAATTAATAGCATGGGCAGTCAGGCGGTACAGTTAAATGGTATATACAGGGTGTCCCAAAAATATTAACCTCGGCCTTTATTCCTTACATATTGATCTTAGACATATATAATAAATAATAAAGTTGCGTAAAAAAAGATACAGAATTTTATGAAATCGATTAAAATTTTCAAGGAAATTAAATTTTAAGAAATACAAAAATTAAACTTTTATGCGGCCCTCGTACAAAAACATTTCCAATGAGTAAAATGTGTCCCATACACTAATAAGATGATGTACAAAATTTCAACATTTTATCATAAAAAGTCCCAGAGATATGAAAAGACAAAAATGCAGATTTAAACCACTTTTCGATGCATCGACATGGGTTCTCAGAGGAGAAAAATCATGTCGGCAGATCGCGTTTCAGGAATCATACACAAATTACGAAAGAAAACAATGATTACATAAATAAGTGATAATTTTGCTATTTATTGGTACAAAAGTATCTACACTGTGTAGAAATAATAACTTTACACAAAGATTATGAAGCTTGTTCAAAATATTTTCCATCCATGCCAAAGATCCATTAAAGAGGCAGATATTATTTGCATATGGTGCATTTCTACGTAGCGTCATTTGCACTCTTGCTGTAAACATTTACATTTTAATTTGTGATTAATCCCTCACCAACTTTGTTTAAACATATCTCTAGGACTTTTTATGATAAAATGCTAAAATTTTGTACATAACCTTACTAGTGTATAAGGCACATTTTACTCATTGGAAATATTTTTTGTACAGGGGCAGTTTAAAAATTTAAATTTTGTACTTCTTCAAATTTAATCCCCTGAAAATTTTTATCGATGTCATAAAATCATGTACCTTTTTTTACGCAATTTTGTAATTTATTATATATGTCTAGGATTGATATTTAAGAAATAATAGCCAAGGTCAATGTTTTTGGGACACCCTGTATAGTCGGGGGTGAAATTTGAAAAAATTAACAGTCTGGGGTTAACATTGGATGAAATGAATGATAAAATTTTACAATTAGATGAAAAAACGGTCGAGGAACAATGGGTAAAATATATGAACAGTCAAAGCTACAGTTAAAAGAAATGAACCGTCAAGGGGTAGAGTTAAATGGCATATATAGCCAGGTGGTATAATTGGAAGAAATTAACAGTCTTTGGTTAGAATTGTAAGAAATGGAAAGTAAAGTTCCACAATAAGATCAAAAAACAGTCGGGGGTACAATGGACGAAAAATGTAAACAGTCAAGGATACAGTTAAAAGAAATGAACAGTCAGGGGGTTCGGTTAAATTATAATTAGATCAAATAAGCAGTCGGGATACAATGGACAAAAATGTGAACAGTCAAGGATAGGGTTAAAAGAAATGAACAGTTAGGAGGTAGAGTTAAATACTAAATATAGTCAACGGGCACAATTGGAAGAAATTAACAGCCTCTGGTTAGAATTGGAGCAAATAAAAGATGAAGTTCTACAATAAGATCAAAATCCAATCGAAGGTACAATGGGCAAAAAATGTGAACAGTCAAGGATTCAGTTGAAATAAATGAACAGTCAGGGGATACAGTTGAAAGAAATAAACAGTCAGTGGGTGCAATTGGAAAAATTAATACTCGGGAAGTACTCAAAAATATGAATAAAGGTTGGGATCCGCTACTGTAGAATACAGTATTGTAAAAAAATGAATACATATTTCGGTTGGAATCATTCAGCACTAGATAGTTTTGCCTCTATACAGTTATTTTTATGCACGCAAAGGCAATTTTGACGTGCAGTTTCTAGTACATTTCGAGCCAATACGAGAATGTATGTATATTCAGGGCTCCCCACCCGTACTCGAGATTCTACACTTCACTACAGGGCAGATCGCGAACTGTTATGCCAGAGGTAGACCTTGCAGCTCGCTATTGATAGATTGTGTTTGCGACAGCAGAAAATATCTTATCAAAATATTGTGTGAATCGTAAAGCTTTATATTTTTTTGCTGAAAACAAACTTTTCCGGATTATACTTCCATTGAAGATAGCTGCATAAATGAACCAGTTTCACGCTTATTATACTGTCGTCAACATCGAATAGCATGTATCTGCAATAGATCTTGCTATGCAAGTTTGCGATCCTCTAAGAAGTGACACATGCAGAATCACCACCTTGCCGACTTTAAATTCCTCGAAAATTTTACTCAAATGTTATGAAGATTTGGCTCAGATTATGCGAGTAACGAGACTGCCACAGCCATATTAATAGATACAGAACCTGCCTGAAAGGGGATCACGCTCCCATTGCATATAATATCCATAAAACTGTTTTGCGCTAACTATGCTCGTCATGGAGCAGCCTAAATTTGCAATGACAGCAAAATCACTCTCTATATGCCTCATTTTTGTGCACCTCTAACTTTGGAAATGACCCCAATAGGCGGTTTTTGGGATTATATGCATTTTCTTCATAATTATGGTGACAATTATTAAAAAATATTGATATGTATTATATGTGTATAATGAAATGTGAAAAGTTTAAAGTTGTTATGTGAACAATTGAATGGGCAATAAAGTCTAAATTCTGAGCAATGCTATGACTTGCGTGTCGGCAGGAATTAATAAATTAATATTAAACAATTTATGAGTGGAAAAAATAAGTTCCTGAGAGATGGCCAGTTCGGCAGTCTGAACACAGAGGCGCATCACGACTAATGGGGAAAATATGTTGAAGACCCAGACCGTCCGACTCGTCCATAGGACTAAGAGCACCTGTTTGGACGGCCGGGAAGTAGGGGAAAATATGTGTCAATGCACATATTTTTCCCATAAAAAAACGAGCTAACCATAACACAAGTAAACCAATGAGATTGTTGTTCTCGAAGTACTATTAGAAGGAGCCAGTAGTGTCGCCAAGGAATACGATTTGGGGGTCTTGCCTCCCCCCCCCCCTAGAAACACATAGTATCCATCGAATTTTGAAGAAATGATATTTGGAGAAATGGAAAATAAAATATTTGGTTATCACCCCCACCCCCCTCTCCCACAGAAACTTTTTCTGGCGACGCCACTGGGAGAAGCCAAAGTGCACCGTCATATGATAAGCTGCATAAAATTATGTATATGAGCCCCCTCATTTCGTCTGTCTACCTTCAACCTTACGCTCCTAAAATGTCCTAACGCACATTGACTACTCACCTCTCTTGATCAACTCCATTAATTACAGAACGACACCTTAATGAAGCATAACTATTATGCGACCCTCTGATAAAACGCAATTGCTTTACGACCCCTAAAAATACATAATTATTTTCCGCTCTTTTATAACAAAATGTACCTGTGTCTCGAGCAATGAGACTTGCTATATTTTGAATCAAGAATATTGAATTGTTAATTCCCTTAAAGCCGAAGATATTACTAAAAAATTAACTAGAGTGTGGCTCCACTCGACTTTCACATACCAGAATTTTTTTTTTTTTTTTTCAAATTTTACAAGAAAAAATCTGAAAAATCGGTATCTTGGGTCCAAATGATTACAACTATAGCATGTTACATTTCACTTTAAAGGGCTTGTAAAAAATATTTCAGTTGATGCCATATTTGACAATGTACCCCCGGGGAAATAACTTGCTCCCCAAGGGGAGCTAATGACGTCACTAAAAAAAATTGTTTTGCGGCTATTTTTCGCAACAATCACTGAAACTATTAAGTCTCGTGATAATTTGAACCATAAATAAATCCATTTATGCACTATTATGCCAAAATTTTTTATGGCAAATTTGTCCTATGCTTCTATGTTAAAAAAAATATATAATTCCGAATAAATTTCGAAGTTTTCGCTCGAATTAAAAAAAAAAATTCTATCTAATTCTAGATATTTTGGTAACAAAGCCAGATATAAAGTTTCGTGAAAACCCATTAATATTTGTGGCTGCTATATTGTACACAAGAAATCGACCACAGACATCAGACAGCCATCACCCCAAAAATAGTCAAAACATGTTCAGGCGGTCTTAAAACATATATTGGCATCAAAATCTCTAACGAAAAATTTCGTGAAAATAATACTTTTTCATTACTACGTGGGAGAAAGTAATTAATTTAAATTTCAGATATGTCGATTTTTGGTTAACTTGGCGACATTTCTTAAAAGTCGACGAGTTGGCTATATTGTTTTAAATTTATCGCCAATGTCAGCAAAGTGTGACAAAGAGACAGAAAACTACGGGCTTTTCTTACATATAATTTAATATCCTGAATTATCCAGATAGATTTATCAGATTTTTTTTTATATATAAATCCAAACGTGACACATTCACTTGCAACATTGTACACATCACTCCTATTCAAGAAAATAAATATTATATACAATACATAGACTAAATTCGAAGTCATTTAATTCTGTTTGATCTTTTGTAGTGTATAGTGTTAAAATATTATTATAAAATCCATCGAATTTAGCCCTTTTCCTTGTTTTATTTAGGCAAAATAACAGCTCAAAAGAAATTAAGTAATATATTTCAAAAGACTTTCCTACTCTACAAAAATAGTGCTTTGTTATCATCAAAACACGGTTTTCGCGAAATTCGGAGATCAAAATTTTCCATTAACTCTAAAGCTATATCTATCTTTTGTTATTCCTTCGACGTTAAAATGAATAAGCTTGCAGAGAAGTTGTTGAAATTGATTTCATCTTGTTAAACAAGGAATATAATTCAATCCAATTTTTCTGTTGCGAATACCTTCATAAGGATATTTTCAATTTATTTAAAAGCTAAGGCATTCCAAAGGAAATGAGTAGATTTGAAAAGCAGGATTACCAAAATAGAACAAAAGGGAAAATTACGGTGTTCGAAGCAGTACGTATTTTTCTTCCTTTCTGCAATAATTTTCGAAGCTAATTTGTGTTTTTCTGTTCCTACGACTAATATCTAAGCACAAGTTGCGTTTTGGGAATATATAAATTATTATTATGCTTCCAGAATCACTTTTTCCGATTTTTAAATCATAATTTAATGTTATATTTTATATTGGGAGATCTAAATAGGATCTGAAGATACAGAAGTTGGAAATTCAGTACTGTCCAATATGACTTAACACTGACGCCTGAACAATGGATGCATACACCCTGATGCATACACCATCGATGCATACACCCTCATGCATTCGATATCGCGAGGATATACATAATAAAAATGTCTGACTGTTGTTGTTGTTGAGACCCAGACCGTCCGACCTACCAGAACGGTGTAAGGTAACTGGTCTGTTTGACTGTGTCTCTCTTCGGTGTAGCTAAAAATACAAGCTACCCACATCTGCAAAATTCGATACAGTGTGAGTTCAGGTCAGACCCCAAATATCGCACACAGATTTTTTAAAATTTGAATTAGTTTCAAAGTGTTATTAATTTAAAGTCGAAATTCGGCCGAAAGTTCGCTATTTTCAAATCAAATTTGTAGAGCAGACGATTTTTTGAGCGCAAGAGATAGAGAGTTAGCCCTCATAGAAAACTTCCGCCAACGTTTTGATTATTTTTAGGCTGAAGTCCGGTTATCTGACTGGTCAATTTCTTGTAGCTGCCACAAATATTAATGGATTTCCACAAAACTTTATATCCAGCTTTGTTATCGAAAAATTTAGAACTAGATAGATGCTTTTTTTAATTCAAGCGGAAACTTCGAAATTTATTCGAAATTTTATATTTCCTTAACATGGCAGCGGAGGACGAAATTTGACATAATTATGCATAAAAGGGGTTATTTATGACTATGATCACGAAACTTAACAGTTTCAATGATTGTACTGAAACATAGCCTCAATATAATGTTTGTGTTCGTGTCGTCATTATCGTCCTTAGTGTGTGTGTGTGGGGGGGGGGGGGGCGTTATCCCCTAACGAGGTACATTGTCAATTTTGATATTAATTGAAAGATTTTTTCAATTCCTTTAAAATAAAGGATAACAAGCTATTAATGGGATCATTTGGATTAACAATATATATTTTTCAAATTTTTTCTAGAAAAATTTGAAAAAAAAACAAATAAATAAATTACAAGCTATATAAACTCTATAACAAAACAATCGACGCACCAAGAAGGAGTTGTCCGATTGCGATAAAAAATGGTGGATGTGAAGAACATACATAGAAAAAGAAACGTTTAAAATTTCAGAACAATTTAATGATTTAGAGTTTGACAGTTTACAAAGGGAGGAAGTCAATAAGGCGTTGGTCCACCTCTGGTGGCCTGGATGCAAGATGCCACCCGGCGTGGCATAGACTGATAAAGTTCACGGATGGTGTCCTGTGGAATGTCTTTCCAAATTGTCTCCAACTGTCAGGCTAAATCGTCAACATTCCGGGATGGTTGCAATCGCCTTCCCATAACGTCCCAAATGTACTCTATGGGAGAGAGATCAGGAGACCTAGCTGGCCAAGAAAGTATTGAGCAAGCTTGACAATTCATAGCAACACGTGCCGTGTGTGTCCGGACATTATCTTGTTGAAAAGTAAGTCCGGGGTGTCGCAAATGGAACGGTAACACAACCGGTCGTAGAATGTTGTCTACGTACCGCTGTGTTGTCAGTGTGCCAGAAATCACTACCAAAGGGATCCGGCTATCAAAGGAGATGCCACCCCAGATCATAACGCCCTGCTGTGGGTATGTGTGGCGTGCGATAGTAAGGGCAAGATCCCCACGCTGCCCTGGAAGTCTACAGACACGTCTGCGGTTGTCGTCAGGACACAGTTGGAAACGTGACTCGTCATTCTCAAAATATCTTTCATACGAAATTTCATTACAATCGAACAACTCCTTTTTGGTGCTTCGATTTTTTTGTTATAGAGTGTATAAATGGATTCAGGAATGAGAAAGTCGAGTTGAAGCCACACTCCAATTAACCATTTATTAGATTTTAAAAGTCTTTAATCTGTAAGAGTAAAAAGATGTTGATGCTCCTTGTGTGACATATTAAGAGTAATGCAAATCCTCTCATATAGGGTTGCTGATGACCCTATGGTTGCGCATGTAAGATAAGTAATCATTTTGCATTTACTTTTAATTTCTATAAAACAAAGGAAATTACAGATAGACTTTGTTCCCGTCTATCTGTAATTTCTACAATGTATGAACAATATTAGACTGAAAGTTTATCTTACATTTTTGTTTCGTATAACAATGAATTTTAGTAGAATTTATGACATAATTTTATCACTTTACATATTTAAGACCCAAACATGTACCAGGATGTTTCAGAATTATTAGGCATGTTTAATTAATCATAACTTTGAAAAAGTATTAAATTTCCACTCAATTTTCATAGCCCATAGTTGGAATGTTCAATGATTAATATGAATCAGAAATAACATGTTTTCACCTACAATAATATTTTATTTAGACTAGTAATAATATTAATTAGTAATAATAATTAGTAATAATAATATTGATAGTAATAATATTTTACTTACTAGCTATATACCCGTTTTGGGATATTGTAAAAAAAAAAAAAATTCACAGTTTGTAGTGAACTTTTAATATTGGGAATATGTTTTTCTTTCACAATTATATAATAATTTTCCCAAAAAGGTAAAAAATTGCGTGCTCAAGTTCTGTGATAATAAAGACAGAAAAAAGCACAATTTGTAATTTTATTTATATAGAAAATATTAATGTTTCAATTAAATAAAAGCTTCTTTATAGACCACGTTTTCGTATTAGTGGCAAAAATAATGCGAGATCTTTCATTTATGACCCTTGAGATTAAAAAGTTTATGTTTTGTTTCGCTAGTTTATAAAGCTTACAGAGTTTTAGAGATGGAAGCATAAGCGACAATCAGGCCGCTTTGTCAGATTTTAAATTATATTGAAGAGAAACTGAAAAACGATTGAGACACATTTGTTCGAAGGATCACGCTCAAAATGTGGTAACACACAGCGGATATGAGAGACAGAAGGACAGACAAACGCCTAAATTTTAAGTAGAATCTATCAAGGCCACCCATAAAAATTCATGAAATGCAGTACATCCTTTCTCCCGTGATGATGACAGGCGGACAGATAAATTTTTAATTTTATTTATATAGATTTAAACGAAAAATAAGCACTATTATATGATTAGGTCGGACGTTACTGATTACTTCTAACTTATATGATTCTTCGGTCGCAAAGTCATTTGAAGTGAAAAAATATTTGCTAAGTTTCTTGTGAGGGGGGGGGGGGGGGATCAAAGCTGTTTTGAATAATTTACGTTTGGTATAGTGATTTTAATCTGTAACTATAAGCCTATAGCTTTTCAGTTTTATGGAATCATAAAAAAAAAAATTATTATTTTTATTGCCCCAGATTATTGAAATGTGTTCATTTGTAGGGAAAGTCATGTGTTAGTTGGATGCATAAAATCAGACGTGGATGTTTACAGTAATATTTTAATACTTCAGATAATCGAATGTTTTGGAATGGGTAGTCATGTCGTCAACTATTTCGCCATACTGTCCGTCATTTACAGTCACCCAGGCAGCATGAATGTTCTGTAAATTCTCGAAAAAATAATATTTTACTGTATTACGATCGGCTGATTTCCAAGCATATGATATGGAGCAGTGGTAGTGATCAGATGGTTCGCGACTTCATTATTGAATTTGCATTAAGTGTCTTTGCTTTGATGTAATTCCCATTACGCTTTTAGTGATTGCTACATGGGATCGTTATATGTGATAGTTTGTTAAGAATAAGCAAATATTTAAGGCGAGTTTTAAGTAGAATTTACGAGCTCAGAGAAATCCTGTTTGTATTGCCTATTGATAGTAAAGTCGAATTTAGTTGATACTTTCAATAATCAACAACGGTTAGAACAAAAGTGACTTTTTCCCGACATATTTCAATTGGTAAATAAACTAAATCTTATTCTTCAGGGATCATCCAAAGCTTTTCGATTTAAGTAACATAATTGATATATTTAAAACACAACTATAATTATGAAGAGAGAAGCACGGAAGAAATGTTTAGACATATTCCCTTTCCGTTTAGAATTTTTCGGAACAGAAGACGTAACTGTAAACACGTGGGAAGTTTTAATGTTTTATTGAGCTCTTTAAACGCATTGTGAAAGCTATTTCTCAGAGTGTTAAGTCAAGAAATTTGTGGATTATGAATCCATTTTTATTCGACGAAAATGGCGACCTCTTTCCCTAAGTAGCTTGTGCTGTCATCAAACACAAGACATCAACCTTTTCCCATTCGAAATAAGCGAAAAATGAGATACTTCACATCAATCTATAACGAGTAACAGTTACCCTTTTTTTTATATTTTAATTAGTAACTTAAATATGTGCATTTAAAAAAGGTGTGTAACTAATATCTTTATATTTAACTTAAATACAAAATATTAAATTATGTATTAAAATTACTCCATTTCCCGAGTTTTGCTATCTGTCCTTAATTACATCTTAAGAAACAGCTGAAATCTATACCACTTTCAAGGTACTCGGCACAACCAGCCTCTCTCCCGGGGGAAGAGTTCGACCCACCTTGGAAACGACCATCGACATATATAGTATATAGCAGTGATATTCAAACTGGGTTCCGCTAAACGTTTTCAGGGGTTCCGCGACTTTTTTTAATAAAATTTTAGATTTTTGTAATGTTATAAGATTTTATAACACTTTTATTAAATATTAAACTTTTTGTTATTCAAAAATTTAGATAATTAAATTTAATTTTTTTTTAAAAAAACTGCTTGTATGTTTAAAATATGCTTGAATGTTTCACTGCAGTGGCGGTTTTTTAGAGCCAGCAAATTCACCTCAGCTGTATTCAATAAAAAATATGAATAACATGTTTTTAATAATTATTTTTGTGTTTATTATTTGGTTTTATGATTATAATGGTCGAAATTAATTTGCAATCTTTGGCAGTTAATTTTTGTAAATGTAGCCTCAAACCTTTTTTCCGGAGGGAGAGGGTGCACGGAGATTTTCTGTTACGTCACTATGCTTACGGGGCATATTTTTTGTACTAGGGTTCCAAAAAAAATTTTTTTTAAGCGTAGGGTTCCGAAGGCGTTAGAAGTTTAAAGAGCACTGGTATATAGTATTACACGCCTATGGAGGTGACCAGGAGATTACCACGCTTTCTGTCATCGAGTCTGATCATACTTCGACGAGAAAGCATTTTTAACCGCAACCTCATTGTATGTCCCATTCTCCCGGAAGTAATACACTTCCCGATACCTCACAACTTCAGGACACTTATATTTATCTTCTTTATTACTACAATGTATAACGTACCTTTTTTCTATACCATGCGTTCAGAGTTTAAAAACATTTCCGGTAGAGAAAGTATTCAATTTTAAAAATGCATTATGTACACTCTTAAAACGCGTGAAATGTGTATCCATCTATGTGTTGAAAGTAAAATTTTAAGCAGCATTTTTAACCGCATCCCTGTTAAAGTCGAAAGTACCAGACGAGGCACCGCATCCTTGTCTGGAACTTACACCCTTGTGGATATTCTAAGCCACTAGGGTGTAAAATTGTTAACTAATATTGATATATTTAATTTCATAAGTCATCCGTTTTATTTTGCAAATATTTGTAAAAATTTATATATTTTCTTTTTTGTTTAACCGATTGTAACAGGATAAAAAAGGTACAGAAACTATATTTTTAAATTAATTTATGTTTTTTCAATTTTTTCTTCGACCCAGACCGTCTCAGTAAAGCCGCAATTACAGGCGTTCATGAAAATTCCAGCTTCCTTTCTAAAATATTCAGCTAATTATAGTCTGCATTATTTTTGTATATATATATATGTATATATATATATATATATATATATTATTATTATTATTATTATTATTATCATAACTATCAGGAACCTTACTCCCCATTACAGACAGCTGATTCCACTGAAACTTTCAGTAACATACTTGAAAATGTTTTACAGTGTGGTTAATGCAAACACTGAACAATTTTTACTAAAAATATGATGGGCTAAATACACATTTGTTTCAGTATTTAAACATCCATTTGTGTTGCATTGTACACGTTTGTTTCAATATTATGTACATTTCTTCCAACAATATGTTCCATTTGTGAGCATGTTTTATGATTCACCCGTATTCACTTGGGTAAATGGTGGAACAAATATGCAACTACAATAAATGATGGAACAAATATGCAACTAGAATAAATGATGGAACAAATATACAACTAGAACTAACCGGAACTATAAAAATAATGATCATAACAAATGGAAACATTAAAAAACATAGATAACCGTAAAGATGTAATTCATGCAAAACTCATTTTACTAGAATTAAAAGTTTATTTTTTTTAAATTATAATTATTTTGAACAGATAAAAACTACATAAAACAAATAACAATATTGACATTAAAATTATGCATTTAAATGTTTCTCTTCATAAGGGTGCAAAAAAAAATTTTTTTTTTTAACTCATCGTTTTATTTATGATATATTTTGTAGTTTAATATGCATATTAAGCACAGTTCCTCATGAATATTGACGCAGAATTTTATGTTCCATAAAGAGCTTTTTATGCAAGTGCAAGGACAGTATTTCATTTTCAACTCATGTTTCACCGTTGAGGGCGTTAAATGCATCAAACAAAAACTTAAATGAAACCGTTAATCTTTCTTTATTTTAAGTGTTATTTCATTCTTTAATGACGAAAAGATTTTTTTCTTATAATTTAAATATTTCATCGTCTGCTTCGTTAAGAAAATTGCAAATTTATGCATTAAGTTTTTGTTTAAATGTTTACTGTATCGTAATAAGATATGACACTAAACTTCGCTATTTTATCAGCTTATTTAAGTTTTTAGAGTGATATATATATATATATTAAATCGTGTATACTAAAACTGTAAGCGCGGCGATTTATTTAGTGTTAAAGAAGGTTTGTTTAATGGATTAAATAAATGAAAATCGCAATTCTAATGATTTATAGGTTGTTATATATTTCAATTTTCCTTTCAATACATAGTATTACGCCGCATCCTCTGGAATTGAGGGATACAAGAATCAATCCAAATTTCTAAATAACTAACACGTTTATTCACAAGCACAGTATAAACAAGAACAATATACAGTAAAACAACACTTATGCTGCACTATGCTGCACTTTTGTTTAAATGTTTACTGTATCGTAATAAGATATGACACTAAACTTCGCTATTTTATCAGCTTATTTAAGTTTTTAGAGTGATATATATATATATATATATATTAAATCGCGTATACTAAAACTGTAAGCGCGGCGATTTATTTAGCGTTAAAGAAGGTTTGTTTAATGGATTAAATAAATGAAAATCGCAATTCTAATGATTTATAGGTTGTTATATATTTCAATTTTCCTTTCAATACATATTATTATGCCGCATCCTCTGGAATTGCGGGATACAAGAATCAATCCAAATTTCTAAAAAACTAACACGTTTATTCACAAGCACAGTATAAACAAGAACAATATACAGTAAAACAACACTTATGCTGCACTAATTTCAATAAATAACTGATACTATTCTCAAAGCACTGACGAAAGTCACAGTTCAACTTGGATGCCAACGGCCCTACAGTGCGGAAAACACCGGCTCTCGTTAGATCACCGAAGTCAAGCAGCATCGGGCGCGGTTAATACTTGGGTGGGTGCCCACCTGGGAACACCGCGTGCTATTGGCACATTTCGGGCGGGGTAGCCCGGTGGTTTGCGCATTGGATTTGCACGCTGCCACAACTGCAGCCGTGTTCATGCGGAGTACGATCACGTTAAACATGCGGGTACGTAAGTCTTTCCGAGAAATTGGTGGTAGGGCAAGGAGGGTACGGTCCCTGTGGATGTCTCCCCCACTGGGTTCCGGTCTAAATTGGGTGGCACTTCCCAGCTGTCCAAACGGTTACCTTACACCTTTCTGGCAGGTCGGACGGTCTGGGTCTCAACAACAACAACAGTTCAACTTGGCTCGTATCTCGTCAACTGCCCTCCGACTGAGTGATATTTCCTTTCATAGACTTGCCATAGAAACTTATGGAAATCTCTCATATAACGTAGAATAATCGTTATTTTGAGGGGCTTCTCGAAGATTCGCGAAGTCGCCAAATAGTGCAACCCTTCTTCAAACTTTGAAATTCTGGAAACCCTACATTCACGTCATGGGAAAGCCTGTAGGGATGCTTTATTCGTCTGGATCTCAAAAGAAAAGACTCCGGTGAGGGATTTTTACACGTTCGCAATAATATTGTATATCTAGATGATAAGTTTCCGTATGATAGGTATTCAGCATAATGAAAATATTTAATTTGAATAGGTATGCACAAGATCTCGGCAACAAATCGAGATAAAAGTAAAATGTCAATTACAAAGTTAGAGGATTGTCTGATTAGCAGAAATGGACATCAGGAACACGCATGTTGAAGGTTGCATCACACGGTGACACCTGCACTACTTGTCAAAGTACGCGGTAATATTCTTTCTGGCATTCAAATGCTCATTCTCTTTCGTAATGGTCTTTCCAAACCATTAAAAATGTGCCTAAAAGGCTGAAACTTTGATCAATTACAATACAGAAAGTCGAGTGATTAAGGCACGGGGATTGTACTCGGCGGACTCAAGTCCGAAGCTCGGCTCTGCCCACGCTATCCCCATGTTTACGCAGAGTACGGACACGTTAAATATGTGGGTCCGAAAGTACTTATGAGAGGTTGGTGGCAGGAAAATGAGGGTACGGTCCCTGTGTACTAGATTTCGGTCTAAATTGGGGGGTGGCATTGTCCTGGTCTTTCGAACAGATATCTAACACTTCCAAATAAGTCAGACTGTTTGGGTCGAAATAAATAAATATCGCGGGATAGAATCTAACTGAGTCGAATTTCGATTAATACGACTACATCCATTCATTGCTAAGCAAATGCATGAATACATTCGTATGAATCCATGCATTGTTAAGCAAAATAAAATTTATCGAAAAATTTTTACAATTTAAGTGTTAGTTTCCCAGTTCCTAACAGGCTTAAATTGCTAGTTCTAAAATATTTTCTTTTAAAGTTTATTTTCAATTTTGTTTTTTAAAGTAGGCAAAGTCGCAAAATGATAAGGTTGTGAAAATTAAGCAAATTCGGCGTATTTTAAACGATTTTTTATTTTATATATTATTTTATACAATGAAATTAACATATCCGCTTTCAAAAAACGTAAGTAACAGGACGAGACTCTGCTGTCTGAATACGGCTAGTCACCTGCTACTACATCCCATTTTTTCTTCCTTAGCTTCTATATAAATACAAATGAAGATTTATTTTCTCTTCTTCATGTGCGCTTCGTTTCTATCTATAATTAATTCATTATATTCGAGCGGCTGCTTATTATTTGTAATTACTTTTAATCCACGAAGCTCCAAATAAATTAGTTTTTAATTCCCATGAATACATTAATTCGAAAATAAAATAAATACATGAAAGATAGCTTCTTTTTGTCTTTTTTTTTTCTTTTAATAACGTCGTTTGCTGGATGTAACATAAGACAAACTTTTGCCTCATTTCTGAAAAGTATATGTAGATTATTTGGATTTGACGCAAATGTACGTAATCTACAGACCTAGTTTTTAGTATTGAACGATTGCTCTTTTTACTTTCCCTGTAATACATGGTAATGTATAGGGAAAATATTGGAATCATGTCAAAAATTGCAATTTTTCGACTGATCTACACGCTTCGAGGCATCTAGAACAAGAAAAAACTATTTTTAGCATGACGTCTGTGTGCTTATGTATCTGTGCAATGTATGTATCCACTCTAACTAAAGACCAATTGACCAAATTTTATAAAATTTGGTAGGTAAGTCACTTGTAGGTGACCCTGGTGCTGATTAGATTTGGGTAAGATTGGGAATAAAAGAATCAACGCGCCTTTTTTTGCGAAATGGCCAGCAAAAATCTCATGTATCTCCTCTAGCTAAAAAACTAATTTACGAAGTTTCACAAAATTTGGTAGATAAGTCAGTATAGTAGGTTACCCTGGTGTTGATTAGATTTTGTTGCCATTCAGAGAAACAGAACCTGCTTTCTTTTGCAAAATGGCCAGTAAAAATCATTAAAATCTAATATAAAGGAACTACGTATGCTCAAATGTATCCATTAAATGCTTGTTTCATATGCAATTTTAGACGACAAAAATAATAAGACCAACCCTATTACTTAGGGATATCCGTTTTCGATATATTTTAGTATTTTCGCATTTTTGCTACATCGCCTTTCAAAATTCGTCCAATTAACAAACGAAAACGAAAATTGAATTAAAAGTGAACATCAATTTTAAATAATTATGCATGTTATTTTGTGCAATTAAACTCAATTTAATGAATTATTAGAGAAATAAAGATATAAAATGAATTTTAGTCTGTTGGGAAAGTCATATGCTGCCAAAATTAGAATTTTAAAACTATTGTAACGTCAATACTTTATACACTAAAATGGCTTCGTTAGAAGCAGCATACAACACAAAATGATAGACTGTTGAATGGCATAGAAACTAATGTAGACACTATTGATTTTGTGCTGTACGCCGCTTCTAACAAAGTTGTTTTAGTGTATTAAGTTAGCAGCAGTTTGAGCTGTATGTAATAATGTAACTTCACCCAAAGCAACATTGAACACAAAATCAATAGTGTCAAGTGATTTTGAAGACAAGAAACATCCTTCTTCGCCAGGATAAACATAAATCGAACCCTATAACTTCGTCCAAAGCAACATTGAACACAAAATCAATAGTGTCAACTGGTTTCGAAGACAAGAAACAGCCGTCTTAGCCAGGATAAGTATAAATCGAAGCCTGTAACTCTTCGTCCAAAGCAACATTCAACGTAAAATCAGTTGTGTCAACTGGTTTCGAAGATAAGAAACAGACTTCTTCGCCAAGATAAGTATAAATCGAAGCGTATTTCATCCAAAGCAGTACACAACACAAAATCAATAGTGTCAACTGGTTTCGAAAACAAAGAAACACCCTTCTTCGCCAGGATAAATATAAATCGAACCTGTAAATTCGATCAAAGTAACATTCGACACAAAATTAATTGTGTCAACTGGTTTCGAAGGCAAGAAACAGCCTTCTTTGCCAGAATAAGCATAAATCGAACCCTGTAACTTCGTCCAAAGCAATATTCAACACAAAATCGATTGTGTCAACTGGTTTCAAAGACAAGAAACAGCCATCTTTGCCAGGATAAGCATAAATCGCAGCCTTCACTCGTGAAAGCAATATCGGCAATTGCAAACGTGAAGGAAGCAGGGAAAAGGAGTTGCTAACGGCGATAATTATTTTTCAATTCATAATAGGAAAATAACAATGTCGATGAATAATTAAATAAGGCATTTCCCTGTTTGCTAAGAATTCAGCACAGACCAATTGCTTTTCTAGCTTTTTATTTCATAACTTAACTCTTATTTTCCTAATTTTGAATCCTTTAAAATTTCAATTCCAGGAATCTAAGTCAAATACATACATTTTTAAGACGACATTAATTTAAATTTTCAAGATCTTTTTGTCTGCTCTGATTTATTTATCCTTGTGAAGATTTTTATGCAGTTTTTTTTCTCATTTCCTTGATACTGGTTTTAAGTTTTTTCAAATGTTAATGAAATTTCAAAGAAACTGAAAAATATTAAATGAATATTGAAAAGTATTAAATGATTATATTTTTACTACATTTATCGTTAAAGCACAAACAAATTAAAAATAATTGAACAGTTAAAAAAAACTTACATCAAGTTAATTGGACACCAACTTTTCAGAAATAAATTAACAAATGAAAACATAAAATCTTAAGTGTACAAAATCATGCCCCCCCTCCCCACTTCCTGATTGCATTTTACCATTATATGTCAACTTATACATATTACAATTAACAAACGAAAACACTAATTAAAGGATACTTCACAAACTCTAACATGAAAAGCTAACACACAAAAACATTGCATTGTAGAAATAAATCATTTTTTCGTATCATTTCAGTTCCGAACATTTCTAAAAATATTTGAAAGTTTTTCACGAAAAACTTGTTTAAGGTAAATTTTGCATTCAAGTGTTATTGGTTTGATAAATATTTACACTTCAAGATTTCTGAAGCACTAATTTCAAAGACAAATCTTAAAACATTTTATGACTTAAGTACTCACACTTTATTTGTTTTAAATTTATAACATGACTAATATGAGTAACTTTGGGTAAATATACTTCTGAAAAATGGAATGGTTTGTTATAAGAATGCTGGTTTGATCTTTTTTTAACAGGAATATAATTAAAATAATTGTGCACGTGACAGTTGTTAAAACTAATTTGAGTAGATGTGATGTTTCATTTAAATTATGAAACTAATCGTTATATAAATAATAATTATCCCTATTTGGCATATTTAGAAACTTTTTTTTCCCAATGGCCAGGCATTGACTCTTTCATCTTCGCCTATACATCGGCCAGAACCGTGAACCTCTTAGCCGTCATAAGACGTTACCCCAGCGCACCAGTGGGGGTGGGAACACATTGCGCCCAACAACACAAACATCCATATCTGAAGTGGGACTCGAACCCACAACTTGGCTCCCGAGCGATCACTAGGAAAGTCGGCTTATTTTGCCAACAGCACACAGTGTTCCCAGGCGATCACCCACCCAAGTACTAACCGCGCCCGATGCTGCTTAACTTCAGTGATCTAACGGGAACCGGTGTTTTCAGCACGGTAGAGCCGTTGACTTATATTTAGAAACTAGGATCCTGTATATGATACTGAAGTTTCCTTGCTATTGCGTTTGACCTAATATTCCTGTTGATATTGCACGCATACACACTATATATACACTCAAAGAAATTATATGACTTAAGAAATTTAAAATAATTTATCATATGAAAACGAAAAATAAACAAAAATTGAAAAACAAAAAGTAACGAAAAAAACAGACACTCGTACTTGAGATTTTTTATAACAAATTCCAAACACTATAATTATGAATAACTTAGAAAGCTGAAACAATTTTTATTGGGTTGGTTAAGTGTTTGGTTGTTATTCAGTGTTGATTTAATACACTCAAGCAGGTGTGAACCAGAATCTGAATTCAAAAATGTTTAAGGTTTGAACACCTATTGTTAAGCTGTAATAAATGCTAATAAGTTCAGTTATGAAAATCGTTTAAAAATATATCATATACAAGTCAAATACAAAAGACCGTTCGAAATATGAAATAAGGGAAACAGCAAATTATTGACATGAACGAAAAATCTTGTAAGCAACGGTGGCCATGTTGACAATCATCTTGGAGTTGACAACTCATGACTAATGGTAGACAGATTTGAGTAAATATTATGTTTAACAATTCTTGTTTAGGATAGAAAGGGGAACTTTTACTCCCTTAGAATTTCCATTTGGTCCCTTGCATAACCCTTTAAATGATAAATGTGACTTTGTCCAATGCCACTGTATACAGTAAATAAATGGGGATATTTAACTTTCGATAGAAGTTATACTACAAGACACTTCTTTTCGTGACTCAAAATTGTGGCAATAACGAATATGATTCAAAATGATGCAGATTCAGGAAGCCAGTAACCATGGCATTAATAATTATGATTTAAAATGACGGCAGACCCATGCAGCCTTTAATCAGCAAGACTTCTATTTGATTCAAAATAGTCGCAGCGACTAACTCGGCACAAAAAGCTTTCAAGTCTACATCAGTGTTGAATTATTTCGAGCTGCAAGATGACACCCGGTCGCGTATGACAGTCAAATAGCATGACGTTAAAAAGTTGTCAAAAAAGGTTGTTAAAGTTTAATTACATACCGAAGAAATAGGTCAGTGTTTTAGTAAATTATGAAAGAAATGTGACGGGTATGAAACTAAATTACATAACGGAAGTGCTACTGTACTTGCACTTCCAGATTCAATGCAGAACCCAATATGTAATTACTTTCCATGCAATATATGGTAATGTATAGGGAAAGTATTGGAATCATGCCGAAAATCGCAGCTCGAGTTTTCGACGGATCTACACGTTTAGAGACCTCTAGAAACCGAAAAACTCTTTCTAGCGTGACGTCTGTGTATGTGTCTGTGTGTCTCTCTGTCTGTGCAATGTATGCATCCACTCTAATTCAAAAACTGATAGATCGATTTTCATAAAATTTGGTAGGTAAGTCACTTGGATGTGACATTGGTGCTGATTAATTGTTGGTACAATTCCGAAAAAAAACCCTCCTTTTTTTGCGAAATGGCCCGCAAAAATTGCATGTATCCACTCTAGAAACTAATTGACCAAATTTCACAAAATTCAGTAGATAAGTCGCTTGTGGATTACCCTGATGCTGATTAGATTTTGGTAGGATTCGGAAAAAAATGACCTGCCTTTTTTTGCGAAAAAGCCCTCAAAAATCTTCAAAATCTAAAATAAAAAACTACGTATGCTCAAATATATCCATTAAATGCTTGTATTATATGTAATTTTTAACAAACAAAAGAATGAGACCAACCCCATTGCATTAAGACCAGCCGTTCTCGAGATATTTTAGTTCTTTCGTATTTTCTCTACACCACCTTTAAAAATAAGTCCAGTTACCAAATAAGAACGAAAAGTGAATTAAATTAAATTAAAATAAAGAGAACATGGATATAAGTCTACAAGGAAAGTCATGTGCTGCCCATATCAGATATTTTTTTTCTAATTATAATTTCTGATTCCCTTTGTATTATAAAACAATTCTAGTAGAAAATTATAAACTGTTTAAATTTAAGATCAGTGACATTCGAGCATCGAAATCGGCGCTATACGCCAATAATGAGCTTACGCCGACTCACGCTTAATAAAAATAAAACTTAATTAATTACGCTTAATATTACGCTTAATATTACGCTTAATAAAAATAAAGCTTACGCCGACCGCACACCCGACCAGTGGAGTGACAGCAAACGTTACATCTAAACATTTTATCGCAGATAACTTCGTCACTTGAAGTCCAATCCGGACGAAATAAACTGCATTCTAGTAATCAATCTAAACCATATAATTTTCCACAAAAAGCAATTAAGAATTCAAAGGCTAAAAAAATGTCGAAAATTTTTCGAAATAAGGGGATGTTTCACATCAATCAAGTAACAGGGTTGCTAATTATTTTCGTTTTAAATATATTCAGCTAATCTTCCATTATTTTATATACTTTACAATTCAACCTACTACTAACTACTGTGTTCCACTACTACTAACTACTGTATTCAACTACTACTAACTACTGTATTCAACTACTACTAACTACAGTATTCAACAACTACTGACTACTGTATTCAACAACTACTGACTACTGTATTCAACTACTACTGACTAATGTATTCAACTACTACCAACTACTATATTCAACTACTGTAAATACGTAGTAATGGACAAAACTCGGTATTTCGCTTATCGAAATAAAACTAAACCTAATATTTGTTTTTAATAATTCCCCAGTCTTCAATATTTCTAAAGATTAGTGCAGAAAATCCAGATATTAGTCTTATTGTTGTATGAAGGCTAAGAGATCTAAACTGAAATTCAATCACGTTATGGGGAAATTTAAGGACAGTTCAAAATATTCCTATCAAAAGTGGACCATTATCATTAAATCGGCCCGTTATTTTGAAATTTTAAGAATAAACAAAAAGTATTAAAGATAAACAAAAATGAACTTGTCATTAAGAAGTCATCGTTTGCCAATGGCCGATGATCACAGTTGACGGTTTTATAGCCAGTCCGCTAATCAATCTGCAACACTATTGAAGAGTTTTGACGGTAAAATCCTCTCCATAACTTTCCTGGTGATGCTAATCCCATATTTATGCTGGTACAGTGCATATGGACACCATTCCCAAAAACATGGTAAAAATTGTAAAATGTCATTCAAATTAACATTTTTATGTGCAGCAGCATCAATCTGTCTTGGTTACTAAATGTTTAATTAAATAATGTTTGAAAAATTAGGTTCCATAGGGTTCAATGTATTTCACTTTTTTCAACCCGGGTTCAATCCAAAACTAATTGGGTAATATTATTCATTTATATTCCCATAGGTTCCACAGACCGTCTGAATAACATACTAAAATTTCGTTTTGATAAAGTCATTTTTAAGGTAGTTATCGTGCTAACGGACAAACAGACAGACAGACAGAATGAATGAACAAAGTCATAAACAGTTTTCAACCAAGTTGTAAAGTGTTAAAAAATTGTTTGCAAATTTTAAAGTGGCAATATCCAGAAGTAAACAACTTTTACAGAGATTTTAAATTGTACTGGGCACACCTTCCCCAGTGGCATCAAAAGAGATTCAGCTATGTCGGTGGGCAGAATGACAGTTGCAATTAACAAGTTCGGTCTCTTCTTAGAATCCGAGAACAAAACTCGCGCTTTTTTTATTCCTGTGACATCATATGCGCAGAGCCATGTAAAAAAATTGATACAATCACACTCCAGACGAGCACCCCTTGGTTACTGCTATGCTAACTTAAAATGTTGGGATTAATACATATACGAAATTAACTCATATTCAGATAACATCAATTTGTCTGATGCAAATGACGAATAAATGCGATATGGCGTAATCATTCTCTTGCTCCAATGAGACGGCTAAAGAACTTTTTGAAATTACAGCAAACTCGAAATATTTATTCTACACATTAATTACTTTACTGAAAATTAAAATAATTGTATAAAATAAAAAAAAATACTTTGTGACAAAGAACAATCCATTTCACGCTCTTTCATATTAACTAATCTGACCAATCTTATCTCGCTGTGCATAGAGGTCCAAAATTATGCATTGTCACAGTATTTAGGAACTGCAACTTCATGGTTCGCAAATGCCTATTTTTCATTGTCGAATTAACTGATTTCGTGATGTTATGTTTCTCACCACGATCTAACCAGGAAGTTACCGAGAATAAACACTTTGAACTTTGAACTCCCACAGTGTGCAGGAGTAAGGAATGAGGTGCCGTTCAAACACTTATGCCCCGAGGAAGATAAAGGTGGGCACAGAGCGAGGAAGCACAGAAGGTTAAAAACGGCAAATCTGCGAAAAGAAGCACTAAAGCGAGAGGCAGACGTCGTTAGAGAAAGCATGCAGAAGTCTATGAAAGGAATGTTGAATGTAGAAGTGGTTGAGGATATTCAAAACGACATTGCAAGCATCACACATCGTAGCATCAACACATCGTAGACAGTTGAGAGACAGAAATCCCGATCTTACGCAGGATAGGTGGAAAAAGGGGTGTTGATACGGATGTTTTGAATCAAAACTTCATTCATCCTGTTGAGGGAACTGTTTTTCAATCACATAAAGTTAACAGGGAAATGTGGGAGTTAGTGGAACTTATAGCAGTTGTGCAACGATGGCCAGTTCGAAGATTCAGGTTTCGATTATCGGTTGAGACAGCAAAGTTCTTTACAACAAGCACACACACACACACACACACACCGAAAAAAAAGCACCTTCATTTATTATGCACGATCTCTAACATCAGTTGTAATTAATGTAAGACTCAATTTACTGGAATTAAAATATTTTACAGCCCTAATTATTTTTCACCGAATTCCATAAAATACCATTTGCATAACAATACTCCAACATCAAAATTATACCGTTATTTTTCCCCTCCCGCAAGACCTCAGAAAATAGATAATGAAAATAGAACGTATCGTTTTACTTATAATGCTATACTTTGTGGTTTAAAATGCATATTAAGTGCATATCTTCATGAATATTGACGCAGAATTTTATGTTCCATAAACATCTTTTTATGCAAGTACAATGATAGTATATTTCATTTTTTAAATTCATTTTTCATTGTTAAAGACTCTGGGTACATTAAATAAAAACGTAAAAATATGGATGAATGTTTTATTCTTCCTTTATTTTAAGTGTTGTTTCAATCTTTAATGCCGGAATAATTTTTTTTTTATATTTTAAATATTTTATCGTCTGCTTCGTTAAGAAAATTACGAATTTATGCATTTTTTCTTAAAATATTTGTTATAGAATAATAAGATATGACACTAAACTTCGATAATTTATCACCTTTTTTCAGTGTTCAGAGTGACGTATTAGATCATGTATATTAAAATTTGAAACACGGCAAATTCTTTAGTAATAAAAAAGTTCAATACTTAATAGTTAAATGGTTGAAAATCGCATTCTCATGTTTTAAACGTCGTTCTATATTCAATGCATCTTATATCAATACATATTAATCATTATAGTAATACTTATTATACTGGATTTATAGGAGAGTCCTTAATCACACAATACTTTGTAAGGAAAAATTCGCAAGTGCACGTTAAGTCTATCTATAGTAAAGTGACCATCGACTAAAGTTGATTACAGCGCCCCCTAGCGTGTAATTTAAAAAGGTAGACTAACGAACTCGATTACAAAGCGAATTAGACGAAACCAGCAACTACAAAGTTGTAAAACATTGTCTAATAATTAGGAATAAATAATAAAACGGTTATATCAGAGAGCATTTGTTTGACACATTATGGTTATTGGCGAATGGCAGTCCTCTTCAGTAATGATACAATAGACAACACTTACATAACCAGAAATCTGGTGTGGAGTCTGCTAAAATGCCTTCTGACAGAAGCAACGCACATTTGAATTCTGGAAAGAATATTAACGAGCACTTTGCAAAGAACCTTGCTGCACCAACCCTGGATCTTCGAACTGACCAGCCGATGCCCTACCGTTGAGCTACTGGGATGGAATTGCAAGCCCTTATTGCCGAAGTGGACTCTGCATTCTTCATTCTCTAATGTCAGATTGGCGCGCAACTGACAATCTAACTAACTACTTTCTCCTATTTTTATCTCAGGTTAGCTTCCTAAAGTTATTTTTATCCTCCAGGTTAGCATCCAGCGTAGTCCTTATCCTCCTAATTTGAAATCGGAGCTCCATATCCCAGAGTCCACTGAATCCGTGTTAATCGTACTATATATAGGGTCACTTTCAAATTAAATCCACCTCTAACTGTATAAGCAATAAATTCGGTGACATTGACCATTACATTTTCGATTGTCCTTTTTCTAAAAATTTTCATCTTTGCAAACCTTCCCCCTCTAATAAACCAATTTGGTTCTCCAAAGTTTGTTCAAATCCCTCTTCAGTAGATAAAATTAAAAACTGTATTCTTGTTGCCATGGAAATTTCTGATAAAGTGACCTAAGCTTATGAGTAGATTCTGCTCTCAATTAATTTTGATCAATGAATCCCTTTACTTCATTCTTATTAACTTATATGGATTTATTGTGTTCCCTCCATATTTTCTGTTTAAAAAAAAAGCTATGTTAACTGTTCTTATTTCCTCGGTTCTTTCTTTTTCTTTTGACCCTTTTTATTTGTATTTTTCTAATTTTTCTTTTCTAAATTTTATTCTAAATTTCTGTTTTTGTTTTTCATGTGCCTAATTTTTTTTTCCTTTTCATATATTTTATTTTTATATATTTTCTAAATTTTACTTTTAGAATTTTATTATTTTCTTTAATTTCAATCCATTTTTCATTACGTTAATATACCTCACTCTAAATTTTATTTCTCAATGATCTTTTCATCTATATTCGCAATAACCCTTTTCCCATTTTTGAAAAATGGACGTACTTGTCAAGTTCAAATATAATGTAAAACTGTCTGTTTAACCACAATATTTTTCATTAATTGTTATATTTTTATACCTACATAAATGTTTGTTTGGCGGGATGGTAGACATTGGGTGCCTCCTGAGTGCAGGAGGTGTCCTTTCCCAGCCGTGCAGCTAGCTACTCTAAACCCACTATGTGAGTCTCACGATCTGGGGTCATCAGACCTCCGACATCTTTGCACTAACCCACAGGGTTAATTTGTTCGGGAGCCATTGTAAGGAACCTTGCTACCCCAACCGGGAATTGAACCCTGATTCTTCGAACTAATCAACCAACGCTCTACCATTGAGCTACTAAGACAGAATTGCTAAGCTTTTATCTTTAAAATAAACTCAGCAACTTTTTCATTGTCGGTGCTACTGTGCTACAATCTCTAATAATATAACTTTTTAAAGGGTATTTACTATTTACTGGCTTCCGTATAAGCACTACGTTCGTTCTTGGTGCCGATTTTGTATTTTTTTTTCATATATATCGCTTTGTTTACAAGTCTATTAACCTAACTTTTTAAATTCTCCAATAGGGAAGCTGTAATTACTTTTGTTTGATAGTCATAGTCACTTTACTATAGGCCTAATGTGTAAATTCGTGGTATTTTCCCTACAAAGTTATTGATGTGCCTGAGGATTTTTCTAGAAACCTTGTATCTGTAGAGAAATTTCTGTAGCAGGATCGAAATTTTTTATTCGAGTTTTAGATATCTTAAACTAGAGGTGCCAAACTCAATCTCATGAAGGAAGAGCCAATTTTTCTGTCAAAGTTTATCAGCCGGCCGGTATTCAATTAAACACTAATTTAATCACTAATTCAATTAAACACTAATAAAATGGCATTAAGTCATAACGGTTTAAAAAACGGTGCATTATTTTATTATTAAGATCCAGATACTTGACATATTTTCAGATTCATTATGTCATCGATGTTTGGCGTCAAAGCGGTTGTACTGATTTTGAGAATGGAGTGAAGATAGTCATAAGTCTTGAAATATATCGAGATTTATTAATCAAACTATCAAAGCCGGCATACTGCATTATAATATTAGTATAGGCTTACTCTATTTAAAAAGAATGCGTACTTGTGTCAGAGATAAATGCGTGTTCAATTTCAGTAGGTATCTTTAATCTGTAACTATGTGTTCAATGTATAGAAAAACTATTCATGAAATTCGAGTATTACTAATTGTGGTCACAGGCCGCATCTAAATGCCCCCGTGGCCGCTCATGGCCCGCAGGCGCAATCTTTGACATGTCGTCTTAGACTATACATAAACTATTGTACTTAAATTTTAATTCGATTTAATATTTAATTAAATAGCTGGATGTGCCTGAAAATAGTGATTATATAACAACACCTAAAGCATATGATTTGAAAAAAAGTCTCTCACCATTTGAAAACGTTTTATATTTTATCAAAAGTATGAAGATATCAACGTGGGCAAGTCATATAAAAATTCGTTAGAGGTCAATTTTATTTTTATGCTCTTGAGCGAAATTAGTTATTGAAAACCATATTAGTAGTCCGGATTACGCAAAATCAGAATTTATGGGTGTCCGTATAATCGAATTTTCTGTATTAATAAATTGTGATTTGGAAAACAAGAGAATCCAGAAATTATGAATCATGGAATGGAAATAAGTCCTCACGTCGGAGAAAATTATCTGTCCTGAGGAAAAATTCCTGGTACCGCCCCTATCGGCAAAGCAGTTTGATACTTGCTTTGGGAACGTAGCCCTTTAGGCGAGTTCTGTACGTATGATCATAGGATAGATCTATAAAATACATAAGTTTCGCCTAAGAGTGTAACTAATCCATCGATTCATAGTGTCAATGGATTCTTATGTAAATGCATTTTTCAAGAAAAGTTTATTCACCTGTATAGTTTTTCAAGAAATATTTCGATTGCGAGGGTTTGATCGATTTTCTTGAACATTCGTATATTTGAAGTCTACTTATGTGATAATTATTACCAGAATGATAAACATAGTCTATTTCTATGAACAAGTTAGTATTTTAAAATTTTTAATTTTTCATGCGTACTATTGAGGAAGTATTGTTTTCCCGAAATTTTCGATTTCGAGACGTTGATGCCAATATCTATTTTAAGACCTCCTGAACACGTTTTGACTATTTTGGAGTGGTGTCCGTCTGTCTGTCTATCTGTATGTTTGTGGTCGATGTTTTGTGCGCACGATAACGTCCACAAATATTAATGGATTTTCACGAAACTTTATACCAGGCTTTGTTATAAAAAAATCTCGAGCTAGATAGAATATTTTTAAATTCGAGCAAAATTTTCGAAATTTATTTGAAATTTCATAATCGAGTATGATAAAGACGGCTCAAGCAGCACTCCAGTTAATTTTTTAAGTGTTTTTAAAAATTCTTGAAATTTTTTAAATTTGCAAAGAGCTTTGCTGCTCCAATCGGGAATTATATCCTGGATCTCTGAACTGGCCAACCGAATCTCTACCGTTGAGCTACGGGGACGAAATTGCAAGCTCTTCTCGTAGAAGTGGACTCTGTATTCTCCACCCTCTAATGTCAGATTAGCGGGCAACTGACAACCTGACTTTCCACCTCTCACTATTTTTATCTCAGGTTAGCCTTCTGCTACTATTATTTTTAACCAGTTAGTATCCTGCGTGATCGTTATCCTCTGAATTCGAAATCGGCGCCCAATATTCCAGAATCCACTGAATCCGTACTAGTCGTACTAGGGTCCCTTTCAGACGTAAGACATCTTTGCACTAATCTTCAGGGTTGATTTGTTCGGGCACCATTGTAAAGAGTCTTGCTGCCCCAACCAAGAGTCGAACCCTGAATCTCCGAACTCGCCAGCCGACTCTCTACCGTTGAGCTACTGGGACAAAATTACAAACTCTTCTAGTCGAAGTGGACTCTATAAGTTGACAACAACTTTAGTGTACCCAAAGAATTGCATCTGGCTAATTTGTGTTAATATACAGGCTGTCATGGAAAATCGTGAATCAGGTCAACTACTCAACAAGTATTAGGATTATTATATATATTTTTATGATTTTTATGTAGGTGTACAGGAAATCTCAATGGCACTATAAGATTAGACAATTTTAGGGGGCTGTCGCATTCCTTAGAAGGGTTAAACAATTGTGACGCGGAACCCCTGGAATACTGCCATCGAACCTCAAGGGTTCCACGGAACACACTTTGAAAAACGCTGTCCTGGGGGTGGGTTCTTTACTAGAAGATGCAAGATAATAGGATGAACGTACCGGGAAAGCCACCTAATTTAGACCAGAACCCAGTGGGATGGCAACCACAGGTATTCAATTTCCCTTTCCCTGCCACCAACCTCTTAAAAGGGCTTTTGGATCCAAAAATTTAACGTCCCCGTATTCCACGTAGATACGGGGTCCTAAAAAGCTAAAATTTTGCATAATTATGGCATCGATCATAGGGTAGAACTTTAGTGAACAAATTTTGAATTATGACTAAGGGCCATACAATATTAAACAAAAAAAACTTATTTAAAAATTTTTGCACCTTTCTTTTTTATGTTTTGCTGTTTTTGACAGCCTTAAATATTACATAGTTATGTTAATTTAACATAAACTGACTGTCATTATTTTACTGACTACAATGTTCGAAAACGAGAGAGATATCTGATTGTTCGTCGCCCTCAAAAACAGTACAGTTTTAGTATTCACAAATTGGTAATAATCGTGCTGAATTTCCTTCAGATCATCCCATTAATTCGAGATATATCATATTCACATACTCCCTCACAAATGTACATACATACATTACCTAAAACTTTCTATTCGAATTCGTAGGGGTTCAAAACCTGTAATCCATCGAAAACTCAAACACGAATTTTTTTTATGTATAAAATGTGTATGAAAGGAAGGTTAACTTCAGAGAAAAATCAAACAACATAATTCTGTGTGAAATTTACGCACGTTATTATCGTTTGCCGAACGGCAACAAGCATATGGACATGTTCGACGATTTGAGTTTGTTTACGTTATTCGTTTTTAACAGAGTAAGAAATTACGTTATTTTAAAATACTGTTTTTGCAGACATAACACTTTATACACGATATTTTTGTCATATTTTATAACTTTTATCTTATGAATTAAATCTTAAACCAGAGTAAAAAGTTCCACATGTGCACAGAAGATTCTTCGTAAATGTACAGTTAGGTCTAACCGATACATCACACTTCCATTATTCTCCGGTCCCTTGAGGAAAAGAATATCAAAAGGATTTATTAAGATAATTTTGAGTCGTTTTACTAAGATGAATAATGCTATATAAAATTTATACTAAAAATATTCTTTTGAGTGATATCTTTGACATAAAAAAAATCAAACTTAAAGAAAGACATTTTATATGTATTAACTTTCAGCTAATATTTTATTTCTTTTTTTTTCACGTGTACTTACTATATACAGGGTGCTTCAGAAACATTGACCTCAGCTTTTATTCCTTAAATATTGATCTTAGACATATATAATAAATTACAAAGTTTCGTAAAAGAAAGGTACAGAATTTTATGAAATCGATAAAAATTTTCAGGATATTAAATTTGAAGAAATATAAAATTGAAATTTATATACGGCCCCCGTACAAAAACATTTCCAATGAGTAAAATGTGCCCCATATACTAATAAGATGATGTAAAAAATTTCAGCATTTTTATCATAAAATGTCCCAAAGATATGTTTCAACAAAGCTGGTGAGTAATTAATCACAAATTAAAATGCAAATGTTTGCATCAAGAGTGCAAATGAAGAAAAGCAGAAATGAATCATAGACAAATAATATCTGCTTCTTATCTTTAGTGGATCTTTGGCATGGATGAAAAACATTTTGAACAATCTTTGTTGTCTTTCTGTAAAGTTATTATTTCTACACAGTGTGGATACTTTTGTACCAATAAATAGAAAAATTATTATTTATGTATGTTGTTTTCTTTCGTAATTTGTGCATGACCCCTGAAACGCGATCTGCCGACATGATTTTTCCCCTCTGAGAACCCATGTCGATGCATCGAAATATGGTTTAAGTCAGCATATTTGTCTTTTCATATCTCTAGGACTTTTTATGATAAAATGCTGAAATTTTGTACATCACGTTATTAGTGTATGGGGCACATTTTTACTCATTGGAAATGGTTTTGTACGGGAGCCGTATAAGAATTTAAATTTTGTATTTCTTAAAATTTAATTCCCTTGAAAATTTTAATCGATTTCATAAAATTCTGTACACTTTTTTTAAGCAACTTTGTAATTTATTATAGATGTCTGAAATCAATATTTAAGGAATAAAAACCGAGGTCAATGTCTTTGGGACACCTTGTGTATAGTATAGACATAAATATGAACGCCTAAATAAACATTCTGATGTGGGCAGCACACGACTTTCATTATATAATGAAATGAATTTACTACTTTTAGAGTAAAAAGAAATAGGTTATTATTATACTAGAGACTTGTATTCTCTCCAAGATATTGAATTTTCGTCAATTAGCCGTCATTGTCATTGATTTAGCGTCATTTTTATCCATTTGACGAGATTTTCGTCAATTTGGCAACATTTAAAAAGGCCGCCAAGTTGGCGATATTCGGCCAAATTTGTCGCCAAAATCTCGTCTGCTATAAGAATCACTTATTTCTCGTATAGACGGAGAAATAAGTGATTCTTATAGCAGATAAATGACTATTGGCATTCAAATACAAAAGTGTTACTCAAACTATATTTTCTCATGAATGGAACGAGCTAGATCCACTAGAATGATGTCACCAAATTTATCGTATGATTTTACATATGAAAAGTGAATATGTTTCTCAACAGTTAATATTTTTTTTAATTTATGGGATTTTTGACAAATTCATTTTAAAAATGTGCAATATCTCGAGAACGGTTCATGCTAGCGTTTTAAAGTTTATGTCAATCGTTTTCTAAAGAAAAATTACATAAGTAACGGCTATTTGCGTAACTTTATTAAAGGTTTTGGGTTTTTAATGATTTTTTCAAAATTTCGCTCGAAAATTTCGGATGGTTCTGAACATTCGATTGTGTTTAAAAACAACAAGCTTCCAGTATTTACGGATTGTAATTTTTGTACCAAATTTCACTCGAATCGCTCCATTCGTTCGTGAGATATCGTCTCCATAGGCTCACTGATACACACACACACACACACACACACATACACACACACACATAATTTCATACACACATACACACACACACACACATACTTTCACACACACACAGATATCACCTCAAAAATGTTCAATTCGTGATCAGGGATGCTTGAAACGTACTCTCTCGTCGAAAACTCGAATTCTAATTTTCGACCCCGTCACAATACTTTCCTTATACATTATACTATGTATGTAAGGAAAGTAAAAAATATATTCTTCAATTCATATCTGTCAATCATACACACGAAAATAACAACCTTAATTAATAAACTGGAATACTTTTATTTGCAGAGGATCCGACAAATAATAGTTGATTTTCTTTATTATTAATCCTTTAGACTTTAAATAAATAAAATTTAAAGGTAAACTAATTCAAAATTTTAAGATCAATATTTTTGTTCTCGCTTATATTTGATGAAGTGTGAAGATTTTTCAGCAGTTTTCTGTTTCTTTAATGTTGTTTTATAATTTTTATCTAACTTTTATTAAATTAAACAGAAATGAAACTGAAAAATATTACACGGGTATGTTTTCACTACACATTTATTGCTAAAACACAAATAAATCACAAATAAATAAAATGGTAAATAAAAATGACATCAACTTTTATCGGATACCAGCTCCTCAGAAATAAATTAAAAAACAAATGAAAAGATGAAATCTCAAGTGTATAAAAGCTAGGGGTAATTACAACCCCTGCTCTCATATTGCACTTTACCGTTATTTGTCATACATCGATAAAAAAAAACAGACACACAAAAAAAAAACAAGACATAAATAGAAAGATACTTCACAAACTAAAACATGAAAAGCTAACAAACAAAACTATTACATTATAAAAATAAAAAGGTTTTCCATACCACTTTTAAATATTTTTAAAAATGTTTAAAATTTTTTCACAAGAAACTTGTTTGACATAAATTTTGTATTCAAGTTATTGATTTGATAAATATTTACTCTTCCAGGTTTTTGAAGCACCCGATTTCAAAGACAAACCTAAGAGATTTTATTATAACTTTTATTATAACCTATACTTCCTTTGTTTCTGATTCCTTTTAAGTTATATTGTTAAAATATGACTGTAATATAAATAACTTCAGAAAGATACTCCTAAAAACTGGATAATGGTTTGTCCTATGAACGAAATTTGATCTTTTTTTTATAATGAGGAAATAAGGAGTAAAAAATTGTGCGCTGTAGCTCGCGAAAGTTGTTGAAAATAATTTGGGTATGTATGACGTTACGATTAAATTATGAAAAAAAAAACTATTTGGCAATTTCAGAAGCTACATAAGCATACGGAATAGGATTGCTGGGAACATGGATTCTCAAATGCCTTTGGCGGAATATGTGGCCATCTAAGAAATCAGAAAGCGGGAATTCTTTAAGTGCTTTGTTAAAATATAGCGCCAATGGGTAGTCAATTTTGTCTACTGCATTAGCAGTCAGAACCCAAAAATACAAAGGTCCAAGTTGGGTCGCAACACTTTCTGCCTTCACTGGTTCTGAATCTTCTGCAGCGTCTTCATCTTTGAAGAGTATTTCAGCAGATGAAAAATCTACGTACGGTTGATCAGCAGTAGACACTTGCAATACGCCATTATCTTTGGTCAGATATATAACAGTTCTGGCATGAACTTCATTGAAAATGATCGTAGCATTTCCTTTACCTGTAACTTTAAATATTTCATACATAGTACCGTTAGCTCCAAAGATACAGTTGGCGGACAATTTTGGATAGTGGATACCAATTTTGATTCTGGAATCGTTGAGTTGACTCTCAAGCTGGGTAACTCTGTAATCAGACAATCCGCTAACTGTTATCTTCTTCATTTTGACATCAAATACTTCTCCAGCGACCAGAGGTTGAAGTTGCATGTCATCGAGGCGAACTGGATCCAAAATTTCACCCAATGGTTCATCCATTCCTGTCTTCATTTTCACACTAAGATTAGCTAGAACATCATTAAAAAACTGATCTAAAGCTTGATCGGCTTTCTGAAGACGCTCTTCCTCACTAAGTTGACTGTGAAATGGAACTTTTCCTTTGGGATCAACTTCATTATTACTCTCAGGATTTTTTAAGCTTTGCTGACTTGGAGCTGTTTTAATAGAAGAGGATTTAAATTGCTTATTATTAGAAATTTCTTGCTCGAACGCCTGGCGTTGTTGTTGATGAGCTTGTTGTTGCTGCTGTATTTGCTGTTGATGATGTTGCTGTTGTATTCTCTGTTGTTGGTATTGGATTCGTTGTTGATACTGTTGTTGAATTTGTTGTCGTGGGGGCTTTACTGGTGATTGTAGTTGGACCTTCTGCTGTTCTTGTTGCTGTTGCAATTGTATGCGCTGTTGTTCCTGTTGCTGCTGCAATTGTACACGCTGTTGTTCCTGCTGCTGATGCAACTGTTCGCGCTGTTGTTCTTGTTGTTGAACCTGTATTTGTTGTTGTTCCTTCTGTTGCGGCTGGTACTGAGGTATTTTATCTTGTTGAACTTGTACTGGTATCTGTTCTTTCTGTTGAGGTTGATACTGAGGTATTTTATCTTGATGAACTTGTTCATGTTGAACTTGTACTTGTTGCTGTTGTTGAACTGGTACCTGTTGCTGTTGTTGAACTGGTACTTGTTGCTGTTGTTGAACTGGTACTTGATGTTGCTCTTGAACTTGTACTTGTTGTTGTTCTCTTTGCTGGTTTAATTGTACTTTTTGCTGCTCTTGTTGTTGGGGTTGGTATTGCTGTACAGGCTGTTGGTACTGCTGCTGCAGTTGTACACGTTGCTGCTCTTGCTGTTGAGGTTGGTATTGTTGTACTGGCTGTTGGTACTGTTGCTGCAGTTGTACACGTTGCTGCTCTTGTTGTGTTTGTGGCACTTGCACCTGTTGCTGCTGCTGTCGCTGTTGGTCATGTTGAAACCAACTAACTGACACTGTTGTAGGTTCTTGAGTTGTTGGAAAACTGGTGATTATTTCCTGTGTCGTATCCGCAACATTCCATGGCAAAGCATACTCACTGCTAGCTTCAGGAATCTTTACTCTCTGAGCTGTTTTGATAGACGACGGAGATTTAAATAAATTTAGAGGTGGCTTCTCTGTGGCAAAGCTACCCGAAGAAATTGGCTCACTGGTAGAAGGAACTTCAGCGTTTTCTGTATTTTTGACATCCGATGATGTTTCTGCTACAGAAGAACTTTCAACGCTCACATCTGAAAGAAAATATCACAAAATATTTTTTAAATAAATTATTTATAAAAATGTCATCATGTAGAAGTTTAAGAAATTCTTAAAAGAAACCGGATCATAAGAATGCATTTAAAGTTAATGTGACATCAATATAACTCTTGATTTCATTTGTTTCCATGCTATTACTACTATCAAATCATTTTGAGAACATTAAGAAGGATATACTAAGCCAATTGATATTACCTAAACCTTAGTAAAGTCTTTCCATTGTATTTTATTATTAAAACTATCTTATAAGAACTGTGTGGATTAAAAATGTGGGATTTTTCCTGCAATAAGGTACAGATTGCTGCAGAATTAAGGCCTAAATTAAGGGGGTCGGGCTAAATTTCGTCTAGGGCTTAACTCAATCATCATAGTCTGTTAAGTAAACTTATGAAAGTCTGTTAAATAAATCTATGAATTCTATCTCTCCCCCCTAACCTTTATCGGCATATTATCAACATATATGGTTGATAGAATCAGTAAACAGTGGATTTAAGACCAGGTTCAAATAGACTATTTAAATCAAATTAAAAATCGACTATTCGGAGATGAACTCTAAAGAAAGCGATTCTCGTCTTACAATGCTGGTTACTACAGTGGTTGCGAAAATGAGAAAATAAGAACGGCCTTCCTTCCTGGAAATAGCTCTTTTTGAAATAGAAATAGGGCTAACAAAAATTCTAAATTAAAAAGGTGTAAAACTTGACCTATAATGCATGCTAACTTCTCATAAAAATTTGTGGTGTAGTTGCGGCTGCTATCAGTGAGATCTAGAAAACCACAAGCAATTTTATGTCTGCTCGCATTGTGAGATAATACTCGTATAATATAATGTTGAGTCGCAGAGTTTTCATATTGGCACCATTGCAGAGTTTCCATATTGGCACCATCGGAAATATCGCATCCGATCTTTTGAACTAGCTTTGAACCAAAGCCGTAGGTTAACTCCTTTATAATTTAAAAAAATAACAATTTCATCGAAATATGAAATGTTTATGATATTTCATATGTATATTGTACCACCCAAAAATTAGGAGTCGCACAATTCCAATTTTCGGCATAATATTGTATATTGTCTTCGCATTCTAATAAAAAAAATATATTTACTCTATTTCTGGATTTTTTATGAATTTTAATGTAAAACCTCTTATAACTTTTCAACGCTCTGATAATTCCCCTTTCTTCCATACTGGCCATTCGCAGCGTGAGAGACGAACGAACGTAACGTTACAAAATCTGTAGCAATGTCTGACAAGGTTTCTCCCTGAGATAGCAATTATTATTTTTTTTTTAATTTTATTTCTGGGGTATTGGAATTTTCTTCTGTTTTGTGATTTCAAGTATTTCTATTTATTCGTGTTTATTTTAAGCAAATCAAAAGTGTAACTTCTTGAATATCGGTTTTCTAACATCGCTAATTTAAAAAATATAGCCCGTAAAGCATATAAGATTTTGGGCATATCAAGAGAGCTTATTTAGAGCGCATTGCACACGTGGTTGCGTATGAAACAAACAGAGCACGAGAAAGATTTTGATTCAAAACAGGCTGGTAATTCGTTCTAATTTATATAAAAACATAAGTATATTCTTCTGGTTTATAAAAATGTTGTTTTATAAAACTTTTATATTTTATTCTGCTGTAGGAAGATAAAATTAATTACAATTAAAAACCTTGGAATACAAAAACACATATAATTTTATACATAATATTTCTGTACACGAAAATAATTTGAAGAAAATCTATGCAACCATTTTATAAAAGTCGTGCACAAAATGATGAAAACATAATCTTGAGAAAATAGACATTAAATATTACGTAGTGCCATTTAATGGAAAAATGAGGCATTCTTCTGAACATAACGTCCGTTTTTCCCATGGTATTTGCTTTAAAATGATATAAAGATACTCATCTATAATATTAAATCATCATAAAAACCATTTTTTTAATTAGATAGGAACTTTAGTCTCAGCTTAAGTTGAATAATATAAATATAACATTTTAAATAACGAATTATTTGTTCATATGTTTTTGTTATTGTCCCGGAATACATAGTTTGGGAAATTATGTTATAGATATATTATTGATTTTACGAAAGTCAATTCAAGATGTAAATAAAAGCGTATTTAAAAAAATCCGAACCGCTTTCGGACACTTTCTGAGAAATATATAGCAACCACACCATTGTTGGTAGAATTACTTTCTTTTTATCCTTAAAAATGAGTTTTTTTTTTTTTTTTGGCTTCAAAATCGTTTAATACATCAAATTTGTTTTTATGCTATATTTTTACGAATATTTTAGTTGTTCTCTACTTTGTAGAATATATTTTAACAGATGCATTTTGGAAATGTGTCCATCTGTATGTATGTATTTCTGTGACGTGGAGACACAATAACTTAAGATTGAATTCCCTTATATCTCTATTTAATTTTGTCTGCGGATACATTATGCAAAAACAAGAACTAGATAAAACTTTTTGTAAAGTGGAGAAATAAAACATAAATCATTTCGAAATTTGCCATTTTCATAGTATTATTACCTATAGACACTAATGATAATTTTTATAACAGTAGTAGTAGTAGTAAACCAATGCAGAAAAATCATCATTTAATTTTTGCTTCGAATACAAATGGTATTACACCAGCTTTCATAATTACAAGTCAACGATTCGCATCCAAATCATGGACGTCACTGACCTGTTGCCACCTTGAAAAGTTTCAAAAGTATAAAATTATATAAAAAAGTTTAAAGAATAACTTGAGGTCAAATCCCTATAAAAAATATATTTTAAATAAAAGTACTATTTGTGGCAAATGGCTAGAAGCATTGCTTGAATCTAAATCTCCAATAAGAAACTAAAGCACATTTTCTTCACAGGTGACTGCGCAGCCGATTTTTGGTTTGTTTGTTTTTTATTTATTATATTTGTTAAACTTACAAAAAGAGTCACCTAGGTGTTTATCTAAGTATACAGGGTGTCCCAAAAAGATTGAAACGCGCTTTAATTCTTTACCTGTTGGAGATAAGTGGGCAATATAAATTGCAAAAATGGTAAAAGTAAGGTAGGAAATAAGACTACGTTAATGAAAGAGTCCTCCCATTAATTTTCAAAAAGTTACACTTTTTAAATTTTTATACGACCCCCTTAGACAAATTTGGCCAATCAGAAAATGTTTATTTTTACTGCAACAAGATCATTAAAAAAACGGCATATCTGTATCTTTAAAATCAACTGAATTATAATAAAGGAAGAAATCTGACTTATGCCACTTTTTCGTACCATGTGAAAGGCTGTTTCATCAGTGAAAATGGGGATCATAAACAAATTGACGATGGAAATTGTTTAGATCAAAAATACTTTAATATGTGTCAAAATTTTTTATCACAAATGCATCTAAATAAAGCATTACATAGACAGAGATCATATAAAGCAGTGGTACTCACTATGCAGTTGGGTATCGTATGTATTATCATCCAGTTTTATCTTTTTTGTGATATGTCACAAATTTACGTTTCTAATTTGATATATGGTCCCCATTCACAATGTTCAATTTTCAATTAAATATAATTCGCTCATTTTAAAGATACAAATGTGCCTTTTTTTTTTCTAAATAATCTTGTTGCACAACATTTTTGCAATTTACATTGCCCACTTATCTCCAACAGGTAAAGAATTAAAGCGCGTTTCAAACTTTTTGGGACACCCTGTAGAGTGTGGTGTCGCCTTTACTGCGGGACTACGCAGTGGCAACCTCCATAAGAGGCCTATGCCTATTAGTAGCCCCTACCAAGGGTATTTCGAATATAGAAGTAGCTTTTTTCAAATGGGCTTTGTTAAATACACAAGGAGACCTGAAAGTTTCAGCATTGTCGTATAATACATTCCAAAGCACTTCTCGTCATGGTACATAGAAAATTTAAAAAGTCAATTTGTAGAAGTTACTTGTATATATTCAAAATACCCTTGGTAAGGGCTATAAGTAAGTATGGATTTCAATTCTTAAATCGAAAAATAAAAACTTCTATAGGTGCCTCTCCTCGGAGGTTATACATAAATTACCTAAATAATACTCAAATGTCAAAATACTAGAGATTGCAATCCCGTGATCCCGAATCCCGTGATCCCAGCTGAAAAAGGAATACCGTAATACCGGGATTGGTGACACCAGAATCCCAGGATTGCGGTATTTTTATCAGATTTACATGCACGTGCTAAACACCAGTGTCCATGCTTACTAAATTAAACTTTACCCGAGTTTATCAAAGGAAAACATTCATTTTGAGATTGAAACACATTTTATGAAAATTTACTTGTTAGAAGTAAATGACTTGAAGAAAGGTCCCTAACAGCATTTTTTTCATAGTGACGTAAGATTTACGTCACACTGTGACTTTGGTACGTCACAGGACGTCGCAGTACGTCTCGGCAATGTCATATTGAGGTCACAGCGAAGTCATTTTGGTCATTTTCATGATCGTTCGTGACGTCCCATATTAACTTGTTTTTGACGTCACATTGTAATTGTCATTGTAATTGCCATTGTCACATTGTTACGTGTTAATTAAATTGTGGAAACGTCGCATAATATAGTCACAATGAAGTTACAAAGTTACTAATACGTAACGTCGCACAGAAGTCCCAAATATGATGTCACATTGTGACCCAGGTGTCACGTGACTACGACGTCACTGTCACACATGTGGCGATCTTTGCTGTGAGGGGTGTTTGCTCTCACCCTGAAATCTGCTTCGGTCAGTAGATAACTCTACTTCAAACGTAGTTGTAACATATTTTTTCATGATTATGTTAGCTGTTTAGTGGCAACAGCTACTGTGTTTATTCTAGCATCGAATGTATATTTTCTATTTTCGTCTAGCGTTGTTGTGGTAGTTCATGTTCTTTCTTTATACGAACAAAATACATGTTGATTAATTCGAAATGACTACATCTGATAAAAGTAGCGCTAAGATATACGAAAGAGTATAAAAGTTCAAAAGTGTGAGAGCTTGAATCTGTTTGAAAATACTTTTACGTGAAGCCAATGGACAGTCGCCAAAATGTGAAAAATCATAAAAACAGGAGGTGGGTCTGCAAAAGGGCTTCATGTGCATTTAAATTCTATTCATGAGATTAATGTTTTGAAACGAATTAGAAAAAATCTGATGTGGGCAACACATGACTTTCCTTATATAACGACATGAATTTACTACTTTTACAGTTAAAAAAAAAAATGTTATTCTTATAGTAGATACTTATATTCTCTCCCAGATATTGAATTTTCTTCAATTAGTCGTCATTTTCATTGATTTAGCGTCATTTTTATCCATTTTGCGAGATTTTTGTTAATTTGGCAAAAATAAAAAAATGTCGTCAAGTTGGCGACATTCCGCCAAATTCGTCGCCAAAATCTCGCCAAGCGTTATGGATGGAAAAATAAGTTATTCTTACAGCAGATAAATGACTATTGGCGTTCAAATACAAAAGTATTAATCAAAGTATCTTTTTTCATGAATGGAACGAGCTAGATCCACGAGAAGGATGTCACCCAATTTACTGCATGGTATTACATATGAAAAATGAACATGTTTCTCAATAGAAAAATATTTTTTTTATTTTATATAACTTTTTGATAATTTTTTGAAAACTGTGCAATATCTCGAGAACGATTCATGTTAGCGATCTAAAATTTATGTCAATCGTTTTCTAATGAAAAATACATAAGAAATGTCTATTTGCGTAACTTTATTAGCGGTTTTGATTTTTTGACGATTTTTTCAAAATTTCACTCGAAAATTTAAGAAGATTCTGAACATTCGATTGCGTATTAAAGGAATAGGCTTCCAGTGTTTACGGATTGTGATTTTTGTACCAAATTTCGTTCGAATCGGTCCATTCGTTCGTCAGTTATCGTCTCCACAGACTCACTGACACACACACACAGACAGACAGACATCACTTCAAAAATGTTTAATTCGTGATCAGGGATGCTTGAAACGTGCTCTCCCGTCGAAAACTCGAATTCGAATATTCGACCCCGTCACAATACTTTCCTTATACATTATGTATATAAGGAAAGTAATAAGGATGAAGCTAGTTGTGGCTCTCAAGGAAATAGTGCTGCCTGTATTAGCGATATTGTTAGAGATACTAAAAGAAATATTTATAGTTATTTTACAAAAAATGAGAATACTTTACCGTCTATATTAACTAAAATGACTACTCGCGATGGCTTACCCATTCAGCGTATTTTGCACTTCTCCAGATTTGGGAAGAAGCTATTAAATCTAGGGGTTTTGCCAATGCCAATATACCTAAATCACCGAATACAATAATAGATATGATAATAGACTGCTTTATAAATGTATAAAAAAATGAAATAATACATTTTCTTCAATAAATAAAGAAATACTGAATCCGTCGGAATTGAAGATTTTACGATCCCGTAAAATTATCTAACTTATTTCAATCCCTTCAAAACACATATTCAAACATTATTCAATCAATGTTTAAAACATATTATCAGAGGATTTCATACTTCTATAGGTTATGTGTGTGTGTGGATATCACCCTTCTTAAACACAAAGTGAAGCAAAGGTGGACACGATTCATCATTTAGAATATACATTAACAATTTTATATCAATTATCCTACTTTTACTTTCCCTGCAATACATGGTAATGTATAGGGAAAGTATTGGAATCATGCCGAAAATCGCAACTCGAGTTTTCGACGAATCTACACGTTTCGAGTCCTCTAGAATACGAAAAAACTATTTTTAGCGTGACGTCTGTGTGTGTGTCTGTCTGTCTGTCTGTGCAATGTATGTATCCACTCTAACTAAAAACTAATGGAACGAATTTTATAAAACTTGGTAGGCAAGTCATTTATATGTGACCCTGGTACTGATTAGTTTTGAGTACTATTCGGAATAAACCAACCCGCCTTTTTTTGCGAAATGGCCCTCAAAAATTGCCTGTATCCACTGTAACTGAAAAACTAATTGATCCAATTTTGCAAAATTTAGTACTGAAGACAATTGTAGGTCACCCTGGTGCTGACTAAATTTTGATACGATTCGGAAAAGAACAACCTGCCTTTTTTTACGAAATGGCCCGCAAAAATTGTATATTTCCACTCTAATTCAACTAATCGACTAAAATTCATAATAGGTAGATAAGTCACTTATGGTCGACCCTGGTGCTGATTAGATTTTGGTACGATTCGAAAAAAAACAACCTGCCTTTTTCTAGGAAATGGCCCGCAAAAATTTTATGTATCCACACTAGCTAAAATACTAATTCACCCAATTTCACAAAAATTGGTAGATAAGTTATTTGTGGGAAACTCTGGTGCTGATTAGATTTTGGTACAATTCGAAGAAGAACAACCTGCCTTTTTTTACTTAATGGCCCGCAAAAATCGCCAAAATCGAAAAAAAAGAGACTATATATGCTCAAATATACCAAATGAATTTTTGTTTTATACGCAATTTTTGACGTGGAAAAGAATATAACATACTGCATTATACTTTAGGACTAACCGTTCTCAAGATATTTGAGATTTCTTGCATTTTTGTTACGCCGTTTTCTAGAAAATATCCAATTACCAAATAAAAACAAAAATTGAATTAAAAATGCAAATTTTGTGTTATTTGGTGCAATAAAACTCAATCTAACGAATTATTAAAGAAAATATGAATTTGAGTCTGCAGGGAAAGTCATGTGCTGACCACATCAGATTTTTACTTTCCCTGCAATACATGGTAATGCATAGGGAAAGTATTGGTATCATGCCGAAAATCGTAACTCGAGTTTTCGACGGATCTACACGTTTCGAAACCTCTAGAATACGAAAAAAACTATTTTTAGCGTGACGTCTGTGTGTGTGTCTGTACAATGCATGTATTCACTCTAACTCAAAAAATTACGGACCAAATTTCATAAAATTTGATAGGTAAGTCACTTGGGTATGACTCTGGTGCTGATTAGGTTTTGGTATTAATCGAAAAAGAACAACCTGCCTTTTTTTACGAAATGACCCGCAAAAATGTCATGTATCCACTCTAGCTAAAATACTAATTGACCAAATTTCACAAAATTTGGTAAATAAGTTATTTGTGGGACACTCTGGTGCTGATTAGATTTTGGTATGATTCGGAAAAAAATAACCTGCCTTTTTTTTCAAAATGCCCTTTTTTTTTCAAAAATCGTTAAAATCTAAAATAAAAAACTACGTATGCACAAATATATCCATTAAATGCTTGTTTTATACGTAATTTTTAACGAAGAATAAGACCAACTCCATTACACTAGGACTAGCTGTTCTCGAGATATTTTAGTTTTTTTGGTATTTTCTCTACGCCACCTTTGAAAATAAGTCCATTTACCAAATGAGAACGAAAATTGAATTAAAAGTGAATTAAATTTAATTAAAATTAAGAGAACGTGGATATAAGTCTGCAAGAAAAGTCATGTGCTGCTCACATCAGATTTTTAATATTAATCTCAAAATATTCGCAACGTGGTCTGCTGGTAATGATGTGTGTTAGCAGTTAGTATTACCAGAAATAACAATGGTGTTTCTTACCTGTTTGAGCCAAAGCCAGCCGTATAGATACTAGTATAAACAATACAAGCCAATGTCTCTCCATGTTGGAAGCTTCACTTTACCCCAGCGGTCACAACTGTAAAAGGAAACGTTTATATTATACAAATGAATGGCTTCATATTACGAAAACAACGGTACTACACAAGAAACAGTAATTGTTTGAACACATTCCATTGCTTCAGAAAAATGTAGTTAGCTCTCCCGAAAGATTTAATTCGCTCTTAGCTATGGAATCATTTTCAAGCTGTTGAATTAATTAGATTCATTGAATTCAATTCATCATTATAATTTAACAAATTTTAAGAACATGGGATTACAATATTATAAATTTGAGACATTTTTATAACTAAATGTTGAAATTAATTAATTTTTTTGTTGTTGAAAATTAACGTAGTAACTTGCCTTGATTATTTGGGGAAATATCACGTCGCTTGCGGAAACTCAAAATTTATAATATCTCAAGAATGGTTCGTGGTAATCACTGCGAAATAAACATTGGGGTTCATTTAATTCGGGTTAAAAGCATTTATTTATTTGATATTAGTGAATATATTTGATTTTTCATGGGTTTTTTTTTTATTTTAGGTCAAAAATGGGCTGTATATCAAGTATTGTTCGCGTTAACGTCCTATACAAGGTAGGATCAGAAAGTTCGGAGACTGTGCTGATATCTCCAACCCCGATTGGAGGAGAGGGGAACTATTTTACCGTGGCGTCTGCAGCAGGTGCAATGTTTCTGACTGCGATTTCCCCAAACGCATGCAGAATTTGATATTCGCGCGTTGTTCATCAAACGCCATTTCCATTTCCGACGAACTCGAACGACTACAGTTCACTGACACGCATTGTCTGGAAAAACACCTGTTTCTTCCTTTTCACATCTCGCGTCACATGTGCCTCTACGCCACGGTAAAATAGTTCCCCTTTCCTCCAATCAGGGTTGGAGATATCAGCACAGTTTCCTAACTTTTTGATCCTACCTTGTATATAATGTCATTTGCTTATGAATAAAAATCACATATAAAACAGCTATTTTTATAATATCTTTGTAACATTTCATAAGCATAGTTATTATTATTATTATTATCATTATTATTATTATTATTATTATTATTTTTTTTTTTTTTTTTTTTTTTTTTTTTTTTTTTTACGTACGTGTAAATCCATCAATATATTTTTGGTCGCATTTTTTACCTCCATCACATCTTTCTCGTTTCATATATCATGTATTGTAGGGTAAATAACATAACACACGCTTATAGAAATGACATATTTTTACTTTTCTTATATGCATAATGTATAAGGAAAGTATTGTGACGGGGTCGAAAATTCGAATTCTGGTTTTCGACGGGAGAGCACGTTTCAAGCATCCCTGATCACGAATCAAACATTTTTGAAGTGATGTCTGTGTGTGTGTGTGTGTGTGAAAGTATGTGTGTGTGTGTGCGTCAGTGGGTCTGTGGAGACGATAACTGACGAACGAATGGACCGAATCGAACGAAATTTGGTACAGAAATCACAATCCGTAAACACTGGAAGCCTATTGTTTTTAGACGTAATCGAATGTTCAGAACCTCCCTAAATTTTCGAATGAAATTTTGAAAAAATCGTCAAAAAATCAAAACCGCTAATAAAGTTACGCAAATAGACATTTATTCTGTAATTTTTCATTAAAAAACGATTAATATAAAATTTAGAACGCTAACATGAACCGTTCTCGAGACATTTCACATTTTTCAAAAAAATTATCAAAAAGTAATATAAAATAAAAAAATATATATTTCCTGTTGAGAAACATGTTCACTTTTCATATGTAATACCATGCGATAAATTGGGTGACATCATTCTCGTGGATCTAGCTCGTTCCATTCATGAGGAAAGGTACTTCGAGTAATACTTTATTTGAAAGCCAATAGTCATTTATCTGTTATAAGAATAACTTACTTCTCCGTCAGTAAAGCTTGGCGAGATTTTGGCGACAAATTTGGCGGAATGTCGCCAGCTTGGCAACTTTTTGAAATGTTGTCAAATTAACGAAAATCTCGCCAAATGGATTAAAATGACGCTAAATCAATGAAAAAGACGACTAATTGTCGAAAATTCAATATCTTGGAAAGAATATAAGTATCTACTATAAGAAAAACCTATTTTTTTTACTGTAAAAGTAGTAAATTCATTGCATTATATAAGGAAAGTCATGTGTTGCCCACATCAGATTTTTAAATATTTAAACAACTCGCATTCTTTCTGATAAAAATAAAATCCAAAATTAATTATTTAATAATTAATTTGCTTCTCCGCATTTCACAGTTTTTACAAGATTAACTTTATTTACTTTTAAATTTAAAATAAGCATTGTTTTCGAATTGGCTAAAATATTTATAAATCCTAATGACAAAATAAAAATTGAATTTAAAATCCGTCGCTTTTTATCTATTAATAATAAAAAAGATAGTCTTGCTATCCAACTCTTCTCAAGTTTAAAGTGTCGCACAATATTTAAATTCGAAGGAAAAATTTTACCGCAGGAGTACGGTAAACATTTTGCATGCGAATTTTTCAAATAGATATTGGCGGATTAGCAAAGTATCTAATTAACTTGCAAATTAATTTGCGTATTTGAATAAGATCACAATATTTACAAAAAAATATCATATTTATATGTTCAAACTGAATTCGAAATGGAAACGAGCAATATCAAAATAAAAAAAAAAATGGTATTCCTCGGTTGCTTTGTTGTCCTCAGAAGTATTGTTTATATGAATTTGAATTATTTATTATTTATTCGAATTTTTAAATAAAATTTTAATTCGCTGAAATAATTACGTAGACGTGGTTCTGAGAATAATGTGCATGAAATTAAGACAGAATATATGAATAAAACATTAATTATTCAAAGGTTTTATTAATTTAAATAAGGTATAAGCTTGCATTAGTTTCTGGTATTTTATAATAGAAACTTACCTTCTCTTATCACTTGTAGAATATTTTTAGAAAATAAATTATACAGTGTGATCGCAAATTCTCAAAACAAAAAAAGAGGGGGAGTGATGGTATACACGAAAACGAACAATATTTGCAATGGAACTTAGGGCAGCATTCCACTCATAGTGCAAGAAAAGAGTAAAGTTACGTATCCACGTTGATCCTTCAACAGTAAAAAAAATGAGAGATAACTAATTTAAGACTTTCATATTTCCATTAGCATAAGAGAAAGACTCAAAGTAGCTGCTCAAAGTGGCATTAAGGATATGATTGAACAGCCAACACTGGGGAATGAAAGACTGATGCACCCTCTTGCAGACTTCTGGTGTAGTGTTAATCTTGCCCGCAACAACAACGATTCCAGGGAAGAGATCTTTCAGGGAGTCCACACATACAGTCCCTAGAAAAGACTTATATCTAGGCACTGTACCACTGGTGTCTCGTACACTAATATTTCCATGTACCCCCAGAACAAGTCCAGTGGATTAAGGTCCAAGGAGCGTGGAGGCAGAGACAGGTCCACCACGTCCAATTCACCGCCGGAGATATGCTGCATTTAGGAAGTATCAGACCTTATCATGCATAAACTACGTATCCCTCTGTGTGGTGAATGGAACACCCTGCAACAGACCGGGAAGCACATGGAGCAGCTATTTTTTTAGTCTTTCTCTGATGCGAATGGAAATGTGAATCACCTAAGTTAGTTAAGTCTATTTGTTTTTCATTGCTGTTAGGTCAACGTGGATATGTAACTTTACTCTTTTCATGCACTAAATGGAATGGGGTTCCAGGTTCCATTGCAAATATTGTTCGTCTTGGTGTATACTATCACGCCCTTTTTTTCTATTGAAAGAGTTTACAGTCACCCTGTTGAATTCTGATGATATCCCTTCCACACGAATATATCCACCCCTCAGAAAATGTTAACTATTTCACAAAATTCCGTTTATTAACCTCCTCTTGACCATTTTGTTTTGTTTTCAATTTGTCATGTCTAGTCGTGAATACCTGTTTTATAGGCAAAAACTTTCTCGCAAAATATCTGTATCACACAGCCTAGTGAGAGACTGTGATTAACTAAAAGTTGAACTGCACAGTCCAAACTGTTGAAGTTAGAAACTTGAAACGGCATACACGTGGAACTATAAATAATGAGGAAATATATAAAATCTTGAAATTGTGTTCGAATAATTTTATCAATGGCGGAATTTTTTGATCCAACATTCTTTTAGTTATAATTCAAAGACGGTTAGACACACAAAATTCGTTTTTTATACCATACTGCCCAGCAAAACACACCCCAAATCTTCTTAATTAACTCTACTAGTGTACAATCAACCGTTCTTGCACCATTTTAATTTGTAGTTACTGTATACAAGTTCTTTATTGTATTTTATCCGTGAAATTATTCATTTATAATTTTTTATTCCATTGCGATAACTATGCTTATCGAGTTACGTTTAAAATACTGTAATCGTTTAGTGACTATTACTTCAAATCAAACAATGCTATAATTAATTGATTTCAAGCTTAAAATATCTGAAAACGCTGAAATAAAGCAACAAGGTGAAATATCGTTTTACATTCCACAATTTCTATGTTAGCAGAACTGTAAAATGTGCGCTATTTTTGTGTTAAGATTTGAAACTGATATTTAGAATGGAATTAGAGAATAGAATTAGAATAGGAATTTTTTTGGTATTCAGAACTTTTATTAAATGCATAGGTTTCACATTAAGTGACTACAAGTCATTTTTTCCGTGCGAAGTGTAGATGTAAATAGATAGTCCAACGCTACTATAGAATATTTCAACATAGAGGTTCACGAAATGATGGCTCACAGTAAATATTCTTGTTGCCATTACAACAAGGAAATTTGCGACTTTATATCTGAACAGCACATAATAAGCACAAAATAAGTCCATGTAAGGCTTCTAAACCTTACTGTGGTGAAAATATATTACGATCGTACTGTAATATAGTGCAGTGATAGTAATAATTGTCGTTATGAACCGACACATAACCCACCTTTTTCTGCAGTCAGGCGTCAACTTATAAAAAAAGCATGCGCCCTAAAAGATAACATGAAAACACACACTACATGGTGCAAAAAAGTTCCCACTGGCAGGAGATACACTGGAACTAACTGCCTGGAGTCTCCAGGCCGCAAATATCATGAGGCTATTCAATGTGTATGGGACTTTAATTGCACCACACAAATTTATTTAACTTATATGTCACTCACTGGCAACCATCTAACTGAGTCCATTGTTTAATGTGTGCAAAGTCTATTGCCATCTTCTGGTACTTGTTGATTGTGTCGTAGAATGCCTTATAGGCTGCAACCAAGTGCAAAAAAACGAACTTCCGTCATCACACTCAGGTCCATGAGTGTTGCTATCTTCAATGGGAGCGTGAATCTAGCTTCAGTACCGCCGTCTTTAGGCGGGTTCTGTTAGCATAAATTTGGCATTTGTAGTCTCGCGTAGGCTGGACTTAACCTTTAGGAAATTTGATGCCGGCTGCGTTGTAAAACAGAAGGTTTCATCTCCATAGATATTCTCAAAATTGTAACAGGCCACAAGTTTTATTGTTGACATTCCAAGCACCGGAAATTCAATGGTGAAGAATGCATAATGAGCAAAAAATTGGTCCATGGACCCTGTTATTTGCAATGATAACACGATCCTAGTATTTAGATTGATTCAAATGGCGTTCATTCTTTTTAAACTATCGCAAAGCTTTGAGAACTTAAATGTTGGTCAAAATATCATAAAATCTGATTTTCTTTTAAAATAAAATTTTTCAAATATTGAATGCAATACAGTAATGCACTGGTGACCATAATTAATGCGCCCCTGTTCATAGCCTTCTACAAGACATATCTATGAGCTAAAACTCAACCAAATTCGGTAAAAATACTCAAACGTGCGAATGCGATTTCCTAAAGAACAATATTGGTTTCAAAAATTCCCACCAAGGGCTACTTTAGCACTATGAAGGGTGAATTGAGTTGGTGTGGATCACGGTGGTGTGAGTTGTCAAAACACGCGAAAGCGATTTCCTCAAAAGCAATACTGGTTTTCAAAATTCCCACCATGAGCTACTTTAGCTCTATGAGGAGTAAACACAGTGGTATGAGTTGTCAAAACATGCGAAAACGATTTCCTCAAAAGCAATACTGGTTTTCAAAATTCCCACCATGAGCTACTTTAGCTCTATGAGGAGTAAACACAGTGGTATGAGTTGTCAAAACATGCGAAAGCGATTTCCTCAAAAGCAATATTGGTTTTCAAAATTCCCACAATGAGCTACTTTAGCTCATGAGGAGTAAACACAGTGGTATGAGTTGTCAAAACATGCGGAAGCGATTTCCTTAAAAGCAATATATGTTTCAAAAAGTCCCACCAGGGGCTAGTTTAGCACTATGAGGGACAAATGTGGTAGTGTGAATTGTCAAAGCATGCGGAAGCGGTTTCCTCAAAAGCAATAATGGTTTCAAAAATTCCCACCAGGGGCTACTTTAGCACTATGAGCTGTGAGTTGTCCAAACATGCGGAACCGATTTCCTCAAAAGCGATATTGGTTTTAAAAATTCCCGCCAGGGGTTACTTTAGAGCTATAAGCAGTGATGAATGCTGCGGTATGGCTTGTATGGCGTCACCAGACCATTAGAACTGGAGGAATAATTAAAATAAAGTCTTATGCATTCAACAAAAAATTGTAACACTTTGCTTGGTAAATTTCAGTTTCTGCCAAACCTTGGAACAAATTAGTGCTTCTGCGAATGCTGCTCTATAACAGTGGGGTTCAAGGGCTATAGAATATAGTATATAGATACTTCCATAGCCCTGGAGAAATTCGCAGTCCACCGCAATGTTCCGAGTCATGCGGCCAATTTTTCGCCCTACTGATTCTCCGAGTAGATCTTTCCAGGTTATAACGAGTAGCGCTCGTAAGCAAATATTATTTGCGGGCGTTGCAATATTCTTTGTTATACTGTCATTTTAGTTATGGTAACGCAGATTAATTTTTTCCCCCGTTTTAAAACTCATTAACGGGAAAATTATTTTTTGTCAGACCGATAAATACATTATTCAAGAATTATTAGAAATACCCTTTTCAAGCAGAAATTTAGCAAACAATATAAAAAAATCTGATGTGGGCAGCACATGACTTTCCTTATATAATGCAATGAATTTACTACTTTTACAGTTTAAAAAATGTTATTCTTATAGTAGATACTTATATTCTTTCCAAGGTATTGAATTTTCTTCAATTATTCGTCATTTTTATCCATTTGGCGAGATTTTCGTCAATTTGGTAGCATTTAAAAAAGTCGCCAAGTTGGCGACATTCCGCCAAATTCGTCGCCAAAATTTCGCCAAGCGTTATGGACGGAGAAATAAGTTATTCTTACAATAGATAAATGACTATTAGCGTTCAAACACAAAAGTATTACTCATCAAAGTATCTTTTCTCGTGAATGGAACGAGTTAGATCCCCGAAAATGATATCACCAAATTTATCGCATGATATTACATATGAAAATGAACATGTTTCTTAAGAGTTAATATTTTTTTTATTTTACTTGATTTTTTGATAAATTTATTTGAAAAATGTGCAATATCTCGAGAACGGTTAATACCATCGTCTTACAATTTATGTCAATCGTTTTCTAAGGAAAAATTACACAAGAAATGTCTATTTGCGTAACTTTATTGAAGGTTTTGATTTTTTGATGATTTTTTCAAAATTTCACTCGAAAATTTAGGAGGGTTCTGAAAACTCGATTGTGTTTAAAAATAATAGACTTCCAGTATTCACGGATTTTAATTTTTGTACCAAATTTCATTCGAATCGCTCCATTCATTCGTGAGATATCGTCTCCAAAGGCTCACTGACACACACACACTTTCACACACACACACACACACACACTTTCACACAGACACTTTCACACACACACACACACACACGCACACGCACAGACTCACCTCAAAAATGTTCGATTCGTGATCAGGGATGCTTGAAACGTGCTCTCCCGTCGAAAACTCGAATTCGAATTTTCGACCCCGTCACAATACTTTCCTTATACATTATGCATATAAGGAAAGTAAAAATATGATTTGTACCAATGGTTAACAGGATGTTGAAATCTGAACAAATTATTTTGCTGCCCTTGCTTACTATTTTCTAAAAATAAGAATATTTGGAGGTTTTATAATTTAAAATTTTCATAATTTTAATTATTGCATTGAAAAGATTTAGAATTTGAAGTTTTTTTCATCGTTGGAATTAAATTTAACATTTCCTGAAATATGGATACATTTTCGCCACAAAATCCCTGCCCTGGTTACAATGAATAACACAACAGTAGTAATATTATTTATTATCATTACTATTATCGCCTTGAAATCCCTTGAGTATTGCAGTGCGATTAACAATGCAGGGAGGGGGGGTAATACGCATTTCTAGATGACCTACATTCTAGAATAGAATTTACCACTAGTGTAAGTGGTGAATGTGGTGGTTTGAGTGATCAAAAGATGCGGAAGCGACTTCCTCAAGAACAATATAAGTTTCAAAATTTTCCACCAGGGGTTATTTTAACTCTTGAGTATTAAAAATGGGTAAAATTTTCACACGACACAACTTCTTATGGGTAAATTATGAATTTATAGATATATTAGGGATGTTTTGTGGTATTTCTGTTTAAAGACAAATGAAGCAGTTTTTGCAACTTTGGGCCTAAAATAAAGCAGGTTTTGCATTGGTTGCCACATTTCAAAAACTAAAATTTACTCAGAAAAACTGTGAAAATTATGGATCACCCTTCATGTTTAAGTTTGTTTCTGTTTCATTTTTCTGACACATTGCGAAATCTTGCATTTTTAGTGCATTTTACCACCCTTCAGTGCCAAATCTCTAAAAAAAAAATGTTTATTGAAATCAAATACATGTAAAATAGTTTTGTTCAAATAAAATGTCCATAAAAAATTTCTCAAACTCTTGTCTGTATGAATATGAAAAATATATGTTTCGTCAGTTTAGCAGCATAAAAGATTATAAATTTTCACAATTTCGGAAGCCTCCTTCTTCAGGATAAAAATACAAATCACCAGTACCAACAAAGATGATGAAGTCACCTTTTTAACTTTGTTGGTTTTGGTACTCTGTCTTTTTATCCTGAAGAAGAAGCTGTTCATTGTCACCACAATTGTTTGAAACTTCTCATTAACCTTTTGTATGCTGTTAAACTAACAAGGTTATTTTTTTGCAAATCCATAAAAATAATTATGCATCAATCACTCAACTTTTCCTTAGTGAAAAATTAAAATTTAGTACATTTATTACAATCTTAATAGCAACCTAAAAATTTATAACGCACCGAACTTAATTCGAAATGGTAGGAGAAGGAGGGTACGGTCCCTGTGGATGCCTCCCCCACTGGGTTCCGGTCTAAATTGGGTGGCACTTCCCGACCGTCCAAACAGTTACCTTACACCTTTCTGGTAGGTCAGACGGTCTGGGTCTCAACAACAACAACAAAGAAAATGCAATACCAATAAAGATTCCAGGTAAGAGATTACGAAACAATGTAATTAAAAATGTGTATTCTGTCGATTGAAGGAAATGAAATAAAAAATTTGTAATGTATGCATTACATATTATAACAGTTACGAACATCTAAATGTAATACACCATTACTGACTTATAAAAATCGGATTGCAAAATAGGGAACTTAACTAATTTTGATAGTAAATTATGATAATTGAAGGGAAGAGAGCTCCGGGTGTAACTTTCTTAACACCGCCTCAAATTTGCGAAAGTTTCGTAGATATAATAAAACTCAATCGATTCAAATAAAATTTTGTATATAGCTTGAACTAATCCTGTTTCAGTTTATGGCGATGCCCAAATTTTAAATCTCAATCTATGTACTGTTCTTGGAGGTTCTTGGAGGTTCATTGGAGGTCAAAGTTTAATGTTAAGTCTATGGGTAAAAGTTGATTTAAAATAATTCGCCAAACATACTTTTCTACTTGTTTGATATTTTACAAGTGTACAAACAAAACTCATTTCAAAAATGTTGGATTTCTTATGATAGACTAAAATATTACAAATGCACCACAACTTATAAATTTCATGAATAACCGAATATTATATATAATTACTAACACAGATTTAAATGGCTTCGAGAAAAAAAGAACATAAAGTGTTTTTAAACAAATCTGCTGGATTTGATCACGGAGCAAAAATTTAGAAAGAATTTTAAACTTTGTACATTCGTAATTACTCAAAGGCGATGCAAGCATTACACCTTATACAATTCATGAATAGCCTAAAATAAAATATTACTCACTCAGTTGTAGCGTATTTCAAGAAGAATAAAAGCACATTAGTTGGGAGTTCAAAAATAGTTAAAACCTACTCTACATAAACAAGAGCGAGGAAGATATCCAGTCCTCTCTGAACTCCCACAAAACAAAAATATATATCCTTAACGGAGAACTTACCGTTTGGGCCTCTTCCCACAACAATGCTCAAGACTTGCCGGGCAGACCGAGTAAGTACTCCGGTTTGCAAACCGGAAGAGCCGCCAGGGAACAGGTAAAAACAGTCGATTCACCTGGAGGTGGTAAAAAAAGAAGTTCAAGACCTTGATTTGGAAGTCACGGTCATTGAACTGTCTCGGCCCAGTGGGGTCATTACCGTGCCTGGATGCCTTATGAACAGATTTATCGCGCTTTTTGCGATATTGTTTTATCAGGATTATATAAGGTTGAGTGAATCCCTGATGGTTTTTGTGGCTGTAAATACGTTGAGGTATGTAAATATGCAGATAGGAGAAGAACGGCGCGCGTGGTAAAAGGATAAATATTGACAGTAGATACTGTCTGTTAATAGATGCACAGATCATTTTAAAATATAATAGTATTTCGTTTTTCTCCTGTTAAGAATATCGCGAGCAGAGATGAACGCAGTATATAATTATCCAGAGATACTATCAGTCCGGTCGAGGGATAAATGACTTGACAAGCACAGCTTGGTAAATTTAATATTATTTATTAAAACATAATTAAGCAATTAGACGCGGACTTTTATTTGAATCAGAACACGCTTGAATTCTCACTGTGTAACGCTCTTAAAAAAAACAATAAGCACTTCTCCGAAGTGGTTTCTATAACCATTGCCAATTCCAATATAAATACTCGATTAAGTTGGTGGTCTCGGACTGGGAAGAAAAAAACAACCCGTGCTCTTTTAATTACGACAACCTCCTTTATCTTACAAGATCTTTTGAGTTATGTACAGTCTTAGCAGTGTAACTTTAAAACACTTCATTCAATTTCAGAGCCAGGTGAGATCCAATATTTCTGTTGATCTATCACGAGAGATCAACAATAACATGAATTGTTAAAGTGAAAACAAGAACGTAAACAAATATGTTACTTTAATAGCAGCAAAAAACTGTTTGTCAGCGAAAATTTCTATCTCATAACATACCAGCATGTTTTTGAATAACTATCTATGTGTGGGTATCTGTTTAGCCTACTTACGTGGCCACAAAACTAAAAGTATCTTTGTCGCCCAATCACCTTTTCGTCGTCTATATTGTTTAAAATGTCCCTATCAGATTTCTAAAGCATTAGTGAATTCAACTTATGCTGTGAATGAGCGGAACTTAAATCTGATGTTAGGAGTTTAAGTTTAGAAAATTATCTTTCAAATGCTTCTTGTGAGTATAACAGTGTTAATAATGCTTTCAATGCTAAAAATAACGACTTATATGCTTGCGCATAGAAGGGAAATTTGCAGAGTCCACTTCAATGATGATTGAGCTGGCAATTCCGTCTCAATAACTTCAACTGTAAATCGTCGATTATCCAGTACAAAGATCCGTGGTTCGATTCCCGGTTGGAGCAGCAAGGTTCTTTACAGCAGCGTTCAAACAAATCAACTCTGAAGATTAGTGAAATTATGTCGGTGGTCTGAAAGTAGCCCTAGTACGACTAGCAGACAGCAAAGTGGGGACCTGTTCTACCCACACGGCCTGCAGGTTTTGTTTCCCTACCACTGAGAGTCGTCCACAGACGACCCGGCTGAGGTCCAGATGAGGCATGATGATTAGAAACCATGTCGGAATTACCAAAACAGGACAAAACGCCAAGAACAGACAGTGCAGCAGATAGACCCTTAACCACGCACACCACACCCAGAGAGCAGCCGAAGAGCAGAAAATACTCAGACAGCCTCGGGGGAACCTCTCTTAACCCCTAGTATAGTACGACTAGCACGATATCAGTGGACTCTGGTAGATTTCAAATCAGGATCACAAAAAACCACTCAGAAAGCGAACCTGGAGGATAAAAATAGCTGCAGGGGGCTCACCTGAGATAAAAAAAAGTAGGAGGTCATCAGTCATATTGTCAGTTAAATGTCAATCTTACATTAGAAAATGTAGACTACAGAGTCCGATTCGGCGATAAGAGCTTGCAATAAGAGCTTGCAATCCGTGGTTCGACTCCAGTTTGGGAAAGCATGGTTCTTTGAAAATTACTTAAGCACATTCAGCAAACAATACAATCTTTGCATTCTGTCCATCATGATGCCTGATGGTACTTCGATACTCTACATTACAATCATCATCTTCAAAAATCATAAAATCCCAGTGTTGAGACGTCTAATTCGCTTCCCCTACTTTACCTACTTTTTCAAATTCATCTTGGAGTGAGAGTCTCAATTTTGTCCATTTGCTTTCAAAATCATTCAATTAAGTTTTCAGTTAAATTTCAGGCCTCGGTATATTATTTTTAAAACACAGCTGTGTTTTTCCGGTACAGTTTCTGAAACATTTTCTTTAGGTTAGAGAAAAATTATTGTGTCTAAGCAGCTGACATCGGCTGCAAGTGCACCATGCTCTCGTAAACGAAGAACTACACCATGAAGATTGTTATACACATTAATGCAGTAACGATCTTCTGCATTACCAATGGGTTCATCATCTGCAGTTTCTGAAAGAGTCTTCTTTTCCGTCGAATTCTACTTTCTGATAGTTTCGATTGCTCATGTAGACCCTATATCTCCGCTCAGGGGATATAGAGATCCGATAAAGAGCGAAACCCCTCGACTTATGAAATGAGTTTCGGGGGCTGGCGAACGTAGCAAGCAGGGGAGCGGATCTCCTTAGTATAACAAATAATACGAGTACATACGTGATATTTATGAATATATTTATGAATATTATCAATATTATGAATATTATAATATATTGATGAATATTATCAATATTATGAATATTATAATGTATTTATGAATATTATTATTTTTTTTTTAATATTTTAATCGTAGTTTCAAAGTTTTGAAACTATCTTTTAGATTTTGCATGCAGTATAAGTAGGGAAAATTTTTACAATTTTCCCATCGCCCTGCTATTATCAACCCGCTAATGGTAAATATTGTTTACGTGACTAAAATATTTTGGTTATATTGAAATGAAGTCCTCGAAGTATTTCATGCACTGCTGGTAAAAAAAATATTTTTAGCATTTCGTTCCAGCTGGTCTGCCCGTGAGTTTATGCATCAGTTTTCTAGAAAACTATTCGGTGGATTGAAGTAAATCGCTGCTGATACACGTAATGTTGATCCCTAAATGCAGCCAATTTGACAAAAGCATCATTCAGAATTTTTGAATGATCTAAAATGAAATACAGTGAATTAATAAAATGTAAATCTAAAAATATTTTTTCCAATATTTTGATTTTTCTTTTTTAATTTTACAAAAAATTAAAAAAACATATTTTTGAAATTTTGTTGCATTTTATTTACTTCTAATTATTATTAATTCTAATTTAGATTTGCATTTAAAATAAAATAAATTATTAAAATGCAAATCTAAAAGTATTTTTCCAATACTTTGATTATTTTTTAAATAATTTTAAGAAAAATTAAAAAAAAACATAATTTTGAAATTTTGATGCATTTTATTTACTTCCAATTATTATTAATTCTGATTTATATTTATATTTAAAATGCAATAAATTATTAAAATCTAAATCTAAAAATATTTTTGCCAATACTTTTACATAATTAATACTTTTATATAAATAATTTTACGAAAAATTAGAAATTACATATTATTGAAATTTCAACCATGCGTCTATGGAAATCGCCGGCAGAAGCATTGCACCTGCTGCAGCAGGTGCAATGTTTCAGCCGGCGATTTCCATGGACGTCAATGTCTTCAAAGAGGGGTTGAACTGTTTGGGATAGGGTGTGTCAAATACCTGTCTTTTTGGGAGGTTCTTCGTTTGAGATGGACGCTGTTCCATCCGTAAGCAAAAGGGTAAATGTGTGAAACAATGTTATATATTAAAAAAAAACATTTTTTAGTCGATTTTTGTTCATTTCAACGTCCACCGTCCCCTTAAAGTAAAAGTGCACTTTCACATGCTTTCGTGTGGTTTAATCTATTCATTTTTAGCTCCTTTCTTTCTGAATTTTTAGACTGGATGAGTAATTTTCCCATCACAGAGAGAACACAACAGATTACAGCGTTCCCTGGGGGAAGACTTTTTTCTTGTCTCTTGCACGTTGATTCAACTGCAAATAGCTCTACGTACAATATCTTACAACACATTTATAAGTGAGCTTCTATGCCTTTATAATCTGTTACATCACTGAGCTAATTATATTTTACATATGCTTTAAATATTTTATCTACCTTTTGGCATGAAGTAAGTTATTTGTTGTGACGACTTCTGCTCCATTTTGTGACTGGCATAAATATCCGGCCTTGAACGGATAATACTGAAATAAAAAATTAAGACTGTACAAAGTATGAAATATTTCAGCCCTAAACCTGCTACCAAATTCCTAACAAAACAATAAAAAACTGTGCATTCGTTGATCCATTTTTCCGAGTTATAGATTATCACGAAGGAAAAATAAAATGGGGCATTTTAATTTCTTTTGTTCCGCGGGCTGGTGAAGAGGGATAAAACTTAGATAAAAAAACACTCCTTTTACTCTGTTTCACTGCTTTAAAAAATTTCATCTAAATCGATTCTGTATTTCAAGTAATATTTAGCTTGCAAGTTTATTTTGGAATCTTTAAATTTATGTACCGGAACTGTGTAAAATCGAAACTATTTCAGCCGTAAACCTGCTACTTATAAGACTTAACAAACCAGTTTTAAAAGCATCTATTCCCGTTCGGTTGTTCTCCAGTTATAAACGTTCATGGTAGACAGCTAAACAGACATAAAAAGTTTGTGATTCTGACTAATCCTCAAGGGTAATAAAACTTACATCAAAATATTAGACTTATCCTCATTACTTGAAAAAATGAACTGGTGTGTGGTTCAACTCGACTTTCTCATATCTGAATTCAATTTCTTTTCCAAATTTTACAAGAAAAAATTTGAAAAGTCGATATCGTGGGTCCAAACAGCTATAGCGTGTTACCCTTCACTTTAAAGGGCTTGAAAAAATATTTCTATTGATATCATACTTGACAATGTATCCCCTCCCCAAGGGGGTAACTTGCCCCTCAGGGGAAGCTAATAACGTTACGAACAAAAAAATTGTATCACGACAATTTTTCACATCAATGATTGAAAATATTAAGTCTCGCGATCATTTAGCCATAAATAAACCCTTTTATGCATGATTATATAAAATTTTGTTCTATGCTGCCATGTTAAAAAAATCTGATGTGGGCAGCACATGACTTTCCCTGCAGACTTAAATTCATATATTCTTTATTTCTTTAATGATTCATTAGATTGAGTTTAATTGCACCAAATAACACTAACCTTGCATTTTTAATTCAATTTTTGTTTTCATTTGGTAACTGGACATTTTTCCGATAGCGCCGTAACAAAAATGCAAGAAATCTCAAATATCTTGAGAACGGCTAGTCCTAAAGTATAATAGAGTGTGTCATATTCTTTTCCTCGTCAAAAGTTGCGTATAAAACAAGAATTTATTTGATACATTTCAGCATACGTAATCTTTTTTTTTTCAAATTTTGGCGATGTTTGCGGTCCTTTTCGTAAAAAAAGGCAGGTTCGTCTTTTCCGAATCGTACCAAAATCTAATCAACACCAGAGCATTCTACAAGTAACTGATTTAAAAAAATTTGTGAAATTTGAACAATTAGTAATTTAACTAGAGTGGATACATGAAATTTTTAAGGGCCATTTCGCAAAAAAAGGTGGGTTCTGTTTTTACGAATCTTACCAAAAACTAATCAGCACCAGGGTCTCACCCAAATGACTTACGTACCAAATTTTATGAAATTCGGTCCGTTAGTTTTTTAGTTAGAGTGGATACATACATTACACAGACAGACACACAGACAGACACACACACAGACGTCACGCTAAAAATAATTTTTTCGTATTCTAGAGGTCTCGAAACGTGTAGATCCGTCGAAAACTCGAGTTGTGGTTTTCGATATGATTCCAATGCTTTCCCTATACATTACCATGTATTGCAGGGAAAGTAAAAATATAAAATTTCGAAGTTTTCACTCGAATTTAGAAAAATTCTATCTATTTCTAGATTTTTTTTATAACAAAGCCGAATAAAGTTTCGTGAAAATCCATTAATATTTGTGGCCGCTATCGTGTGCACAAAAAATCGACCACAGACTGACAGACAAACAGACTGACTAACGGACATCACTCTAAAAATAGTCAAAGCATGTTCAGGAGATCTTGAAACATATACTGACATCAAAATATAGAATTCGAAAATTTTCGTGATACAATACTTCATACTGCATTACATAAAATGAGAAAGTAAAAATGATCAAAATCTATTAAATGGTTCAAGGGATATTGAAGTTAAAAACACTCACTTAAATTTTCCCTTAATATATCAGATTAGCTAATATTAATGATCACAGATATAATTTTAAACAAAATTATACAGTGACGCCCACTCATAACGAGTTCGGTTACTACGTATTCGTTACTACAATTTTATTCCGTCCCCTTAGATCTGCAATATCACAGGCATATTAAATAAATTATATATTGCGAACTATAAAATGCTCAGATATAGGCTACAAAATTTTTAATCCTGGGCTGAGAATGGAATCCGATTTATTGCGTTTCAATCCCTGGGTAGTGATCAGAAACAATTAAAACCGAGTGGCCAGAGTACTGTGTATTGAAAGAAAAAATCACTGTCCTCGCTGGCAAACAGTTTCCAGCGCTCTTCCATGGTGATAAAAGTAAGGAGTTAGGAGTTGAAACTTCATATCTTCATAATAAGAAAATGTCAATATCCTTTGAGACAATCATTCAGGTGGCGCTAGGATAAGATAAATAGCCCTGCATTGCATGCATTTCAATGGCGAAAGGCCTAAAATATTTATTTAAACTACCAATTTTATAAAAAAAAATTATTAAGGCAATGCCAGTTAGAACTGAAACAATAAAAAATATTCCTACGTATTCAAAATTATTTAACCTTTCAATTTATTTTTGTCTCCCTATATTCTGTATTATGTCTTACAACTATGAAAAAGTACTGATTAATTATTCTCATAATAAGGGAACCCTTAATTTAAAAAGAATCGAAAACACAAATACTAAATACTACGCTTTTCCTTTGTGTCATCTAACAATAGCAACTACTTTGCTAACACTAGCGACATCTAGATATAATTCTCAAAGCATTATGGGATTTTCAAGCGTTTCATCAATAGGAGTTTCATCCCCTTCTTTCTAACTCCATGGTCTGTAATTATCGTGTGATGCATTAAAAAAAAGCAGACGATATTTATAATATACTTTTAATAGTATATAAGTGCCAATTAACTAAAATAAATCCAACTATTCCAATCTCTCACTACATTATACGATTTTGATATTTGATGTGTCCAACATTCCGATCACTTTGTATTAGCAACAAAACTAAATGAGAGTTATACAATTATAGAGAGTTATGGTAATAGATGAACTAAAACAATATGGAACATTAATGCATGACAATGTTGAGCGAAGCCCTTCACTCCAGATATATATATTTTTTTAAATCGCTAAATACCCTTCTTTGAACTGCTATCTTACATAGAATAAGTGCGAGCAAATCCGGTTCTTAATTTTTAGCATAGCATCATTCATCTTATTTAAATAGTCACGCACAGAAGATCTAATATCCATGCACCTCACGTATTATGGAGCATCGTGACACCACATGCTGCCTTTCACCACCGACTCATCTCATTAATTTAAATTTCTTGACTGCTCTTTGAGCAATAACGAATTTAGTCAGAATTTAGTCAAACGAATTTAGTTAAACGAATTTAGTCAAACGAATTTAGTCAAACAAAGAGATCCAAGTTTTTCATATTTTGTACATAGTAAGTACACTTTCTGCGTTATACAGACTAGTTTAATTTTTTCCTTTTAAAACATTTGTGGTCTAATAATTCTCGATTAGATGCGATAACAGACTCTGACTGGTTGCTATGACGATTTCCAAGTCGTTTTGATTTAAATTAAGCGCAACCTTAGCTTTAACCTTAACACATTCAATGACTTGATGTAAATAGATCGTTTGTTATACGTATGAACAAAAAAATCTATACTCGTGGCAAAACTAACTTGACTGTAGACAGGTATAAAAAGTTTCAAAACCCTTCGCTAAAGTATATACTTCATATATTAAACGCTATTAATAATCAAAAACTAAACTGGATGTAATGTGAATAAATAAAATTCTCAATTATTTAAAATTATCTATAAATTTTAAAATATTGATACATAAATTATTCACATAAATTTTAAAATTACATGACTAATGTAAAAAATCTGATGTGGGCAGAACATGACTTTCCCTGCAGAATTATAGCCACGTTATCTTAATTTTAATTAAATTTATTTCACTTTTAATGCAATTTTCGTTCTCATTTGATAACCGGACGTATTTTCAAAGGTGATGTAGAGAAAATACGAAAAACTAAAATATCTCGAGAACGGCTAGTCCTAGTGTAATGGGGTTGGTCTTATTCTTTTCTTTGCTGAAAATTACGTATTAAACAAGCATTTAATGGGTATATTTGAGCATACGTAGTTCTTTAGTTCAGATTCTGAAGATTTTTGCGGACCATTTTGCAAAAAAGGCAAGTTATTTTTTTCCAAATCGTACCAAAATCTAATCAGTACCAGGGTGATCCACATGTGACTCATCTGCCGAATTTTGTGAAATTCGGTCCATTAGTTTTTCAGTTAGAGTGAATACAAGGTTTTGTTGGCCATTTCGCAAAAATAGGCGAGTTCTTTTCTCACAAATCGTACCCAAAACTGATCAACACCAGACTTGCCCACAAGTAACTTACCTACCAAATTTTGTGAAATTCGCTCCATTAGTTTTTTAGTTAGAGTGCATACAAAATCAACACAGACAGGCAGACAGACAAACAGACACACAGACACACACACACAGACGTCACGCTAAAAATGGCATTTTCGTATTCTAGAGGTCTCGAAACGTGTAGATCCGTCGAAAACTCGAGTTGTGATTTTCGGCATGATTCCAATACTTTCCCTATACATTACCATGTTGTTGTTGTTGTTGTTGTTGAAACCCAGACCGTCCGACCTACCAGAAAGGTGTAAGGTAACTGTTTGGACGGTCGGGAAGTGCCACCCTATTTAGACCGGAACCCAGTGGGGGAGGCATCCACAGGGACCGTACCCTCCTTCCCCTACCACCAACCTCTCGGAAGGACTTTCGGACCCGCATGTTTAACGTGATCGTACTCCGCATGTATTGCAAGGAAAGTAAAATCTGATATGGGCAGCATATGACTTTCTCTGCAGACTTATATACACGTTCTCTTTATTTTAATTAAATTTATTTCCCTTTTAATTCAATTTTCTTTCTCATTCGGTAACCGGACTTATTTTCAAAGGGGGAGTAGGGAAAATACGAAAAACTAAAATATCTCGAGAAAGGCTAGTCCTAGTGTAATGGGGTTGGTCTCATTCTTTTTGTCGTTAAAAATTACGTATTAAACGAGAATTTAATGGATATATTTGAGTATACCTAGTTCTTTAGTTTAGATTTTGACAATTTTTGCTGGCCATTTTGCAAAAAAAGGCAGATTATTTTTTTCTGAATCGTACCAAAATCTAATCAGCACCAGGGTAACCCACAAGTGACTCATCTACCGAATTTAGTGAAATTCGGTCCCTTAGTGTTTCAGTTAGAGTGGATACAAGCTTTTGTGGGCCATTTCGCAAAAAAAAAAAAGGCGGGTTCTTTTATCCCGAATCGTACTCAAAAGTAATCAGCATCAGATTCGCCCACAAGTGACTTACCTACCACATTTTATGAAATTCGCTCCATTAGTTTTTTAGTTAGAGTGCATACAAAATCAACACAGACAGGCAGACAGACAAACAGACACACAGACACACACACACAGACGTCACGCTAAAAATGGCATTTTCGTATTCTAGAGGTCTCGAAACGTGTAGATCCGTCGAAAACTCGAGTTGTGATTTTCGGCATGATTCCAATACTTTCCCTATACATTACCATGTTGTTGTTGTTGTTGTTGTTGAAACCCAGACCGTCCGACCTACCAGAAAGGTGTAAGGTAACTGTTTGGACGGTCGGGAAGTGCCACCCTATTTAGACCGGAACCCAGTGGGGGAGGCATCCACAGGGACCGTACCCTCCTTCCCCTACCACCAACCTCTCGGAAGGACTTTCGGACCCGCATGTTTAACGTGATCGTACTCCGCATGTATTGCAAGGAAAGTAAAATCTGATATGGGCAGCATATGACTTTCTCTGCAGACTTATATACACGTTCTCTTTATTTTAATTAAATTTATTTCCCTTTTAATTCAATTTTCTTTCTCATTCGGTAACCGGACTTATTTTCAAAGGGGGAGTAGGGAAAATACGAAAAACTAAAATATCTCGAGAACGGCTAGTCCTAGTGCAATAGGGTCGGTCTTTTTCTTTTTTTCTCTAAAAATTACGTATTAAACAAGCATTTAATGGATATATTTGAGCATACGTAGTTCTTTAGTTTAGATTTTGACGATTTTTACGGGTCAATTTGCAAAAAAAGGCAGGTTATTTTTTTTCGAAGGATACCAAAATCTAATCAGCACCAGGGTGACCCACAAATGACTCATCTGCCGAATTTTGTGAAATTCGGTCTATTAGTTTTTCAGTTAGAGTGGATACAAGCTTTTTGGGCCATTTTACAAAAATAGGCGGGTTCTTTTATCCCGAATCGTACCCAAAACTAATCAGCACCAGACTCGCCTGCAAGTGACTTACCTACCAAATTTTGTGAAATTCGGTCCATTAGTTTTATAGTTAGAGTGGATACAAAATCTGCACAGACAGACAGACAGACACACAGACACACACACAGACGTCAAGCTAAAAATGGTTTTTTCGTGTTCTAGAGGTCTCGAAATGTAGATCCGTCGAAAACTCGAGTTGTGATTTTCGGCATGATTCCAATACTTTCCCTATACATTACCATGTATTGCAGGGAAAGTAACAAAATATCTTCTATTTTGCGCATATTCTCTCGTGCTATTTTAAACACATCTTCATATTTCCAAAACATTAACAATTTTCAGCGTTTTTAAACAGATTAGGATACAATGTAGAAATAAAGGGCAACTTTTAATCAAAACAGATAATGGTTCGATTATTATAATAAAATCGCCACTATAATATTTATAAAATAAAAAGAAAAAAAAACTGATGCGGGCAGCACCTGACTTTCCCTACATTATGTAATAATTTTACTTATGTTACGGCAAAATTTTGATGTACAAGATACACAATATTTTTAGCTTTAAACTGTACATTAATCTTTGACACTTTCCTTGATGACAACATACATGTAAATATACTTTGAGGTATGAAATTAACTAATATTTCACGCAAATTGAACTTGGTAATCAGTAAAATGTTGGCAGCACAGGACTTTCCCTACAGAATCAAATTTATTTTCTCCTTCATAATCCATTAAATTGAGTTTAATTGCTCAAAATAACATGAATAATTATTTGATATTACACTGAATTTGATGTTTTATTTAATTTTCCTTTTTTTCATTTGGCAATTGGACGTATTTTCAAATAGGCAACATGGCAAAAAAAAAAAAAAAAAAAAAAATATCTCGAAAACGGTTAGTGTTAATGTTGTGGAGTTGGTCTTATTATTTTCGTCACGAAAATTACGTATAAAACAAGCATTTAATTGATACATTTGAGCATATGTAGTCTTTTATTTTAGATTTTGACGATTTTTGCGGGCCATTTGCAAGAAAAAAGGCAAGTTCCTTTTTACTTTCCCTGCAATACATAGTAATGTATAGGGAAAGTATTGGAATCATGCCGAAAATCACAACACGAGTTTTCGACGGATCTACACGTTTCGAGACCTCTAGAATACGAAAAAACCATTTTTAACTTAACGTCTGTGTGTGTGTGTGTCTGTCTGTCTGTCTGTCTGTCTGTCTGTCTGTCTGTGTGTCTGTCTGTGCAGATTTTGTATCCACTCTAACTGAAAAACTAATGGACCGAATTTCACAAAATTTGGTAGGTAAGTCACTTGTGGGCGGGGCAGGAACTGATTAGTTTTGGGTACAATTCGGGATAAAAGAACCCGCCTTTTTGTGCGAAATGGCCCGCAAAAGCTTGTATCCACTTTAGCTAAAAAACTACTGGACCGAATTTCACAAAATTCGGTAGATGAGTCACTTGTAAGTCATCCTGGTGCTGATTAGATTTTGGTACGATTCGGAAAAAAAATAACCTGCCTTTTCTTACAAAATGGCCCACAAAAATCATCAAAATCTAAACTAAAGAACTACGCATGCTCAAATATACCCATTAAATGCTTGTTTAATACGTAATTTTTAATGAAGAAAAGAATAAGACCAACCCCATTACACTAGGACTAGCAGTTCTCGAATTATTTAAGATTTTTCGTATTTTCTCTACGCCACCTATGAAATTAAGTCCGGTTACCGAATGAGAAAGAAAATTGAATTAAAAGTGAAATAAATTTAATTAAAATAAACAGAACGAGGATATAAAGTCTGCAGAGAAAGTCATGTGCTGCCCACATCAGATTTTTTACTTTCCCTGCAATACATGGTAATGTATAGGGAAAGTATTGGAATCATGCCGAAAATCACAACTCGAGTTTTCGACGGATCTACACGTTTCGAGACCTCTAGAATACGAAAAAACCATTTTTAACGTGACGTCTGTGTGTGTGTCTGTCTGTCTGTCTGTCTGTCTGTCTGTCTGTGTGTCTGTCTGTGCAATGTATGTATCCACTCTAATTCAAAAACTAATGGACCGAATTTCATAATATCTGGTAGGTAAGTCACTTGGGTATGACCCTGGTGCTGATTAGTTTTTGGTACGATTCGTAAAAACAGAACCCGGTTTTTTTGCGAAATGGCCCGTAAAAATTCCATGTATCCACTCTAGCTAAAATACTAATTGACCAAATTTCACAAAATTTGGTGGATAAGTTACTTGTACGATACTCTGGTGCTGATTAGATTTTGGTATTTATCGGAAAAGAACAACCTGGCTTTTTATACGAAATGGTCCGCAATAATGTCATGTATCCACTCTAACGAAACTATTAATTGGCCAAATTTCACAAAATTTGATAGATAAGTTACTTGGGGAATACTCTGGTGCTGATTAGATTTTGGTATTATTCGGAAAAGAACAACCTGCCTTTTTTTACGAAATGGCGCTCAAAAATCGCAAAATCTAAAAAAAGCTACATATGTTCAAATATATCAGTTAAATCCTTGTTTTATACGTAATTTTTAATGAGGAAAATAATAAGAACAACTCTATTACTCTAGGACTAACCATTCTCGAATTATTTAAGATTTTTCGCATTTATTTATGCCACTTTTAGAAAAATGTCTAATTACCAAATAAAAACAAAAATTAAATTAAAAATGCAAATTCAGTGTTATTTTGTGCAATTAAACTCAATTTGATGAATTATTAAAGAAAAAAAATATGAATTTGAGTCTGCAGGGAAAGTCATGTGCTGCCCACATCAGATTTTTCCTTTCCCTGCAATACATGGTAATGTATAGGGAAAGTATTGGAATCATGCCGAAAATCGCAACTCGAGATTTCGACGGATCTACACGTTTCGAGACCTCTAGAATACGAAAAAACTATTTTTAGCGTGACGTCTGTGTGTGTGTGTGTCTGTGTGTCTGTCTGTGTGTCTGTCTGTCTGTGTGTCTGTCTGCGCAGATTTTGTATCCACTCTACCTCAAAAACTAATGGACCGAATTTCACAAAATTTGGTAGGTAAGTCACTTGTGAGCGAGTCTGGTGCTGATTTGTTTTGGGTACGATTCGGGATAAAAGAAACCGCCTTTTTTTGTGAAAAGACCCGCAAAAGCTTGTATCCACTCTAACTGAAAAACTAATGGACCGAATTTCACAAAATTCGGTAGATGAGTCACTTGTGGGTTACCCTGGTGCTGATTGGATTTTGGTATGATTCGGAAAAAAATGACCTGCCTTTTTTTGCAAAATAGCCCGCAAAAGTTGTCCAAACCTAAACTAAAGAACTGGGTATACTCAAATATATCCATTAATTGCACAAAATAACACTGAATTTGCATTTTTAATTTAATTTTTGTTTTTATTTGGTAATTAGACATTTTTCTAAAAGTGGCATAAATAAATGCGAAAAATCTTAAATAATTCGAGAATGGTTAGTCCTAGAGTAATAGAGTTGTTCTTATTATTTTCCTCATTAAAAATTACGTATAAAACAAGGATTTAACTGATATATTTGAACATATGTAGCTTTTTTTAGATTTTGCGATTTTTGAGCGCCATTTCGTAAAAAAAGGCAGGTTGTTCTTTTCCGAATAATACCAAAATCTAATCAGCACCAGAGTATTCCCCAAGTAACTTATCTATCAAATTTTGTGAAATTTGGCCAATTAATAGTTTCGTTAGAGTGGATACATGACATTATTGCGGACCATTTCGTATAAAAAGCCAGGTTGTTCTTTTCCGATAAATACCAAAATCTAATCAGCACCAGAGTATCGTACAAGTAACTTATCCACCAAATTTTGTGAAATTTGGTCAATTAGTATTTTAGCTAGAGTGGATACATGGAATTTTTACGGGCCATTTCGCAAAAAAAACCGGGTTCTGTTTTTACGAATCTTACCAAAAACTAATCAGCACCAGGGTCTCACCCAAATGACTTACGTACCAAATTTTATGAAATTCGGTCCGTTAGTTTTTTAGTTAGAGTGGATACATACATTACACAGACAGACACACAGACAGACACACACACAGACGTCACGCTAAAAATAATTTTTTCGTATTCTAGAGGTCTCGAAACGTGTAGATCCGTCGAAAACTCGAGTTGTGGTTTTCGATATGATTCCAATGCTTTCCCTATACATTACCATGTATTGCAGGGAAAGTAAAAATATAAAATTTCGAAGTTTTCACTCGAATTTAGAAAAATTCTATCTATTTCTAGATTTTTTTTATAACAAAGCCGAATAAAGTTTCGTGAAAATCCATTAATATTTGTGGCCGCTATCGTGTGCACAAAAAATCGACCACAGACTGACAGACAAACAGACTGACTAACGGACATCACTCTAAAAATAGTCAAAGCATGTTCAGGAGATCTTGAAACATATACTGACATCAAAATATAGAATTCGAAAATTTTCGTGATACAATACTTCATACTGCATTACATAAAATGAGAAAGTAAAAATGATCAAAATCTATTAAATGGTTCAAGGGATATTGAAGTTAAAAACACTCACTTAAATTTTCCCTTAATATATCAGATTAGCTAATATTAATGATCACAGATATAATTTTAAACAAAATTATACAGTGACGCCCACTCATAACGAGTTCGGTTACTACGTATTCGTTACTACAATTTTATTCCGTCCCCTTAGATCTGCAATATCACAGGCATATTAAATAAATTATATATTGCGAACTATAAAATGCTCAGATATAGGCTACAAAATTTTTAATCCTGGGCTGAGAATGGAATCCGATTTATTGCGTTTCAATCCCTGGGTAGTGATCAGAAACAATTAAAACCGAGTGGCCAGAGTACTGTGTATTGAAAGAAAAAATCACTGTCCTCGCTGGCAAACAGTTTCCAGCGCTCTTCCATGGTGATAAAAGTAAGGAGTTAGGAGTTGAAACTTCATATCTTCATAATAAGAAAATGTCAATATCCTTTGAGACAATCATTCAGGTGGCGCTAGGATAAGATAAATAGCCCTGCATTGCATGCATTTCAATGGCGAAAGGCCTAAAATATTTATTTAAACTACCAATTTTATAAAAAAAAATTATTAAGGCAATGCCAGTTAGAACTGAAACAATAAAAAATATTCCTACGTATTCAAAATTATTTAACCTTTCAATTTATTTTTGTCTCCCTATATTCTGTATTATGTCTTACAACTATGAAAAAGTACTGATTAATTATTCTCATAATAAGGGAACCCTTAATTTAAAAAGAATCGAAAACACAAATACTAAATACTACGCTTTTCCTTTGTGTCATCTAACAATAGCAACTACTTTGCTAACACTAGCGACATCTAGATATAATTCTCAAAGCATTATGGGATTTTCAAGCGTTTCATCAATAGGAGTTTCATCCCCTTCTTTCTAACTCCATGGTCTGTAATTATCGTGTGATGCATTAAAAAAAAGCAGACGATATTTATAATATACTTTTAATAGTATATAAGTGCCAATTAACTAAAATAAATCCAACTATTCCAATCTCTCACTACATTATACGATTTTGATATTTGATGTGTCCAACATTCCGATCACTTTGTATTAGCAACAAAACTAAATGAGAGTTATACAATTATAGAGAGTTATGGTAATAGATGAACTAAAACAATATGGAACATTAATGCATGACAATGTTGAGCGAAGCCCTTCACTCCAGATATATATATTTTTTTAAATCGCTAAATACCCTTCTTTGAACTGCTATCTTACATAGAATAAGTGCGAGCAAATCCGGTTCTTAATTTTTAGCATAGCATCATTCATCTTATTTAAATAGTCACGCACAGAAGATCTAATATGCATGCACCTCACGTATTATGGAGCATCGTGACACCACATGCTGCCTTTCACCACCGACTCATCTCATTAATTTAAATTTCTTGACTGCTCTTTGAGCAATAACGAATTTAGTCAGAATTTAGTCAAACGAATTTAGTTAAACGAATTTAGTCAAACGAATTTAGTCAAACAAAGAGATCCAAGTTTTTCATATTTTGTACATAGTAAGTACACTTTCTGCGTTATACAGACTAGTTTAATTTTTTCCTTTTAAAACATTTGTGGTCTAATAATTCTCGATTAGATGCGATAACAGACTCTGACTGGTTGCTATGACGATTTCCAAGTCGTTTTGATTTAAATTAAGCGCAACCTTAGCTTTAACCTTAACACATTCAATGACTTGATGTAAATAGATCGTTTGTTATACGTATGAACAAAAAAATCTATACTCGTGGCAAAACTAACTTGACTGTAGACAGGTATAAAAAGTTTCAAAACCCTTCGCTAAAGTATATACTTCATATATTAAACGCTATTAATAATCAAAAACTAAACTGGATGTAATGTGAATAAATAAAATTCTCAATTATTTAAAATTATCTATAAATTTTAAAATATTGATACATAAATTATTCACATAAATTTTAAAATTACATGACTAATGTAAAAAATCTGATGTGGGCAGAACATGACTTTCCCTGCAGAATTATAGCCACGTTATCTTAATTTTAATTAAATTTATTTCACTTTTAATGCAATTTTCGTTCTCATTTGATAACCGGACGTATTTTCAAAGGTGATGTAGAGAAAATACGAAAAACTAAAATATCTCGAGAACGGCTAGTCCTAGTGTAATGGGGTTGGTCTTATTCTTTTCTTTGCTGAAAATTACGTATTAAACAAGCATTTAATGGGTATATTTGAGCATACGTAGTTCTTTAGTTCAGATTCTGAAGATTTTTGCGGACCATTTTGCAAAAAAGGCAAGTTATTTTTTTCCAAATCGTACCAAAATCTAATCAGTACCAGGGTGATCCACATGTGACTCATCTGCCGAATTTTGTGAAATTCGGTCCATTAGTTTTTCAGTTAGAGTGAATACAAGGTTTTGTTGGCCATTTCGCAAAAATAGGCGAGTTCTTTTCTCACAAATCGTACCCAAAACTGATCAACACCAGACTTGCCCACAAGTAACTTACCTACCAAATTTTGTGAAATTCGCTCCATTAGTTTTTTAGTTAGAGTGCATACAAAATCAACACAGACAGGCAGACAGACAAACAGACACACAGACACACACACACAGACGTCACGCTAAAAATGGCATTTTCGTATTCTAGAGGTCTCGAAACGTGTAGATCCGTCGAAAACTCGAGTTGTGATTTTCGGCATGATTCCAATACTTTCCCTATACATTACCATGTTGTTGTTGTTGTTGTTGTTGAAACCCAGACCGTCCGACCTACCAGAAAGGTGTAAGGTAACTGTTTGGACGGTCGGGAAGTGCCACCCTATTTAGACCGGAACCCAGTGGGGGAGGCATCCACAGGGACCGTACCCTCCTTCCCCTACCACCAACCTCTCGGAAGGACTTTCGGACCCGCATGTTTAACGTGATCGTACTCCGCATGTATTGCAAGGAAAGTAAAATCTGATATGGGCAGCATATGACTTTCTCTGCAGACTTATATACACGTTCTCTTTATTTTAATTAAATTTATTTCCCTTTTAATTCAATTTTCTTTCTCATTCGGTAACCGGACTTATTTTCAAAGGGGGAGTAGGGAAAATACGAAAAACTAAAATATCTCGAGAACGGCTAGTCCTAGTGCAATAGGGTCGGTCTTTTTCTTTTTTTCTCTAAAAATTACGTATTAAACAAGCATTTAATGGATATATTTGAGCATACGTAGTTCTTTAGTTTAGATTTTGACGATTTTTACGGGTCAATTTGCAAAAAAAGGCAGGTTATTTTTTTTCGAAGGATACCAAAATCTAATCAGCACCAGGGTGACCCACAAATGACTCATCTGCCGAATTTTGTGAAATTCGGTCTATTAGTTTTTCAGTTAGAGTGGATACAAGCTTTTTGGGCCATTTTACAAAAATAGGCGGGTTCTTTTATCCCGAATCGTACCCAAAACTAATCAGCACCAGACTCGCCTGCAAGTGACTTACCTACCAAATTTTGTGAAATTCGGTCCATTAGTTTTATAGTTAGAGTGGATACAAAATCTGCACAGACAGACAGACAGACACACAGACACACACACAGACGTCAAGCTAAAAATGGTTTTTTCGTGTTCTAGAGGTCTCGAAATGTAGATCCGTCGAAAACTCGAGTTGTGATTTTCGGCATGATTCCAATACTTTCCCTATACATTACCATGTATTGCAGGGAAAGTAACAAAATATCTTCTATTTTGCGCATATTCTCTCGTGCTATTTTAAACACATCTTCATATTTCCAAAACATTAACAATTTTCAGCGTTTTTAAACAGATTAGGATACAATGTAGAAATAAAGGGCAACTTTTAATCAAAACAGATAATGGTTCGATTATTATAATAAAATCGCCACTATAATATTTATAAAATAAAAAGAAAAAAAAACTGATGCGGGCAGCACCTGACTTTCCCTACATTATGTAATAATTTTACTTATGTTACGGCAAAATTTTGATGTACAAGATACACAATATTTTTAGCTTTAAACTGTACATTAATCTTTGACACTTTCCTTGATGACAACATACATGTAAATATACTTTGAGGTATGAAATTAACTAATATTTCACGCAAATTGAACTTGGTAATCAGTAAAATGTTGGCAGCACAGGACTTTCCCTACAGAATCAAATTTATTTTCTCCTTCATAATCCATTAAATTGAGTTTAATTGCTCAAAATAACATGAATAATTATTTGATATTACACTGAATTTGATGTTTTATTTAATTTTCCTTTTTTTCATTTGGCAATTGGACGTATTTTCAAATAGGCAACATGGCAAAAAAAAAAAAAAAAAAAAAAAATATCTCGAAAAAAAAATATCTAAAACAAGCATTTAATTGATACATTTGAGCATATGTAGTCTTTTATTTTAGATTTTGACGATTTTTGCGGGCCATTTGCAAGAAAAAAGGCAAGTTCCTTTTTACTTTCCCTGCAATACATAGTAATGTATAGGGAAAGTATTGGAATCATGCCGAAAATCACAACACGAGTTTTCGACGGATCTACACGTTTCGAGACCTCTAGAATACGAAAAAACCATTTTTAACGTAACGTCTGTGTGTGTGTGTGTCTGTCTGTCTGTCGGTCTGTCTGTCTGTCTGTCTGTCTGTCTGTCTGTCTGTGTGTCTGTCTGTGCAGATTTTGTATCCACTCTAACTGAAAAACTAATGGACCGAATTTCACAAAATTTGGTAGGTAAGTCACTTGTGGGCGGGGCAGGAACTGATTAGTTTTGGGTACAATTCGGGATAAAAGAACCCGCCTTTTTGTGCGAAATGGCCCGCAAAAGCTTGTATCCACTTTAGCTAAAAAACTACTGGACCGAATTTCACAAAATTCGGTAGATGAGTCACTTGTAAGTCATCCTGGTGCTGATTAGATTTTGGTACGATTCGGAAAAAAAATAACCTGCCTTTTCTTACAAAATGGCCCACAAAAATCATCAAAATCTAAACTAAAGAACTACGCATGCTCAAATATACCCATTAAATGCTTGTTTAATACGTAATTTTTAATGAAGAAAAGAATAAGACCAACCCCATTACACTAGGACTAGCAGTTCTCGAATTATTTAAGATTTTTCGTATTTTCTCTACGCCACCTATGAAATTAAGTCCGGTTACCGAATGAGAAAGAAAATTGAATTAAAAGTGAAATAAATTTAATTAAAATAAACAGAACGAGGATATAAAGTCTGCAGAGAAAGTCATGTGCTGCCCACATCAGATTTTTTACTTTCCCTGCAATACATGGTAATGTATAGGGAAAGTATTGGAATCATGCCGAAAATCACAACTCGAGTTTTCGACGGATCTACACGTTTCGAGACCTCTAGAATACGAAAAAACCATTTTTAACGTGACGTCTGTGTGTGTGTCTGTCTGTCTGTCTGTCTGTCTGTCTGTCTGTGTGTCTGTCTGTGCAATGTATGTATCCACTCTAATTCAAAAACTAATGGACCGAATTTCATAATATCTGGTAGGTAAGTCACTTGGGTATGACCCTGGTGCTGATTAGTTTTTGGTACGATTCGTAAAAACAGAACCCGGTTTTTTTGCGAAATGGCCCGTAAAAATTCCATGTATCCACTCTAGCTAAAATACTAATTGACCAAATTTCACAAAATTTGGTGGATAAGTTACTTGTACGATACTCTGGTGCTGATTAGATTTTGGTATTTATCGGAAAAGAACAACCTGGCTTTTTATACGAAATGGTCCGCAATAATGTCATGTATCCACTCTAACGAAACTATTAATTGGCCAAATTTCACAAAATTTGATAGATAAGTTACTTGGGGAATACTCTGGTGCTGATTAGATTTTGGTATTATTCGGAAAAGAACAACCTGCCTTTTTTTACGAAATGGCGCTCAAAAATCGCAAAATCTAAAAAAAGCTACATATGTTCAAATATATCAGTTAAATCCTTGTTTTATACGTAATTTTTAATGAGGAAAATAATAAGAACAACTCTATTACTCTAGGACTAACCATTCTCGAATTATTTAAGATTTTTCGCATTTATTTATGCCACTTTTAGAAAAATGTCTAATTACCAAATAAAAACAAAAATTAAATTAAAAATGCAAATTCAGTGTTATTTTGTGCAATTAAACTCAATTTGATGAATTATTAAAGAAAAAAAATATGAATTTGAGTCTGCAGGGAAAGTCATGTGCTGCCCACATCAGATTTTTCCTTTCCCTGCAATACATGGTAATGTATAGGGAAAGTATTGGAATCATGCCGAAAATCGCAACTCGAGATTTCGACGGATCTACACGTTTCGAGACCTCTAGAATACGAAAAAACTATTTTTAGCGTGACGTCTGTGTGTGTGTGTGTCTGTGTGTCTGTCTGTGTGTCTGTCTGTCTGTGTGTCTGTCTGCGCAGATTTTGTATCCACTCTACCTCAAAAACTAATGGACCGAATTTCACAAAATTTGGTAGGTAAGTCACTTGTGAGCGAGTCTGGTGCTGATTTGTTTTGGGTACGATTCGGGATAAAAGAAACCGCCTTTTTTTGTGAAAAGACCCGCAAAAGCTTGTATCCACTCTAACTGAAAAACTAATGGACCGAATTTCACAAAATTCGGTAGATGAGTCACTTGTGGGTTACCCTGGTGCTGATTGGATTTTGGTATGATTCGGAAAAAAATGACCTGCCTTTTTTTGCAAAATAGCCCGCAAAAGTTGTCCAAACCTAAACTAAAGAACTGGGTATACTCAAATATATCCATTAAATGCTGATTTAATACGTAATTTTTAACGACGAAAAGAATAGTACCAACCCCATTACACTAGGACTAGCCGTTCTCGAAATATTTTAGTTTTTCGTACTTTCCCTACTCCACCTTTGAAAATAAGCCCGGTTACCAAATGAGAACGAAAATTGAATTAAAAGTGAAATAAATTTAATTAAAATAAGCAGAACGTTAATATAAGTCTGCAGGGAAAGTCATGTGCTGCTCACATCAGATTTTTACTTTCCCTGCAATACATGGTAATGTATAGGGAAAGTATTGGAATCATGCAGAAAATCGCAACTCGAGTTTTCGACGAATCTACACGTTTCGAGACCTCTAGAATACGAAAAACCCATTTTTAGCGTGACATCTGTGTGTGTGTCTGTGTGTCTGTCTGTCTGTGTGTCTGTCTGTGTGTCTGTCTGTGCAGATTTTGTATCCACTCTAATTAAAAAAGTAATTGACCGAATTTCATAAAATGTGGTAGGTAAGTCACTTGTGGGCGAATCTGATGCTGATTACTTTTGAGTACGATTCGGGATAAAAGAACCCGCCTTTTTTTTTTTTGCGAAATGGCCCACAAAAGCTTGTATCCACTCTAACTGAAACACTAAGGGACCGAATTTCACTAAATTCGGTAGATGAGTCACTTGTGGGTTACCCTGGTGCTGATTAGATTTTGGTACGATTCAGAAAAAAATAATCTGCCTTTTTTTGCAAAATGGCCAGCAAAAATTGTCAAAATCTAAACTAAAGAACTAGGTATACTCAAATATATCCATTAAATTCTCGTTTAATACGTAATTTTTAACGACAAAAAGAATGAGACCAACCCCATTACACTAGGACTAGCCTTTCTCGAGATATTTTAGTTTTTCGTATTTTCTCTACGCCACCTTTGAAAATAAGTCCGGTTACTGAATGAGAACGAAAATTGCATTAAAAGTGAGATAAATTTAATTAAATAAAGAGAACGTGAATATAAGTCTTCAGGGAAAGTCATGTGCTGCCCACATCAGATTTTTCTTATCGTTTCTTAAGCATTAGGACAAGTCAGAAGTCTACCAAATTTTGTAAAATTCCATCTACCAAATTTTGTAAAATTTGGTCAATTATTACTTTCCCTGCAATACATGGTAATGTATAGGGAAAGTATTGGAATCATGCCGAAAATCACAACTCGAGTTTTCGACGGATCTACACGTTTCGAGACCCCTAGAATACGAAAAAACCATTTTTAGCGTGACGTCTGTGCGTGTGTCTGTGTGTCTGTCTGTCTGTCTGTCTGTCTGTCTGTCTGTGTGTCTGTCTGTGTGTCTGTCTGTCTGTCTGTGCAGATTTTGTATCCACTGTAACTAAAAAACTAATGGACCGAATTTCACAAAATTTGGTAGGTAAGTCACTTGTGGGCGGGGCTAGTGCTGATTAGTTTTGGGTACGATTCGGAATAAAAGAACCCGCCTTTTTTTGCGAAATGGCCCGCAAAAGCTTGTATCCACTCTAGCTGAAAAACTAATGAACCGAATTTCACAAAATTCGGTAGGTGAGTCACGTATAGGTCACTCTGGTGCTGATTAGATTTTGGTACGATTCGGAAAAAAATAACCTGCCTTTTTTTGCAAAACGGCCCGCAAAAATCTTCAAAATCTAAACTAAAGAACTTGGTATACTTAGATATATCCATTAAATGCCCGTTTAATACGTAATGTTTAACGACGAAAAGAATAAGACCAACCCCATTACACTAGGACTAGCCGTTCTCGAGATATTTTAGTTTTTCGTACTTTCCCTACGCCACCTTTGAAAATAAGCCCGGTTACCGAATGAGAACGAAAATTGAATTAAAACTGAATTACATTTAATTGAAATAAATAGAACGTGGATATGAGTGTGCAGGGAAAGTCATGTGCTGCCCACATCAGATATTTACTTTCCCTGCAATACATGGTAATGTATAGGGAAAGTATTGGAATCATGCCGAAAATCACAACTCGAGTTTTCGACGGATCTACACGTTTCAAGACCTCTAGAATACGAAAAAACCATTTTTAGCGTGACGTCTGTGTGTATGTCTGTGTGTCTGTGTGTCTGTGTGTCTGTCTGTGTGTCTGTCTGTGTGTCTGTCTGTGCAGATTTTGTATCCACTCTACCTAAAAAACTAATTGACCGAATTTCACAAAATTTTGTAGGTAAGTCACTTGTGGGCGGGGCTGGTGCTGATTAGTTTTGGGTACGATTCGGAATTAAAGAACCCGCCTTTTTTGTGAAATGGCCCGCAAAAGCTTGTATCCACTGTAGCTGAAAAACTAATGGACAGAATTTCACAAAATTCGGTAGATGAGTCACGTATAGGTCACCCTGGTGCTGATTAGATTTTGGTACGATTCCGAAAAAAATAACCTGCCTTTTTTTGCAAAATGGCCCGCAAAAATTGCCAAAATCTAAAATAAAAAACATGGTATACTCAAATATATCCATTAAATGCTGATTTAATACGTAATTTTTAACGACGAAAAGAATAAGACCAACCCCATTACACTAATACTAGCCGTTCTCGAGATATTTTAGTTTTTCGTACTTCCCCTACGCCACCTTTGAAAATAAGTCCGGTTATCGAATGAGAACGAAAATTGAATTAAAAGTGAAATAAATTTAATTAAAATAAAGAGAACGTTAATATAAGTCTACAGGGAAAGTCATGTGCTGCTCACATCAGATTTTTTTTTCAGCTGGAGTGGATACATAAAATTTTTGTGGACCTTCTCGCAAAAAAAGGCAGATCATTTTTATTCGAATCGTACCAAATTCTAATCAAAGTCCTACAAGGGACTTATTTGCCAAATTTGATGAAATTTGATCAATTAGTATTTCAGATCGAGAGAGTGGATACATACATTGTACAGACAGGCGATTTTCGACACGATTATAATACTTTCCTTATACATTACATTGTAGAGAAAGTAAAATTGGATTTCGATCACTATAATGGATTTCGGAAAATAGATAACCATCTAACCATCCTATGAAAAGCGTTTAATGTGAGTATAAATAAATAAAACCATATCGCAATGTTGTTGACATTGAATTAACAGCACTTGAATTGAAATTAGGCACCTTGTGCGACTTTTTATTCCAAACACGATGACTTATAAATACTCACGTGCAGAATCCTCATCAAAATGCAATTTGCATTTAATTCATATAATGTGAAAGAAATGACTACTGGCTAATTCTTTAACATCAAAATCCCAAACTATTACAAAAAGTACCTGATCTCGGGAATAGAACGAACTGGATATATTACTTTTTGATTTTATGTAACTTATTTTTATTTATTTGAAAAATGTGTAATATTTAGAGAACTGCTCAAGCTAATGTTCTGAAGTTTGTGTCATGCGTTTTGTAATCAAAAATTACGTATGGAATGATTGTTTATCATTATTGAAAGTCTTTATTTTTAATATTTTTTTCAACAATGAATTCGTAGGCTGGGAGGGGGGGGGGGGTGTTCCGATAATTTGATTGCGTTTAAAATCAATAAGGTTCCAGTATTCACTAGCTATTAAAAATCGTACCACACTATTTTCGAAACGCTTCATTCGTTCATAAGATATCGTGTTCAAAACTTAATAGACACACATTAACATACACACATAAGGATAATGAATTAATTGGTGTCAAAATATAAAACTATTTCTAAAAGCATCTCGAAATATAGAAAAATATGGACCTACAAATATAAAAATTGGACATATTTGACGATATTTACTACTTTTTTAATTTTGTGTAATTTTTTTGATAATTATTTTTGAAAAACGTCCGATGCAATATCTCGAGAAAGGCTCGTGTTAGACGTTCTAAAGTCTGTATCATTTAATTTTCTAATAAAAAAATTGTGTATTAAATAATTATTTATTTCACTATTATTAATTTATTTATTTATTGCACGTCCTGATTTTTTAGTGATTTTTTTTCAAAAGTTCTTTCAACATTTGTAGGGGCTTTCAAAGATTCGATCGCATTTAAAACCAAATGACTTCGAGTATTCGTTCATTAGAATATTAGTACCAATTTTTTTCGAAAAGTTCTATTCGTTCGTGAGATATCGCTTCCACAGACACACATACAGACACACACATATATATGCACATACAAATACACAAGAATACACTCAGACGTCACCTCAAAAACGTTCGATTCGGAGATGCTTGAACATTGGTCTTCCATCGAAAACTCAAAATCGAATTTTTAACCCTGCCACAACACTTCCCTATGCATTATACTATGTATATAGGGAAAGCGATATATTAAAAATATCGTCTGTTTTTTGTAGACTGGACATATAGGGAAAGTCAAAATCACTGATCAGAAAATATAATCACAAATTGAGGAAAATATGATATGTATCCAAAACCATTTCTTTGATTTACAGTAAGTTTCGTATGAAAGTATATCGACGTATCGTATACGATACATGACCGTATATGGTCTTGTATCTATACATCCGTTTCAATACACCCATCACTATTATGTATAACACCAGATCTCATCCATCATAGGTTCAAAGTTATTTCATCTAAGCTATTGAAGCAGAACAAGAAAGATTAATCATGCTTAAAGCATTGATTATGAAACACTTTCCAACTTCAATGCAATTTTATTTTAAAAAGTCGAAAATGCAATACATTCCTCGGTAATATTTTAAAACTTATCACAATACTACATTGATTTATTATATTTGAAAACTTAAACCTTCATTGAAAAAAATGAACTTCATTCAAATGACGGCATTGAAATATAAATTGCCTGGTTTAAATATCTCTAAAATGCAATACATTCCACGGTAATATTTTTAAAACTATCATAATACTACGATAATTTATTATATTTGAAAACTTCATCGAAAACAACTGAAATAAATTCAAATGACGTCATAGAAAAAATAACACGCCTGGATCTCTCTATAAAAGCAGGATTTCATTCATAACTTTCTCCATTTCATTCATCACAATACCATATAATAATTTATTTTATTTAAAAATTAAGACCATGGAGCTACAATTCATAAACTTTATGCTTAAAACTTCATCGAAAAAAATCGGCCTTCTGTTTATAAAATCAATTAATATTTCATTCATATCTGCCATGCAGACTCCATGGACTGAATTATTTTGTGTTAAAGAAATACAGTAATTCTAATACAACTCATTCTACATATTTTGCTGTTTACATTTTACATAGGTAAAAAAATAGGCTTAGTTGTAGAAATAATCAAATTTGAAAGAGAATTTAAACTCAAATATATTGTCATTGTGTTGTTTTAGTATGTAGATGTACAGAATTTAAGCAAAAATAAAGTAGTTTTAGGACGGATACAACACTCAATATGAATTAAAAAGAACTTTAAAAAATCACGATTTTGAAACAAGATGGATGCCATATATAATTTTGAAGTGGGTCATGTGATCGTTTCATATCATGGTCACGTGATCGTTTCATATAAGATGTGTAATTATTATTTTAATTTTTATTTAAAAAACTACTGAATATATTTCGCTGAATTTTTTTTATATATTTTATGGAACAATTTGACTATTACTTAAAATTTTCGAAGCAATTTGTGAATTTTAAATCCGCTTAAAAATTGTTTGAAAAATTAGGTCCCATAGGGCTCAATGTATTTCATTTTTTCAACCCGGGTTCAATCCAAAACTAATTGGGTGATTTTATTCATTTATATTCCCATAGGTCCTACAGACCGTCTGAACAACATACTAAAATTTCATTTTGATTAAGTCATTTTTACGGCAGTTATCGTGCTAACGGACAGACAGACAGAATGAACAAAGTCATAAACACTTTTCAACTTTGTTGTAAAGTGTTAAACAAAATGAACAAAGTCATAAACACTTTTCAACTTTGTTGTAAAGTGTTAAAAAGTTGTCCATGTATGCCGGTAAAGCCTTACAAACTTTCAAATATAATTTACGATACGGACACAAGAAATGGCTGACATGATGCAGTATTCAATAATGATTTCCGTGTGCTCTTATTGATGAAATGTTTTGGATGAAGCAAAAAGTTAAAATGTTTTTGATGTGAAATAGCTAAGGGCGCCGCGGTATACAGGGCAAATCATAAAAGCAGTTTGACCTTGATGAAACGGAAGTATGTGTCGGAGATGCCACAATATTGTTAGGAATATCGAACAGGAAACCATTGTTATAATTTTAAGATCTTGATCGCGTGACATTAGCGACATATTCGGTTTTCTTAGCTATAAATTTGATGAAATATCGCCAACTTGACTACTTTTAGCGAGCTCTAGAAACTTCTCGAATTTTATAGATTAGCTAAGAACTTCACGAATTAAATGCTTTATCCAGAACTTTCCACATTGGATGCAGAAGCTTGTCAATGTTCAGTTGAGCTGTTCATGTAATACGATTAAAAGTGAATTGTGAATGCGTCAGTTCGTGAAAGAAATGTGAGGAGGATGAAACGAAATTATGTAACGGAAGTGTCACTATACTTGAACTGTCAAGGTCATCATAGAACGCAACATGTGATTTTTCTTCGGATTATATATACCTTTTCAGCTATATTATAAAACAATTCTGGTAGAAAAGTGTGCAAATTTTAGATCTGCGACATCTGTACATTGAGATCTGCATTATACGCTAGTTTGCGCTAATTGCTTGCGCAGACCGCACACTTACCCGACGAAGTGACTGTAAAAGTTACAGCCAACCAAATATCTCATTGTCAATAACTTCGTCATTTGTGGTTGAATTCGGCCGAAATAAACTGCATTCTATGAATCAACCAAAACTGTATAATTCACTGCCCCCCCCCCCCCCCCACACACACAAAAAAATAAATAAATAAATAAATAAATAACCGCGAGAAACTTGAAAGCATACAAAAACATAAAAAGACATAAAAAAAACCTGTGGAAACAGTTGGATATAGACTTGAAGAGACAAGAAGACAGACTGATGCATAAATTTTAAGTAAAACCCTACCGAGGCTACCCATAAAAAAAAATCCATAAAATTTGGTGCAGCCGTTTTCCTGTGATGATCGGACAAACAGACAAATAGATGGCTATTCAATTTTATTTATAGAGATTACCGCGAACAATGCTGGGTATTTCTACTGGTGATTTAATGAAGATTTCATCTTTGCAGCATAAATGAGACTGAACCATATGGAATATAAATGTACGATAGAGCCGAATGAAGCATCTCCCTCTAGATATGCCTGCTATGCAATGATAAAACTATACTTATATAAAACATGTATCTTATATAAAACAGTTCCATTTAAAACATTCGGAAATATCGTGTTTAGATCTTAGGCTAAACAAGCTGGTTAGCATCTTTAACTCCAAAAACGAGCATCCAAAGCCGCTTTGCCGCTTCACGCAACACAAGTAATGTAACCATGTGTAAAAAATAATGATCTCGGATCATTAACTCTGGTTTATATTATTCTTGGTGGATGAATATTTCTTGGGAAGATTCTAAAATGTTGAATTTTGCATAAAGTTTCTTCGAAGGAAATTGGGAATTCGTTCTTTCAAACTATTCTGCTGGACTAATTATGTCGTCTAATCTGGAATTAAAAATAATTCGTTGGTAACAGTATTAACTGTTTGTTAAATATATCAACCTCTTTCGGAGGCGATAAACTGCCTCCTTCTTAGATATAAAAAGGCAAAGCAGTTGCTACAGCAAAGAGAAATTTCTATCAACAGAATAATGCTCACGTGATCCAAGGAAGATAGGTGTTCCGAATCCGAAAAAGAATATATACTAATTCCCGAGTGTCCGTCTGCCTGTTTGTCACTCCTTTTTAGGCACTTTTCGAATAGAATAGAGATGTATAATTTGGTACACAGTCAATCAAACGTTCGATAACACCTCCCTCCCTCTCCCTCGAAAAAATCGAATTTTTCAAAAAAAATGTTTAATTTGATGGGTTGAATAAAAAGTTCAAAATGCGAAATGATGAAAATAACGCACTTCGCTATAAGATAGAAAGAAGATATTTGTTGCAAGGGTGGATAGTTCTATTAGAATATGCATAATTTCACTTTTCCAATATTTGTTACTTTAAGGCAAACTAAAATGTTTTGATTCATCAAATAAAGGAAAAATGCACTCTTTTAAGTGAGACAGAAACAAATTTGCAGAAGAAGGAACAATTCGATAAGACACACTAAAAAAATCTGATGTGGGCAACACATGACTTTACTTATATAATGCAATGAATTTACTACTTTTACAGTTAAAAAAAATGTTATTCTTATAGTAGACACTTATATTCTTTCCAAAATATTGAATTTTCTTCAATTAGTCGTCATTTTTATTGATTTAACGTCGTTTTTATTCATTTGGCGAAATTTTTCTTAATTTGGCAACAATTAAAAATGTCGCCAAGTTGGCGACATTCCGCCAAATTCGTCGCCAAAATCTCGCCAAGCGTTATGGACGAAGAAATAAGTTATTCTTACATTAGATAAATTACTATTGGCGTTCAAAAACAAAAGTATTACTCAAAGTATCTTTTTTCATGAATGGAACAAGCTAAATCCACGAGAATGATGTCACCCAATTTATCGTATGGTATTACATATGAAAAGTGAACATGTTTCTCAATAGGAATTTTTTATTTTTTTATTTTATATGACTTTTTGACAATTTTTTTGAAAAATGTGCAATATCTCGAGAACGGTTCATGTTAGGGTTCTAAAATATATGTCAATTGTTTTCTAATGAAAAATTACATAAGAAATGCCTATTTGCGTAACTCTATTAGTGATTTTGATTTCTTGACGATTTCTTCAAAATTTCACTCGAATATTTAGGAAGGTTCTGAACATTCGATTGCGTATAAAAACAATAGGCTTCCAGTGTTTATGTATTGTGATTTTTGTACCAAATTTCATTCGAATCGGTCCATTCGTTCGTCAGTTATCGTCTCCACAGGCTCACTGACACACACACACATACTTTCACACACACACACACAGACATCACTTAAAAAATGTTTGATTCGTGATCAGGGATACTTGAAACGTGCTCTCCCGTCGAAAACTCGAATTTGAATTTTCGTCCCCCGTTACAATACTTTCCTTATACGTTATGTATATAAGGAAAGTGAAAACTAACTCTAAAATTTACATTTTAGAAGTTTCTAATTTCTTTGAAACAAAACAAAATAATTTCTAGTGCTTGTGCACCAATATTTCAGCAAGGAAAATTATTGGACTTATTTTTTACAATCTTACAACAATGGTTATTCATATCCCCATTGTTATAAACAAAGTGTCGTCAACTAAAGAGCACGTACAGAATACTCACAGCGATTTAAAAAATGAGTACATTCTATAGTAAGCCCAAAACGGACTGATCCGATAAGGTTGAAAATCTAAACAGCAAAAAACAACGACATGTCAAATCTCATGTCGCTATGTAGAACCTGCTCAACTAGGGTCTCAAAAATTTGGATATATATATATATATATATATATATATATATATATATATAGAGAGAGAGAGAGAGAGAGAGAGAGAAACAACTACTTCCACCTTCTCTGGTCCGGTTTATTCCAACGTGGTATTTCGCGTGGTGAGCATTCAGTCTGGTGCACGTGGAGGACTCCCATACAGTTTATTTAAGCTGGCGACCTTCAGACTTGTGAGTTGCAAATCTTTTTTGCATGTTTGTGCATTTGTGCGCTATATTTTTTATGCTTATGTGGTTTTTTATGATTATGTAGTTTTTCATGTTTTAAGGTTGAATTTTGTATTTGGTATTTTTTCTGTTATTCTCGTTTATTCCGTTGTTAGGCACTGATTGTATAAAATTTTAACCATGTGTTTTTATGCAATCATAGAAACAACGGATTTTAGTATATCTGTCTAGAATGTGCCCCTGAAGACGTTTCTGGCAGATATACTTTTCTTTAATGTATTTTCCTTGTTCTGGCCTCTCCGTGCTCTGCTTTTCCGGCCCTTAATCGTTGCTTTTTGCTATGTATTTGTTATTTTAATTTATATATATATATATATTTATATATATATATATATATATATATATATATATAAATATATATATTGAAAATCCAATGATAGAATAGAGAGAAGTTGCAACTCAAAATACCCTAACATTAAAAAAATGCCTAACAAATAAAAATGTATCACAGAATTATCAATCAAGTGGAAAATAAAAATGCAAACCTCTAGTCATCAAGCTGAAGACAAACAACAAACATCAATGGAAAGGAATCGAAAGTAGAGAATCAAATAAGTACAAGCATTAAGTCTTTACAAGTGGACAAATCCTAGGCCTAAACAAATGAATTGTTCATTTCGATAAAACTCTTCTTCAAGTATTTCATCCAAATGAACACAAAATGCATGCTTCTGATATCAGTGATAGATTATATCTATAAACACTGCTAACTTGGACTACATGCATAAAGATTGAGAAATTATAAGAAGCAAGAATACCTGAAAAAACACTGCATATGTCTGATCTATTGGAGCCTTGAATAGAGAGACCAATGTTGCCAATCGCAAAAAATAAAAAGTTGAGAACTGCTGTTGCCAATCGTGAAAAATAAATAACAGTAATGACTAAAGGCGATAAAAGGTGATATTCAACAGTAAGAGCTACAAAATAATGGGGCAGATGATAATGAAAAAATATAGAGGCTAAATTATAAGGGGATGTCTATACATGGTAATGCTTATTTAAGAGAAAGTCTGGCTAATATAAGATGCTAAGGAGAAAATTTATGTATGTTCAACCATTCCAAACATTTTAACTATACCATTCACTAAATGTGATGGATATTTATATAATTTGATGGTAATTTTTAGCTTATTAATATGCATAGCATAAATTTTTTTTTCTGATAATTTATAAATTCTAAAAATTGATTAAGTATAATATTTCTAAAAAATTGAATCGAGTTACAGGAATTAAATGGTAATATTTTATTAATGTTCAAGTTAAAATTGTATTTTTTATCATATAAATTAGTAACTATCCTATTAGTAGGTTCAATAATTAGATTTAAATCCAAACAAGAAAGATCAATCATGCATAAGCATTGATTATGAAACACTTTCCAACTGAAATGCAATTTCATTTAAAAATCTCTAAAATGTAATACATTCATGGGTGATATCTTTTACATTATCACAGTACTACTGTAATTTATTATACTTAAATATTTAAAACTGTATCGAAACATAAATCATCTGATTCTCTGTACAAAATCAATGAATATTTTATTCATATAACTTGTATTCCAGACTCCAGAGCTAAATAATTTTGTGTAAAAAAAATTCAGCAATTCTTATGTAACTCATCTTACAATCGCTTGAGATATTTGCATTCTGCATAAGTAAAAATTAGGCTTCTTTGAAGAAATAATAAAAGCTTAGGGATCATTTAAAATCACAACTATTGTAATTGCATAGGCACGGAATTTAGATACACAGATAATACACAGATACACAGATAATATGTGTGTGTGTATGTGTGTGTATGTATTCAAAGTATTGGAATCGTGCCGAAGATCGGAACTCAAATTTTCGAAGGATCTACACGTTTTGAGACTTCTAGAACACGAAAAAACTATTTTTAGGAAGACGTCTGTGTGTGTAAGGGTGTATCTGTGTATGTTTCTGTGTGTCTGTGAGGATATTACATCCAATCTAATTGAAAAACTAATGGACCGAATTTCATAAAATTTGGTAGGTATGTTTTTTGTGGAAATCCCTGATGTTCATTAGATTATAGTACGATTCGTAATAAAAGAATCTGTCTTCTTTGCGAAATGGCCGGCAGAGATTGCCTTTATCCACTCTAGCTAAAAACTAATGGAACAAATTTAACAAAATTCGGTGTATAATATTTCAATAACCTACAAGTGATTTATATAGCAAATTTAACAAAATTTGGTATATAAATCATTTGTAGGTTATTCTAGTACGATTCGGGAAAAAGGAACGGGCTATTTTTGCAAAATGGCCTGTAAAAATCGTTAAATATAAAAATAAAAGACTACATGTGCTCAATTATATCAATTAAATTCCTATTTTATGCGTGATTTTTAACAACAAAAAGAATAAGACTAACCCCATTACTCTAGGACTAGCCATTCTTGAGATAGTCTAGTTTTTTCGCGTTTTCGCTACGCCACCTTTGACAATAAGTCCAGCTATCAAATGAGAACCAAATTTAAGTTTAACGTGTAAATTCAATGTCATTTAAAAAATGTGTGGCTGTTATTTTGTGCAGATAAACTCAAATTATTATTGAAAAAATAAAGAGAACGTGAATATGAGTCTGCAGATAAAGACATGTGCTGCCCACAACAGAATTTTAAACAATATTACAACAATGATTTATAGAAGTGAAGGGGGATTATTTGCAGGCCATTTCGAAAAAAAATGTATGATCTATATTTAAAGATCCACCAAATTTTTGTAGAATAAGATGTTTAACAAATTTAAGCTGTGTACCAAATTTTAACTCTCTAGGACGTACGAAAGTGCATTAAAAATGCCATCAAATAAGTATATCACGAAGAGTTATATAAAATTACAAAAACATTTGAAAAATTGTTATCTACCAAATTTATTTTAAAAGGTGAAGCCTCTTTTATATACAAAGTGATTAAATTCTTGTAAAGATATTTATTATATAATATATCTCTTTTTTCTTTCTGGGGGATATCCCAAAAGTCAGAATTTAATTGAAATTGTTTTTTTCCTGTATTAAATAATTTTTAATTAAAAAACTACTTAATATGTTTTACTGAAATTTTTTTATATATTTCATGGGATAATGTGAATATTTCCTAAAAATTTCGAAGCAATTTGTGAATTTTAAATTTGTTTAAAAAATGTTTGAAAAATTAGGTCCTATAGGGTTCAATGTATTTCAATTTTTCAACCCGGGTTCAATAAAAAACTAATTGGGTGATATTATTTATTTATATTCCCATAGGTCCCACAGACCGTGTGAAAAACATACTAAAATTTCATTTTGATACAGTCATTTTTACGGCAGTTATCGTGCTAACGGGCAGACAGACAGACAGACAGACAGAATGAACAAAGTCATAAACACTTTTCAACTATGTTGTAAAGTGTTAAAAATTAATGCTATTACTAATAGTGGCTTCATTAGGAATTAGTTCAAATTATCCGGTTAGAAATCTATATCTATGACACAATTGTCTGTAAAGACCAAACAAATCAGATCAACAACATATCTGTAAATTTTATAATCTGTTGAAGTAAAAGATTTTTCATAATGCTATATATATATACATATATTGTTTTTTTAACACTTTACAACAAAGTTGAAAAGTGTTTATGACTTTGTTCATTCTGTCTGTCTGTCTGTCTGTCCGTTATAACTGCCGTACAAATGACTTTTATCAAAATGAAATCAAAATGAAATTTTAGTATGTTGTTCAGACGGTCTGTAGGACCTATGAAAATATAAATGAATAATATCACCCAATTTGTTTTGGATTGAACCCGGGTTGAAAAGATGAAATACATTGAACCCTATGGGACCTAATTTTTCAAACATTTTTTAAGCGGATTTAAAATTCACAAATTGCTTCGAAATTTTTAGGTAATATTCAAATTATTCTATAAAATATATAAAAAAAATGTGAGGTCATTTGAATGAATGTCAGTTGTTTTTGATGAAGTTTTCAAATATAATAATTTATTGTAGCAATATGATGATTTTAAAAATATTACCGAGGAATGTATCGCATTTTAGAGATGTTTAAACCAGTCAATTTATATTTCAATGCCGTCATTTGAATGAAGTTCATTTTTTCCGATGAAGTTTTAAGTTTTCAAATATAATAAATTAATGTAGTATTGCGATAAGTTTTAAAATATTACTTAGGAATGTATAGTATTTTAGAGATGTTTAAACAAAATTGCATTGAAGTTGGAAAGTGTTTTATAATCAATACTTTAAGCATGACTCATCTTTGTTGTTATATTTTTTTTTCTATTTGATTGTAGATTTGCAGATTTATACTTTTATTTTGTAAAATTGTTAGAAAATTAGGTTTTTCGAGCTACAGATTCTCACTTTCTTTCATTGTACTTTCAAGATATATATATATATATATATATATATATATATATATATATATATATATATAAATGAGTGAAAGATACAAAATTCCAGAAAATCACACGAATAAGGCGCTATGCTGCACTGCAATGTGGATTTTAATATCATACCAGAAAAGTATAAAAATGAAAGAAAGCAATATATCAAAGAATGGCCGGGGGGTTGTGACCCCCACTCCCCGGTTAAGCCAGCTTGCGTCTAGACAACACTCCCGGTAGCCGATATATTGCACAAAGATGAATACCGAAGTATCAAAATTTCAAAAGGATTTTAAAAAGGATTCCAAAAAAAGGAATTTTAAAAAGTAGGTTACAGATCATGTAAGTGTGGAGTACCCAGAAGACACGTATTGTAAAAACTGTACTATGTCTACTCTCACTAAACTAAAGGCAATAAGAATCCAAACAAATAGATTTTAATGATCAAAGCAGATACCATACCATAACCACTATCCACCATGACGAATCCAGCACCAATACATCTGCTAGACATTATCTATTATATAAGAATGTACTCATTCTTAACTTGTGAAAAGATGGCACAGACTCCCTAACGTGATGAACACACGGGAGGTTCGGCATCCAAATGTATGTGATAGCTCTCAGTTACGGTTATATCATAAACCTTGAAAGCCTTGTGCAATTGCACAAGGCTTTCCGAAGCGTTTTCTGTGTAACATTATATGCAAATTTTATGATATAACCGTAACTGAGAGCTACCACATATATTTGGATGCCGAACCTCCCGTGTGTTCATCACGTTAGGGAGTCTGTGCCATCTTTACACAAGTTAAGAATGAGTACATTCTTATATAATAGATAATGTCTAGCAGATGTATTGGTGCTGGATTCATCATGGTGGATAGTGGTTATGGTATGGTATCTTCTTTGATCATTAAAATCTATTTGTTTGGATTCTTATTGCCTTTAGTTTAGTGAGAGTAGACATAGTACAGTTTTTAAAATACGTGTCTTCTGGGTACTCCACACTTACATGATCTGTAACCTACTTTTTAAAATTCTTTTTTTTGGAATCCTTTTTAAAATCCTTCTGAAATTTTGATACTTCGATATTCATCTTTGTGCCATATATCGGCTACCGGGAGTGTTGTCTAGACGCAAGCTGGCTTAACCGGGGAGTGGGGGTCACAACCCCCCCGGCCATTCTTTGATATATTGCTTTCTTTCATTTTTATACTTTTCTGGTATGATATATATATATATATATATATATATATATATGTGTGTATATATAATATATACGTAATATACAGGGTGTGCCAAAAAGATTGAAACGAGTTTTAATTCTTTACCTGTTGGAGATAAGTGGGCAATGTAAATTGCAAAACTGTCAAAAGTATGGTAGGAAATAAGACTACGTTAATGAAATAGTCCTCCCGTTCCTCCTTCCGAAGGAACTCCCTCCAAACTTCAGCACATAGCAATCCTAGATTCATGTCATAGGAATGGTTGCATGTACGGGTGTTTTCGCCGTCTGATTATCAAAAGAGGACTAAGTGAAAGTATTTTACACGTTCATAACAATGGAAAGTCATGTGATGCCCACGTCAGATTTTTTTTTATTATAGACTTGATATTCCTTATAACTTGGAAATATATTCTTTCAATATATACTTTGCTTTAGTAGCCATAGTACCACACTATCTGATATAAACGAAACAAACGGAACAGGAAACAACTCCAATAAATATTAAACTTTGTTAGAGTTTTCGTTTTACACAACGTTATCATGCAAAACCATTTCAGCTCCATCAGAATGGAGCCACCACCGATGTCATATTTATGAACGTATTATCTAATCAAGAGGTGAGTAAACTTTTAGATTCACCCCCCCCCCCCTTCATTTAAACCAACTGAAACAAACATTCACTGGCATCCTATCTCACACGAACAAGAAAATATTCCAATTCAAAGAATATAACCCTGGTAAGAATAAAGTATACATTAAATATCTTTCTACAAATAAAGAGCATAATATGATATAACATGCAATATAAATATAACATGCATGTTTCAATGAGATAAACGTGCTTGTGGTCGTTAAATAAGAACGAATGTGCTCGGCTAATCCAGACGCTGCAACTCCGCAAGTTCAACTTCCACAAATGAACTGGAGCAGGTTTCTGATGCAGCTGGTTTTAAAAAAGGTAGCATCACAGATAGGTCGAAAAAAGCTTTAATAACTCTCACAGAAAGAGATAGATATTTATTTTCCACATACAGCAGAAAACATGTAAGACTAATGCGCGCAGAACCCGTCTTTAAGGGTGCGTTCTTAAAGTTAGATCCGTTTACGTTGCAGATAACAGAACCCCTTCTATATTCAAAATAGTTTCGCTCAACAGTTATATCAGTTATACTTTCAATAAGGGATGATATTGTGTACCACAGAAAAAGTGATAGATGCATTATCTGCTTGAAATGTTAAAAATATATACGTTATACGTATTCCTTGCTGCTAGTGCAAATGGTCAAACTCCTAGTGTCAGTTTATTTTTAATAACAGAACCTGTTTTATATTCGGTGCTGCTAGCGCAAATAGTCAGACTCCTAGCGTCAGTTTATTTTTAAGACAAATTAGTACTTTTATTCTGTGTGACTGGTAAATTGTAAGCAGGCCACATAAGCTTTGAACTATAGTAGCTGGAGCTATGGAAGTGGGGTATTGATATAGTAAAGTGAGTATGCGCAACCATGTGAGACTGACGGCAGCGTCCCTGGTGGCTAACATTTGAAAGTTAGCACTCCTATCTCGAAAACTATGAGATACACAAGAAGAGGAATCAATTCAAACGTTGTCAAGCATAATATAATTAGTAAAAAATATCATGCTGCAGAAACAAATGCTGCAAAAAGAAAGCTTTAGGCGTTACTGTGAGTGTCGTATACAAGTGATGGTTGTGATGAAAGAGAGAAAAAGGGAGTTACTCTCTCGTTCTTTCTCGACAAAATCAAAACATTTTAGACTAATTTTTTTTTTAATGATTGGTACAATTTTTTGAAAGCAGAAACACCTATTTTACAGCTAAATTGCGTATCAAATATCAGCCATGCAACATGTGCGCGCTATGGAATTGCACAAGCAGAAGATAAGAGACTGGACCGGTTGGAATGAAAATGGCGGCTGAGTCAGTCTGTATATTTAGGAGCTTTAATGTTTCCTGTATGTACTGAGTATTGTGTAAAAAGAATATTATAACAGAATATTCGAATGAAGATTATTACAAGATGATACTGTTTTACGGTGAATTTGATCAGGCACTGTGGAAACTACATGGCAGTATGCCTTACCATTTTCAATTGCTCCGCATCCAACTGTGCGTATGCGTAGCATAAAAACATTGTAACAGACAATGAATATATCGAACATACTATACGTTAAATTGTAGGTTATGCGAAGATTACTTCTATTATTAAATGCAATGGCATCTCCTATTAATTTTATGATTCTCTACAATTTTCTAATTGACTTTTTCTCTGCATCATACATAGTTTCCCAGAAAGGAGTGCTTGCATGACTTCCAAATTTTACCGCTAAGGCCGCTTCCGTTAGTCTCATCTGGTAGCATAGCCGCTTTACTATGCTAATGCTTCCCTTCCATAGTTAAAGCTGCTATCGTTTAAAACTTAATTGGCCTATTTACAGCATTACCCATCACCCTGAAAAATACAGTGTTTATTCATTTTATTTTATTTTTTATTTATTTATATATTTATTTTATTTATTCATCCTCTTCTCCCCCCCCCCTCCCCGAAAATTGTAAAAACTTCTCCCCTTTGAAAGAGTTCTGCATATAAATGTTTATAGATACGTGCAATTTGTATATTTCAACTGTATTTAGCATGGGCAAACATTTTTGAACATAGTTGTTTATCGTTTTATCTTGACATTATGTTTTGTTTTCTGTTTTTTGACAGATGACAGAAATTCCTCCCCCATAGGCTGTAAACACTGTAAACCTTCCGGTCTGTGCCCAAAGGTGAACGCATAACGTTCTTTATACACTGTGAAACATTTTGTTGATATCTCTTTCCTAATAAAGAAAAATTCTGAAAAGTCAGTCGTTTGTTTCATGGGAAACACAATGATTTATGATCCAAGAAGACTCTTAAGATATTTTCTGAACCTTCCAAGCAATTCTAAAAAAATATATATATTTAGAAGAACATTCAAAATTTTTACTCCAGTTTTTGTTAAAAAATAAAGATGATTATATAGATATATGGGGGAAAGAGTCAACAGAGCATAAAGCTAATATGTTCCTTTTAAAATAATTAAAATTTGGAAGAAATATTGTGTAACATTTGGTTTAATGCATGCTTCCTAGCAAACGGTGATGATTAAGGTTAACTGTTTTAAATGCTCTGAAAAATCATTCTTATTCTTTCAAAATATTAAGCCATAAAATTGAAAAGACTACTATAGTGAAATGCCGCGCTTCGAATGAAGTGTGAAAGCCGTGAAAGATTTCGAATTAAAACTTAATTTGACAAGTAATTATGAAATTAGAGGTACAAAAAATGTATTTCAATATTTAAGAATCCTAATACAAAAGATCATATAAGTTTTTAGAATTTGAAAGTTAAATTAAACAAATATGAATACAGAAAAAAGATGAAATTAAAGTAACACAAAATCGCAAAAATGTTTTGTAATATACAGCAGCACGTTTAACTCACAATGCATGCAAATGTACACGTTTTGATTAGCTATTTTAATAATTAAAATTAAGATTCTGCTAATCTGCTTGCAATTTTACGTATATATGCAAAATTTCATCTTCCTACCCAACGAGTAAAAAGGATCACAAAATTCAGGAGAATGTTGATTTCGCTTCTTTAAAAATGGAGAAGACACTTCACCGTTAAAAATGGAGAATGGACTCGTCCATAATAAAGGTAAAAGCCAAACTATTGGCGCATACAAAAACCGCCAAACAACATTATTTTAAGAAAAGGTTGCTTTAATAACCTAACTTCCTGTAAATATTAATTTAACAAATATCATTCCATTATGAATTTAGGTTCTATTTTTAACTCTAAAATTATGTTTTGAAGTCTTTCTAATTATACCCGGTCAAATCCCTAGTCTGCTCACATTCAAAACATATAAACATTCAAATTCTGGTCTTAATGGGAAAATATTGAGGTCATTAACATCCTGAATCTTTTATTACGACATTGAAATTAAAGTTCTATTCATAGATATTTCATTAAAATTTGCTACTCATTTTGCTCGCTGTAGAAGAATGGAAATAGATTAAATCTCGAAAAAGCGACTGAAAGAAGCGACTTTTTCATTCTAAGCATTCATTTTCTGAAATTATGAACAAATATAATTGGACTCACGAGTAATGAATGAAATTGTGAATAACTTAAATGAAATACCATTTATAGATATTTTCATTCTGAATACTGTGATCCAGCTAGAAGTGTTCTTTGTTGACCCGGACATAATCCAATCCAATCGCCATTTCTTTTTTACAAAAACTGATTCTCATTTGTGAATGACCTTTTAAGCCCAGTGACAATCATTAAAATGCTATTGGCCTGCTCTTGCACAAGTTATGATATTTTTCGAGGTCATGGAATGGAAGCAAATGGATTGTTCTAGAACGATAGAGAAAGAAAATTTCGAATTCGTGTCCTATAATTACAATACAGAGTACGGGTACTTCGTCTGTAAGGTTATCAAACTTATGTGCTGTTTCATGTCGAAAATGTGTGCCAGACTTCAAAAAATAATTTAACCAAATTTTCTAATTATTTTCTAATTAGGTCGTATTTACTGACTAAGTGGGCACTACAGGAGCCTGTTTCAGGTGGAACGCGATATCCTGAAACATTTGTATCCATCGCTTCAGAAATACCTTATGAGCCCTATATTTCCCGCCTCCTAGTTGGCCCGAAATGTCTTCCTACTTCGTGCAATTTGCTATCACTTTTTTTTCTAAATGTTACAAATTAATAACTTGTATAGAATCTGTTGAGGTGATCTTGAAACATATTTTCGTAATCAAATATAGATATTATCTAAACATATTTTCGTAATCAAATATAGATATTATCTAAAGTTCGAAAAATTGATGACTAATATTTTTGTTATACTATACTAGAATACTCGCTATTTCCGGGTCCTTAATTGGCGTCTGCTGCTGAAATAATACGTTTACAGAATCGCCTCTTCAAACCGCCTCAATCATTTATCATTTCCTCCTTTAGTTTCAAACCACATCCCCGCAAATACGCTTCGCAACCGTGGAAAGCAAAATAAAAATTAAATAATAATAAAAAATAAATAAAAATATCCTTGCTCTAAGAGAGAAGGCGTGACTTAAACCGCACCGTGAGCTCGGGCATGCGCAGTCCACCGGGGAGGGGCGTTTGCTTGAAAAAATACCAAAAATAAAATAATGTAGTAATTCAAAAATAATTTTTGTTAGAATGCGAAGAGATGCAAACAACTTTCTTGCCACACTGTAGAATTATGCTAATCTTTCCATTTCGGATACGACGAATCGGAATTGCCCTACAGATTAGATTTAAAAATCGTTGAAAATAACGTTCTTCGATCTTTCCGATGGTGCCAAGATAAAATCTTTGTGGTAATATTTTCGGTTGCTAAAGAACCGAGTTGTGAGAAAATCGCTCAAAATAATTTTAAAACAAAAAATAACTAAAAAACTAATTCAAATATTAAAAAAAAAAACACCTCGAGGCATATTGTCCCGGGTTCTGAAGTACCTCTATACCAAATTTCATAGCTGTACGACACTTAGATTTTTCCCTACGGACGACACAGAGGGACACACAACCAGAGACATATTTCTTTATTATCACAGATAAAAATGTAAAAAAAAAAGTAACCTGTAGCCGGCAGCCATCGTATTAACACTAGAATCCCCGTAATCAAAGGAAAATTCCATCTGAAACTGTTCAAAATGAACCCAACCCCACCCCCCGTTCTAATGTTGAAATTCTTATTTTAAAATGCAAAAATGCTTCAATGTAACTTTATTGAACTTATAAACTACTAGCAGCGATTACCCGGCGTTGCTCGGTATTTACGATGCAAAACTCTGGTAAAAATTACACCAGAACATATAGGGCCATGAATCTTATACATTGTTTTTTCACTGTGAAAGAAGTAAATTCATTGCATTATGTAAGGGGAAAAAAACATTGCATTATATAAGTCATAACTGCTTCCGGAGTGCCTACGGCACGCCCTTCGCAGCTAGTCATACATACATACTTTTCTTCTTTATATATATATATATATATATATAGAGAGAGAGAGAGAGAGAAAGAGAGCGATATTTTTATATTCATTTATTTATTATTAAAATTAATAAAATATGTTGAGTAAGCCTGTGAAAAATACACCATGGTGATAGAGTTTCCCTTTATATTTATATTTCAAACCTGCGATTTGCAAAAGTGACTAATACGTTCAATAAACTCCCACAAAACTCAGAGATTTAATTGACTTTCACGTTTTAAACCAACGATTTCCAACCTTTTTCGTTGGAAATCATGGAGTTAGAGAATAAACTCATAGGAAATAGTTTCGTTTTCCATTAATATCTCGACAACCCCTGGTCTTAGAAATTCGAAACTTAGACAAAATTTATGGGGAGCTATTTTAAAGCGACCCACAAAATTTCATTAAATTCGGTGCAACTGTTCTCCAGTGACGATGAAACAAACGAAAATTTTATTTTTCATTAATATCGCAACAACCCCTGTTGTTAGAAACTCTAAACTTGGACTAAATTTATGAGGGACTATTTCAAGACTATCCACCAAATTTCATCATATTCGGTTCAGCAGTTCTCCCATGATGCTGGATCATACATGCATACATACTTTTCGGTGTCCCAAAAGATTGAAAAGCGCTTTAATTCTTTACCTGTTGGAGATAAGTGGGCAATGTAAATTGCAAAAATGTTGAAACTAAGGTAGGAAATAAGACTACGTTAATGAAATTGTCCTCCCATTAATTTTCAAAAAGTTACACTTTTTAAATTTTTATACGATCCTTTTAGACAAATTTGGTCAAACAGAAAAATTTTATTTTTAGTGCAACAAGATCATTAAAAAAAACCGCATATCTGTATCTTTAAAATTGAGCCAGTTATATTTAATTGAAAATTGAACATTGTGAGTAGGGACCGTATATCAAATTAGAAATGTAAATTTGTGACATATCACAAAAAAGATAAAACTGGATGATAACACATAGGATACCCAACCGCGTAGTGAGTACCACTGCTTTATATGATCTCTGTCTGCGTAATGCTTTATTTAGATGCATTTGTGATAAAAAAAATTTGACACATATTAACGTATTTTTGATCTAAACAATTTCCATCGTCAATTTTCTTATGATTCCTATTTTCACTGATGAAACAGCCTTTCACATGGTATGGAAAATTGGCATAAGTCAGATTTTTTCTTTATCATAATTCAGTTGATTTTAAAGATACAGATATGCGGGTTTTTTTTTAATAATCATGTTGCATTAAAAACAAAAATTTTCTGATTGACCAAATTTGTCTAAGGGAGTCGTATAAAAATTTAAAAAGCGTAACTTTTTGAAAATTAACAGGAGGACTATTTCATTAACGTAGTCGTATTTTCTGCCTCACTTTCAACATTTTTGCAATTTACATTGCGCACTTATCTCCAACAGGTAAGGAATTAAAGCGCGTTTCAATCTTTTTGTGACGCCCTGTATATAGATGACTGTGGTGAACTTCATATTCTAACCCACCTCCCCGACAGATTCTTGTCTGAGGCTCCTGTCACTTATAAATTCCTAAATATGTATTCCACAATTTTCTGTTAGATTCCCCCCCCCCCTTCAATAAAAATGCCCCCCTCAGTATCATCTCCTCAGTATCACCCGTCATTGAATTATAACATTGGAAAAACATCGAATTCGATATGAAATTTAATAATATATACCAGATAATAGCCGGTTGAAAATTGGTGCTTTTACACTTACACACGGCACATGGAAATGTCAGTTAAATATATAGTCACTTACTTTTATCTTAAATTAATGCCTCAGTGGTTTTAATGTGGGTATAGTTGAATCTATTTTAACAACAAACAATGATTTTACCCGCAATTTCGTTTTCTTAAATAACATAAAAGTTAATTTTTTTTATATAGCAACATACATATACAGAAATAATTGTTGGTTAAAACCCAGTCAATATATTGCCAAATAGAGACAAAAAGGATTTCAAAGGTCACAAAAACGTAGATTTGTTTAGGATTTGTTATAAAAAAATCTTATGTAGTGACTGTGCAACAACTTGACTACATGAAAACCAATCTGAAACCTACTAAAGGCCAAGTAAAGCACAGTTAACACCGTTTAAAATCAATTTGCATTTTTTAACATAAGCTAGACTACACTTTTTAACATAACACATGAACCTAGCAACTGGTAAGTATCAACATGTTTTGTATAAATTGTATGCTTTATATAAACTGCTACTAACATAAACTACACACATATACATGCACATGTGCAGTGTACATGCACATGCTGCAATTTCACCATCTAGGCAGATAAAAATTTACAATAACTAGCACCTATGAACAGTGGTAGAACCCTAACAAACGCGGAGTTCAAGCAAGAATTGTTCCATTACCCAAATAAAAGCCTCTCCATGAACTCTCTTCTTCCATCCTCGTACTCACTTCTCCCAGTTGGTGCCTCTTTTACAGCCACCTGAACTTATTCCTTCCTCACCTCACTGTCTAAAGACAAATACTTATAGTAAACCGACTTGACCGAAAACAAGTCATCTGTCACAACACCGTAAAACGATATTAGTAGATGATAAGTAAAAATGAAAATCCTAAAATAAGGCATTAAACTCATAAGTGAAAGAAATAAAAATATAATGAATTTGTGTGACCTTACAAATCTGAAAAATAAGAATACGCTTGATTTTTTCCTAAATTTACTACTGTTAAGGGTTAAATTTAAGCACAAATGAAAACATACGCTTATTTTATTTTAGTGACATTAAAAAAATACTTTTTGTTATGAAATTTCATATAAAATAATATCATAGTTATTTATTAAAATAAATAAATATGGTTTTGAAAATAAAACATGAAAGAATTAAAACACAAAATTTAAAATGCACCCTAAAAATTGCTTGCTTTAACTACCAGCAATTATAATAAATAGTGTATTATATAATTTTATTTCATAGCAATTTCACAGAAAGATGTTTTCATACCAAAATCTGCATTTACAGTTGAAAACTGGATCAAAATGGAATAGGTGAATGATGAAAAAAAAACGATAAAGAAATGAAAATTAATTACCCGATTGTCAAATGAAGATAAATCTGAACAAATAACAGCTAAAATAATTGACCAAAGTCTTAGTTGTATTTAAAAATATTTGGATTGTACTTTGGGAATTAAATCAGGAAGAAGCCTAAAAGAAATTTTGAGCTCAACAGCAAAGAGGAGAATTTTTACATGAAATAAAAGTAGATTCTAAAGTAACTGCTTCATGTGTTTCTAGAAACTTGGGTAAATCAGTTTCTGCAGAAACTGTACGTAAAGTTCTGAAAAAGCTGGCTTTAATGGCAGGAGAACTCACAGAAAATTGTTTATTGTTATACGTAATAGAGAAAAGCGATTACAGCTTACAAAGGATCATATTTTAAAGTAGCAACAGTTTCGGAATGAAATTACCTCATCTTTAATAATAAAAATAAATTCAACATTTATCGCAACGATGGTCATATGTTGAGGCCCAAACCAGATATTGCTCCTCATCCAAAAAGAATAATTCCAACTATGAAACATGGAGGTGGGTCAGATGGTATAGTGGTGTATAGCAGGCGGTGTTGGTAAACTTGCATTTATTAATGCAATCATGGACGAGATGGCATATCTTAACTTATTGAAGATGATTTTGAAGGACAGTGCAACCAAAATAGGATTGTAATCAAAATTCAAATTTTAACAAAATAATGATCCCAAGTATATGGCAGAGGTAGTGAAGCTACTGTATGTATCATTATGCACATCAGTTTAAAACGCTACCACAGTCTTATGTTATTGAGAATTTGGGGTTCAATGGTTCAATATAAAACAAGAAAGATCAGTCATGCATAAAGCATTGATTATGAAACACTTTCCAACTGCAATGCAATTTTATTTAAACATCTCTAAAATGCTATACATTCAGTGGTGATATTTATAAAATTATCGCAATACTTCAATAATTTATTATATTTGAAAACTTCATCTAAAATAAATGAAATGTTTTCAAATAAAGTCATCGAAATATAAATTGCCTGGTTCTCTATGTAAAAGCAGTGAATATTTCATTTATGAACATATTTCCATTCCTTTCATTCAGGGGCGATATTTTCAAAATTATCACAATACTACAATATTTTATGTTACTTAAAAACTTAAAATCATGCAGGTAAAAATACTTTCTAACCCCATGCTTAAAACTTCATTGAAAAATGAAATACTATGGAAAAACCATATGGTCAGAGTATGATTAAGAAAAATCAAAAGAGGAATACTTTGCTGATATATTGATATGTTTCGATATTATTTTAAAAGGAAATTTTATATAATAAAATGATTTTTTTCAGCGACACTTGGTCGATTTACTTCAAAATTTAATTCCAGAAAGCTGTGCCGAACAAAGCTGCAGCCGATTATAAAAAAGCCGGTTCAAAACTGCTCCAGCCATTTCAAATCAACGTTGGCTAACCTATGCGAGAGAACTCGTTAACCATGATGCAACATGAAAATCCAATGTATAAAGCTGATAAAAATTTAATCAATTATAAGAATCAATTATAATTTATAGCGATTGTCCGCTACTTCGCTATTCTGTAAAGACCTTAAAGACTTTTGACATCCAAATGAAGCACTGGTAAATAATCTGCTCTTCAAGCTTGATCGCAAGTCAATATCGTATTCATATGTAGAATCCATTGTCAAATACCACTGTAAAGTTGAAGAGCGCTGGCAAACATAGCGGACGCTTTATTAGCTGTAAAAAGTTTGGTAATAAGAAGACGGTCGTTTTTGCCAACACGGTGGTTAAGGGATGTTACCAATCCATTGGAATTAAGTGATGACATTTTTATACAATATACACTTTACATGCAATTTGTCATTCGTTCAATATTTGCCAGCCATATATTTCAGTATAAAGTGCAACCGATACAGTTGAAAGTAGGCCAAACAAGTTTTGAACTATGGTAGATCTATACAAGTTGTTGTTGTTGTTGAAACCCAGACCGTCCGACCTACCAGAAAGGTGTAAGGTAACTGTTTGGACGGTCGGGAAGTGCCACCCAATTTAGACCGGAACCCAATGGGGGAGGCATCCACAGGGACCGTACCCTCCTTCCCCTACCACCAACCTCTCGGAAGGACTTTCGGACCCACATGTTTAACGTGATCGTACTCCGCATGAACACGGCGGCAGTTTTGGTAGTGGCTGGAATCGAACCCGGACCTACCGAGTGCAACTCCAGCGCGCTAACCAATGGGCTACCGCGCCCAGATCTATACAAGTGTAATAGATCTATACAAGTGTAATAGATCTATACAAGTGTAATAGTGCATAGTAAAGTGTCAATGCACTAACAGGTGAGACTGACGGCAGCGCTCGAAACGGTAAAATTTGGAGATTAATGCAGATTATCATCGAATAATTAGGAAATATTGCTTATTCGGAAAAATAGTGCAAATAGAAATATATAAGTATTACAGTTTTTATCAAATTCAAATTAAGACTTTGACGCTCAAAACCGTTTTTGCAGACGAAATATGCGAGAAAATTTCTAAACGGTCATCTATCATCAGATGTATGCACTGTGATAAGCAGCGTTTCAAAATAAGATCATGACTTCATAGCAATGGCCATTTGAATAAATATTATTATGGTATTTTTACTAGATGGTACTGCTACCAGATGGCGCTAATACTAGATGGTATGGTTTCTAGATGGTACTGCTATACGGCGAATTACGATTTCATAATGCTCTGTTGCACGATCTTCCTGTTGCACGTTCACCCGTAATGATGGTTAACGTGCAACCGGAAGTTATTTAATACAGGTATCCTGATGAGCATATTGAACATACTTTGCGTTAAACTGTACATTATATAAATAGCGCTTTTGTATTAAATAAAATAACGTTTCTTGCTAATAATGTGATGTTGTACAATTTTCTAATTGGTTCTTTTTACTGTATACCCCATAGTTTCCGAGATAAAAGTGCTTCCAAATTTTGTGACTAGGGGTGTTAACATCAATCTCATCTGGCAGCGCAGGGTTACTAGCATATGGTAACGTATTGTCCAAAAATTATTTGCCTCATTTTCAACTGTATTGGTCACCATCACTATATGTAAATACACTCATGAATGTTTAATGTAAAATAAAATATTTTAAATTTACTTACTCTACACAGCTTGATTAGAATCCTCGAATTCGAGAAAAGTGTTATTCACTCATTTCTACTTATAACAGTATCGATTCTACCTTTCGTACCATATGACCTATTTGGTTATGATTTTTGAAAATAATGTAATCATGGCCATGATAAAAAAAATAATTAAACTCTTCGAAAGATATTTATTATAAAATATATCTATTTTTTCTTTCTGGAGAATATGGCAAGAGTCAGAATTTTATTGAATTTGTTTTTCTCCCGATATTAAACAATTTTTATTTAAAACACTACCTAACATATTTTACTGAAATTTTTTTTATATATATTATGAGATAATTTGAATATTTCCTAAAACTTTCGAAGCAATTTGTGAATTTTAAATTCGCTTAAAAAATGTTTGAAAAATTAAGGCCCATAGGGTTCAATGTATTTCATTTTTTCAACCCGGGATCAATCCAAAACTAATTGAGTGATTTATTCATTTATATCCCCATAGGTCCCACAGACCATCTGAAAAACATACTAAAATTTCATTTTGATTAAAGTCATTTATACGACAGTTATCGTGCTAACGGACAGACAGACAGAATGAACAAAGTCATAAACACTTTGCAACTATGTTGTAAAGTGTTAACAAAACTAATTGAGTGATATTATTCATTTATATTCCAATAGGTCCCACAAACCGTCTGAAAAACATACTAAAATTTCATTTTGACAAAGTCATTTTTACGGAAGTTATCGTGCTAACGGACAGACAGACAGAATGAACTGAGTCAGAAACACTTTTCAACTATGTTGTAAAGTGTTACCAAAAGTAATTGAGTGATATTAGTCATTTATATTCCAATAGGTCCCACAAACCGTCTGAAAAACATACTAAAATTTCATTTTGATAGTCATTTTTACGGAAGTTATCGTGCTAACGGACAGACAGACAGAATGAACAAAGTCATAAACACTTTTCAACTACATTGTAAAGTGTTAAAAACTGTACAAAAAGATCAAATCACTATTTAAGGACATTTGGAACTTGTATAAGAATGAAGATCTTCAAAGAGAAGCTAAAACAAAATCTAAAATAAAAACGACAAGAAAGATCAATCACGTATAAAGCATTACGAAACACTTTCCAACTGAAATGCAATTTTATTTAAACATCTCCAAAACGAGATCCATTCAGCGCTGATACATTTTAAATTATCACAGTACTACAATAATTTGTTATATTTGAAAACTTAAAACTTCATCGAAATAGATGAACTTTATTCAAATGACGTCATCGAAATATAAATCGTCTGGCTTTCTATGTAAATGCAATGAATTCATATATCACTTTTATTCCAGACTACAAGGCTAAATAATTTTGCGTAAAAAAAATTCAGGAATTTTTATATAGCTCATCTTACAATCACTTGTTTCTATTCTGCATCCATTAAAATTAGGCTTCGTTATAGAAATAATCAAATTTTGATGATCATTTAAATTCAAAAATATTGTAATTGCGTTGGCACAGAATATAGATCCACAGAAAATACGCAAAAATATAGTGGTTTAAGGACGGATGCAATATTAATTTAAACTTTAAAAATCATAATTTTTTCACTGGGAAAAAAAGATGGATACCATATTTTATTTTGAAGTGGGTCGCGTGATCTCTTCATATAATATGGGTGTAATTATTATTTAAATTTTCATTTAAAAAAGCTTTACTGAAAATAATTTGTTGAAATTTTTTATATATATTTTATGGGATAATTTGAATTTTCCTAAAATTTTCGAAGCAATTTATGAATTTTAAATCCGCCTTAAGAATATTTGAAAAATTAGGTCCCATAGGATTTAATGTATTTCATTTTGTCAACCCGGGTTCAATCCAAATCTAATTGGGTGGTATTCATTTACATTCCCATATGTCCCACAGATCGTCTCAACAATATACTAACATTTCATTTTGATAAAGTAATTTTAAGGCTGTTATCGTGCGAACGGACAGACAGACCGACAGACAGAATGAACAAAGTCATAAACACTTTTCAACTATGTTTAAAAGTGTTAAAAATAGGAGAAATATCGTCAAAAGCAACAAAACATTTGGTATATTCGAGGCCACGCGCCGGTCAAAATAATACTTGTACGTATGTTTAATTGTGTGAAATGCAATATTTGCATACTTTATTGCAAATTGGCATATTTATTATTAACACGTTACAACATAGTTGAAAAGTGTTTATGACTTTGTTCATTCTGTCTGTCTGTCTGTCTGTCCGTTAGCACGATAACTGCCGTAAAAATGACTTTATCAAAATGAAATTTTAGTATGTTGTTCAGACAGCCTGTGGGACCTATGGAAATATAAATGAATAATATCACCCAATTAGTTTTGGATTGAACCCGGATTGAAATAATGAAATACACTGAACCCTATGGGAACTAATTTTTCAAGCGAATTTTAAAATTCACAAATTCCTTCGAAAGTTTTATGAAATATTTAAATTATCCCATAAAATATATAAAAAAAATTTCAGCAAAATATATTCAGTAGTTTTTAAAATAAAAATTAAATTAATAGTTACACCCTTTATAGGGAGAGATCACGTGACCACTATATGAAGAGATCGCGTGACCCACTTCAAAATAAAATATGGCATCCATCTTGCATCAACATCTTGATTTTTAAAGATCATTTTAATTCATATTTAGTGTTGCATCCGTCCTAAAACCGTTTTATTTTTGCCTAAATTATGCGCATCAATGTTCTGAAACAACGCAATTACAATATATTTGTGTTTAAATGATCATCCAACTTTGATTATTTCTACAACCAAGCCTAATTTTCCTTTATGGAAAATGGAAACACCAAAATATGTAGAATGAGTTGTATAAGAATTTCTGCATTTCTTTAACACAAAATTATTTAGCTCATGGAGTCTGCAATATAGCTGATATGAATGAAACATTCATTGATTTTACACAGAGAACCCAGAGTCAAGTCCTCTGGATGAGTCGGACGGCCTGGGTTTTCCACAGAAAACCCAGACGATTGTTTTGATGAAGTATTAAGCATAGAGTTAAATTACTTGTACCTCCATGGTTTTAAGTGTTTTAATAAAATAAACTATTATAGTATTGTGATGAATGAAAGGAATTTTAAAAAATTATGAATGAAATGCTGATTTTATATAGAGGCGATTTATCTTTTGATGACGTCATTTGAATAAAGTTCATTTGTTTTCGATGAAGTTTTCAAATATAATAAATTATTGTAGTGTCATGAGAATTCAAAAATATTACCGAGGAATGTATCGCATTTTAGAGACGTTTAAACCAGGCAATGTATATTTCAATGCCGTCATTTGAATGAAGTTCATTTTCTTCGATGAAGTTTTAAGTTTACAAATATAATAAATAAATGTAGGATTGTGATAATTTTTAAAATATTACCGAGGAATGTACCGCATTTTAAAGATGTTTATATAAAATTGTATTGAAGTTGGAAAGTGTTTCATAATCAATGCTTCATGCATGATTGATCTTTCTTGTTTTAATTTAACACGATTCTTTCCGTTTATGTGGAATGATCATAATTTAATGTACTAAATATCTCTGTAAAAAAAAAACTTTTATTATTTTCCTTATTTATCGACTTTTTCCTGCCAAAGAAAAATTTTCAAATAAGAAATAAGAATATCCTCAATTTTAAAAGTCATTGTATTTGCGTAACATTTGTCCTAAATTTGTATGCAGTGTGAACATTAGTAAGTAATCATTATTCTTCCAATATTGCTCATTAAAGCGTCGTTTAGTACAACGTGACAAGTTCAAAGTGATTACTCGAAAAATCATTAATTACGTGATAGATTACCACTGGTTTGTGTATGAATATACAAGCTAATTAACTATATCATGTCACGCACATCCTGATGTGAAATGAGTTTTTGGAGGTTAGTGGATTCGGTCAAAATCGGTGTATAATGTCCTCAAGGCAGAATTTAAATTTTGGTGTCCCGGATACAGGAAGTTTATTTCTTCTGTAAAAAGTAATGAGCCAATATTATTTTTTGTATAATCCACATTTGATTTTCACATCAAATTCTCTTTCTAAGAATTGTGTTTCTGTAGGATTAGGCTGTTATTGCAAATAACAGAATTCGCGGGCCGGTTTCGCGTTGGTTATGGGCTCGTCAACATAAAATAGCCAACATCTGCAATGGCAGAAAGGAACTTGTTGCCACAATTTTGCTAATCTCTATAGGAACTGAGAAATTTAGTTCTACCAAGTTGCCGGCTTAAAATATTTTGAAATTTTAGTGCTTTAATTCTGCAAAAAAGCCTAATGTTAATGAGTAAAAAGACCGCTTATTAACTTTAATTTATTTTATGAACATAAGCAACAAGATTTATATTTTACTAGCTAAAGCAAAGATAATTCAATTAAAGCATCACCCCATCCTTCTACTCAGAAAGATTCGGGAGATTTAATTAATTTGTTCGCAAAACATTATGGAAAAAGAACAGAAAATCGTTTTTTAAGACAAATGTGGTTGAAGTTGGTATAAACATCATAAGCGAGCATATTTCACAATAGTTAATATACTTTTTAATATAATTCTTTTTATAAATTTATTTGGAAACATGTAATATCTTATGAACGAATTATGCTAGCGCTCTATAAAAATTATGTCTCTCGGTTTTTGTTTTTTTAACATCTCATGACAGATCAAAAAAATCTGATGTGGGCAACACATGACTTTTCTTATATAATGTAATGAATTTACTACTTTTACAGTAAAAAAATAGGTTTTTCTTATAGTAGATACTAATATTCTTTCCAAGATATTGAATTTTCGACAATTAGTAGTCCTTTTCATTGATTTAGCGTCATTTTTATCCATTTGGTGAGATTTTCGTTAATTTGGCAACATTTCAAAAAGTCTCCAAGTTGGCGACATTCCGCCAAATTCGTCGCCAAAATCTCGCCAAGCGTTATGGACGAAGAAATAAGTTGTTCTTACAGCAGATAAATGACTATTAGCGTTCAAATACAAAAGTATTATTCAAAGAATCTTTTTCAATGAATGGAACGAGCTAGATCCACGAGAATGATTTCACCCAATTTATCGCGTGATATTACATATGAAAAATGAACATGTTTCTCAATAGGAAATATTTTTTTTTTCATTTTATATGACCTTTTGATAACTTTTTTTAAAAATGCGCCATATCTCGAGAACGGTTCATGTTAAGGTTCTAAAATTTATGTCAATCGTTTTCTAATGAAAAATTACATAAGAAATGTCTATTTACGTAACTTCATTAGTGGTTTTGATTTTTTGACGATTTTTTCAAAATTTTATTCGAAAATTTAGGAGGGTTCTGAACATTCGATTACGTATAAAAACAATAGGCTTCCAGTGTTTACGGATTGTGATTTTTGTACCAAATTTGGTTTGAATCGGTCCATTCGTTCGTCAGTTATCGTCTCCACAGACTCACTGACACACACACACACACACAGACATCACTTCAAAAATGTTTGATTCGTGATCAAGGATGTTTGAAACGTGCTCTCCCGTCGAAAACTCGAATTCGAATTTTCGACCCCGTCACAATACTTTCCTTATTCATTATGTATATAAGGAAAGTAATACGAAAAAGTAAATGATATTAATCGATTTAGAATTTATCAGGCTGTAAAATGTTGACATTAAAATATACATTATTTCAAAAATTTTAAAGGTGCACTACCGCCTTAATTTACTTGAGATACGTATAGTGGCACTGTACATAAAGGGTAGCATGCACTTCAAACCCTGAGGCGTCAAAAACTTACATCTGCCTACGCAAGACACGATTTTTTTTTGCTAAATTGTCTTGATTTTCCTTGCATGTGAAGTAAATACAACACAGTATTCGTTATAAAATCCTAGATGAAAAGTATTCTCATTTTCAGTATGACCATGTCTTGCCCTTGTCAAGTTAAATATCCCTCTCAATAAAACCACTTCCCTTTATAACTTTCCCTGCAATACGTGGTAATGTATAGGGAATGTATTGGAATCATTCCGAAAATCGCAACTCGAGTTTTCGACGGATCCACACGTTTTGGAACCTCTAGAATACGAAAAAACTATTTTTAGCGTGACGTCTGTGTATGTGTGTGTCTGTCTGTGCAATGTATGTATCCACTCTAACTCAAAAACTTACGAACCGAATTTCATAAAATTGGTAGGTGAGTCACGTATGTGTGACCCTGGTGCTGATTAGTTTTGGGTACGATTCGGGATAAAAGAACCCGCCTTTTTTTTTAGAAATGGTCAGCAAAATTTGCCTGTAAACACTCAAGCTGAAAAACTAATGGATCAAATTTTACAAAATTTGGTATATAACTCACTTGTAGGATACCCTGGTGTTGATTAGGTTTTGGTACGATTCGGGAAAAAGATAACTTACCTTTTTTGCGAAATGGCCCGCAAAATTCGTCAAAACCTAAAATAAAAAACTACTTATGGTCAAATATATCTATTAAATGCTTGTTTATACGTAATTTTTGACGAGGAACAGAATAAGACCAGCCCCATTACTCTAGAATAAATCGTACTCGAGATATTTTAGTTTTTTCTCATTTTTACTACGTGGCCTTTTGAAAAAATATGTAGTTACCAAATAAAAACAAACATTAGATTAAAAGTGGAAATTCAGTTTTATTTTGTGCAATTAAACTCAATTTAATAAATTATTAAAGAAATAAAGAGAAAATGAATTTAAGTCTGGAGAGAAAGTCATGTGCTGCCCCCCTCAGATTTTTTCCTTTCGACATATTTATATTTTTTCTTCGCTTACAAAGGGAAAACAGTGTGATGGTGTCGAATATCTGACCCTCGGATTTTGATGGATCTACACATTTTGAGCAATAAGAATTCACATTTTTTTCAATGATGTCTGTATATTTGTCTTTCTTTCTTTCGTCTCACACAACCTACCCAAAAGTGTAAGGTAGATCTGTTTGGATGGCCGAAACAGTGCCACCCAATTTAGACTAAAACACAGTCGAGGCCACATCCAGAGGGATCGCACCCCCAACCCCTCCCCGGCAACCCACCTCTCGAAAGGACTTTCGGACTCACAGGTTTAACATGCTCGTACTCAACGGTGATGGTTTGGGCAGAGGCGGGAATCGAACTCTAGTCCACCGAGTGCAGTACCAGTGTCTTAAAAACTGTTTTATCCCTCTCCTTGTATATCTGACTGAGTCTGTGGACACGATATCTCTCAAATAAATTGAGTTAATCGAAGGAAATTCAATACGATTATCTCAATCGATGCAGTGGCGTCGCTAAGACGAGGGGGTATCATAACCCCCCCCCCCCCCCCAGCAACTTATCGAAGAAATTATATGGATAAATGGAAAACAAAATATTTATTTGATTACCACCACCCCCTATAAATGTTTTCTGACGACGCTACTGAATCACTGAACATAAGAGGCCTATTAATTTTCGGGGAACTAGGATAAAAACGAAACCTGAAATTTGAAGAATATTTTTATTTTAATTGAAAAAAAAAAAATATATATATATATATAACAATTGTTGAAAATTTATACAAAGATGTTCATTTTATTTATAACTTTTTGTTTAGAAGCGAATGACATCATTTATGAAACGTTAACATGGGCCGTTTTCGGAAATATCGAACATTTTTAATATAAAATGCAAAAAATCATAAAAAAAAATTAAATATGTTTACTATTATCAAATGAAGGAAATATTAGCAAGTACTTTATATCAGAAATAAATGAACACTAATTTTTAGCCGTTCTTGAGATATTAGATGATTTGCTTTTCTGTAGGAAGCGTGATTCCACTGGAAAGAGTCATGTGATTTTTTAAATTTAGTACGGTTTTATAATTGTTATATGGCCATGAAATATGGTGTGGTTATTTTAATTGGTAACAACAATAAAAGCCTATTGATTTTCGGCAAAATCGAATTGTAAAATTGCCTAGAAACGCTGTGTAAAACAGCTTGAACTAAAACCCCAATTTAACGCTCAAAAGATTAAACCGAAGGACCCTACTTATGGATCTTATTTATCATCACTGAATTTGGCGAGATATTTCGGCACGCCTCAGATGATTTCAACCGGCAACCCTTGAAAAGCGCCTTATCTGAGTCTGGTGGGTCACATAAGATGAAAAGATACGACAATTACAAAAGATTCGAGTTAATTCCTATTCAGAGCCGGTGTAATTATTGTAAGATTCACGTGAGCCTGCAGACGAATAAGCCATTTCAAATCAACGCACGCATGCGGTATTATATTTCACGATATTTTGTTGTCTTCGATGGCAACGATAGAAATCCGGAAGTGGGCAAGCATTCACATAAAAAAGAATGCGAAGATAGTTCCAGTTCTGTTTATGATGACCTATCTGTATTATTATGCGCGCGTGACAGGAATCGAGAAGGACTGGAATATATCATGTATACATTTATCTATATCAAACAACACGATTTTAATTTTTTTTTTCTTTTAAAGTTGAGTTTAAAAATATTCATAAAATTTAATTGAAAACCTAGCAAATCCAAGAAAACAATGAGTTCTGGCAATAAAGTACGCATGCACTCAGGGCCCACCCATGGGGGAGGACGGACACCACTGAAATGAGGGCCGGGCTGCAGAGAGGGCCTAAATTCCCAATAATTTTTTGAGGGAGGAGAAGACATAAATTGACAAAACGAGGAAAATCAAATGTGAAGGGGGTTCGTGATAAATGTTTCTAGGGGACCCGCATATTGTATGAGCGGCCCTGATACGCTGCGCAACACAAAGGGGCATAAAAATTATAAATCACCCCAAAATATCCCTGAAAATATTTAAATAGATGTTTTTTTTTTTTTTTTTTTTTTTTTTTTAAGGAAATATTTGGGAAATGTTTGAAAAATCTGTGAAGTAAATTATCTCAACACAGATTAATCTATCAAACTAAATGCAGGCATGCTGTGAAGCAAACGTACAGTGAGTGATACATGCTAAATATTGGCGTGAATCTAATTTTTAAAATCCTTTGTAGACAGTACTCGACTTTTCTTCATAATGCAATCCCTTTGCATCATCCTTCACAACAAAAATTGATGTACTATAAATAGTAATTTGTGACGATTTGCGAATGATAATATGTTTGGAAGAAACTTTAAAAGTTAATTTCAAAGCCCCTATTGAACATACAACCACAAAATAAAGTGTATTAGAATCTTCAAATCTATATATATAAAGAAGAAAAGTGTGTATGTATGATCCAACATCACGGGAGAACGGCTGAACCGAATTTGGTGAAATTGGTGGGTAGTCTTCAAATAGCCTCACTTAAAATTTAGTCTATGTTTCGAGTATCTACAACCAGGCGTTCTCGAGATATTAGTGAAAACCGAAACTTTCGTTTGTCTCATCATCACGGGAGAACAGCTGCACCGATTTTAATGAAATTTTGTGGATAGCTTTGAAACATTCCTCCATAAATTTAGTCCAAGTTTCGAGTTTCTAAGACCAGGGGTTGTCAAAATATGAATGGAAAACGAAACTTTTTCCTAGGAGTTCTATTCTTTAACTCCATGATTTCCAACGAAAAAGGTCGGACATCAGTGGTTTAAAACGTGAAAGTCAATTAAATCTGAGTTTTGTGGGAGTTTATTGAACGTATTAGTCACTTAACTCACTTTTGAAAATCGCAGGTTTGAAATATGAATTTGAATGGAAACTCTATCACCATGGTATATTTTTCACAGACTTACTCAACAACGAAAAGTATTACGAAATCAAAATGGTTATTTAATTATCAGCATTTTGTAAGGATTAATGGTTATTTAATTATCAGCATTTTATATCATGACAAGTCATTTGACTCTGCAGTGGACACCGATAATGCCGTTAATTACCCGCTGGAATTTCTTAACTACCTTGAGCCACCTGGAATACCTTCTCATATCTTGAAGTTAAAGAAAGGATCACCAATAATGCTTCTGCGGAATCTGGACCCATCAAAACTATGCAATGGAACATGGCTCTGTGTCAAAAATATTTTACCAAATGTCATTGAAGTCACGGTATTAACGGGAGAAGCAAAAGGAAAGGACGTATTCATACCTCGCATACCGTTGATACCAACCGACCTACCATTTAACTTCAAACGAGTCCAGTTCCCAGTTAGTCTGGCATTTGCCATGACCATCAACAAAGCTCAAAGACAAAACACTTAAGTTTGCAGGCGTGAATTTAGAAAGCTCTTGCTTCTCTCATGGCTAATTGTACGTGGCATGCTCAAGAGTATGAACTTCACAAAATGTGTATATTTTAGCTCCGGGAGGAAAATCAAAAAATGTGGTTTACAAGCAAGCATTGTGGTAAAACCTAACAAATTAGGATAATGTCATTTAACTTTTTAACATTTGCATTGTTGCCTAGCGTTTAAGAGTCATTTTAGTTTTCCTTCCAAACTGTACATATTGACTGTACATTGTGGACACCGAATAATCACAGTCCGAGACGTTGCCCGGAGGTCCTAGCTGCGAAGGGCGTGCCGGAAGCAGCTATGACTTATATAATGCAATGATTTTTTTTTCTTACATAATGCAATGAATTTACTTCTTTCATAGTGAAAAAACAATGTATAAGATTCACGGCCCTATATGTTCCGGTGTAATTTTTATCAGAGTTTTGCGTCGTAAATCCCGAGCAACGCCGGGTAATCGCTGCTAGTATTATATAATTTAGAGAATGTTTTACGAAGAAAAATATGAAATAGTTTAAGATTAGTCTTTTAATATAAAATTTTTCATTTCTTTGATATGAACCATGTATTCACCTAAAATTAATTTAAAGACACGTAAAAATTAATTTATAGATGCCAGACTACTTGTGTTAAAAAGAAAATTAAGTGGACTTGGAAATTTAGGATAATTAGATAATTCGCCATAACAAATTCAATTCACGTTGATTAAAAAATAGTCATTTAATTCAACGTTGATTAAAAAAATTTTAATCGAATTGTAAAGAAAAATAGAAGGCGACAGACACATGGTACAGTATTCTAAACCAGTGCTTCTCAACAGCCGAGGCGCAGCATGGCATCAATTATGCTGGGCCGCCAGAGATTCTTCTGGAATTTGTTGTTTTAGTTTTCTAAGCATTTTTACGAATAAACATTTCATAGTGGAAATATTCTAAGGAGAGTAATATTCGTGTATATGTCGAAAAACTCAGAAGCAGAACGCCTGAATAACATCTGTGTATCAAATGTCAGTGACCAGGCCACATTTAAAATTTAATATGAATAAGAGACTGATCAGCTGACTTCTATGGTGAATTGCAATTGCGGCAGCAAAGACATCTGATCAAAGATGCTTGGAACCTGTACCCGAATTATAAGAATGGAACCGAAGCTAGCTTTTGCTCTATGCTTGTATCGTCGGTCTTGTAAGCACTAGGTCCCGAGTTCGGTCCTGGCGACGCGCAATCGCCACAATGATCACTGGACGTTTGAAACACGCAACCTTTCTCTCGCAACGATCTCACCTCTCAACACGAGATGGCAGCACCACACGGAGTCAGAGGCCTTGCCACTCCCTTCCTGGTTGACCACGACTGACGTCACGCCCGAGGCGACACGCCTCCCGGCCTTCAGCCCCTCAACTGAGTTTTCGGATGGGGACACGCGGGGTTTTCTCAGCGGCCCCCCTCCTCGTCGAAATTCGACCGGGACCTTCTCATCAGGTGAGGGAGTGTGCAGCAGCAAAGACATCTGATCAAAGATGCTTGGAACCTGTACCCGAATTATAAGAACGGAGCTGATGCTAGCTTTTGCTCTATGCTTATAATGTCGGTCTTGTAAGCACAAGGTCCCGAGTTCGTGACAGGCGACGCTCAATCGCCACACAATGGATAAATATTTTTCTCAATACCGTTTCTTTTTTAAAACCAACATCAGTAAAATCAATTTAATATTAGAACAATCAATATTATACTGAATAAAATTATACATTTTTGGTAATCATAATGGGATATGTCAATGAAAATCAGCACAAATTAATTGAATGATGTTGTTCTGAGGAAATTACAATATGCTACAAGATTTCATGAGTCCAATGATTGATAATTTATTCCATGAGTCCAGTGATTGATAATTTATTTAAATGTAATTACTTTCCTTAAATGTATATTATAATATGTATATAAGGAAAGTATTGTAAAGGAGTAGAAAATTCGAATTTGACTTTTCGACGGGAGAGCATTTTCCAAGTATCCCTGAACTCGAATCAAACGTTTTTGAGGTGATGTGTGTGTGTGTGTGCATGTGAGTCTGTGGAGACGATATCTTACGAACGAATAAAGTGATTCGAACGAAATTTAGTACAAAAATCACAATCAGTGAATACTGGAAGCCTATTATTTTTTAATGCAATTGAATGTGCCGAACCCCCCCCCCCCCCCAAATTGTGAAAAAATCATCAAAAAATCAAAACTTTCATTAAAGCTACGTAATTAATCATTTCTTATGTAACTTTTTTATTAGAAAACGATTATCACAAACTTTAGAACGCTAGGTTGAACCGTTCTCGAGATATTGCACATTTTTCAAACAAATTTATCAAAAAAAAAGCACATAAAATTGAAAAAGATCTTAACCATTGTGAAATATGTTCACTTTTCATATGTAATATTATGCGTTAAATGTGTTATCATCATTCTCGTGGATCTATCGCCTTCCATTCACGAGAGAAGATACTTTGGATAATAGTTTTATATTTGGACGCCGTTAGTCGTTTATCTACTATAAGAATAACCTATTTCTCTGTCCATAACGCTTGCTGAAATTTTGGTGACGAATTTGGAAAAATATCGCAACTTGGCGTTTTTCTTTCAATGTTGCCAAATTGACGAAAATGTCGCCAAATTAATAAAAATGTCGCCAAATTGATAAAAATTTAGTATCTTGGAAGAATATAAAAATCTTCTATAAGAGAAGATACTTTGGGTAATAGTTTGTATTTGGACACCATTAGGCGTTTATCTACTATAAGAATAGCCTATTTCTCCGTCCATAACGCTTGGCGAAATTTTGGCGCCAAATTTGGCGGAATATCGCCAACTTGGCGAGTTTTTTTAATTTTGCCAAATTGACAAAAATGCCGCCAAATTGATAAAAATGTCTCCATATTGATGAAAATGTCGCCTTATTGATAAAAATAACGATAAGTCAATGGAAATGACGACTGACTGATGAAAATTCAATATTTTGTAAAGAATATAATAAACGACTATAAGAATAACCCATTTCTCCGTCCGTCCATAATGCTTGACAAAAAATTTGGTAGTCACAAACTTGGAGACTTTTTTAAATATTGCCAGATTGACGAAAATGTCGCCAAATTAATAAAAAATGTTACCATATTGAAAAAAATGACGCGAAATAGGAAGCAGTGCTTTACAAATTTATAATTCCGTCATATGACGGACATACCTTCTAGTATATAAGAAATGCGCTTCTCTCCGTTTGTAACACTTAACAATACATATAGCGAACTTGGCGAATAATCTAGCGAAATATCACCAACTTGACGATATTTACTTAACCCCAGATTGACGAAAATATCGTCAAAATTGCAAAAATGCCGCCATGTTATTGAAAACGATGCCTAATTGATGAATTTATTATTAAAATAATTTTATATATGGACTATATTGCTTCTTGAGGATGCTATCAATATTGATATTTGTTAATTTAAAGTTGCGTGAAATATAAGTTAATTGGATACGAAATAGCTTTACATATTATCATCATCCGGAAAAGCGTCGAATGTACAAATTAACGTTACAAACACTGTACCGTGGATCTTTTCATCATTTTCAACTGTGAAAGAAGTAAATTCATTGCATTTTATAAAGAAAGTCATGTGCTGTCCACATCAAATTTTTTTATATTTGTCGACCTACCACACAGTATACATACATGTATTAATAAGCTTTGTGATTAAGGGTTGTCAATTATACATATTTATGTTAGTTTAAAGTATGAACTTTAAAATGGTATTTACGAGTAAATGTGTTGCCTCAAGCACGCGTCTTATATAAAAAGCAAATAAAAAGTATTTACCAGACCGATGTCTCACAAAGAAAAGCACTTGAAACATAGCGAAAAATTCCAAATCATTTGATGCCATAGAACTGGCGCTACAGCTACAGGGAATTTTAAAAGACTTTTGTCGGCAACGGTGGATGTATTTAGTTATTTATTTTTTTTAATGTAGCGAGAAAAAATACTCAAAATATTGAAATTATTTAGGTACAGTCATTAGTGGTACCCTTTTACCGACAAAGCAACTATAAACTGTATATATTTTTATTTATTAATTGTATATATTTTTATTTATTAATTGTATATATTTTTATCTATTAATTGTATATATTTTTATCGACTAATTTTATATATTTTTATCTATTATTTTTATCTGTTCAAGTTCGGAGATAAAAGGGTCGAAAATGCTTACATTTTCGTAACGCGCCAATTTTAGCTGGATACACCGACGTTATTCACGCCAAAAATACAATTTTTCATGAGTTTTCTGAAATTTTTAGCTGAATTTAAACACAGCGAAGATTCTAGATTTTTTTGAAGGCATATCTGCCCTGTTATCATAAATAAATATGCATTTTTATGTAAAATTTTTCCTCCCTACCAAACCTCCATTAAATACGTAATATAAAAAAGAGTCCATTTAACAAATATATATATATATATATATATATATATAAACAGCTGCATATATGCATAAAAGTTTTAAGGAAAAAGTATTGTTTTCTTTATATACATAGTATAATGTATAAGGAAAATATTGTAACGGGGTTGAAAATTTGAATTCGAGTTTTCAATGGAAGACCACGTTTCGAGCATCCCTGATCACGAATCGAACATGTTTGAGGTGATGTCTGTGTGTGTGTATGTGTCAGGGAGGCTGTGGAGACGATATCTCACGAACGAATGGAAAGATTCGAATCAAATTTGGTACAAAAATTACAATCCATGAATATTGGAAGCCTATTGTTTTTAAACACAATTGAAAGTCCAGAACCCCCTAAATTTACGAGTGAAATTTTGAAAAAATCATCAAAAATCAAAACTTTTAATAAAGTTACGCAAATAGACATTCCTTATGCAATTTTTCCTTAGAAAACGATTGACATAAACTTTAGAACGCTAGCATGAACCGTTTTCGAGATATTGCACATTAATAAAAAAATCCCATAATTTAAAAAAAAAATATTAACTATCGAGAAACACATTAACTTTTCATATGTAATATCATGCGATTAATTTGGGGGACATCATTCTTGTGGATCTAGCTAGTTCCATTCACGAAAAAAGATACTTTGAGTAATACTTTTGTATTTGAACACCAATAGTCATTTATCTGCTACAAGAATAACTTATTTCTCCGTCCATAACGCTTGGCGAGATTTTGAGGACGAATTGAATTTGGCAGAATGTCGTCAACTTGGCGACTTTTCTAAATGTTGCCAAATTAACGAAAATCTCGCCAAATAGATAAAAATGACGCTAAATCAATGAAAATGATGACTGACGAAAATTCAATATCTTGGAAAGACTAAGTATCTACTATAAAAATAACCTATTTTTTTATATTTTTTTTACCATAAAAGTAGTAAATTCATTGCATTATATAAAGAAAGTCATGTGTTGCCCACATCAGATTTTTAAAATTTCTTTTTCGATAATGAAAATGTACACTTTGTGGACAATGGCCCACCAACAAGTTGTCCAGGTTGCAGCTGTGAAGTGTTTACATTTGTTTATTTGCCTTAATATGCACTGCATCAAGTCTAGAGACATACTCGGCAGCAATCATATACTATCCAATTTTGACTCAAATAGTATATAAATATTTATTTTATGACGCTTTAAACTTCCCTTTTACTATTTAAAAACATTAGCTATTTTGTTGAGCAGTTTCAATAATGTCCATTAATATGCACTGCATCATTACTTTCCTTATAGTATAATGTATAAGGAAAGTATTGTGACGGGTTCGAAATTTGAATACTTGCTCACTAAAATATTCGATTTGACGAACAAATGAAAAACGCCTATTTTACAATGTCATAGAAGCTTGATATTTACTATATGGGTTAATCATATGATAAACACGAAAGATGAATCATGCATAAAGCATTGCTTATGAAACACTTTCCAACTTCAATGCAATTTTATATAAACATCTCTAAAATGCAATACATTCCTCCATAATATTTTTAAAATTATCACAATACTACATTAATTTATTATATTTGAAACCTTAAAACTTCATCGGATCAATTGACTTTTTCATTAATATCACTTTCCCATAAAAACATTCAATCATTCCTCCAGATCCTTGTTAAAACTTTGTTTTTTAGCCTCAACTAAAATATCTTTAAAACTAAGATGTTATTCATAGAACTTACAAATTGTATTTCATTCATATAAGCCATAGGTGCATTGCATAATACCTAGCTTCGGAATCATCTAACTACATCATTTAACTTGCACTGTTTGCCTCTAAGAGATGAACTTAAACATGTATAGTACATTTTCACATGCTAAATTTGTATTTGCATGCTGCCACAACTGCTGCCGTGTTCATGCAGAGTACGATCACGTTAAACATGTGGGTTCGAAAGTCCTTCCGAGAGATTGGTGGTAGGGGAAGGAGGGTACGGTCCCTGTGGATGCCTCCCCCACTGGGTTCCAGTCTAAATTGGGTGGCACTTCCCGGCTGTCCAAACGGTTACCTTACACCTTTCTGGTAGGTCGGACGGTCTGGGTCTCAACAACACACTAAATTTGTTTAGAGGACTAAGTGGCTCTGCAATGATTTTGCTACTATTTACCAACACATTTCCATAATGTACACATCAACTTTTCAGAAGCAATAAACATTTTATTCTTCATCAATGTAATATATGTCGGTTTTCAACAATCTAAAATGAAATCAATATCCATAAAGCATCGTTTATGATCTTGTATAATCCGATATGACTTCTAGAGTATCCCTGAAATATCATGTATTACTCTAACAATTAAGATATTTCTATTGAAACAAAATAATCTTTAAAACACTGCATAAAACAAATTAGTAATGGTATTGACCTGTTTCAGAGGAAAAAAAAAAAAAAAAAAAAAAAAAAAAAAAAAAAAAAAAGCCTCTATTTTCAGAATAAAAAGACAGAGCAACCATACTCAAAGCAAAAAAGTGTCTGCCCTTTGGACAGACACCTCCTTGATTTTGCTGATGTTGCCTTTGAAATTGGTTGATACAGTTCTTAATTTATTATGTGCTATTTCTAATGAAGTTTTTACTTTACCAGTTATTTTTTCAGCAGTTTATGCAATTTAATTTAAATATCTTTATGATTTTAACAATATAAAATGCTTATTTGCATCATACAATAATTTAAAAATAATTAAATGGTTAATTATTTTCATATGACAACTAATGCAAACACCATTATTAAAAACCCAGTCAAATAAAACATTCATGAAATAATAAGCTGGTGTTAATTTATAATAAATTCTACTATCAACTTACGTAAGACTTGAATGTAAAATAAAAATTTGAATAAATGAATTTATCAAACTTTTGAAAACAATCTAGTAAAGGACAAAAATAAAAATATATTTAATAGATGACTTTATTGCACTATTTTTAATATGTACATAATTAGGGAGATAACTGTAATTTTTATCACATTATAAAATTATAACCTACAGTTTTAACACAGATTCCTTAACATAAATGCGCTCGTTTCCACAACAACTTGCTAACAGTGCTTCCTTTTTTGAGATTTTGTAGAAATGTACTCCAAACAGCACATTGTTTCACAGCAGTATTCAGCATAAGGTAAAGAATGCTAAGCACTACTGTTAACAGTATTATTGTTAAACACATGGATAACGCTAACATACAATCTATGTGTTCATCACATCTAAAGCCTTTGAAGAATTAATTCTTCGCATCCTTTTGTGAAACAATCCCCCCAGAAGAATTGTATAAGTACATTTGATCCATAGATATGTAAGGTAAATGTATGATAATCTCTACATTTTAATTTTACATATATTAAATTTTAAATTAAAAGAAAATGTGTAAAATGAATTTTACATGAGACTTCTATTAAATATTCAATGTAAATCTGTACATACTTGATCAATTATAAACATTAATAGGCTGATTAAACTTGTTACTTAATAACAATATACTTTGAAGAGTAATAACAAATAAATATATTCATTCGATGAATACATATGCTGCATTTTCATTTATAAAGGTAGCAACATAACTAAAGATATAAAGGGTTCCTGACAAAATTTTATTTTAAACACAGAATTCTGAAGAATAATTTTCCTCCTTGTCTGGGATCACGGTTTTTGCCCGCCAGTCACCCAATAATTGCACTATTTGTTATTGTTAATAAAGATAATGCCTTAAGTTAACATAACAAAAATTTGAGGCCATGATATTTATTATATATATAAATACACTTCTATTTAATTTTAATCTAATACCAGAATTATGTTTTGTACTTAACAATAATTAAGTTTTAAAATCCACACCTAATGTACTTACAATTTTGTACTAGATGAGACTTTACCTTGTACTAGATATATTTAAGATGTAATTTATAACTGAATAATAGTAGTAAACTTTATTTTTTGTACAGAAAGTAGTTTAAATTACATTAAATTTTGGGATAAAAATAGACATATAAAGATAGAACTATGCTTAAAGTACATCTTGGAGCAAGGAAATAAAGGGGAGCTATATAAACAATATTCTACACAAAATTATAATAATAAACAGATATACGTGCAAGTTGTAGGGGTAAATTGCAAATTGAACAATTGAGAATATATTATATATTACAAAAGAAACATATTAATAAATATTTTACTTTAAATCTAAACCTAGTGTTTAATAATTAAACCAGTCTCATAAAAACACAAAAAAAATGTATAAATGGAAACTTTAGAATAAATGTATCAATTGGTCCTTGGATCATTGAAAAATTGCCCATTCAACAGTTTTGCATATATTATATGACTCGTGCAAAAAATCAATCAAAATAACTCAAGAACTTCATTTCAGTTTTACTTTACAAAAATTAGTCCAATAATACAAAATGAATTTAAAGAAATGCATACTGATTAACACAGGAAAACATAATATGCTACTTGGAAACCATCATCAAAAATGTTGATGTACTTGTCCTTTAATTAAATTTAACAAAATAGTCTTAATATTAAATATTATCCTAAATTTTTCAAATGAAGAAGAAGATAAATAACTTCTTATCTAGATAATTCAGAATCACTTTCTCAAAATAATGTAATGCTCTTTAGTAATATTTCTAATTTTAAAAACAATCTATGGATTTGACATATTTCAGTATCTACAGTTTAATTTTCTTTGATCAGTTTTCTCATACAAATATATTTTAGCATATCAATTTTTAATAATTATAAGGCTATCAAATTTTATTTATTATAATTATTATAAGTGCTTTCACAGTATAGTCATGCATGTGCTTTAAATCTACATAGTGATGCCATTATGATTTTAAATATTTATAATTTTCACAATACAAACAGATTCGTTAAAAAGTTTAAAAATACAAAAATACATTCCAATGAAACAAATATGGAATATATATTTAATAAGTAACAAACTAGATATTATATATGTACCTCTACCTTAAGTTTAACATTGAATAGAAAGATAATTAATCAGAAATACTTTTATAATTGCAAAAAAATAATAAATTATTCAATTTAAATTGAATGTATTAAAACATATTTTGATTGAACTGTCTTACTCACAAACCAAAATCAGATACTCTCAAAAATATCTTTCAAAGCAAAAATTTTAGACACATGATAAATATGAAATTTTTAACATTTTTAAAGTAAATGTAAAAAAACAAACAAATGCATTTTAGTTCAATAATAATGAAACTGGTTGGATGAAATATATTTTTAAAAAACATGATTTAGCAGACCAATCTATTGGCAATCAACTCATGCAATATTTTGAATCATTGATTTTGTTTCATGCCCCTCAACATAGTAGCTAATAAAAAAACATTAAGTGCAGTTCTTATCAGAGTGATTTCAAAATAACTGTTCAAATTAGTAAGGGGATACATTCTATGACATTTTTAACCCCACATTCGAAGTGATACATCTCAAAACTCAGGAACTCAAGCATTTTATATATTTATATTTCACAAATAGTATTTATAACTACATTATCCAGCTCTTTCTTTTAACTATACTTTTATTAACACATATATATAAGCCAAATTCATGGTTTACATTTAAAAAAAACCAGAAAAAACATCTTAGCACCCATATTTACATTTTCATGTAAATTTAAATTCTTTATGTAAAAGGAAATTTAAAAATACCAATTAAAATTTAAAAAGACCAATTTTTATATGACATTAAAACTTTCTGTACTTAGAGTCTCTATACATTTTACCAAGATGAATAATTAAATGTTTATTTATTTTATAAAAACATAATTTTATTATGAAAAGAAAATACAGCTGTAAAATTTAAATTTTATCAACTTAACTATTTACTCAATTATTTCATGCATTATTATTACTATTATTTAACTCATGTGATCATTTATATTATATATTTGTCAGAATGCTCCAAAATATATAAAATGAAAAATACCATAAAATTATGAATAAGCCTGACACAATGACTAAATTCGACATTACTAACAGCACAGCGAATGCAGGGTTAACTGTTTAATTTCCTTTTAACACTTATTCTGCACTCTAACCAGTTGTTTCTGCATTTTGTGAATCACCGAAGAAGTTCTTGGTTGTTTCTACTCCATTTACTTCCATTTTCTCAGATTCAGCAAAGGCAGGCTGGCTTTCTTTCGAAGCGCTCTTTTGTCCAAAATCTGTCACAGCTTCGGAACCATTTGGCACTTTTTGGCTGGTTATCTCGCTTTCTATGTCAGGAAATGTACACTCAAATTCATCAGCACTTCGATATGTACTTTCATCAGCGCCCTTTTCTTTCTGAGGATCCTCTTTTTCCTTCAATTCCATATCATCATCGGATGTAGGAGTATCACCACCTGTAATTGCAGTTACAACAACAGTGGGGCATTCATCTGTACTTTTGGAAGGAGTGGCAATTTCAGAATTTATTTCTTCACCAACACCTTCTGCAGCACCATTCGTAATTGTAGTAGCCTATGAAAAATGACAAATTTTTCTATTAAAATAATTTGAAACTAAATATGAATGAAAATCATAATGGCATGACTCTGATTTGTAAAAATTAATTAAATTGCAATCGTGTAATTGCTGTTGAATATCTGAAAATCAAAAGTTTTTATCACAAATGATACAACTTTCACAGAAATTTAGTAATTTCAATTTTTTTTTTTTTTTTGCTGACAAATTTCGATGATATTTTACATGGATAATCATAAGCAAGAATTTGCACATAAGCTGAAAATACAAATGTTACAGCAGCTTGCAGCAATGTTTTTTATATGCATAAAATATAAAAGTCATACAATTTTATAATGACCCATAAATTAAGACATTTTATAAAATAAAAATTATAAAAGTTGTCAGTATGTATTTAAAAAAATGTGATACGGTCAAAATTTTGAAATTAAGATTCTAATAAACACATGTTGGAAATCTTACAAAATACCCCTACTATTTTCAACATAACACATGTTTATCTGTATGCTCAAGATCAAAAACTATGTCAAATTTTTATGATATTTAGCTATGAAGTAAAATAGAAATAGGACCAAATTTGACTCCAAAGTTTTAATAAATAAGCATTTTGAACTATATTGGCTTGTATGTAGTATAGCATATGAAAGTAAATAAAATTATTTTGAGAACCGGAATCATACTGAAAACAGCATTGACAAGTTTTACAGTTGTCCTGGTCAGAAATAAATACATGTTGACCAGCAGAATAACAATAACTATTATAATATTAGTATATGTTATCAATGATTGTTAATATGCATAGACATCAGGGTCACACAAATTTTTGAGACAGGGGCAGACGATATGCGCTAGAGAAAAATTATTGGTCGGATTTTTAAATTTTATGTTCGCTGACGATAATTACAATTTAGCTATCGTAGAATAAATTTTGAAAGAAAAGAAAATGGAATTGACATGAGAGCATTATCAAGCTATGATTTTCTATAATTTTAAAGTGGGGCTAAATCAAGAAGAATGTCTTTAACGTCTACAATTAGCATATGGAAATTATGCTCCATTTCGTGTTACTATATTCAAAATGGTTTACAGAGTTTAGAAGAGGTTGAAATTCTCTCCTGGATGAAGAAGACCTTTGTCAACCGTAGTCCCAGAAAAATGTGTTGGCCATTCGAAATATGTTAATTGATGATAATCACTGTACCTACCAAATGATACAGAAGGAACTTAACATTGGATCCGCAGCTATACATAAAATTATTCATGAAGAACTGCATATGAAAAAATTAGTTTGTTGTTGGGTCCCCCATAATTTAACAGATCACCAAAAAGGGGACCGTGTCAGAATCAGTACAGAAACTCTCAGTTTGTCTCTCAGAAAACTGTCATCAAATCTGACAAGCATCGAAATGCATATTTCCATCCTTTATAAAAAAAAATTTAATCTCACCTCATTTGTAGATTTCTGTGAATTTTTCAATGCATGTTTCTTTTCTAATCGTCAAATTTTCAGAAATTGTCTACAAACTTCCATCATAGGTGCCAAAATTTAAAATAAAGGGATCAAATGATATTTAACATATTAGCTGCTATTAGGCAATCAAATGATATTTAACATATTAGCTGCTATTATGCAAATCATCCATAATACTACAAAAACTTGGCTATTGAGTAACATGACAGCCAAAGAGTTAAATAAAATTTTGTGTAACTTTGATTTTTCAAATGCAGCTACCATTTGGAAGAAAAACAAAGCATAAAAATATATTTCGTTATCAAACAAATGGCTGATGCAAAAATCATAATGAAAATCTTTTGTTTATAAAAAAAAAAATGAAGTCAACATAGATGAGTTTAGGCAATGATTAAAAATAGCATGAGTTAAGATTCATAAATTATTAACTGTTGAACTACACAATGAAAAGAGATTCAGCATTTTCAAACAGTTAAAACTTTATATAATTTTTTTAATCTTTCTTTATACAATTGCTAAATACTATATTCAATGACTCAGCTCAGATGTGATTAACTTCAATACATAAATGTGGAAAACTCTGACTAATTTTGAACATTGTTATCTATGTCCTGCACAAAATATCTAATAAAATATCCCTAGGAAGTTTTTTTAATTAAAAATGTTATTTAATAATTATTCTTTTTTACTCACCATTGTTTTGGTAGGACTATCTGGACTTGATACAAGAGGTGCATAAGTGCCCACATCTTCTGAGGCTGAAAAATAATTTTATATTTAAAACATTGTTATACTGAAATCGACCCTTTAAAAGCAATATAAACCAGTAGAATATCTTTGTGTCTTGGGCACAAATATTTAGTTCAAATATGCTAACCAATGAACTACACATGCTTGATCCATCCAAGAATGGAATAACAAAGTTTGCTAATTTAATCATAAGCTATCAGATAGATGCATAAAGGTATTAAGTCAAACCCGAGAACACATTCACATTACATCTTACTAGGGATTTTTAAAACTAAGCAAGGGCTGAAGAGATGGGAAGAAAGATACTGATAAATGACTATATATGATCCATACCAGACTATAATGTCCAACAATGAAATGACTCCTTCCCTCAAATACAGTACTGCTAGTACAAAACATTACTCAATCATCTTAAACAATTATTTTTAGATATGTTTTAAGGGTACGATGCCGTCATGAAGGACACTGCAGGAGAAAATACATTCTATTGACATTGCATGTTAGAGACACTTAATATGTGTAGACCACCAATACAATATAACCACACACAAACTCATCTGTAGCTTGACTCTCCACGATGCAGTAGTCAGTATCCTAACCAGTCAGTTATGAGTGGGTCATTTGGTTATCCTATCATTACTTCAAAGAAACTTTTTGCAGACCAATCCTTTCCCACTAGGCTATACAATCAACTTCCCTTGATCATGAGAATTAGTCCAAAACTAATATGATGGCAATTGAACAATTTGGTGCTTTCTACAATTCTTGCTTAATAGTCATAACACAGTTGACAAAATAAAAATTGTAAAATACATTTTCCAAAATATGTGACTTTTTAGACCTCCATGGATTAAAATAAATAATTTTGCTAAAAGATTAATAAATACTTAAGCATTTATATTATAACACTGTTATGCACATTTGAAATATTTGAGCACCAAATTTAATCCAAACATTTCAAATGCACTGGACAGTACAAATTTACAACAGTGAATGTAGGCATTAAACCAAATCCACCATTTTAATCTATAACAACAATAAGATTAATTTCATTGCCTAACAACTATGGAAGACAAAATTATTTTGGTTATTGGTGATAACACAATATAAAATTTTGCTTAAAGCAATAGTTCCAACCATAGATACACTGTTCAGATTTGAATCATACTGAAGTTTGGGGTAAAATAGTTTGAATAAAATTTCATATATGTTATAAAAATGTATGATAATTTGAATAAAATATAGTCAATGTACATTTTCAAAACAATAACATCATAAGAGATATAAAAAAAAATATAAGTGAAATCCAAATGATTAATTAACAAAAATACAATGAAACATAAGACTTATAACAATCAACTTGAAATTTCAAATGCATTCCCTTTTAGTTAAAAAAATAACGTACAACATAAAAAAAATGCAAAGAAAATTACAAAATTTAAATTTTTTCAACCAGATTATACAATGACAAGACAAAATAATATTAGGCATACATATTGCTGCATCATGAAAGCATTACAAGATGACAAAAAGTATACATTCTGATTCACAAAACTTCATAGTATCAAAACCAAATAAAATGCAATATTTAGAGCAAAAGATTAATGTTTCAGTAGATGACAACACTGCTCCAAACATGCATCACATTTTATAGGCAATAATCAATACATTAGTAATACCTGTAAAATCATGCAAAAGCTATCAAGAGATTAGTGAAAAAAATGCAAGAATAGCAGCAAAAATGAAATAGTTGTATCAATTTCTAATCTATTCTACAAACCAGGCCAATTTATTAGAACTAAGCTATATGCAGGCATATAAAATAGTCACAATAGTAGATAGTTAAATTCAAGGTTCATATAGTTTGCGATAAAAGAAAAATAGACCATGTGATATCTTGGAAAAAACTGCAGTCATTACTTAGATTTCTGATTTAAATGTACAGCAAAAAATTTGACTTTACAACTGAATAATTATCGTATCACTCTGTTAAAAACTTTAGAATTTAAATACATAAGCTTTTCACTAGATATTTTGGTGATATGTTTGATTTAGAACAAAAATTTTAAATGAATTGGAATTAAATACAGAATGGATTGTTTTACTGACTGAACTAAATTGATTTTAAATGTTGATAATTTTGGTTATAAAATAATGATCATTATTTCTATTCTATTTTAATTTCTACAGAAGAAATTCCTAAATGAAAATATATAGAATACATTTGCAATCAATGAAATGTCATATTTACAATGCCATAAGAAATTAAGCACCAAAAATAGAAATATTTCTTTTTAAGATGAATTGCTATTTATATTTTAAATCTGAACCACCAAAACAGCAAAGATTTAATCAACTAATATTCTGTTATGCTACTTTTGTATAGAAAATAAATGTGATATTGGGCTTGGCAGTAATGAAGGAGTAAAGTATGAAAAGTAACTGAATGCAAATTAAAGCAAATGAAAGTAGTGGCAAAGTATTTACCATGGGGTCTTGGGCACATTAGTTTAAAAGCTATATAATATCTGCCACGAAATAACTAAACTTCCACCACAGAATGATTTTCCACAAAACTTCTCAAGTGAAACAGGGGTAAAATTTGTAATAAAATATGTTTTAAGATAACAAATAGCTAATACTCACTCCATCAGAAAAAAAGTGTTATGGCTCAAAATTAAACTATAATGTACAAAATATCATACTTAATAATAATAATCACTGGCCTACATATAGATTTAACATTTGAATAAATAAAATCTTATTAAGTGATTTGATTGTTTTCAAAACCCCACTCAAATCTGTTACAAACTTTTTATTCGATGTCAAATAAGTTATTAAGTATCAAATATACTCCCCCAAATGAGATTTCAGTAATATTTCAAATTTTTCCCTTAACAGAGTGAAGAATAAACAAATCCTAAATAAATGTATAGATAGTATACAAGAACTAAACAATAATATTTCAAAACTGAAAATTTCATTGACTATTTTTTCCCTAAACCCTAATATGAATGCAAAATTTAAAATATTTTCATCTCTAAAATCTATGACAGATACTTATTTAAAAAAAATATTGTGATTCTAGAATGAATAAGTTTCAAAGAAAAGGGGTGCCCTACACAGATAAAAAACCATGAAATACTAACATATGTAGATTGCCAACACATCAGACCGAAGTCTATGGACAAAATAACACATTTTCATAGAAATAAAGATGAAAATTTAAAAGTTTCAGAACTTGTGGAAATCCAAATACTAAGATAAATCAAAAAATAAGAACGATCAATCATGCATAAAGCATTGATTATGAAACACTTTCCACCTACAATGCAATTTTATTTAAACATCTTTAAAATGCGATACATTCAGCGGTAATATTTTTAAAATTATCACAATACTACAATAATTTATTATATTTGAAAACTTCATCGAAAAAAATTAACTTTACTCAAATGACGTCATTGAAATATAAATTGCCTGGCTCTATGAAAAAGCAGTAAAAATTTCATTCATAAACATTTATTCTATTCCTTTCATTCATCACAATACTACAATAATTTATTTTACTTAAAAACTTAAAACCATGGAGGTAAAAGTAATTTAACTCAACCGAACTTAAAACTTCACCGAAAAAGTCTTATAAAATTGTTTGTCCTCTGTATAAAATCAATGACTGTTTCATTCATATCAACTATATTGCAAACTCCCACGCTAAATAATTTTGGGTTAAAGAAATTCAGGAATTCTTATACAACTCATCTTAGCATGATGTGTTTACAATCTTCATAAGTACAAATTAGGCTTCGTTGTAGAAATAATCAAAGTTGGATGATCATTTAAACTCAAATATATTGTAATTGCGTTGTTTTAGTATGTAGATGCACAGAACTTAAGCAAAAATAAAGCGGTTTTAGGACAGATATAACACTAAATATGAATTAAAAAGAACTTTAAAAATCATGATTTTGACACAAGATGGATGCCATATTTTATTTTGAACTGGGTCACGTGATCTCTTTATATAATGGTCACGTGATCTCTTCATATAAAGGGTGTAATTATTATTTTAATTTTTATTTAAAAAACTACTGCATATAATTTGCTGAAATTTTTTTTATATATTTTATGGAATAATTTGAATATTTCCTAAAACTTTCGAAGCAATTTGTGAATTTTAAACTCGCTTAAAAAATGTTTGAAACATTGGGTCCCATAGGGTTCAATGTATTTCATTTTTTCAACCCAGGTTCAATCCAAAACTAATTGGGTAATATTATTCATTTATATTCCCATAGATCCCACAGACTGTCTGAACAACATACTAAAATTTAATTTTAATAAAGTTATTTTTATGGCAGTTATCATGCTAATGGACAGACAGACAGAGAGACAGAATGAATGAATGAATGAACAAAGTCATAGTCACTTTTCAACTATGTCGTAAAGTGTTAATAAATGAATTAGGTAATCGAAGATCAATTTGTTAGATAACATCTGGATAAAATTTAAAAACAGTTGATAACTAACATAAATGCTTTTATATAGTACACAGATATCCTAAATATTACATGTTACACCCCCCCCCTTCCCCCCATAAAAAGAGAGAGAAAGAGAGAACACAAATAACACAGATACATTACATAAATTTCAGTTGTATGACAGTAATAGAAGTAATGAAAAATTCTATAAAGTAATACATTATAAGGTTTTAAGTCCTAATAAAGTGGCCAGGCACTCGTGAACTAGCAAATTCTATTGCAATCTGCACTCTACAGCATCAATTTCATTTTGTCTAAAATTTCAAAATCTAATTTCACTGAATTTTACAAAACTACTTAATTTGCAAAACTATCTGCAAAACTAAAGGCTTGTGTGTCTATAACAAAATAATTTCATTATACTTTCTTTTGGATGAGAAATAAAAAAGTGGATGAGGCAAAAATCAGAAGAAAAGGAAACGCCTTTGAAAGGCAAATAAAATATAAACAAAGAAAATAAAATATAAACATATCAAAAACGTTACCAGGAGCCTCATGTTCACTGGATTCAGTGTCAGAAGTAGAAAACTGTTCTTGATACTGTAGTTGTTGTTTTTTAGTTAATTCTATACGAAAATCTTCATCCATATTTATAGTAACAGCTAGAATCATTTAAATTTAAAACAAATATTTTCAATGTTCATAAACATGGCAGATAAAAACTACTCATCCTTTCAGAGACTGGACAGTGGACATACAATAATACCCTGCTATAAAGTACTAATTAAGACTGGAAAAATATGCATCAAACTAATATAAAAATTATATTATATAGACTTCCATGCTTGATATGAAATTTCTGTATGGCTACTTTATATATATATCATTAATTTCACTTCATTTAACAAATATTATTTAATCCACAACCTTTATAAGGCTTAAAATAACTATAATTACTTAAATGCATAATTAAACAAATATGTAAATAAAATATGCATCAAAAACATTAAAATCCCCATAACCAGTATCTTAAAAATCATGCAAATTATAGTCAGAAACTAGTAAAAATTTAAACTAGTAAGAAGAAACTATATGATTATCACAACATTGGAAGAATACAGTTCCTGTAATATGTCCAAAGAGGCAATGACCATTTTAACAAGCCTGCATTCCAACTTTTATCACATATGTTGGATAACCTTTATATCCTTTTTATTCACATGAAGTGAAAAATATAAAATACCTTTTAACCATTTAAGGGGCAAAATGTGATCCTGTGTGCTTTACTAAATAGTATGTGGAAGGGAAAACAATTTGAGCTAACCCTTTCTGTGAGAGGAGTGATGGTTTCACATCTTCAAAACCAGCACCCATCTATGACATGATTTTATTAGTATGAGTTAAAAAAAATACATAAAATACAATATTTAAAAAATTTAAGCAAACTTTAATTAAATAAATGATGAATTACAAAATGAATCATTTTTACAAAATTAGCATTAGTTCTAATATAGTTTCAATTTAGAAATGTTAGGAACCATTTCATTATGTTAGGAATGCCTGATTAAGAACCTAAACAAAAACAGCACTCATTTAGTCAAGTGTATGCTTGTTGCCCCATAGCAAGAGAATTTAGCAAATGTCATGAGATTTTTAGTCTGTAAAAGCCTTGAAAATAGTATCCATCTAATTTTTAAGGAAAAAAACACCAATTTAGCCATAAAATCCCTAAAAAATATTGAAATTAACTATCATTATATTTCTTTCTTTAACTAAGATTGTATTTTTATAGTCTAGGATGGACATAACAAAAATATTTGATATTTCTAATATGCACCTTATTTTATTATAAAAAATAATTTTCTTGGAGCATAAAAAGTGTATGGATAATTTGCTATAATTCAGCATCACAATGACAATATTATGATTTGATGTGTGCTACCATACAAAATGGTCATTAAAATTTGAACTGTTATTTTTAACCTTATTCAGTTAACCATTGCAAGAAAAAAAAAATAGATTGATCATGTGATTTTACCATGAAACAATGAAACAAGTGTACATTTTAAGGGTTAACACAAATACCTTATGTTTAATGCTACATTGGCATGATATCATTGGTGTATAGTATTAATACTATATTGGCATGACAAAAATAAAACAAAGAAATGGCATATTGAGCCATAGTATATTGAAAGTAAAAGCCTAGGATTGAATAGATAACTTATGAGCTAGAGTAGATACAAATATTGCACAGACAAACTCACATATACAGCTGCCAACACGGACATCACACAAAATATAGTTTTTATTTGTGTTTATGTCCAAATATATAAATTAATTAAAAATACAAATTTGAATTTTTTACCCTATTACAATAATTTTATTATACATATGCTATATATTATAGGGAAAGTAAAAATTCATTAAGCAAGGGTACTAGAAGCAGGGTATTACTGTAAAACAAATAAAATGTCAACATAAAATATATTAGCTTTTTAAAAACATGGGACAGCCTTTAAAAATCTAAATATTTTTTACTATCAAATAAACTTATTTTAAAATGATTTCATATAAACATAATATGTATAATGTATGTTTTTAAAATAAAATGCAAGATTACATATAATTTAAAAGTTAAACTAAAAAATATGTTTGTTTTTTTAGTGCGACCTAATTATTTAGCTGTTACTGAATTTTGAGTATTATGTTCATATACTGAACAAAATATGAAAAGCATTTATAAATCCCCACTTGATAATAAAACAGGTTATAAGTTTTTAATAATCAAGTCCCTCATTTAAGCAAATTTACAAGAATTTACAACTAATACTAATACAGTTTCTATTTATATAAACAAATATAAATAAATAAATAAATAACCATCAACTTATTCAAAAAGAACAATGCTCCCAAAAATGTTATATAAAAATGGTTAATACAATACCTAAATGTTTGTATTTTTGCAAAAAGAAAATGTATTTAAAAGAAAGATCATGTAAGGGATAAATTCTATAAAGGTTACAAAAATTAATACCCATATAAAAGATATATATTATAGCTATGTATTATTTAAAACGATAGAACTAAAAATCTATCTTTAAAAATGGCCATCTAAAAAGCAAATAAGTATTTATTAAGAATTAAGGGAAATACTGCAATAGGGTTCTTTATTGCAAACAGAAAGTTAAAAAAAAATTAAATGAAAAACCTAAAAATGAAACAGAAGGAAAAAACAGGATGGACAATAAATAATGTGGAAAAAGAAAAAAGGTAAGTAAACAATAAACAGAAAATGTAAAAAATAAATCAATTTAATTTCATTAAAAAAATGTTTTAAAATATAGATAAAATTGAGAAAATAAAAAAAAACTAAATGAGAAAATTAGTCTAAATAAAATTGAATTAAAGGAGAGCACTAAAAGTAAAACAAGAGATTTTCAGGCACACATGAGTTTTTATATTTATGTTTCTCATGCCTAAGTATCAGATTCTGAATTTCAGGCACTTAATTGGATGACTGGATGACTATCCTAAAACTTTAGTGCTATAATCGAATTGGTAAGGCAATGTATAAATATAACAAATCAAAATTGATTTCTAATTTACAATGTCATAATTTTTATTCAAGTAACATGATTCTGTTCACTGGAAGATCTCATTACTGTCAAGAATAATTGGATGTTTATTACATTCTATGTGAATGCTGCCTTTGTAATGTTTATTAAATGAAAAAGCAGGGTTAATTTTGTTAATACCATTAAATTCGTTTTATGCTGCTTTATTACACAAAATATTTTTACATGTAAAAGCATTTTAGTAGAAGGCTAAAAAAAATTTCTAACAGCAATTCAATATTTCCTATTAAAAAGAATCTCCTCCATGAAAATTATTTTCAGAACATTATTTTGAATAATTAATTCTTTCTTTTTCTATTTTAAACATGAAACTTTTAGGCCAATAAAGTAAAATACCACACTGAAAACTTTTCATACATATAACCAATTTTGCAATCAAACAGGAATATTGGCATTCAAATGAGTTCTAAAATATTTACCTTTCTGTTGAGCACTGTCCGGGTGTTCAATTTCGGGAGTGGGTTGAGTTAGAGTTATTTGTGCTGGAGGTATGACCAATTGTGCCTCAGGGGGAGTAAATGCTGGCGGAGGTGGAGCATCAGGTGGTGACTGCTAAACCAATGGGAAAAAAATATATTTAAATAATATAACACAAAAATTTATTTCATTCTGAAATTGAATATTTCAGTCAAACACAGAAGTTGAAGACCCAGACCACACGACCAACCCTAGGGTTTACAAACACAGGAGTTGAAAATCAGAAGCACAAATAAATGCGATGTAATTTTTAAACAAAAAAATTGTGAACAAATTTGAAGAAAAGGAATTTTAATAGGCAAATATAATCATGCAACAAAAGAAAAATATTTTCTTAAAGAACTTTCTAATAGAAAGTGGGCCATACTCAATCTAGGATAGTAGGATAAAGATGTATGTACATATTCAAATATATGTACCATATGCATACAAATAATTCACAAATTCATAACTGATTTTGTAGATAGCTTGTAGGTAGAAGGACTATACTGACATTATATAGATATATATATAAAAAAAAAAAAAAACACTGCATGTCTGATCCAATCACAATTGATTCAACTTTAATTCCCTTTAGATGTGAATAGAGGAAGTTACCTCTCTTTAAATATCTGTAGCTTGATACTGATGCTTCAATGGAATTGATATGGTAATAGAACCTTCTAGTGCATGTGGCATATTAGTGTTTCTGTGCTCATTTAAAGAAATTATAAAAAATAAAAATATTGAACATATGCAGGTGATATGCTTTAATTTAACATGTGGTTTGTACTTCTGCATCAGTTTAGCCAGGATTTCAGTTAAAAAGCATTTGGAAATAGTTTAAAGATTTGCCAGGCAGTAGGCAAAAACATTCAAAAAGTTCCTAGAAAAAACACTACATGCTGTTGTATACTATAATTTCATGATAATTGAATCAGTTTTGTTATAAATTTTATGTTAAAAAATGATTGAGAGAACCCCTTATAGTAAGTATGTATTATATGCTGTCATGTCATATTCAAATAATAATACTTTCTTGGCTGATTCTTCCAGAAATCCTATAAAATTAAGTAAACTAAAATGTGATTATATACTAAAAAAGTCATTCTTAACCAATTTACATAAGCAATGGATATGATCTTACAGAAGATAGCACAAAATGCTCTCAATATCACATTTTATAAATTAGTGCTATACTTGTATGACAGTATTAAAAATCTTTCTAAACACATGATTTTGTTTAATTCATTCAATAAATTTATGTCTATATTTATTACAAACCTAAAGAGAAAGAGAAATAAACAAAATATCAAAAAACGAACAAGCTATTTGGAAGTATTTTATAGTAGACCAACAATATGTAATTTATTACTGTGTAAAGTCTGAAACTTTCTGGGTTATAGCTCAACAAACAGGCAATAAAAGAACAAAACAATTAAATCGACTTATGGTTGTGTGAAATTGTTTTGACAAATTATATAGACAAACTCCTTCAATCAATTAAAAGTCAACTTACAGCTAGACAAAATAGTGATTTACTCTTGAAATAACTTGAAACAACTAAAATATTTGGTACGATGAATTCAGATTTGATAAGGTTTTACAGGAAACACATAATATAATAACATACCATAGGAGTCATAGGAGTAAGGGGTTCACCATTTTCTTTCAATTCTTCAACAACAAGAGAAGGAAAAAGGCCAACTGATCCATCTATTTCTCCTTCCCACCAACCATCATCAACATCACAAACAACTTTACGCAAAATTCTAATAATCTGGCCTTCAAAGAATGTTAATTCTTCATCACAGGTAGCTTCATAGTCATATACTGCCATACAGCATATTATACCTAGAAAACAATAAAGTTTCAGTTTAGAAACACACTTTTACTTTCTAATACAGTAAAATATTCATTTTATGTTTTATCATGGATCAGCAAAAAAAAAAAAAAAAATCGTATGACATGGGAAAACGTAAAATTGGAGAAAAAGAAACTGTACAGGAAGAAAAACAAAACTTAAAGGATATAAAAAAATTTTGAATTAGGTATATTAAACTCTATAAATATGCGCAATAAAAATCAACATATACAAACACATCTATCAAATGTATACTCTATTGTACTTATAATACAATGATAAAAAAAATCTGATCTTTGCCTCATGCTATTTCTTGTTTTAATTTCAAAAAGAGCGTTTTATATTATGAAAAAGCTTTGCAAATACAATTCCTTCAAATCGCCAAACAAGATAAAGTTTTCAATAACTTCAATCCATTTAATGCTGCAGTAAAAAAAAAAACATTAGGTTCTTCAATTTCTGTTTTCTCATCATCAACTGTCCTCTAATGAAGAATTCATTAAATCAAAAATTGTTTGGACCTCTGAAGTGATCACATCTCTATCTCAATTAGCATAATCCTCAAAATCAAACTCCAGTCCATTAAAATAACCATCCTTCAAAAAATCACAAATGCAGGAAAAGTGTAAAAAACTGTCTAAATTGCTTGTATTTGCAAGAAATGCACAATATATGCATGTTATACTAAGAAATTCTTATTTGACACTTCATTCATTGCCGGAAAACATAGAACTAAAACAACATCTGACATAGGAAAGAAATACATTAATAGTATAAGCTATTACTCAGGTCTAAAGAAAAATAACATACAAAGTGGGAAAATGTAAAATGTGGGAAACACAAAATCAAAATTTTACTATATTACAGCATAGAGGAAAGATCCCCATTCTGCAGCATGACTAGCAGCTGATAAGATACCAATTAAATTAAGACAATGTTTTTTACAATTAAACTTTGTTTATAAAGTAAAATAAGCTACTAACGTTCAGCAGTAGGTAATTCAGTAGGTAATTCAGTAGGTCTCTCTACTTCAGAAGGTGGTACAGAAACAGGAACAGGAACATCTACTGCAGGCTCTGAAAAAAGATTTTTTTTAAAATGATATTTAACTTTATGTCACAAATTCAAAGTGGGTTAAAATCTCAATATAGCAATAAAATATATTCATTTAAGAAAGTAATCTGAAAGAGAGCACATGCATAAAAATAATACCACAGTCATTTTAAAATGGCATGCATAAATTATAAATGAAACAAATAAAAACAGCATAATTTTGAACATTTTTCTTTTAGTATATAAGATACCATTTGAAATTTATCAATAAAATAGTTATGAGTTGTTTTTCGTATGTCAAATTTCATTTTACTTGAAAAATGTAAATAAAGGATGCTTGTCTTCTGATGTGCGACCTATTGTTATCACACTCCAGAAGTATGGTACCTACAGACAAAAGATCTCATACTAATAAAGAATTTGAAAAAGAAATGATTTTTTAAAATGATAAAAGTGTTTCTAAAATGGAAGTATCACATTCTAGAAACACTTCTTAACTTTTCCCAGGTTATATTCTTCTCCTTTGGAACATTGTTTCCACTCCCTTGCATTAAAACTATTCACATGAACTCCACACATAATTTTGTTTTCAACTCTGTAGCTATCCTAACCAAAGGTTTACAATTTCTGTGTTTTCCAAATTTATGGATGAAAAACATTGTTCATGAATGAATGTAGAAGTGCATTGGGTTGAAGGTGACATATAAGATCTAAGCATCAGATATCCTAGATAAATGTCTTTCTACTACCAATGCACTTCTACATTCATTCATGAACAAAGTAGTCAATATGTATTTCTTTTGATGTGTTTTATTTTCTGTTTTATTTTGCTTTATATTTTATTTATTTTGACTGCTGTGCATGCTCGTTAAATCCAGTGAACTATAAAATTTTTTGTTCATTGAAAATTAACAAATCATGCTGAAATTAACATGGTATAATAAATAAACGGTCATAATTTCGTCCTAATATCTAGAATCTTGCTAAAACAGATTTATTATACTTCCACTGTATAATAAAAAAAATTTACAAACAAGCAACAACATATTACCAGCTGCCATTTCTTCTTCAACACTGATACCAGCCTCCTTATCTTCATTTGGCATTGTATAATCTACAGAGGAAAAGGATGTCAATGGAGGGCGAGAAGATGTTTCTGCTGTCTGAGCTTCAGCCACTTCAACATAATTCTGAGGTATGAAACCTTCCTCCCCTTTGTAATTTCTTGCCTGTGGATAATAACTAAATTATATGATAGAAGACATGACACATTTTATAAACAAAAAGCAATGCACTTGAAACTTTTCTCCCAAAATTACCCTGATTCTTAAATGCTTAAACTTTTACATATGCATCCCTAATTTTAAATTTTTTTTTTTCTAGAAGAACCTGTTGTATATTTCATGTTCTAAAGCAGTGTTTCTCAAAGTGACTTCAGAGGAAAGTTCCTAGAGGAACAATGCTGAAATAATGAGAATAAGAATGCTGAAATTTCCAAGAAAATCTGTAAATTTTATAATTTTTCCCCATGGCAGCCCCTTAGAGTTAACATGTTGTAACCAATATCCTCAAAATCAAAAAATTTCTTACCTCTACATCACCTTTTGTAAGTATTAACCATCATTTTTTACTGATTTAGTGCTTATTTTTATGTTTGTTTATGTTCAATTAGTGATAAATAATAACTAAGTAAAATAATATTTATAAAGGGGTTCAGTTGCTAGGCATGGTAAGAAAAAGGGTTCTGCATGATAAAAAGTTATAGAATCACTGTCCGAAAGCATTTCAGTTTATTCAAGCTAAGAAATACAATGAAAATATAGGGGTTGGGACAGCCCAGCGGCTAGCATACAGGGATTGCATTCGGATGACCCAAGTTTGATTCCTACCTCTGCCCAAACTGTCCCCATGTTCACAAGGAGCATGGGCATGTAAAATATGTAGTTCCTTCTGTAATTCCTTTCAAGAGGTTGGTGGTAGGGAAAGGAGGGTACAGTCCCTGTGGATGCCACCCCCACTGGGTTCTGATCAAAATTAGGCAGCATTTCCTGGTCATTCAAATAGATACCTTACACCTTCTGGTAGATTGGGTGGGCTGAGTGAAGAAGAATGAAGATGCTAGCTGATCATATGCACCAAAGCACTAGTATAAATGCAAAAATTTTAAACAGGTAAATGTACTAACAAACTAGAGCCCGGTGGTATTTTAGACAAATGTTAGGTGTGATTATTATTGCGCCAAATCACTAATTTGCGTATTAAGATGTTTTTTTTTCTGTTCATATATTACATTTCTACGCTTACAAACAGGGATTGAACTGGATTTTTTATTACTTTTGCCAACCTATTAGCCAAATGAAATTTTGTTTTGCTAAATGGAATTTTTATTTGCCAAATTTTATTTTGACTTTTCATTTGAAAAATTTTATTTTATTTATTAATTCTCAAATTCAATGTTTCATTGTTTTGGAAAAGACACACAGTATGTATACATTACAATTAGTATACCATGATTTTTAACACTTTACAACAAAGTTGAAAAGTTTTTATGACTGTTCATTCTGTCTGTATGTCTGTCCGTTAGCACGATAACGGCCGTAAAAATGACTTAATCAAAATGAAATTTTAGTATGTTGTTCAGACGGTCTGTAGGACCTATGGAAATATAAATGAATAATACCACCCAATTAGTTTTGGATTGAACCTGGGTTGAAAATATGAAATACATTGAGCCCTATGGGACCTAATTTTTCAAACATTTTTTAAGCAGATTTAAAATTCACAAATTGCTTTGAAAATTTTAGGTAATATTCAAATTGTTCCATAAAATATATAAAAAAAATTCAGCGAAATATATTCAGTAGTTTTTTAAATATAAATTAAAATAATAATTACACCTCTTATATGAAGCAATCGCGTGACCATGATATGAAAAGATCACATGACCCACTTCAAAATGATATATGGCATCCATCTTGTCTCAAAATCGTGATTTTTTAAGTTCTTTTTAATTCATATTCAGTGTTGTATCCGTTCTAAAACCACTTTATTTTTGCTTAAATTCTGTGCATCTACATACTGAAACAACGCAATTACAATATATCTTTAAATGATCATTCAAATTTGATTATTTCTACAACAAAGCCTATTTTTCACTTATGTAAAATATAAACAGCAAAATATGTAGAATGAGTTGTATTAGAATTGCTGTATTTCTTTAACACAAAATTATTTAGCCCATGGAGTCTGCATAGCTGATATGAATGAAATATTCATTGATTTTACAAAGAGAAGGACGATTTTTTTCGATGAAGTTTTAAGCATAGAGTTTAAGTACTTGTAGCACCATGGTCTTAATTTTTAAATAAAATAAATTATTATAGTATTGTGATGAATAAAATGAATGGGAAAATGTTATGAATGAAATGCTGTTTTTATAGAGAAATCCAGGCGTGTTATTTTTTCTATGACGTCATTTGAATGAATTTCAGTAGTTTTCGATGAAGTTTTCAAATATAATAAATTATCGTAGTATTATGATAGTTTTAAAAATCTTACCGAGGAGTGTATCACATTTTAGAGATGTTTAAACCAGGCAATTTATATTTCAATGCCGTCATTTGAATGAAGTTCATTTTTTTCGATGAAGGTTTAAGTTTTCAAATATAATAAATTAATGTAGTATTGTGATAAGTTTTAAAATATTACCGAGGAATGTATTTAATTTTAAACTTGTTTAAATAAAATTGCATTGAAGTTGGAAAATGTTTCATAATCAATGCTTTAAGCATGATTGATCTTTCTTGTTTATTTTAACATTGCTAGAATTCATAATCGCCAAAATTTTTGCCAAATCTTTTTCAATTGTAACATTGAATTTTTCACAAAATGCAACAATGGTGATTAATAGCATCGCCCCTGCCTACAAGTCCTGTTTTATTAAATGCTGTTACTTTCTAAAAACCATTATCTTCAATTCGTTTACAAGGCATTTTAAACCTCTATATTTTTCCTGGCATATCTCATCATGAAGCAGCACATTTTATGTTTATAGTTTAAATATGTATTTACAAGATACTATTTATGTATTTACAAGATATAGAGCTGTTTCTAAATTATAATACTAAAAATCTGTATTTACTCTTTTAAAATCATATTTTGTGCTTCAAAAGATTTTATCTAGCAAAATTTCTGGGCCTTTCAACTAAAAGAAAATATACTTTTACAAATTAAAACTAACTACTTTTTCAAATTAAAAATACTACTTTTAATTCTCTTGCTGAAGGAAAGATTGTTTATATATCAAATATTTCTTGGATGAAATGAAAAAATAGATTTCAAAGCTTGTTGATTATGAAATATTTTTATCATTCCATCCTTCAGTTGAACTAAATTGCTACATGATTTTGAGAATTCTTTCATGAATTTTTGTTCTTTTTAAATATGCCTGCGCTAGCATGTGCATGAGCAATTGTATGAAAATACTAATTTCCATCTCAGTTTTACCAGATTTCATATTTAAAATTAATTTGGTATGGAAAATTCGAATGTGAAGTCAAATTTACTGTCAGTAGAAACCTGTAGAAATTTTCCAAGCATATTTTCAACATTTCAATCACTTTACACCGAAATTAGTACAATAAGATAACTTGAAATTATACATATTACTAATACAATAAAATATGCATAAACAGCATGTGCCCACTGACATAAATTCCAATGTTTATTTATGACAAATTAAGCATACTTAAGTATTTGATATGAGAACTATTAAAATGAAATTAGATTTAGAATAACAACACTCCAAGAAAAAACTTTGTTGGGGACCTTAGGTAAAAGTAAATTGTAGGGCCTCCCACCCCATAAAACATTTATAATAAAAAGGCATATTAAGAATGGAAGATGAGCCCCCAGCACTTGCCTACTTTGCTTATTGTCAAAAATGGCATAACTCAGGCCCTGCAAGACTCAACTATATTTAAACAGTTCATGAACATTTTGAGAAACATTTTTATAACAATTACAATAATTTTAAAGACAAAGTAAATTTTTGTATCAAGCAACAGCACCTTCTGCAAAATACAGGCGTACAATTAGTTAAAAGCAAATGCTGATTTGGTTAGATTTGTATAAATTGTATAAATGTTAAATTGCATAACACATATTCAGATCATACATGTTTATACATTTTAAAAAAATATTTTTTCTTTATGGAGTTAAAATTGTATGTGCAGTTGCCAACTAAATTTAAAGAAAATCTGGAAGATTTCTTTAAAAATTATATAAAAACCCAAAAGGTTTTTTTTTAAATCAGTTTATGAAATGATAAAATAATTTAAATGCCTAAATCATTGTTTTAAAAATAATATTAAGGAAACATGTCTTCATTTAATTAATAGCTTGATAGAAAAATAATTTTTCCAATATAAAATGCAAAATAAATATAAAAAGTTTTGTGGAAGCAAACAAATTACAAAAATATTTTCACAATAAAACAACATACACCCAAAATCATGTACAAATCCAGATTTTCGTGATATTGCCAAATGATCTTTCACAAATTACTAACTGGGCCAACGGCCATACCGTGCTGAAAACACCGGTTCTCGTTAGATCACCGAAGTCAAGCAGCATCGGGCGCGGTTAGTACTTGGTGGGTGACCACCTCGGAACGCCGCGTGCTGTTGGCCATCTCGGGTGCGGTATCCCCGTGGTTTGCGCGCTAGATTTGCACGCTGCCACAAATGCCGCCGTGTTCACGCGGAGTACGATCACGTTAAACATGTGGGTCCGTAAGTCCTTCCGAGAGGTTGGTGGTAGGGGAAGGAGGGTACGGTCCCTGTGGATGCCTCCCCCACTGGGTTCCGGTCTAAATTGGGTGGCACTTCCCGGCCGTCCATACAGTTACCTTACACCTTTCTGGTAGGTCGGACGGTCTGGGTCTCAACAACAACAAATTACTAACTAATGCATAAAACTCAACATAAAAAACCTATAAATACTAAGAAATTACATCAAATCAGTCAGTTTAATACAAATTTTTGAGAATGTAGCTTTTTGACTACACTTTTTCACGTTAATTACTACTATGAAGTGTTTATCAGAAGGTTAGAATACTATAAAAATATAGTTTGAAAACCCACCCAAAGAAGGCATTTCCGAAGCTTGATATCATGCTTTCAATGTAGCAAGTAGCCTTGTTGACTTGCTTAACTCGAAGATTCTAGTTTAGTGGTTTCATTTTCATTAGAGTAAAATTAGTCCAGTAATTACTGGGGAGCATAGTTCCATACAAAAACTATTCATTCAATATTCCTTCTATAATCCACACTTCTAATACTCTTTTATACAAAAATGTTTATAAGCACTTACCATCACCCAACCATCTCCATCACCATCCCCTATTAGTTCAAGTTCTTCTTGCTCAACAAAACTCAGTTCATCACTATTAGTAGCCTAAAGTTCAGAGGGAAAATACATATACACAATTGTATTTTAAACTGTACTTAATGTCATTTCATTTTTAAAGTAACCAGTATATTTAACAAAGAATTCAATATTTCTATTTTATTTCTTCTTTAGACTAATTTACAATTAAAACACAAAAATAATTATAATAAAGGTTGAAAAAATTGATATTATAGGACATTAAGGACTAAAACAAGAAATTCCTACACTCGAACGAAAATAAAATTTTAGAAGTTCAATATATTAAATGTGATTTAGCAAGAATCTGATGCATTAATTTTATTCCTAATAACAAATTAACTATTTATATTGTAAATTATCATATTTGACACCTAGTTTGAATATGTGTCTAAAAATTTATACATGCTGTTTCAATGGTTTTATAAATGTTAAAAATAAGAGTTTCATACAAAAATAATAAAAAAGTACAAAGATTTATTTTTGTAAATATTTCAAAATATGAAATATTATCATTTTTGTAAATCTTTATATTCAAAACAAATTATTTTTATTTTTAAGGTTAAATCTTTCTCTATTATTTCTCAAATTTTATAATTCTTAATTTTGTATAGTTTTACTAATTATACAGTGTTTTAATTTTGAATACAACCAGATATTAAAATTATTACTTTTATTTTATATCACTTTTCTCTTAATTTTCTATCCTTTCTATACTTCTTACTTGAACAACCTATTACACACCTCATAAGAAAATAGAGCCACACATTTTTGACCAGGAACAGCTGCAGGTACTTCTCCATTAACGACAACCTCTTGTGCATCAGGAGGAGGAGGAGGTTCAGGAATTTCTTCTACAGGTTCGGGTTCTTCAATCTCCTCTGTTTCAGCCGCAGCATCCCAAGCCTCCTGCACTGCAGCAACAACATCAACAGCAGAAGTCAAATCTGGCATATATGTGGATTCATTTGTAGCATCGATTGAAGCACTGGTTGGCTCAGGACCTGTATCACTATCATAAAAGGCACCATCATTTACTTCTATGCTGCCTTCATATGCCTAAGAAATAAATGAAAAAGAAAAATAGAAATTAATTTTAACTCATACTATATAATGAAGCTAACTATAAAATAATTCACTCAAACTGCTATTTAAAATAGCTGTTCATAGAAAAAAAAAAGTTCATGGGAAAAACAGCATCATACAAATATGCAAATATATTAACTGATTTCAAAAGCAAAAAAAAGCCTCCTTCTTCAAAATAAATTAAATAGAGCAGTCATTTCAGCTAAAGTAAAAAAATATCAGTGGAAAATGTTTGATAAGATTTTTTTTAATTTTAGATATTTCATTTTTAAGATCAGGAATTTGAATCACTCTAATATTTTTATATATATTTTTTATTATTTTCAATTTTGTAGAGTTTTACCAATAATACAAGAAACATATCAGGCAATAGAAACTGTAGATTATTGAAGTTAATAATCCAAGACATATTTTTCCTACTTTGGCTGGAGTGACTACTCTCATTTATCTTTAAGGAGTATCTCTCTTCCCTCTAAAACTAAATGATACTTTAAGATATATTTGATGCTGCTTTACTATTGATGATTTTTAAATAGCTAAAATTAATTGTTTCTTTTAACACTAAATTAACTATTTTGCATATATATTGCTTTCTAAGGAACATACAAAGTGCAATCAAAAAGTTTTGCATAGATTGACCTTGGAACCTGCCACACATGTGCCATAAGTCATGTTTTCCCTGCTCTAATGGTTTTTTCCTAGTAATTCATTGTTCTTGTGAAGTCATTCATCACATTTGTCATGTCATAAAAATTAATCAATGAATTTGCATTAGATTTTGTCAAAAACTTGATGAAACTTCTATAGACACATGTTTAAAGTCACAGAAAATATATGGAAAGTATTGCATGAGTAATGCACAAGTTTATGCATAGTATTAAGGTTTTAAAGATGGTCATGAAAATGTTCAGTGCTGTATGCTCTGGGAGGCCCTCAACCATCGCAAGTGAAAATAATGCTGAACTTGTATACACAGCTGTATGAGAAAATCGCCAAATCACTATTCATGAGTTATCTGAAGACTTTAACATTTGGCTCAGTTCAGTCCATTCTTACAGATGATATATTGAGTATGAGATGTGTCTCAACCAAATTTGTGCCAAAATTGTTCTCAGATGAGCAAAAAACGGTTGGTGCTTTAGCTGCTGCTAACCTTCTTGAGTGTAATGAAAATGATGAAAACTTTTTAAAAGCTATCATATCTGAGAATCGTGGATTTATGGGTTTGACCCCAAAACTAAGTCCCAGTTAACACTGTGGCCGACCTCAAACTATCCCAGAGCCAAAAAAGTATGATAGCAGCAACCAAGGCAATGCTGACTTTTTCCCCCCATCATTTGGGAATTGTGTATTATGAATATGGTCCATGAAGCCAGAATAAGTTTTAAATCTGTAGGTCTTGTACTTTTTTTTTTAATAAATCTAGTCTGGATGCTTTGTGATCACACTTTGTATTAGGCACATGCAACATTTTCTAAAGAGGTTATATAGCAATTAAGTTTTTGCTAAGGGTCATATAAAAATGGTATTTTGTTAAAGTATATATGGGTAGGACCTATGTATAATAATGCATATCATAATATACTAATTAAACACTGTGTTTATTTGGAAAGTTTTTCTTGGACTGGATTCATTTTATTCAGTATCTGACTTTTCCATATGCAAAAAAGCAAGTAATGCATTCAATTTTAGAAATACAGATCAAGTATGTACTGTCGTTCGTGTAGCTCGTTCCATTCACAAGAAAAGATACTTTGAGTAACACATTTGTATTTGAATGCCAATAGTCATTTATCTGCTATAAGAATAACTTATTTCTCCATCCATAACGCTTGGCGAGATTTTGGCGACGAATTTGGCAGAATGTTGCCAACTTGGCAACTTTTGAAATGTTGCCAAATTAATGAACATCTAGCCAAATGGATAAAAATGACGCTAAATCAATAAAAATGATGACTAATTATCAAAAATTCAATATCCTGGAAAGAATATAAGTACAGTGACCGCCGGTTATAAGATTCAGGGGTTATAAGAAACAGCCGTTTATAAAAGCCAAAATGACAGAAACAAATACAAACTTCGTTTTAACATTAAAATTGTTTTGCTTATAAGAAACAGTTTTCTACAGAAAATTTGTTGATTTCCTTGCGATGCGGGGGGTAAAAAAAAAATCGATTTGTTTAAGGTTAACTGAAGGACGAGTTGTTATCTCTTGTCTTTGGGCGTACGGGGAGGGGGTGGGAGTTTGCTATGTAACAAAGGATGACAGAGAATTTCTCCGCAGAAAGGCTTGGGGGAACAACCCCAAACCAGTAAGAAACGAGTTTTAATCTTTTGGCAGTTAAGGAGACGTACTGATAAGGAAAGGCATCTTTGCTTATGCACTCAAATAAGATTCGTACAGTTTTAGTTAATCATTTTATGTTTTGCTAGTGGAAGCATGTCGCAAAATAGAAAAACCCAAACTTTGCTTGAAAAGCAAAGTTTACTTAAAAAGTATGATTCTCTACCTCCGTGTAGTCAAAGAGAAACTGCTTCTGTATTAGATATTCCACACTCAACATTATGTAAAATCCTGAAAGGCAGAAATGAAATTTTGACACCAAATTGTAATCTTCAAAGAAAACGGAAACGAGAAGGAAAAGCAGCTGCTATAGAGGAAGCACTCTTACAATGGTTTTCTAACGCCAGATTAAAGAACGCGCCTTTCAGTAGGGCAATTTTACTAAAAAAAGCAGAACATTTTGTGGAAAAATTAGGAGAAAAAGAGTTCCATGCGACTGATGGTTGGTTAAGCCGCTAGAAAGAACGAAATAACATTGTGTACAAAAAAAATTATGGAGAGAAGCAGGACGCGGACTCCGAGTCAGCATCTTCATGGTTTACGCAAAGCTTACCACCTCTATTAGAAAAATATGCTCCTCATGAAATTTTTAACACTGTCGAGACTGGGCTCTATTTTAGAGTGATGCCCGAGTATACAATGGTGTTCAAAAATGATCTATTTTCCGTTGGAGAAAAACAAAAAGATCGAGTTACAGTTCTGTTAACAACAAATATGACGGGAACTGTAAAAAAAAGCCCTTTAGTTATTGGCAAAAGCAAACATCCGAGCTGTTTAAGTGGAATAAAAAAATTGCCAGTGATCTACGAAAATTCAAAGAATGCCTGGATGACAAGTAGAATTTTTGAAGACTTTTTGTTAAAGTGGGACAGGGAACTGATGGGAAAAGAAAAAAATCTTTTAATCCTTGACAACTGTTCGGCTCATCCTGTAGTACAGCTGACAAACATTGAATTTTGTTTTTTGCCACCCAATACAACTTCCATCATACAGCCTCTTGACCAAGGAATTATTAAAGCATTTAAAACTCTGTATCAGTCAAATTTGTGACAGAAAATAGTGGATGCAATTGATGAAGAGAAAGGATCGGCTTCCGAAATAAGCAAGAAAATAACCTTGCTTGATGCTATCCATATGATCGCAGGCGCATGGAAAAATGTTTCTGACATATGCATTTTTAATTGATTCCGTAAAGCAAGATTTTTTAAAAATAATGTTGACATACCAGCAGAAGATGAAGAAGAATTAGAAGCACCTTTCGAAGAATGGATTCACATCGACGAAAATTTACAAACATCTGAAGAAAAAAGTGATGATGACATAGTGACGGAAATTCAGAATGTTTGCAATGAAGAAGAAAATGAAGACGACGTTCCACAAGAAGAAAATTTTCCTACAGCCAAACAGTCGCGAGAAGCCCTAACTATAATTGGAAAAACTCTTGAACACAGAGGGGCATCAGAAAAAGTTTATGGCCTATTTTATGATTTAGAAATGGATGTACGTAAACTAATCACACACTTGTTAGCACAAACAACACTGGATAAGTTTTTTGCTGTTCCTCAGTAATAGATTACGGTATGTATGAAAATGTACTATGCTCTTATACATAAATGAACGACCTATGAATTTTACTTTTTATTCTTATTTAACTACATACTATATGCATATAGATAATATTTTAAGTTGTAAGGATAGATAATATTTTAAGTTGTAATTCGCAAAATAAGAAATATTTTTGAATGCAAAACTCAATTTAAAAATGTATTATGTACGTACTAATATTTTACTTATATACATTTATCTTTTAAATTCTGTAAAACTGTGTTCAATATTTAGTATTTACAATGGAAGAACGATATTTAAAAAATTTCCGGATTTAAGAAACAACTGCTTATAAGAAACAAAACCAGCGAAACGAACGTGTTTCTTATAGCGGCGGTCACTGTATCTACAATAAGAAAAACCTATTTTTTTACTGCAAAAGTAGTAAATTCATTGCATTATATATAAGGAAAGTCATGTGTTGCCCACATCAGATTTTTTTTATCTGAAAAGAGCCTTTTTAAATTCACTAAGAATTTCTTTTTTTTAGCTCTGCCTCAGGTCTCAAAATTGCCCTGGTCTTTCTTTTTCTTTCTTTTTTGCGAAAGCAAAATAGGAAAGCTTTTGTAATCAGTTTTGTTTAGTTGTGTAATTAATAACTATAACTTGCATTTAAATGTGCTTATTGAATGTGCATATCAACAATGTCTTTCTCTTTTCCTTCAAGCTCCAAATTGATAACACAGAAGTGTTTCATGTAAATTACTGCTTGGTAATTTAAGTTCACCTTTGGGTAGTAAACAAGTTGGTTTTTTTTTTCTCTTACAGAATATTTCTGCAATTTACCTAAACACCACTTGCGATCAACCATTTAGCCACACCTGCTTTATAAGCATTTAAAAAATCATATCTCAGCTTAAAAGAAATATTTAACAAGCAAAATCAAAAATAACCAATAAATTTAAGAATCAATGAATGGTGCCAGAAGAGGTCTCATAAAAAATTATCAAAATTTGTAAACTTGTGAATACTTTTTGGAAAAGAAAATATAATATTTTAGGAAAACTGTAATTTTCTATAAACATTGTACAAAATAAAAAATTCTCAAGGAAACCTCAATATTCAATTTTGAATTCTTTTATTCTGAGTCTAGTTTGTTCAAACAAATTTCTTGAAGAGAATATACTTTTTTCTGGTGAACACAATAACAAGGTAAAGTTTGGTTGATCAAGATGGTGTCTTGATCAACCAAATATGAATATGTGATTTGCAGTTTGTTTATTCTCTGCCTGTGTATGCATATTCTCTTGAATTAAATTTGTTACAGGGCATTGTATATTTAATTTTATATAGCAGATATTCCTCATGAAGATTTATTTAGTACAGAAAACTGAAAAAAATGATATAGATGAAGAGATAAAAGATAAATAAAAGATAATTATGTCTTCTAATGTATCTTCTGACAAATTATTTGTTTTAGATAGCAAATTATTTAATACAGTTTAGAGAAATTTAACATATTTGATATTTTTGCTATAATTGGTGACATTTTTACCCTCTCTGAGAGAATAATTGGCTCTTTTCTGTGGCACCATTGATTAAAGAAAATGTTTATACATTAAATAGAGAGTAAATTTTACCTCTGACTGATAACTCTGCCGGCTACTTCTTGAAGTCACAGTGCCAGATCTACTAAAGATTTCTTTGGGTGATTCAGATGCACTTACTGATTCAGATTCAGATGTCCTCACCCATTCCTCAATATTGACTGATAAAAAAAATTAACATAGTAAATATACAAACATTAAAAATAAGTAAACAGTTATGACTAAAATTTGAGGTAGACAGGCACAAAAATTTGCAGAATGTTAAAAAATATATCAGTTTCAAAAGTTTGATTAAAACTAATACTGTAATATTCTCCTTTTTCAACACTTTACAACATAGTTGATAAGTGTTTATGACTTGGTTCATTCTGTCTGTCTGTCTGTCTGTTAGTACGATAACTCCTGTAAAAATGACTTTATCAAAATGAAATTTTAGTATGTTTTTCAGATGCTCTGTGGAACCTATGGGAATATAAATGAATAACACCACCCAATTAGTTTTGGATTGAACCCGTGTCGAAAAAATGAAATACATTGAACCCTATGGGACCTAATTTTTCAAAAATTTAAGTGAATTTAAAATTCACAAATTCCTTCAAAAATTTTAGGAAATATTCAAATTATCCCATAAAAATATCAAAACAATTTCAGCAAAATATATAGATAAAGCAAAGATATAGCAAAGATATATATAGATCAGCAAAATATATAAGATTTTTTCTTTTCCATAACATTTATATTTTATTGCATGCAAATCTGCATATTTTTCATCTGCATATGCATAAAAGTATCTACAAGTCATGAAATCGGAAGAAGGTCACCGAAATGAGAAACAAAGTCAGGAATTTTAAGATCAAGGTTGTTTCGTTTTTTATCTAAAAATCCTTTTTCACGTGATTGCTTCTGTTTCTAATTAATGTGGGAGAAACACATTTGCATCGACTAAAATTTTTATGATTATTTCGTGTTATATACAATAAAATTATTTTTCAGATGTATTATTAAAGAAATGAAGAGCTATATTGCATGAGTACCGGGTACTGCGATAAACGGCATTTGTCCCTGATCTTCATTATATTTCGTTTCATTGTGAACATATTTTTCCACTTCTGCAATCTGTTTGCATCGTCTAAAACGTTTGTAATTATTTCGTATATACTATATTATGCAGAAAAACTATTTTTCAAGCATATTTTTAATGACATGAAAGGCTATTTTGCAACAGTATCGCGATAAACGGCATTTGTGCGCGATATATATTTCGTTTTATTTTGAAACAATTTTTCCACTGTTACAATTTGTTTGCATCATTTAAAACGTTTGTAATTATTTTGTATATTATATAGGAAAACTATTTTTCAAACATATTATTTGTGAAATAGAAGGCTATTTTGCAGCAGTATGGGGGAAAACTGTATTATTGCACGATTTTTTTCTGGTAGGTTGTCCGGTATCTTTCTTTCTGGTGGGTTGGCATCTATGCATTTTTTATATCAATCCTTGAAATTAATGTGATTCATACTTTTTTTTATTATTACCCAGGCTCTCTAGCTCACCCAAAGGGTGTTGTTGTTGTTGTTGAGACCCAGACCGTCCGACCTACCAGAAAGGTGTAAGGTAACTGTTTGGACGGTCGGGAAGTGCCACCCAATTTAGACCGGAACCCAGTGGGGGAGGCATCCACAGGGACCGTACCCTCCTTCCCCTACCACCAACCTCTCGGAAGGACTTTCGGACCCACATGTTTAACGTGATCGTACTCCGCATGAACACGGCGGCAGTTTTGGCAGTGGCTGGAATCGAACCCGGGCCTACCGAGTGCAACTCCAGCGCGCTAACCAATGGGCTACCGCGCCCACCCAAAGGGTGTAGTTGAGTTTTAAGGGTATGATTTATATTTTGTCAAAGCAATAAGAAAAAGAGTAGCAACTATAAAACAAAAACTTAAAACTTATTATTGACTTGCAAATACTGAACCCTAGCTGCAAACACTGCATTTTTTTGTGAAGCTCCGATATTTGCATTGACTGCCGATCTCCGGACAAATATGCAAATTCTCCCCCCCTTCCCCTCTTCTTTTTAAACTTTTAAGATGAATATAGTAAACAGATTTTAAAATGAAATTCTATACTTTGACGAAATTGGCCACAAAGAATGACTAAATTTTGCCCAAGATTCCCCTATAATATTTTAATTTCAAATGTGTTTAATTCTTATATTTGTAAATAATATGAGAAAGATTATATAGAAATGTCACTAAAATGTGCATTTATATATAATTCTCAGTTTATCCCGTTTTATTATCACATATTTTCTATTTTTGTAATTTGTTTTTATCAACTAAAACTTTTATATTAATTGTTATTTTAACTCAGGAAAATTAATTTTCAAGTATGAAATGAAGGGGTATTGGGGCAATGATTGTATAAGATGACCATAATTTAAAATTGTTAAATAGAAGGTTTTTTTTAATTTTTTGTTTTTTATGTCCTTTTTGCCAAGTAAAAACAAATTAGCAATTTTTTCTATTTACTTTCTTTTGGGATTCTTCATCAGTTTACTTTTAAATTTTAAGAAAATTTAAAACAATTTGTAATACAAAAATCTGAATTATTCTTTGTTTATATCTTTAATAAAAATGGACATTTAAAAAATAGTTGTTATTGTTAAAGATGTCAAAATGGCAAGTAGCCGTGTCTATTTGGCACCTAGAGTCAAAACTATAGGAGTCAAATGATGTCTAGTTCAAATTTTTAATTTCTAACACTGCCATGGAGGTAAACATAATTTAACTCTATACTTAAAACATCATCGAAAAAGTCTAATAAAATCGTCTGTTCTCTATGTAAAATCAATGAATGTTTCATTCATATCAGCTATTTTGCAGACTCCAGATCTAAATAATTTTGAGTTAAAGAAATTCAGCAATTCTTATACAACTCATTCTACATCTTTATTTATTTACATTTTCCATAAGTGAAAATTAGGCTTCGTTGTAGAAATAATCAAAGTTTGATGATCGTTTAAACTCAAACATATTGTAATTGTGTTGTTTCAGAATGCAAATGCACAAAATTTAAGCAAAAATAAAGCAGTTTTAGGACAGATACAACACCATAAATTAAAAAGAACATTAAAAATCATGATTTTGACACAAGATGAATGACATTTATCATTTAAACTCAAATATATTGTAATTGCGTTGTTTCAAAATATAGATGCACAGAAATTAAGCAAAAATAAAGCGGTTTTAGGATGGATACAACACTAAACAAATTAAAAAAGACTTTAAAAATCACGATTTTGACACAAGATGGATGCCATAATTTATTTTGATGTGGGTCACATGATCTCTTCATATAACATGGGTTGAAACCCAGACCGTCCGACCTACCAGAAAGGTGTAAGGTAACTGTTTGGACGGTCGGGAAGTGCCACCCAATTTAGACCGGAACCCAGTGGGGGAGGCATCCACAGGGACCGTACCCTCCTTCCCCTACCACCAACCTCTCGGAAGGACTTTCGGACCCACATGTTTAACGTGATCGTACTCCGCATGAACACGGCGGCAGTTTTGGCAGTGGCTGGAATCGAACCCGGGCCTACCGAGTGCAACTCCAGCGCGCTAGCCAATGGGCTACCACAATATACGCCCTCATATAACATGGGTGTAATTATTTTAATTTTTATTTCAAAAACTACCAAATATATTTTTGAAATAAAAATTATATTATTTTTTTTTAAATAAAAATTAAAATAATTACACTCATATAACATGGGTGTAATTATTTTAATTTTTATTTCAAAAACTACCAAATGTATTTTGCAGAAATTTTTTTCATATTTTTTATGGAATAATTTGAAAATTTTCTAAAACTTTCGAAGCAATTTGTGAATTTTAAATTCGCTTAAAAAATGTTTGAAAAATTAGGTCCCATAGGGTTCAGTGTATTTCATTTTTTCAACCCGGGTTCAGTCCAAAACTAATTAGGTGATATTATACATATATATTCCCATAGGTCTCACAGACCGTCTGAACAACATACTAAAATTTCATTTTGATAAAGTCATTTTTATGGCAGTTATCGTGCTGACAGGCAGACAGACAGACAGAATGAACAAAGTCATAAACACTTTTCAACTATGTTGTAAAGTGTTAAAAAGAGGGTAAGGGGATGGTCATTCTACATCATTCTCTCATTTTTTAATCTAATTTTATTCATGTACCAAAGTAAGGAGGTTCTATAATTATATCAACTAAAATAAAATTCTTAAATTCATTTCTTTAATTTACTCTTTCGGGAAATATCATTTTTCGCACATACTTCTCCTCATATTAGAATTTTATATGTCTTCAAACTGTGTTCCACAGCAATACAGCTAGTAGTTGCATGACAACCTGGTACTTCAAAAATACCAGGCTGGGGATATCTGACCTAGACATGATCATCTCTTAAAATGCACACTTCAGAAGATATGTTTTCACTTTTGTGTTCTAAAACTGAAAAGTAAATATGACCGATGAAAAGCATTCTGTTGGAGAGTTTGAGAATTTAAAAGATTTTCAATGATTAGTACTGACAATAAGACTTTTACTTAAGAACTCTTATAAAAAAAACTTTATTATACATTAAAATATTTTATTCATTATGCAAAGAGACAAATTAAAAAAATTAAAATCAGATTCTTAATTACATATTACTGCACATGCATTATGCAATATAATATGAATACATACTTACCTCCAGCTTCTATCATAGCTTCTAATCGTGCTTCAGCTTTCTTTTTACTAGTCTACAATAGAGAAACATTTTCTTAATGCCACACATAAATTCCAAAATTTTAAATTAGTAAAACAGTCAAATATAATGTTTTTATGCTATATTATGAAATCATGATCTTCATGCAAATAAACTCTAATAAAAAATTTCCATTGTAATCTGCCAAGTGTAATCAAACTTTTTTTTTCTCTGCAAGCATCCACCTAAATGAGAGGAGAAACCCATATGATTATTGTTATATAGTTTTCTCAGACTTATGGGAATTTAGTTTTATTAAGTCAATAGTACAAAATGACTTTTGACTCAATAGTACAAATTTCCCCTCAAACTATTTCTAAGAAGTTTTTGCATAATTATTTCTTGATATGTTTATATAAATGAAAATAAAATTTTTCACCTAGCTTGTTATCAAAATTGAGAGTGAGAAGAATTAAAATGAATGCATGTGACATCACAAATACTTTTTAGTTTTTTTAATAACGGAGCATCGGAAAGCTTGGTGGTGAAAACTGGGTTGTTGCCATGTTTCTTGATATTTAAATATTTAAATTCAAATTTTGAAAACAGGTGGTTTATTTTCTACATAGAGTAGCAAACTCTACCCTTAAAATATAATTATTTTTGTCTGGTGCAATATAACTTTAATAGACAACAACTTAATCTATACTTAATTCAGTATGAAAAGATATCCTATACAGTTTTAAATGAGAAATGCTTTCATAAAACTTGCATATAATTACAATAATAATGATACCCTATTGTTATAGGGCTAATCTGCTTCTAACTGGAGCATTAAACTATAACTACATAAAACAAAATATAATTATCTAGAGTGCTAGTAAAATAAAGATGTACCTTTAATATAAAGAGTTTAAATCAACCAATCATCACAGTTTAATCCGCAATGTACACTGCTGCCTACATATAATTTTCAAAGAGCCCTCCTATCACCATTATTTTAACAAGACATCTAACTAATTCCAATACAGTATTCTGGTTTTTACACACGAACTGTTGCTACATATTAGAGAATCCTCAAATTTCAAGTTTTGGTAATATCCACTAAATATTCTGCACTTTAGAATAATTTATTGATTTTTATAATAATTCTAGGCAAATTAACTAGAGTCAAATGATTAAAAAATATCTGGATATGAATGTTAAATGTAACAATACATATGCAAGAGCAAACACTTACTGCTGTCTCCTTAACAACCTTTTAAAAGTAACTGTGATATTTAAAACAAAAAATTGACTAATTTCTGTGTCTTTATTATCATTGATTTTTATAACTTAATAGTTAAAAAGAGCAACAAAATAGGAATTTTATTTAATGAAATAGTTTGTTATATAGATGGCTTATACTGTAAAAACAAAATTTATGCTTATGAAAATCCAAAACAATATAATAGTCAAAAAAATAAATAAGATGTTCAGTGTATCACAATATTTAGCCACTTTAAAAAGGTTTGGTAATATGCAAAATTCCCACTCATGAATCTTAATCAAAAATATCAGCAAATAATCTGTTTTAGTTCATTTATAAACATTAACTGGCATTTAAAAAAAAAATGATAGCAAAATCCAATAAAAATTATATTTAATAAAATGAAATTCTGATGCATTATTTTTATATAATTTCTGTTGGTTGCAATATTCAATGGCTGGTAAAAATATTCAGAGGTGTCTGTGGCTCAAAAGTATATTTTTAAAGGTTTATTTCTTGGTACCACACACCTCACTGAGTGATAAAAAGTTAGCATATAAAATCCAACTCTTTAAAATGCAAAAAGGTTACAATTAAATTACAACTACAAACAATTTTTCCATGATTTTTTTATTTACCACACTAATTATAACTTCAAAATCATTTTTATTTTCTTTTTCTAATTTTCAAATATTACAAAACTTTATAATATTTTGACAACATTTTAGATATAGGAGTTTCAAAATTTGTAGATTACAATTCTATAAAAATTTGACATGTTACATCAAAATATCCATCTTTGTATACAATTTAATCTTAAACATCAAGTTCAAATTATCTACAAATCTCTCCTGACAAAATAAAATTAGAGAATTTAAACTCTGTTCTCTAACAGTTAAAAAATCAGATTATTTTTAAAACAAAAGACTTGGAGTTTAGAATTTAGAAGCTGTTTGTAAATGCACAGAACTGTATTATGTACAAACACAGAAAAACAAAGTTTTTTTGTTTTTTTTTCTAAATAGAAGTGAAAGGGAGAACTAATACAAGTAAACTATAGCCTGATAAAATTAGATCTTTTTAACACAAAATAAATACTAATTAAAATATTTTGATTGTATGACTAGAAAGACAGACATCGAATTTTGATGTTTATAAGCACTGCACTTTTGTTAGATTTGATTACCATTTTTAAAAGCATGCAAAATCGCTAATTTTAACAAATACTTAAGCCATTGTTAGATTGCTAAATTTTACCTGGGATCGACGAATAATCTGCCTTAGTTCATCTATTCTGGCTTCCAATTCAGCTTGAGGTCCTATCTGATCACTCTGCAGTGCATAGGGAAGCTAAAAAATTACAAATAGTTTAAGCAAAATGTTATCACTAACTATATTTTAATTATACCTTTTAAAATATTTTATAAAACAATTCAGTACATTTATATCAAGACATACATTTATTTACTATGAACATGCTCTGCTACTAATGCACTAATGCATAATGACCAAGTCTGTATTTTGATTTAGGTAAAACAACTTTTAATGGAATCCCTCCTCTTCTAATTATATGATTCAAATATCAAAGTTGCATATTTTAAAATACTGATAGTTAAAATCTTTACAATAATATATGCTATCTTAATATATTAAGATAATTATTTTTTACTACCCATTTGAAACATCTTTCCTGTTATTAGATAAGACTGCCAGCTATAGGAATATCAGTACCTAGAGGATTAACTTTGCATTAAGTTTGATTGTTTATTGGATATAAACATGGTTACATTTTAAAAAATTTTCATGAGCATAGACAGGATCTCAGAAAGGGAAGGTTAATATTAAATGAGGGGGAAGGGAGGTTATAGTGCTAGATTTTGTTTTCCAATATGGACCCTACGAAAACAAAGTAGGTATGGTAAATTAATGCAATTATTTGACCAATTGGGGAGGCATGACCCCCCCCCCCCCAAAACACACGCACCTGTCTACACCACTATGTTATGGTCTTAAAAATAACACAAACTAAATAATAAAAAAATTTGCACCTACATAAGAATAAATTTTAACATTACACAGGCCCCAATTACTGAATGAAATTATACACAGAAATGTGAGCATTCAAAAAGACTTTGTATAAAATTTAATGCTGACTAGTATTGTATAACAAAAGACAGACACTCAGAGAGTGCAAAAGTCAAGTAACAAGCCATATATGCGTACAATGCACAGACTATGTGAAATCTTATAAAATAAAATACACATAACATTTATATATTTAAAAAAAAAATACAGTAGAACAACCAATAGCATACTTTGTCTCCAATTTGAGCTAGAAGTTTCTTTAACTCTTCTTTACTCTCACGGGTCACTCGAACTTCTTTTGCAACACAGCTTACCCATCTTCTAGCTTCTTTACTAAGACATAATGCAGCATTATGTTCTATAGATAACCTGTTAATCTGAAAAGGCAAGGATCTCAAATACGACAGAAATCATAATTTATAGAACACATCATAAAGTGTAAACACATTTAAAAGTAAAAATATTCTCTAAAAATTTAGTAATGCTTTTCATTTAAAAATTTATTATCAGCAAAAACAATATATCTTGAACTATATTAAGAAAAGCATAAAAGCATAATGCAATTGTCAAAATATAAGAAAAAAATTAAACCAAAATTGCATGCAAGTGCATAAAGCTACATATAAAAATATACATAATATACAAGTTGTATATTCCTTTCTAATTATTCCTAAAAAGGGCAAGACTACTGCATAGTTTATCATTAATTCTTACTTCATCTAAAGAGTCTGAAATTAACTTTGAATTAATTAATTTGTTAAAAGGGTATCAATTAAGAGAATCAATCCTCCACAAAGGTCATGCAACTGGTGAAAATTTTTGTCTGGGCACAATCAGGAGGTGCTTTTTGAAAGATAAGTGCTCTTTATTGATGTCCTTTTAATAAGTAACAATTTAAATTAACTTTTTCTCGTGTTTATGAAAATTATGAAATTAAAACAGGTAACTATGTTTACAAGTGGCTTCAATAAGACCATTGAAGAATACAAAAAACTGATAGCAACTAGTTATCTCAATTAAATTTTGATACTTATATAATTGGCTCAATTTAATCAGTTTAACGTATATCCATATACCTCACTTATATGCGTAGAATATTGTGGAACAAAAACAAATCCCATGGATTAATGTTAAACATACCCTTTTTACCGCATAGCAATTCCTGGTTAATTGCATAAAAGCTGAAACACAAATTCCGTAAATTTCAGTTTCAGTGTTGGAAGACATGGAAAAAAGTGAGCAATCGGTAAACTTGGCAACCTCTGGTTTTTCCATGTGTTGTTCAAAAAGTATGTACATAATAAATAGAAGAAATATATTATGTATATAATAATAAACTATTACTATTTATTATGCAAATTGTAATAATTATTTTATATTCATTATCTTTATAGTATATAATCAATGGGGTTATTAATAATATTAATCTGTGTACTCGCTTAATCGCATACAATAAAATTGAACCAAGTGTATGCAATACAGTGGGGGGCCAACTGTATATGAATATTTACATTTTTCTGTATCAATAAACTTTTAAAAGAACACACATATGGTTGAATCAGCACAAAACTATACTACTTATATAAACAGTACAACCGTAACAAAATCGTGCCACTGATATATACAGTACAATCCCACCAAACTTATGGCTATACAGTACAATGATTTTAATTCACTATTTTTACCTTATCATTGTCACAAGGCTCAAATTCATATAGTATAGTTTGAGATAACACAGGATTATCACGAAAAAAGCATTCCATTGTATATTGTTTAGTAGCCTGAAAAGAAGATATAATTATTTAAACATAAGAGCATATTTATATTGTAGGAAACAAACAATATAAAAAAAACATTAAAATAATTAAATATTATTGTAAAACATCTAGAGAAAAACATTTTATTAATAGCAATACGTTTTTTATTTGTTTATTCAAACTAATTGATAAAACAGTATTCATAGCATATTTCACAGGTTGAAATTTATAACTACACTAAACTACATGGTAAAAACATCTCAATCCTAACATGTCAATTTAACAATTTCAATCAATCATTCCCACCCACCCACACACACACACATATATATATATATATATATATATATATATATATATAAAGAAAATCTGAGCAACATAATCCTAACAGTAATGAAAATGAACTACAAAAAAAATTCAACAGAAACATTGCAGCTAAAATAAATATTACTGGTTGGCACTTTTTATTGAAAGTAAGTAACCAGTGTAGGTAACATGCGTTTTCATCTTGAAACACAGATTATTCTGCATTAGAATGTTAAATATCTGATATGAGCAGTACATGACTTTCTCTATACTCATATTCATTTTTCTTTCATATAATCTGTAACACTTGCATTTATTATTGCACAAAATAACACATAAAATAGATACTTATTTGAAATGAAATCCAATTTAAAGTTTAAAACATTTTCTGTTTCATTGGATGACTTAGCATATTTTAAAACATCACGGGCTCACCAAAATTAAAAAAATAAATAAATAAATATCTTGAGAATAGTTTATCATAAGGTACTAGGGTTGGTTTTATTCATTTTGTGATCAAAAATTACATATAAAACAAGCATGTAATAAATTTAAGCATATTTAGTTTTCAAGATTTCCTTGTTTCTTGTAGGATAATTTGAAAAGAAAAGGGCTATACAGCGAGGGCTAGAAAAAAGAAAGGCCTTTGGCAGTGATGGAAGCATGGAATTATAGGGTCTTAAGGAATACCAAGAATGAAGTCCCATCTCGGCCAGTCATTGCCATAGTGTGCCTTGATAACATGATGTGTAGAGGAACCAATGCGACTTTGAATGAAGGACGAGAATGCCATTAATGTCATTATGTCTATTCTTATGATTGCACAATACAATCTCTTTGGGAATTTATTTTTCTAAGACATCCAGCTCCTTTGTGGAATTTATGTGTGCCCTCCTGGATCCACAGCTATCAGAATCATCTTATTGCAGTGACACTCAGCGGCTGACACATCTGTATAAACATATGGCTTTTTGAAAGCCTAAGATGTAACCTCTCTCAAACTCACTCAATTGCGTGTACTGTCGATGATTGCACTACAGAGGCATCTTTAAAATACAAACTATCTAACATAGTGAAACAGTAGAATCAGTGAGATTTATCCACCTGTGCAAATAGTGCTCCTTATATTGAACCCATAATGAACCCTTCTCATGCACAATAGAAATATTTGCAGTGTTTAATAACAATGAAACTTCAATCACTTATTTTTACTTTCCCTGCAATACATGGTAATGTATAGGGAAAGCATTGGAATCGTGCCGAAAATCACAACTCGAGTTTTCGACGGATCTACATGTCCTCTAGAATACGAAAAAACTATTTTTAGAGTGATGTCTGTCTGTCTGTGCAAATTTTGAATCCACCCTAACTAAAAAACTAATGGACCGAATTTCATAAAATTTGGTAGGTAAGTCACTTGTGGGCAAATCTGGTGCTGATTAGTTTTGGGTTTGATTCGGGATAAAAGAACCCGCCTTTATTTGCGAAATAGCCCACAAAAGCTTGTATCCACTTTAGCTGAAAAACTAATGGACCGAATTTCGCAAAATTTGATAGATAAGTCACTTGTGGGACACCCTGGTGCTGATTAGATTTTGGCACGATTCGGAAAATAATAACCTGCCTTTTTTTGCAAAATGACCTATAAAAATCGCAAAAATCTAAAATAAAAACTACATATGCTCAAATATATCCATTAAATTCTTGTTTAATACGTAATTTTTAACGAAGAAAAGAATAAGACCAACCCCATTACACTAGGACTAGCCGTTCTCGAAATATTTTAGTTTTTCATATTTTCTCTATGTCACCTTTGAAAATAAGTCGTTGTCAAATGAGAATGAAAATTGAATTAAAAGTGAATTAAATTTAATTAAAATAAAGAGACTGTGAATATAAGTTTGCAGGGAAAGTCATGTGTTGCCCACATCAGATTTTTATCCCAGAAGGCTTAAATAAGCTCATGGATTTCACTGGCTTCATTGATGCTCCATTGATACTTATGTGATAGATTTTGGACTTAAAAAGGTCTTCCCTAGACACAGCAATACATTTCAAAATATACTCATGTGATGCTATACCAGTAGAAGGAATTTTAGTCATTTGCATACCTAGCCATAAGGCATAAATAATAAGAAAAGCCATACAAGGTAAAACACAAATATACAGGATTAAACATTTTAAATGAAATATTTGCTACTAGTAAAAAAATACATCGTATACACGCAATTTTTATTTCACAGGGATTCTCCAAAATATGACTATGAATTATCAGGTATTGAGTCATTATTAGGCAATTTATAAATATATACCCACCATATTTGCTTGATCTTGAACTGTACTAAAAGATGACTGACAAGCTGCACATGTCAATAATTCTGTACGGGCAATCAGGAGTATATATTCTTTAACTTTATCATAAATGTCACAGTCAACATACTAAAAGATATATTAAAATTCAAATAATTTAAAAGAAATCTTAGACATTAACATAAATGTTACAACAGAAAACTAATATTATTGTAGCATGGCAACTTTGTGCCAAGATTAGCAAATTTATTGCCAAGGTCAAGTAACCCTGACCTTCAAATTTTAACAATGGTTTTCAGTTAGGTATTCATAACATATGATGTGACTTCCATTTCATTCCCATCACATGCCCTAAGATGCTTCACATCAAAATTAAGTCCAATAGAATCTGCTTATAGCAAGCACAAATTTAGCAAAATTCTGAATTTAATGAGGAAATTATGAATCTTTATTGATATAATGTCAATTTAAGTAAAAGTTTTACTCAATATTAGTAAAAGTTTAGTTCCCTGGATTAAACAAACGTATAAATCAGTAAAATGAAACAAAATATAAAATATGAAGAAAAATAAATAAAAGCAAAGATATAAAAAAATTAATTCATGAATGAATATAGAAATAGGAAATGGGATTGGGTTGGGGGAGGTATCAGAAGACCTAAGTATCAGACCCCACAGAGAAAAATCTTCTATACCCTGGAATGCACATAAATAACATTTTTGCTAATTGCAGAGTTGAAAAAGAAGATATAGGATAATATTCTTGTGATTAGACTTGGTGAAAGAAGATGGGAACCATATTCTATGGAAAAGAATATACCTCAAGTAAATCATGAGATAAGCGTTCCTAGAATGTCTTGATTAAATCATTAGTCTTAAACGGAATGATTTTATTTATTATTATTTTTTTATTTATGTAAATGGGGTATGTAAATGGATTTGGGGGTTGTTTGGGAGGGTAGCAAATATATAAATTGGGAACCATTGTATTGTTTTGCATTACTTGTATAACCCTTTGTGGGTACGATCCTCATATCCCTCAGACATATTCTTACTGACCATTTCTTAAATTACATAGTTTGATTTGATGTATAAAGTGGATGTTGTGTGTGTCTAGATTTAGTGAATAAGTTAAAGCATCCTGTGCGGCTTATTCTAACCAAGTTTTACTGTACATACACTTTTTGCTTTCTTACACAGTGAAACTTAATTTTCGTTTTCACTTTTTATATGATTTTTATACCTTACCTTTGATATAGGATTGCATTCATAAATTATGTCTTTCTAGACCAGTGTTTTACAAAAATCAGTATTTTAGATACCTCAGATTCTAGCAGTTATATTCTAAGGGATTTGCAATGATATTTTAATGAGTTTACAGCTATGTTCTAAGGGGTTTGCACATTCTGTTACTAATAATTTTAATAAATGCAAAAAAAAGGTAAAATTTGATTAAATTCTTTGTCATTTCAGTCTTTCCATTATGCAAAAATTATGTGTCATACAACCAAACTGTACAGAGTTTGCTGCCAAGGAGCAAATCATTGCTTATACGAATGTTGGAATGAAATTATCAATGAAAAGAAATGTTTATGCAAAATAACACATTATTTATTATAGATACTTGAAACTTATTTTTCTTGTAAGACATAATAATTGAGTATAAATATTTAAACAAAAGATGTTCAACATATTCTTTCACTTCTATAAGCATAGAGGCATATGTCAAGTAAATTTTAAATATTGAATAATGAGCAGGAACTGTGAAAATTTAACAGATTTTAAGGGTCTGTTAACTAAAAAATTAAAGAAATACTGGTTAATACAACAAAATATATGGAATTTTTATCACTTTCTCACAAATCTTCTCAAGTTTGTAATAAAAAAATGCAATTTTCACAAAACTAAAAATTTAGGCTAAATTTATATTTTCAGGGAATTTCATAATTTTCTAAGTAATAGTATAAAATACACAAAAATCTTAAATCTTGTGTAAATGACATTAAAATGCCAATAAGAGTCATAGTAAGAGCAGTGTGATTAATGCAATAGCCCCAGGAATCATGTCCAGATTGATGATATAGATGTTTGAAAAGTCTCAAAGAGCCATCTTCAAATAAGAGGATGGCTGCTACTAATTGTGTGGTATCTACTAACATGAAACAATTATTTTTTAAATGTACATTCAAAACTTATCACTTCTCAATCCCTCCCTGTTAGATTCCAAAAAAATAAAGTTATATTTTATAACTAGGAATGGAATTTTATGACTATTATGGGAAGAAATTACTCATTCTTGGGTTAAACAACCTCTCGTTTTTCATTTTTTACACCTTCAACTATTAACAAAATGGCATTTTTTTTTTCAAACAATTCAGTAAAAATAAATATTTTTATACACATAGCTCAACAAAAACACAAAAAATGCATACCTGCACAAGCTCAGGTAAATCAGTCTCATAAAACTTGGACTGGTGGGCATTAGCAGCTAAAAGAGCAAGAACATAATCATTTCGTGCCTTAGTTGCTTGGATATCACATGCTTCTCGTCGAAATGAAAACTGTAAAAAGAATAATCTTAATGAGTAAAGTAGCAAGCTGTTTAACATAATATCTACAATAAAGTAAAGAAATAAATCCAAGTGACTAAATTTATTATATAACAATTACAACAGAATGTATTAGACAATTACAATTTTGTTCCCAAAATCAAGAGAAAATTTTGACACAAATGTTAATTACTTTACATACTCACCTTGGCACTATTTTTTTGTAATGAAGAAATAGACTGAAATATTCTCCCTTTTTTCCTTTTAAGTCTGATTCCAGGTAAGACATGCACATAAAACACTTATGAATTAAATTTTATATTTAAATATTTTAAAAACAAATTACAACCAAATAAAACAATTTGCACTTAACATCCTATGGCATAATTTTTGCATTATATATAAAACTGAAGTGAAAATGCTTAAAATGAAAATACATTTCATTAAGAAACTTTGAATGATGAAAACTGGAATGCTAGGAAATATCTGTATGCTTGAAAACATGCTTAACACAATAATAAATTCATTTATGGCTATTTGTTTGCAATATTTAAAACCATTAAAACTTCTATTCCTACATTTTCAAGAATATAAAATGCATTCTTTAATACAAATGTTACCTTCTTTTATGCTAACCACATTAAACTTGCATAAGCTATATAACATCAAACCATAGTCTTTGCATTTGCTCTGCCAGTTGATAATGTTTGTTACCCAAAAATGTGAAAGGCTTAAAGATTGTAATCCATATGCCTGAAAATGTACTTCATAAAATTTTAATGGTTTAAATTGTTTTTAATGGTTTTGTATTTAACAAATTTGAATATAAGTATATTGCACATATATCCCAAATTAAATATACTAATTGGAAAAAAAATGTTTAAATAGACAATAACTTGACATTCTAACAATTTCAGTAAAAATTTCAAGTAAAATAATTTGATATTTTTAGATTTAATGATAAATAAATTTTGCTAATTAAAAATATACTCCTTTTTACTACAAAAGTGCTTTTGTTCCATATTTTCTAAACGAATGATGACAATTCACATAGTTGAGAAATCTATTAGCAATTAATAGAAAGAAATTTCTTGACTCTAAAATTTCAACAAAAATTATATTCTTATTTAGAATAGTTGATGCGCTCTAACAGGGTCATTTAAGATTTCTCGGTGTGTTTGACAAAACATTTATGGTATTTTATGGTTCTAAAATATTTCTAAATAAAAATCTAAAATGGTTCTAAATAAAAAAGATATTTTATGCAGTTCTAAAATTATTTCATAACAGCTTTGGTAATTCATTATGTCAATGACCCAGATGCAAGAACAATTTTTCTATTAACCTTTTGCTTACAGGTGGGACAGCGTCCATCCCAAACGAAGAACCTCTCAAAAAGACAGGCATTTGACATACCCTTTCCCAAACAGTCAAATCCCCTTTGCAGGCATCGACAATGTATGCATTGGCAATGGGGGGGACAGGGGCACCAGCCCCCACTGAAATTTTCCGGAGGAGGCATTGCCCCTCTGGAAAATTTCTAGATTTTTTTTTCTAATTTCATATTTTATTAATAACCAGAAAATGTAATTTTCAATTATTAAACCAGAAAAAAAAAATGTTTAAAATCTTCTGAAACATAAATGTCACATTTCAGTTCTATCTTATTCACATCTTATTTACCACAGCCATAAACTATCTTGCACAAAAATTAAGGAAACATGTTTATGCTAATGACAACAGCACTTGCCTACCAGAATTTTTTCGGTTGATCCCTTAGTTCAAAGAGAAAAAAAAATATTTACAGCTATGGGATTGACATTTTTTAAAAGTAGCTGTTTCCAATTACAGATAAGAGTACCTATAATTACTTCTCGATTCTATATACCAGACCAGTGCCATCTTTCCAGGTGATATTGTGTATAATAGTACATCCGTTTGAAGCTGTGAACCCCACGGGTAGCTTTGAACTAAAGAGCTACACTTGGCAGTCATCAGCCACAAGTCGTTTGAGATCAGAGAGTTAGAGTATAAATTATGAGAAAATGGAAAATACCCGATTTGTTAGGAACTTCGTGGGAAAATGGTTGCTTTTTGTAGGAGGATTTGGCATATCTTCAACTGGTGTGGTCTCAGATGAGTGATATTTATAGTGTTGAAGGCAGTGTGATGTTTTGGTTCTGATGAAAAAGAACACTATATTTGTGTGCTATTCATAAAGGTTGTGTTTCGGTTTGTAATTAAAAAAAAAAAAAAACATACTTATTTCTCACAGATAAATTCAAATTAAAGCAGTAAAAGTTTTGTCTTGTATAAGAAATCCCCAAACTGCTGAAAGACTTGCATATTATATTAAAAATCATGAAGATTTTGATTTAAGTGCAACACTATCTTGTAAGTATGTATGTTTATAATGGCTCTGCACATCGCATTATGTGAAATTGGGCTGATAGGTTTGTTTTAATGAATTAAATAATTTAATTACATTAGATCTTTCATTCAAAGGGCTTGGTGAAACATGCAATTTTACAATTTGATTAAAAATTTTCCAGAAATAACTACATACAGCTAGGTATCAATTGATGAGAAAATCCCAATTTGGTAAAAAGTGTTGCTAGTCATGTTGCTGCTCCAAGCCATTTATTTATACATTTATGTTTTCTTAATGAAACTTGTTTTTACATATCTTACACAGCTGATGGCATGGACATCCAAATTCCTATAAATTTATGTGTGACAAAATCCTGAGGTTTCGTCACATACCCTAACTCCAACTTTGATTTTATTGATTTGCAACTTTATCATATTTTATCCTCAATAGGTGTCAACCAGGTTCGGATACTAGCTCCAGGATTGACCCAGGAGAAACGGCACATGATTGTCCTTTTCGACTTCAGCTCATCATACAAGTCATTGATAATGAAAAAATTAAATGCAATAGACTTGGCCCACCTGGAAATCTCTAGAGATCCCACACGCCATATCCAGGTCTGATGTAGGTAATTAACAATATGCTGTAGAGCATTATGTGATGGACTCTTATAGTACCTTGTAGACTTCCCCCCCCCCCCCCACACACACACATTCCACAACCAACTGCTCTTCGAAGAGAGAAAATGCATTGCATAGATGAATCTGGTCCGTCAACAAGAGAGTGAGTTCAGGGGTCTAAGAGTTCAAGTTATATAACTGGTAAACTAGAATGGTGCAAGCTTAAAAGGACTATTTGTATAGCTTTATGGTACAGTAAATAAAACTGTTGATTTCTTTCTGTCGACACAAACCATCCGACCTACCCAAAGGTGTAATGTATCTATTTAGACTGCTGGAACAATGTCACCCAATTTAGATCAGAACCTAGTGGGGGCGACATCCACAGGGACTGTACCCTTCTTCCTCTGCTACCGACCACTCAGAAGGACTTTCAAACTCACAGATTCAACGTGCTCGTACACCGTGTGAACACAGTGACAGTTTGAACATAGCCTGGAATTGAATTCCGGTCTTCTAAGTACAATCCCTGTGCCTTAACCACTGAGCTATCCCAACCCAAAACTGCTGCTTGCAAGACAATAACTTACAAAACTTACCTGACGAAAGCAGGCATATCTCAATTAGGTGATTACAGTTGCTTTGATGGCATTATAAGCCCTGTTCGTTAGGTAGTTCATTCTTAGAGGCTGTTAACGGCGAATATCCTTCTTTTAACCTGAAGTAGGGTGGTTATAATGCCCTTGAAACAATTATAATCACCAAACTAACATATGCTTGCTTTCTTCAAGTAAGTATTGTAAGTTATTATATCTTTATAGAATTTAACTTTGTCAGTCTTTTGTAGAACTTTATTGAATTGTGCCCCCCTGAGATTTTGAAAACTCTGTGCCTATGACGACACATGGAACTGAATAACAAACATTCAAATAAGAACTGATTTAGCAAACTACAGAGATAAAGTATACTCTGGGCAAGGAAGTTTATATGGGAAGGAGTTGGTATCATGATCCCCATATTATGGTGGAGAGGGGTTTAAGAGAAATAAATGAATTGGTGGAAGTCACTATTAGGATTGCAAGCACACCAATACCATTAGTGGCCACTGAAAGATCATTCAACTGGATCCACAGTAGAAGAGGAAATCACTTGACATCAGAAAAAGTTGGTATATATTTCCAGTTGGTCTACAACTGGAATTTGTTAAATCAAAAACCTATCCCCAAATCTGGTTTAGATGAGTGCGAACCCAAAGAAAGTACCATGTCTATGACCTTTAGCATATCAGAAGACAAGAAAGGTCAGAAAATGGGAAGGAAACAGCAAAATAGAAAAATAGATTTAGAGACTGAAGAATTTGAAGATGAATCGAGCTCAAGTGATTCTGACTATGAAGAGTCTGAATCTCTTTCCAATTTAGATGAATAAAACTTTGTCAAAAAATACTGATAATCTGTGATATATCTTTATTATTGTAAATTAATGAGTACAGAAAACTATTTTGATTTAAAATAAAGGTGATTTTTCATAAAGGTTACTGTTTTCCTTCCTCGTCAGAAAATTGCACACGGATAAGAAATGTCCATACTAGATAAAAAGTAATTCTTGTATATTTTTCACTGGTAATTAGTACTGGTATTTTTCAAAATCATATTAAATGGGTTTGGACTGAGAAACTACTCTACTACTCATCTTGAAATACTGGCTTTTTGAAAAAATGAACTAAATTCTTACTTTTTTGTTTCAATCTCTTTCACACTAATCAGTTCAGTTATCATATATCATGAATAAACTGCTTAGGGATAAATAAGTAGTTAAACCCTAAGAAAGACTATAAATACCAACTAAAATACGCATTTTGGGTAAATACCCTAAGTATTTACCTACAAAAATAAATATCTGGGTATTTTACATCACTGATCATAGTTCTAAAGGCATAAAATATATTTTTTACATGCTATATAGTATAAGCAATAAATAAATTTACATTTATTTTTTCTTAATTAAAAAAAAATAAATTCTACAGTGATGTTATACATACTATATTATTTGTGCATGCCTAGAATAAACATAACTTTTCAAATCATAAAACAAATTTAAATTTTATGACATTTGGGAGGATTTTTTCAGATGTTTCTGAACAAGTTCCAATTTGAAGAAAAAATTACATTGTTTTAAAATATTAATGTGTGCATAGCATGCATTTTACTTCAATCATGACAATTGATAAAGTTATTATTGCATATATAATGCAAGAAAGATCAATCATGCATAAAGCACTGATTATGAAACACTTTCCAACTACAATGCAATTTTATTTAAACATCTCTAAAATGCAATACATTCAGAGATAATATTTTTTAAATTATCACAATAATACAATAATTTATTACATTTGAAAACTTCATCGAAAAAAATGAACTTTATTCAAATGACATCATTGAAATATAAATTGCCTGGCTCTCTATGAAAAAGCAGTAAAAATTTCATTCATAAACATTTATTCTAATCCTTTCATTTATCACAATATTACAATAATTTATTTTACTTAAAAACTTAAAACCATGGAGGTAAAAGTAATTGAACTCTGTACTTTTAAAACTTCACCAAAAAAGTCTGCTATAAAATCATCTGTTCTCTATGTAAAATCAATGACTGTTTCATTCATATCAACTATATTGCAGACTCCAGTGCTAAATAATTTTGTGTTAAAGAAATTCAGGAATTCTTATACAACTCATCTTACAGCTTGATGTGTTTACAATCTCCGTAAGTGAAAATTAAGCTTTGTTGTAGAAATAATCAAAGTTTGATGATCATTTAAACTCAAATATATTGTAATTGTGTTGTTTTAGAACATTGATGCACAGAAATTAAGCAAAAATAAAGAGGTTTTAGGACGGATACAACACTAAATATAAATTAAAAAGAACTTTAAAAATCAAGATTTCGACACAAGATGGATGCCATATTTTATTTTGAAGTGGGTTACGTGATCTCTTCATATAAAGGGTGCAATTATTATTTTAATATTTATTTAAAAACTACTGAATATATTTTGCTGAAATTTTTTTTTATTTATTTTATGGGATAATTTGAATATTTCCTAAAACTTTCGAAGCAATTTGTGAATTTTAAATTTATTTTAAAAATGTTTGAAAAATTAGGTCCCATAAAGTTCAATGTATTTCACTTTTTCAACCCAGGTTCAATCCAAAACTAATTGGGATATATTATCCATTTACATTCCCATAGGTCCAACAGACCATCTGAACAACATATTAAAATTTCATTTTGATAAAGTCATTTTCACAGCAGTTATTGTGCTAATGGACAGACAGACAAGACAGAATGAACAAAGTCATAAACACTTTTCAACTATGTTGTAAAGTGTTAATAAGCTAGCATGAACAAATGCAGCTGGAATAGAAAGGTCTGTGATTGCCTTTAAAATTATATGATGTATACACATTGGGGGGAAATATAAATATCTTATTAGACAAGTGTTACGTTTAGACATACTACCAAAAGGGGTGCTTTCAATCAAGAAATCGTGCCATATAGGAAAAACCCAAAAAGAGCACTTAAAAGTAAGAATTCATTCCTGAAAATGACAATGTCAATAAAATTATTATTAATGGTGGTAAAAAAATATATATAACATATAGATAAGATTCAGGTTTCAACATTTTGGATAAATAACAATGGTTCTCAGACTTATTGTGCAAGGTATAACTGTTCACTTAATAATTTACAAAATTATATATAAATATATAAATAGAATAACTGTCTCACTTTTCATCAGCATCATGAGCTTTATCTCTTGCCTCATGAGCCATATGTTCCTCCTCAAAGTATAGCTTTTTTGTCTTGTCTATTTCTGTTACACATGTTTGGATTTCTTCATGCATCTTCTTCAGGTTTTCAAAGCACTAAAATATAAAAATATTTTAATATTTTATTTTTTTCTTCTTCTAACAATGCATCACATATATGAAGGGAATTATAAAATATAACTATTGGTTTGTGATGGATTCATCCATTTGTATCATATTAACCCTACCCCAAACCTCCAATTCCTTAACATAAACAAATCCTTTTCAGAATGTTTCAGTTTTTGAATTGATAATAAATAACAGTAGAAAAGGCAACAAAACTTCAGTTAAATAATATCAAGAACTAATTTCTTTATATACATTTTGTATTTACATGTCAATCTAAAGTTGTTTTGTTAAACTATTTCATGACATAGATTCACAGTATGCAGAATGTGCTACCTCATAATTTTTCATACATAATGAAGCAAAAATATGTATACCTTTTTAGCTACTTGCAATTTATATAGTCTTACAGACTTTGAACCTTCAGACACTTGTTGCTGGTATACTTCTGTAGCAGCAAGCCGAGCTTTAGCTATCTTTTCTGTTTCATCCAACATTGTTTTCCATACGCCATAAACTGTTCTACAGGAGGAAAAAATCAACTAAATTTTACAACCTAAAAATACAAGATTGTAATATGCACTCTAACCACTATTGTAACTATATCGCAGCAACAAATTAGCATTAGAGTATCCAAATTTCAATTTGCTAACTGTTAAAAAAATAGTTGAGCCTAGAAATACAAAACTCTGTACTTATTAAGATCTTCTTTCAGTAGTTGATTAATGCATAAAAACTTCATGTTGTTTCAAAAGGTTCAGTTTTGTTAAAAATGTACTAACCAAACTGGTTTATCTCAGATACACTATAAGACAAAAAGAATGCATGCTAAATAAATTATATTGATTGGATGATTAAAATGCAAGACATTGAACATCCCACTAGTTTTGGAGTTAAGTGCATTAGCACAATTTGAAATTAAGTGCAAACTGGGAATGACAAAGAGGAGGCTATGCAGTAGTGTTTTATAAATACAGTTATCAAAATAAAAGTTCTACAATGCTGAATTTTTTAAGTAGACTAGACAATAACTGGAAATGAATTGGTCTAAAAAATGAAAAAAGACTTGAGATCAGTGTTTTTCAATGTATGAATGGTTAAAAAAAACCTAATAGAATTTTTTTTTAATTTTATAGTCTCTGGTTAGCAAAATGATGGATGACCCAAACAAGGAATATAACAAAATGATAGAAAATATTTTTTTTTTAATTTTATAGTTTCTGATAATTTTGCAACATAATGGATGAAAAGCCAGTGATAATACACGTTTCAACAGTAGCCACATAGAGTAAAACTTTATAAGTTCTTGTAATTCGCCCCACTATCTACAGTGAACTGAGAAACTGTAAAACTACCTGCTTCTTTGTGCCCATTCAATAGATATCTTAATTCTACATCAAATATTCAATCAATTCATGATATGGATTGTAAATAGAACTAAAAGAGATCTATGACTAAAATAAGGAACCTTAAATATTAATTGGAAATAAATGTAATTTTTTTTTCCTTTGCATATGTTTAATCAACCATTTTTAACACTTTACAACATAGTTGAAAAGTGTTTATAACTTTATTCATTCTTTCTGTCTGTCTGTCTGTCAGTCCGTTAGCACAATAACTGTCATAAAAATGATTTTATCAAAATTTTAGTATGTTGTTCAAACGGTCTGTGGGACCTATAGAAATATAATTGAATAATATCACCCAATTAGTTTTGGATTGAACCCAGGTTTTAAAAATGAAATACATTGAATCCTATGGGACTTAATTTTTCAAACATTTTTTAAGCAAATTTAAAATTCACAAATTGCTTCGAAAGTTTTAGAAAATATTCAAATTATCCCATAAAATAAATTTAAAAAAATTCAGTAAAATATATTCAGTAGTTTTTGAAATAAAAATTAAAATAATAATTACATCCTTTATATGAAGAGATCACGTGATCATTATATGAAGAGATCAAGTGACCCACTTCAAAATAAAAAATGGCATCCATCTTGTATCAAAATCGTGATTTTTAAAGTTCTTTTTGATTAATACTGTTGTATCCATCCTAAAACTGCTTTATTTTTGCTTAAATTCTGTGCATCTACATACTGAAACAAAGCAATTACAATATATTTGAGTTTAAATTATCATCAAACTTTGATTATTTCTAAAACGAAGCCTAATTTTCCCTTATGGAGAATGTAAACACCAAAAGATGTAGAATAAGTTGTATAAGAATTGCTGCATTTCTTTAACACAAAATTATTCAGCTCATGGAGTCTGCAATATAGCTGATATGAATGAAACATTCATTGATTTTACATAGAGAAGCATACGTTTTTTCAATGAAGTTTTAAGCATAGAGTTAAATTATTTGTACCTCCATGGTTTTAAGTTTTTAAATAAAATAAATTATTATAGTATTGTGATGAATGAAAGAAATGGAAAGAGTTTATGAATGAAATGCTACTTTTATATTGAGTGCCAGTCAATTTATATTTCGATGATGTCATTTGAATAAAGTTAATTTGTTTTCGATGAAGTTTTCAAATATAATAAATTATTGTAGTATTATGATAATTTTAAAAATTATTACCAAGGAATGTATTGCATTTTAGAGATGTTTAAACCAGGCAATTTATATTTCAATGCCGTCATTTGAATAAAGTTCATTTTTTTCGATGAAGTTTTAAGTTTTCAAATATAATAAATTAATATAGTATTGTGAAAACTTTAAAAATATTACCAAAGAATATATCGCATTTTAGAAATGTTTAAATAAAATTGCATTGAAGTTGGAAAGTGTTTCATAATCAATGCTTTATGCATGATTGACCTTTCTTGTTATAGGCTATTGTCCACCATTGCTGACTCCCCAAGGATTGTTCCTTGGTGGTCTAGTGAGCTCAGCCGGTTGCATGGGAAATGCAGGAAGCTCTTTAATAGAGCCAAGAAGAATGGTGATTGGCAGACTTATAAATCTGCCCTCACCTCCTATAATAAAGCAGTTAGGGATGCCAAGAGAAATTCCTGGAGAACATACTGCGAAGGTATTAATGATGCCCCTGCCATTGCAAAACTTGTTAAGTTGATGGCTAGAGACAGAAATTGTAAACTTAACACTGTCAAGAAGTCCAATGGTGACTTTACTGTTACTGGTGAAGAGACCCTGACTGAGCTGTTCAGAGTTCACTTTCCGGTTTCTCATCCTGTTGTTCAGTGTGACAGTGGTATTGCTTGCTCCACGTCCTTGTCTGATGACAATAGCTGGAGTATTGCTAGGAGCATTGTTACTCTTGATAGGGTTAAATGGGCAATTAATTCCCATAAACCCTATAAAACTCCGGGAACTGATGGCATCATTCCAATTCTTCTCCAGGAGGGAATAGTGATGCTTGCTCCCATTCTCTGCAATATTTACAGAGCCTGTATTGCCCTTGGTCATATACCAAATGCGTGGAGGCATACTAAGGTTATCTTCATTCCGAAAATTGGAAAGGACAATTATTATGAGGCCAAATCTTTTAGGCCTATCAGCCTTACGTCTTTTCTTTTAAAGACTATTGAAAAGCTTATTGATAGGTATTTAAGGGAAGTGATTCTGGCCTCTAAGCCCTTGTCTAGTTCTCAACATGCCTATCAACCGGGCAAATCTACGGACACTGCTCTTTACAGTCTCTCCTTTATTTTAGAGAGAAATCTCAATGCCAAGGAAATTGCTCTTGCTACCTTTCTTGACATTGAAGGTGCCTTTGATAAAGAACCCATCGACACCATTCTTGTTGCTTTAAACAGAAAGGGTGTTGATACCACAATATCTTATTGGATCAAGAACTTGTTATCTAACAGGTATATCTGTGCATCTTTACTTGGTGAAAGTATGACTGTGCATGCACTTTCAGGCTGTCCACAAGGAGGTGTGCTCTCACCAATTCTCTGGTGTCTTGTTGTGGACTCTCTTTTGGAAAGCATTAATATCTCTGGTGTCTCTTGCATTGGATATGCTGACGATGTTGTCATCATTGCCAGGGGCAAATTTGGCAACACTGTCTCTGACATGATGTCTACTGCTCTTAGGAGGGTTGAGACATGGTGTAAAAATGCAGGCCTTACGGTTAATCCGCAGAAGACTGCTTTAGTTGCGTTTACAAGGAAACGCATACTTAATCTTGGGAATATCTGCTTCTTTGGACAGAAGCTTATTTGCTCCAAGGAGGTTAAATTCTTGGGAATTTATTTTGACAAGGAACTTAATTGGAAGAGACACTTGGACTACTGCACAACTAAGGCCAGAAGAATCTTTTGGTCTTGTAGGAATGCTATTGGGAAAACCTGGGGCCTTAATCCCAGAGCTATCCATTGGATTTACTCGATGATAGTCTGTCCTATCATTTCTTATGGATCCATTGTTTGGTGGTCCAGAATTAGAAGTGAAACTGCTAAACTTGATTTAGTTAAGCTTCAAAGGATGGTGTGCATTGCAATCTCCGGATGCATGAAAACCACTCCTACTGCAACTCTTGAACTTTTACTTGGCTTGCATCCGCTCTATATGCGTATTGAAGCAGAAGCACTTATCTGCATGAACAGACTCAAATATCTGAAACACTGGAGAAAGATTACTCAAGGTATCTATCTTGGGGCGAACTTAACAGTAATGTTGCTAGGCATCCTTATTTCTGTATGCCACCTGATGGCATACATGTCAAATTTACGTTTGATAAGCCTTATGAAATTCTTGTCCCCTCGTGGGATGATTGGAAGAGGACTCCAACCTACAATAAACATAAATGTTTTGTATGGTATACAGATGGCTCGAAGATTGGCACAAGTACTGGTGCTAGTGTCTGTTGCCCTGATGATGGCACTGAGCTATCTTATCCGCTTGGCAATTTTGCTACTGTCTTTCAGGCTGAAGTATTTGCCATTCTTATGTGTTGTAGAATTTGCTATGACAGAAAGTATGAGAATAGCCAGATTTTCATTTGTTCTGATAGCCAGGCTGCTCTTATGGCTCTGGGGAAGTTCACTGTGACATCTTCCCTTGTCTGGGAATGCTATAATGCTCTCTGTAAAATTGCTAGTAATAATAGTGTCATTCTGTACTGGGTGCCTGGTCATTCGGGCATTCCTGGCAATGAATTGGCAGATGAACTTGCTAGGAAAGGCTCTAGTACTCCTTTTGTGGGCCCTGAGCCGGCCTTGGGTATTCCCAATGACCTTGTCAGAAGAATTGTCTATGACATCTTCAGGAAGCTTCAATGTAAGAACTGGCGTGACACTAAGGGACAAAGGCAAGCGAAAATCCTCAACTGCAATTGCCCTAGTACACGTCAAAAGGAACTTTTCAGGCTCAGTAGAACTGGCATCAGGAGAGCTGTTGGGCTCCTTACTAGGCACTGCACCCTCAAGAGACATCTTAATATTATGGGTGTCTCCAAGGATTCGCTTTGCAAAGGCTGCAATTACAGCGAAGAAACTGCAGCTCACATTCTATGTGAATGTGAGGCCTACTCTGCTCACAGATTCGAACACATTGGTCGTCATGTGATTGAACCCTGGGAGCTGAATGACATACCTGTCAAGTGCCTGCTTATTTTTGCATCGACTACTGGTCTCTTTTCTTAGGGATCTTCATTTTCTTTTTGGGGTAGTACAATAGACCTCTGGTTGATGTGCTAGGCTCTTCTGGAGCCACCCATCTTCATATCATTCATTCATTCATATAGGCTATTGTAGCAACCAGCTATTGTAGAACATAGCATATTTTCTTACTACTAAAGAAATTAACAGATATTCAATGCTGATAAGCTGAAATAAGTGCAAAACTAGTATAATGATGGTTGCTGTATTTCTATAAAATAAAATATTTGTATGTCCATTTGTTTCTTGTTTTCCTGCTAGTTGCATAGTGGAAAATTTAAATGATCCAAAGCTAAGAAATTTAATACAGTGATAGTTCAGATCAGGTCCCAAGACAACTTGGAAGATTTTTTTTTTTTTTTTAATTCAAATTAGTTTTTCAGTTATTTTATATTTAAGTGCAAGTTTTGAGCAATTTTCCCATAAATCAGTTCCTTAGGGATTGAAAATATTATCACAGAATTTTCATCTTCACACCACCAGAAAGATCGAAAAACATTCTTTCCAACAGGCTTTAACAGAAAAAAAAAAAAAAAAAAACGACAACTTCTGATTTAAAAATTATTTGAAAGTACATCAAAATACTATTTTAAGAAATTTCATTTTTATTTTCATGAATCAGTGAATTGAAGATTTGTTATAATTATAATTTTTTGTGAGAATATAGTGATATATTTGCATTCTAATAAAAAAATACTTTTACTGCTCTATTTCTGAATTCCCTATCAATTTTTATAAAAGTTGCAATTTTTAAAAATACATAAATTTTCATAGAAGTTCCAATGTTGTCTATAAAAGTAGCAATTTTTAATTTTAATGCTAGTGGTAAAGAATTCCTCCCCTCCTCCCCTTTTCATGCCATGACAATTGGGCCCTGTCAATTGCTATAGAGAGCAGTAACATATTTATACATTTTTTTGTTAAATTGCATTGTACAATACAGTGGATGCACATGGAAAATTTGAAGCATGGGAATATTTTTTGGTCAAAACTGGTGTTTTAGAAATTAAGTGGTGTTACCTGTATTTCTTACATAGCAGGCCACTTATTCAGAACCCAACAACCCTGAGTAATCCGTTCTAGTTGAATATTGCAATTCTAAACTTTTGGAAAACCCTCTAACAGTAGACTTTGAAACTATGACCCTGGACTTGCTGCTTCATGCAGTAAGAAATTGAACTTTTATAAATATGATACCTACTGCATAGTATGATTGTCATCATTAGTTTGTAAAATTGTAACTGTGCCGATTATTATTTTTGTTTATTAAAATTATAATTGTCAAAAATGCATTTTACATTAAATTAATCATTAATTTGTATATTAATTATACATGTAATATTTTCTAAAACTTACTGCTGTGTACATTGCGTGGGTGGCCGCAAAACCCACCCATTTTTGTGCTTAACGGGATACTAAGTTAACAAACTAAAAATAAGGTTAATAGTAAAGGAACAAACATTTATTTATCACATCCTTAATTTACACTCTTTAGTTTACAAATTAAATAAGTATCACAATAGCGGAATACATCTCAAGTGTAGTTCGGGGGGTGTAATGTCAGATGAATTGATATTTGGTTGGAGCACTTGGTGGGATGCATTAATTAGCTTTTCTTTAAAAACACAAATTTAGACAAAGAGGTTATCCTCATATAGTTAATTGTACGGTACCTGATCTTCTTCCATATAACTTGGGTAACACCGATGCTTTTTCACACTTTACACTTGCAATACCAGATGAACATGAGCTCTCCTTCGAATTCCTATATCATAGACGCACACACAACTCTTAACACTGCTACAGCCGCTTACTCTTCACTAGTCCAACTCCCAACAGCCTGCCCTGACCAATTCTGACTCTCAACTTCGAGCAACTCTCACTTATATCCCTTTTTCGGTGGGCGGTCTACGTGCTGGAATGTAGAGCTGAGGGCTAATCCATAGACATGGGGTCGCCGTCTCGGTTGCCGCCAAACGGCTTAGCGTAGTATGTAAACATGGGGCGTGGTATGTAAGATATGGGCCACCTGTATACTATCGCCCACCTGCTTAGCGTGGGGATAATCCGCCCGCATTCCTGGTTCCATCATTTTAATCCTTCCAAATATTTAATACTTTACATTTCTGGCATTACATTCTCACCCCCCCGCGAAAAAAAAGACCAAAAGTTACTCTCCCACAGTTTCACCCCCAGTGGTAAGAAATTGAGTTCACAATGGTTCATCGCAAACACATAAGTTCATCCATCATGAGAAAGGCTGAGTTCCACTTTTTAGCCTCGTACAACTCATAGCTTTGCTAGTTCTTTGTAGTTTCTTGATAGTTCCCTGTCAAGTTAGTCCATTATTCATAATTGACATAGTGTACCATAAATTACATGAGGATTACCAACATTCAAATTATTATTAAATTGTAAATTTTGATATATATTATTTGCAATGCATAATTTTCATTTCTCCTTTTACAGAATTATTTACATACGACATATCATTACATAACAGCATTCATTACTTTATTATTATTATACATTTTCTTGTTATCATTTCATTTTATAACATATTGTAGTAGTGCAACTATCAACTTCCGATTCTTGGTTATGGTTGAATTCCATACCACCATATTATTTATAAATTACTTTGTTATTTCACTTTTTTTTTTCTTTCTTTTTTTTTTTTTTTTTTTAGTAGAACTTGCCATATATGTAATGTCAGAAATACATAACATACTTTTTGAAATATACTTATATCCACAATTTAAAACATAAAACATATACATATACACTCAATTATCACTTTCTATTTATGACATTAATTACAAACTTTTTAACATATTTTTCATATTCTTTGTTTTATGAAATTACTATTTACAACAATTCGAAGGCGAAAATTATACCCTCTGGCATTATAACAAGCCTCATCATCATTTCTATTATTTTCACAGTTTAGTTGCTTTTCTTTAGTGACCTTCCCTTCCTTAGTTTGACTTTGATAATTAATTCTAATCACTTTCTCATTTTGATTTTTTTCTTTGTCCTGTGTGTGTGTGTGGTTTGATTCGCTTTCGTCACTATCTTTCAAATATTGTTTTCGCTCCGCTGCCATGTATAGTTTATTTATGTGCACTTTATAAGTTTTATTTTCATCACTTTTAAGACATATTATAACATTATTATTTCGGACTAATTTCGTAATTCTAAATGGTCCATCATATCGATCCTCTAATACCCTTGGTTTTAAGAACTTTTTAAGGTACACTGTCGCTCCTATAAATATATAGTTTTTTCTCACTATTTTATATTTCTTTATTTGTTTGTCATTTATCAGCTTTTGTTGTTCCGATGCGTCTTTCACGACTTTGTTCATATTTTTTAAATGCTGTGCCACATATTTTTTATAATTATTTACATCACTATACATTACATCTATTTCTTCCTTACTTGGTATGTTTGTTTGTTTAATATTTTCAAATGGCAATGATAAATCTCTAAGATAGAACAGGAATGAAGGCTCAAATCCTGTATTACTGTTAATAATCCTGTATTACTGTTAATAATCCTGTATTACTGTTTTGTTATTCACATAAAACTTAAACCATTTTAAAGATTCATCCCATTCAAACGTAGTCTTTGACAAACACATTATACATTGTTTCATGTCTCTGTGTATTCTTTCACAACGACCTAAAGAACTTGGGAAATAAACCGAACTGTATCGCCTTTCAATATTTAATGCATTTGTAAAATCTATGTATTCTTTACTTTTAAAAATTTGAGCATTATCGCTTTGAATAATAATTGGAACTCCATAAGTTGTCACGAAGTTTGTTAGCTTATTCACTATTGTTTTAGCAGTAATGTCTCTGACTGCATAGGCCTCAAAGTATCGTGAAAACATGTCTACAATTGTAATTACAAAATTATTTCCTCTATTACTGCGCGGTAGTTTTCCTACGCAATCCAGTTGTAAATATATTCCTGGTTTTAATATTTCTGGCATAGCCTGAAGTCTGGCTGGTGGTATATTTTTGTGTTTTACTAATAAGCATTGATTACAAGACTTACAAAAATTTTCCACGTCTTGGAAAGCCCCTATCCAAAAATATTTTTTTTAAAGTAATTGGTATGTCTTTTTTACTCCGAAATGAGGGAAATGTGCTATCTCTATTATCTTTCCCTTTAGCGAGTGCGGTATTACAATCTTATTCTCATTTATTTTCCTATACGTTTGTCTTTTATTTTCCTTCTTTACCATTAACAGTTTATTTTGGCTATCAATATAGTATACCTTGTTATTGTGATATTGGTTTCTTCCTTTTTGTAATTCCTCTCTAATTTTACTTAATTTTTCATCTACCATTTGTTGCTCTAATATTTTCTCCACATTTATCTCATCATTTTTAATTAAAGTATTTACACATTTGATTTGGTTATCATTGTCAAATACATATCTCGAGCAATAATCACTTGCGTTATTTTCACCTTTTTGATATTTGAATTTAAAATCATACTGACTTATGTCAATTAGCCACCTCGATATGATATTTGGCATTTTATCTAATTTTATGTGGTACATAAGGGATTTTGCGTCACTCAGCAAGGTGAAACTCCTTCCGAACAGATATTCTCTGAAGTGTTGTAAGGATGCGTGTATAGCTAGCAATTCTAGCTTTATTGCAGGATAATGCTTCTCTGCCAGGTTCACAGGTCTTAAATAAAATTCGATAACATGATCGACTCCATTTACCCTTTGCATCAAAATACTAGTAATTCCCTTACCTGAGCCATCCGTAGTTAAGACAAACGGGTTTACTTCATCAGGCTGTCTTACAACTGGTTCTTTAAAAATTGCATTTTTTAATTTTTCAAAAGCTTTTCTACATTCATTATTCCACTCGAACCTAACATTCTTTTTTGTCAAATTTACCAACGGTTCTGCAATTTGTGCATAATTTTCTATCAGACCTCTAAAATAGTTTGTTGTCCCCAGAAAGCTTTTTACTTGTTTAACCGTTTTGGGGTTGTTTGAAATTTTGCACTTTTGTACAGTTTTTTATTGATATCTTTGGAAAACAATTTTGATTTTCTCTAACATTTCGTCGTTATTTTGTGCGCATATGACTAAGTCATCTAAGTAAAAGTATATTTTTAACTCTGATAGATCTCCTAACACTTTGTTCATTAAAAGTTGAAAATATGCTCCTGAGTTTTTAAGACCAAACGGAATTCTTTTAGGATTAAAATTTCCCATAAAAGTTGTGAACGTTAAGGCCTTTCTATCTTGTTTTCTTAGTTCGATCTGAAAAAACGCCGCCTTCAAATCCATAACTGTATAAATTTTACTACCAGCGATATTTTGTAATATATCCTTCACCTTTGGTAAGTTTATTGGCAAAAGTGGTAAATACGCGTTTATGGCCCTATAATCAATAGCAAGTCTATATTTAGGTTCTTCATTTGGTTTACTTGGTTTCTTTACAAGAATAATGGGACTAGCGTACGTGCTTTGTGAACTTTCAATAATGTCATTTTCCAATAATTCCCTAATTTCTTTTTGCGCAATTTCTCGTACTGCTCTCGGAATTGGGTATGGTCGACTCTGAATAGGATAATTGTGCATAAGTTCGATTTTCGGTACTATTGCTGATGTTTTACCTAGTGTAGCATATGACTTTGAAAAAACCTTTGTATTGGTCATCATTAATTCAATAACTTTATTTCTATCTTCCTTATTTAAGTACTGTACTTGAAAATCGTCTGGAGATATTTCTTTCTTTCTTAATTCCCAAATTTGTTGATAATCTGTTTTATTTAAATTTTGAATATTATTAATTTCCAACGTGGGTTTACTGCTTTTATTTTTTGTATCAACAATTTCGATTTGTTCTGTTATTATACCCACGTTCATATTTTTATTAAGTGTAATTTGGCAATTTTTTTCATTGTATAACAACATTCTAATCTTATTTTTATTTTCTATACTTTGGATCGCTTCATCCGTGATTATTGTTCTTGCCATTTTTATTGGAGAAAATAAAACATCCTGTCCCTCATTTAATTCCTGTGACAAAATCAATTGGACTATTTCTGACTCCCCTGGCTTTAATGTTATTTTTCTTTTCAATTTAGCGAAAATCTGCTTTTCCTCTTTCTTTTTAACATTCTTATTCTTATTATTTTCATTAGAACTTGATAACAATTTTTCATCATTTACATTATCGCGAGTGCTACAATTTTGCATATTAGAGTTTTTTCTATCGTTATCGCTTTCATTATCCTCGCTTATTCTATCTTCATTCTCATTATTGAATTCATTATAACAACTATTTATTTCCTCATATTCGTCGTCATCAGTATTATAATTTTCATAATTACTATTATATCTATTTTCCTCGCGAATTCTCTGGCTTTGTGGTTTTTGTTTTGAATTCTGAATTGGGTTTGTATTTTCACTTTTATACAATTTAATCGCAGTATTCCCAAATTGCACTTCGTTATCTTTTGTATTTAAAATTGCTTTATGTGAGGATAAAAAGTCGTAGCCTAAAAGCATTTTATATTGCCCCTGAAAGTTCTGTTTTGTCACGAAAAAATAATTTTTGCATGCCTTTTCCCCAATTCTAAATGAAAATTGAATGCAATTTATAAATTCTATATTTTCTTTAGTAAACGTCTGAAGTATTACTCTTCTGGTTATGTATTTTATTTTTACATTTCTATTCTGTTTTAGTTTTTGAAATGTTTCCAAATCTATAATACTAACTTGAGCCCCACTATCAATTACACTTATTATTTTTATTCCTTTGCAATCTATCTCTACCATCGGTAATTGTGGACTAGATACGTTTTCACATTCGCTTGAAAGGATACTTTTGGTATCATATTTTGCTTTATCATTATTTTCATAATATTGTCCTCTCTTCAAATTTTTATAGTTTTGCCAGTCATCTCCATTCTTGTTATTTCTATATGTTTGTGAACCGAATTTATTTCTTTCTCTGGAATTTGTACGATTCGTTCCTTGGTCCCAAATTCCAGCTCTTAGTTTAAATTACTATTATTATTGTTTCTCTCATATGTGTTTGATCTTATATTTCTTCCGTTGCGCCCCCTAAAATTTCCTCTTATACTTTGCCTCTCTCTATTTTCTACGTTGGTTTCTAATTGATCGTAATAATTTCTTTGATCATTATTATTTCCTTGATATTCCCTATTATTTCTATTATATCCTCCTCGTTCATAATTTCTGAGATTTTCGTTTCTGTTACCTCTGATATAATTTGTTTGCTCAAACCCATATTGCTGATAATTCATTCGTTTGGGATTCCTTGCAAATGCAGTATTACACTCATTGTACCAGCAATCTGAGAAATAATGTCCATTTTTTCCGCACCCTATGCAAAAAAAAGCTCGTTCCATGGATTGATTTGGTATATTTTGCAATTTTAATTTATTAATTTCTAAAGTCAAATCTTGAACCTGTGTTGTAAGTAACATTTCTCTCAGTTCGTTATGTGATTCTTCTGGAGTCCTATCATTAAGAATTATTTCAAACAGTTCGGCATCTTTTATGGCATCTTCAAACCGCTGCGGATCTTTTTTCTTCACTTCAATTGCCAAATCAAGGCGTAATGCGCTAATGAATTTTCCCAACATTATTTTATTGGTTATTTTCTCTACCTCTCCATCTGTTGTATCCTTAAGGTTCAAAAAATTACGCGCTGCGTTTTTTATTTTTAGCACAAGCTCGTCCACTGACATATCAGGCGTTTGTTTTATTTTATTGAATGCGTCCTGTTCTTGCATTATCGTTATTCTGTTTGAAAATTTATTTATTAGTAATCTTTTTATTTTATCAAACTCCTTTTCGTTTTGTAATTCAGGGTTTTGAATTAAAAACTGCATAGCCTTATCTTTTAATCTGGTTTTAATGATAGCCACTTTATGCTCTTCCTTCCAACTTGCTAACTCCGCTAATTCATCAAATTGTTTTATAAAGAAATTTATATCTTCCTCTTTACTCCCACTAAATAATGGCAGGATCTGCATTACTGGAATATCCATATTTTTATTATTTCTATCCAATTTACTATAATTTTTATTTGATATTATTGAATCTTCTTTCAAACTTGAACTCCTTGTTATAATTGAACTTTTCACCACTTTTTTAACTGGTCCCATTCCTATATCCCATTTTTCTAATTATACCTTCGATCTCATTAAGAAGAACCATTTTTTCCATTTCATTGATAAAACTTTACATAATCATACATATAACATAAGGAGAAATGAGAATTGTGCACAATATTTTCACAACCATCTATGTCGCCACCAGTTGTCCAACCTTATCAATATTTATTTTTTTTTTATTATTATTCCTTTTATTTTTATTAATTTCATAAATCCTTATTTTATTCCCGTTACTGCTAAAGTCACGAGCACCAAATGTGCCGATTATTATTTTTGTTTATTAAAATTATAATTGTCAAAAATAAACGGCTTAGCGTGGTATGTAAACATGGGGCGTGGTATGTAAGATATGGGCCACCTGTATACTATCGCCCACCTGCTTAGCGTGGGGATAATCCGCTCGCATTCCTGGTTCCATCATTTTAATCCTTCCAAATATTTAATACTTTACATTTCTGGCATTACAGTAACACATAGAAAGATTTCTTACTGGTAATGAAGTAAACAGCTTTTTAGTACTAATGAGTTCTGAGAGTAGAACTGGTTTACCAATGCTAGCTGCTACACTGGAACAAGATTCCAAACTTTGACTCACCCACTATTGGCAGAGTTTATGATAATGTACATTCATGTTAAAAAATAAGCAGGTCTGTTATACTACCAATTGATTAAATTAACTTACTTATAGGATTGGCCATCTTCAGTTTTGGCATCAGGGACTATTGGTGCTTTCTTTTGCAAATGAGACATAGCAAGTTTCAAAAGTGCCTTTAAGAAATTATAAAAAAAAAAAGCACATCTTACATGAAAATGTACATCTCAGTAAAAAATAAGTTTAAATGATTAAATAACTGAAATTTGATATTGTATGACACCAGATTTAGGCACTGGCTAACAAAAATGTTAACTAATATCATAAATCTAAGGATGAATAATATTAATTACCATATTTCTGGTAAAAAAGCCACAATGGGACAAACGTTGTAAAAACAAGTTGAAGGAAAAATTAAAAATTAAGCAGAAACATAGAAATAGTTTTAGCAATCAATCTTATTTAAATCCTAAAATAACCAAACACAGAACATGTTTCATGATCTTAAAGCAAAGCTGATATTTTCCTGTCCCTGCCCTTATTGGTAGTGGAGCTCTATCTCACTTATCCTGATGAAAAAGCTCCCTTTTGTCTTTGAAACTGGTTGATACCTTTACTATTTTGTTATATATTCTGTTTTAACAAAAGATTTTACTATTTATCTATTTTTCAGCAGTTTAATTAATTTACTTTAAAACTAACAGTATACCCATTCTTCATGCAGAATATATAATATAAAAAAACTTAAAACTTCCAATTATGTGTGAATTACAGTATTCAAAATGAGATTGTTATTCAAAGCATTCTATTAAAATATTTAAATTAATTCCCTTAAAAAAGTAAAAGAATCTCTGTTCTCACAATACAAAATTATCTTCAAGGGCAGATGTGAAAAATAATGCATCCTGGTCCTATTTGTAAACAAATTTACAAAAAATATAAAATTAGATTGTGGTGATTGAGCGTCGCCAGGCCCCGAACCAGGGACCCTTTGCTTACAAGACTGACATTATAATCACTGAGCAAAAGCTAGCTTCTCCTCTGTTCTTATAATTTGGGTACAGGTTCCAAGCATCTTTGATCAGATATCTTTGCTGCCGCACACACTCCCTCTGCTAATGAAGAAGGCCGGGAGGCATGTCGCCTCGGGCGTGGCGGTCAGTCATGGTCAACCAAGAAGGGAGTGTCAAGGCTTCTGACTCCGTGTGGTGCTGCCATCTCCTGTTGAGATGGTGAGATCGTTGGAGAGGAAAGTTGCGTGTTTCAAACATCCAGTCATCATTGTGGGGTTTATGTGTCGCCGGGCCCCGAACCAGGGACCCTTTGCTTACAAGACCGACATTATAATCACTGAGCAAAAGCTAGCTTCTCCTCTGTTCTTATAATTCGGGTACAGGTTCCAAGCATCTTTGATCAGATGTCTTTGCTGCCGCAAGATCAATATATGCCAAAATGAAAGCACTAAATGGGTAGTACCATTTTAATTCTGTTTCAACAATTTTCTGAACAGAATATATGAGTTTGGAAAATCTTTGTCAAAATAAAACAGGCGATGTAAGAAATTAAAAATATCAATAATTCCTGTAATATTTAGGCTGTAATTGATATAATCTAATTGTAAATGCAATTCCAATAAAATTAATTCTTATATGCATATCTTTATTATTTAAATTGGAAAAGATATAATAAAAGTCATTTGCTGTATAAACACATCAAATTTAATACCATTAGTAAGCAACATGATATATTTTTCTTCAAATACTGTTGCAGAAAAAATATTGTCTGCATAATGCTATTTCTATGGGAAATTCATTTTTTATTAATATCTTGACAACCCCTAGTCCTAAAAACTTGAAATATGGACTAAATTTTAAGTGGGGCTATTCCAAGGCTATCCACAAAATTTCATATAAATTTAGTGCAGACATTCTCACGTGATGATAAGACAAGCACACAATCCCACATATGCATACATACAGATTTTCAATTTATATAGATTAACACTTTTTTTATGCCTAGGAAGACACTTCTGATTTACATTATAGAATTTCTCATATTCATATAGGGAAAAAAATGGGATTTCAGCATATATACTGCCAAAGTGAAAACACTATACACAATTAAAAATTTATTTATTTAAACTCATGTCTAAATGTCAAATGTCATGACAATGTCAAAAATTTTTTACCATAAATTGCAATAAGTATACAACATTTGCATTTTGATTATGGATAAATTTTAAATAAAAGTATGGATAAATTTTAGGTCAATCAACATAATCTTTCATCAACAAATTTTCTCATTCTAAATTGTTTTTTATGTCTACATGGCCAATAATTACATTTTTGAATAGCATAGACATATATGTTATTTAATGCAGGAAATAATTCTTGCTATACTACACCTAACATATGATTTCAAATCTTGTCTTAATTAAACTTAGCAAATAAAATTTGATTTGAATAATGCAAATAACAGTTTTTTGTTTTTATGTGAATGGATATACTATGTGCAAGCTAGGCATATGAGATCAAAATCATCAATATATATTCAAAAATCACCATTTAACTAACAAACACCTTAGCATACCAATTTTAGTCTAATTCTGCAAAAAGCTGATCTTATTAACAAAGCAATATAGTTATCCTAATATGTAAAAGTTAAACAAAATCTAAATCCATTTTAAAATTTTAAACAGATACCAAAGAACATTTATATGTGAACTAGAAACTGTACCCTGGGATTTATAGAAAGGATTAATTGAATTCATAAGTTTTTTTAAAGGCATAGTCACTCACTGGATAAGCACACACTTATATTACAAAAAACACGTGAGCACATGCTGTGCCCTAAATAAGAACCAAATCCCACCTTAAACTACTGCTTGGATACAAAATACACTTTGGTCCTCATAATGGGTACATTGAATGCTACACACTAATATGAATACACATTTCATCCTAAATTCACTTTTTGCCCTCTGTGCAAGTGTATAAGCTCTTAATATGCCCTAAAAAAGCAATTTAAATATATAACCTAAATATACTCCTTTGATACACTTTAGATAAGCTATTTTATTACACCTTACAAAAGTATTTTGATACGTCCTAAATATGCTCCTTTGATACATCATAAATAAGCTCCTTTGATTTGCCCTAAATGTGCTTTTCGTCCTCTATGTGGGTATAATACACTTTAAATATACTCTTTTGATACATCCTATATAAACTCCTTCAATACACCCTAAATAAGTGTATGGGACACATTCAAATTAGGGATGATAAAAATCAACAGCACATTTTCTAAATGAAAATTCCTGCAAACTCTGATAATATTTCTGTTGCTAGTACCAGCTTACAATTCAAATAAATTCTTAAGTAGATGATATCAGTTTTGGCAAATATTAGTTTTGGCAGATGATGTAGCATCAAAATACCTGTCCTTCTTAGAGCACTCCATGCTTCATGAAGAGAAAGAACATTTGACCCCCATCCCAAGGACAAAGGAAAACCTGCAATACTGATCCCATATACTACTAGAATTCTTTTGATAAAAAATCATAATTAATGAACAAAATACAGCAGAAACATTTTTTGATTGAAGCAGTATGTAATATTAAAAGAAACATCTGGAAAATTATGAAGATGGGATTGTCAGCCAATTATTTTATATCACAATTTTGAAATCAAGTATGTTTTCAGAACATGTAAAGTATATATATATTTTTTTATTCATGAAAATTTGTCTATTGATAGTATGGATTCTGGTTAAAATTTGTTTGAAAAATAATTTTTCAATCTTCCCAATGTGAATGGTGTTAAGATGGAAATTCTACGATAATATTTTTAGTTGCTAAGAAACCAATTTGTGTGAAAATCGCTCAAAATCATCCTAAAACATTAAATAACTATAAAACTACTTAACATTTTTAAAAAATCTCACTAATGTCCATCCTGAAATACAAGTGTACAAAATTTCATGGCCATATGGCGCTTAAGATTTTTTTGCTACAGATGACATAGACACCCATCTTTCTTTATTATTTTAAATAAAGTTAGAGTTGTAATTTTAAAATATTTACTTAAGTAGTACAGCTTTAACAGAAAATTATCAAAAAAATTATACTTTTATCCAAATAAAAAAAAATTAGAAATCAAACATTTGCTTGCATTTGTTAAATATTATGGATTTCTAAAATCCATAATGTTTAACAACTGTCAAGAATCAAACAAAGATATAATACATGAATTAAACATACCTGCGCATAATCCTTTTCTATAACAGCTCTCATTTTAGTGAAGTTCCTGTAAATGACAAATTAAATTAAATAACATTAATTAAGAATATAATTATTTCAATAAAATTTTTACATTAATGGTAGTACAGATGGTCCTCAATATCTCAAACTTCGATAACTTGAATTTTTTTATATTTTTAGAAACTGCCATTTATTTCCCTGCATGTTAACTATTCAAATATTCAAAACAATCTCAATCAGATTATTTTCTTGTTTGCCTAATGTTAGTATCAGCATCAAATTGCAAGAAAAGTATTGCTGAAGATGAAATCAAAATTTGCTTACCACCTTCAACAGTCAGAAGCACAATCTTGAACACTGTGTGAGCATTTATTGAATCCAGACCAGATATGACATTTGAAACTTTTCAAGCAATTGTTCGCCTGGAAACTGTTATTGTGTGCGAGAGAGCCAAAAACAGGCAACAAACCATTTAGGAGAATTTTTTTTAACATTAAAATTTGTTAAAATACATACATTTTTGTACATAAACTTCAAAATGTACACATAGTATCACATATAAGCACTGTACTACATATACATATTCAAAAACTTCTTCTACTACTGTTAATTAAAAATCTGGAATTACCATGATTTTCTCTCATTAGTCAATTATACTTAAATAGAATTTTTTTTAACATTAAAATTTGTTAAAATACATACATTTTTGTACATAAACTTCAAAATGTACACATAGTATCACATCTTCCCGGCCGTCCAAATAGCTGCTCTTAGTCCCCCGGACGAGTCGGACGGTCTGGGTCTTCTACATAGTATCACATATAAGCACTGTACTACATATACATATTCAAAAACTTCTTCTACTACTGTTAATTAAAAATCTGGAATTACCATGATTTTCTCTCATTAGTCAATTATACTTAAATACTATGTATATGCTATAAATGTACATAAAATTTAAGTATACCTTTTTTTTTCAGTTTTAAGTTTTTGATATCTCAAATTTTTAATGCTTCTTTAAAATTTGAAATATCAGGGACTGACTCTGTATAAAATTAATTACCTTATATCATCTAAGAAATCAGAATCCTGTTGATGTTTCATCTGCAGCTTAACCAACTGCTCATTGTGGGCATTTTTTAGTAAAGTAGTCACTTTACCCTAAGAAAATGTAAATACAATGTATAAAATTTAGGAACTAACAAAACATTAAAGCATTACATAAAAGGAAAGAGCAACTAGATCCTCTCAATTGTTAGAGAGTTTTCTTTAATACTAGCCGCCTTTGGCGACCAGCCTGTTCGCTACCCTTGAAAATTCTGACCGTGGCAAACTCGTTGGCGCGACCTACCAGAAAGGTGTAAGGTAACTGCTTGGAAGGCCAGGAAGTGCCACACAATTTAGACCGGAACCCAATGGGGAAGGCATCCAAAGAGACCGTACCCTCCTTTCCCTAACAATGGTCGAAATCGCACGGTCGTCGTCGTACTCCGCGTGAACACGGCTGCAGTTTGCGCGGGAATTGCACTCAGTAGGCCCGGGTTCGATTCCCAAAATGCCGCCGTGTTTAAGCGGAGTAATATATAGTCTATATAAAGTAAAAACTCAATTTCATTAGCAGCCAGTAGTACCATGCACTTCAATTATATTCATAGTCACTCATGATAAAGGAAATTATGATAAAATATTGTATAAGATTTAATTGCTAAATATATACTCAATCTGTAATACTATTGCAGAAACCTGTCAGACTTGTAAACATTTTGTAATTTTGGACAGTTTCCTACAAATTTCTTTGTAAAACAGTCTTTACTTCCTTTCGAGGAGAAAATAGATTTACAGAACGGGATATTTTGAATACTTACAATTTGGGTAAGTTATTTATTGTGGAAAAGGAGTTTATCCAAATATGTCTTTTGTTGGACAATTATCACTAATTGAATCATCATCTTGATGGACAGACAGTACATGTGACTTGAAGATACTTTGTACTTTAGGATTACTTTTTTCTTCACTTCATGTCCTTGACTCATCTGGACTAGTTAGTCTAGGGGAATGATTAAAGGGGTTGAAAACATGGACATTTTCTAATACAAGTATTAAACCAAAAATGACAAACTTGAATTTCATATAGTGCAAAGAATCTATTAAGAGTTTTGCACTAGTTTGGATTTCTGAAGTTAAAGAACGCTATTACTATCAAAAATGTCCATTTGGCTTGAACAAGCAGTCACCAAAAAATGGCTAGGCTTAGAATCTTTAATTGCCACATCAATCTGATTAGTCTTCCTGCGTTTCCAGTAGCATCTCATGAGTTTATTTTAGGGAGGGCATAAAAATGTAAAATAATCAAAATCAAAGGTCTTTCAAATTTTAGGTCTTAATACCACACTGATTTTTATTGTAAGTTAGGAAATAACCAAAATTTAAATTTGATTCAGAACATGTAAAATTATTGTGTCTCCAAAAATAGTCAAATGAGTCACAACTCCTTTGATTCATGTATGGGTGAGTTGAAAACAGAATGCACCAGAATGTATGTAAAATTAAAAATCTTCCAAGGACAGAGAACCAATCCTTAATTTGTGAAAAATATTTGAAATTAACTATGGGAAATGCAATATAAACTTAAATCAAACATCAAAGTATCATATAACAAGTATAAATATAAAAACTTTCATTTTGGGATAAAATCTTTTATTTATAACTAGCCGCCTTCAGAGACCAGCCTGTTCGCTACCCTTGAAAATTCTGACAGTGACAAACTCACTAGCACCATAACCCCATGGAGTTAACAAAGTCTGTTTTAGTTTAATGACATTAAAACTAATAATGCAATTTTGTTCGGTAGAAAAAGTTGTATTTAATTGTTGGGTAGAAAAAGTGCATTTATGAATATTCCAAATTCTCAAAGTTTTTAAACCTAAACATCATCAAAATTACATATGAAAATGCACCATTTGACCAGTTTCTCCCTAAATTTACAAATATGTAACTCTTGTAAAATATTAAAAATGGCACTTTACCTAAAAATAAAAACATTAAAATAAAAGAGAGAACACAGATTTTAGGTTTTCAAAATCTAACGTTTATTAAAATTTTAAACTTCATTTTTAAAATAATTTTCAAAACATTTTACATCTCATTAACTAACAAATCCAATAAACAACTTAAATAAATAAATAGAATGGAATGGCCGGTCGTATAGTGGTAGTAAAAACGTTAGAATATTAAATTTTAAAGTTAACAATATTAAACTTATTCAATTATTTATCTAAACTAAAATTTGGAATAAAAAGAACATAAGTTAGCCAAAAGGGAAATTTAGAACAAAAGTTAAAAAGATAACCACAGGATTCGCAACTTAAAATATATAAGTCTAAAGGGGTCTTATTCTACTAACACAATTAAACTGAAAACAATTGGAATATAAACATATTTTAACTATTGAGAGATATAATTATTTGGAGGAAAAGGAATAATATCACCAAGGCTCCAAGAAAAACGGCGGAAATCGGCGGGAGGCAGAATCACCAAACGTGCAGCAGATCCAGAGAACACCAGAAGAGGAAAATCCATGGCACAGGGTCACAATATGTCCAGCAGAAAATCCGGAAAAGGCCGTTCCACGGGATTCAACTCCAAAGAGATTCTCCACACCAGCTGGACGTCGAGTAATAAAAAAATCATTTCTCTCAACAGCCGCACCGGACTACTGACATCAAAATGGAGAACTTAACATGTGTCCGTCAATTGGGCTCGGAAATGCGAACTCCATTCATCATAAAATAGAACTGGCAGCTTGTCAAGATAAACATATTTCTAAATTGGCCGGTAAGACTTCCTCGGCCGACATCACATAAATCGTGAAACATCTTGGATCATTATTTAAATGATATGAAACTAATTAGCATGACTCTTCATTCCGTCGCAGCTTCCAGACATAAACAACATCAGAGAGCACAGCGGCAAAGGACTGCTGATTGATTATAAACTAAACAAATCAATCCACATCTTGAAAAACAAAACACACATCACAGCCGGGAATAATGAGACATTTCAAGCCGAATTCGAACTACGGCTCGCGCCGAAGCGCTGAAAACAACAACTTTAACAGATTACATCTCTGGTTCTAATCAATTGCAAAAAAGCAAAGAGCAAAAAGCAAAGAGATCGAAAAAGTGCGCGATTTGCTTATATACTGCCAAACATCGCTGCCACAGATTGTAAACAAAATTATTGATGAACGATAAAATAATTAATGACAGACGATTTTAATATTACGATCAACCAATTAAAAACTCGAAACTTTAAAGAAGAGAAATGGAATTTTAGAGCAGACGAAAATTAAAAGGAAATGAAGTGAAACGATTTGGAAAATACGAATTCGGCAATAATTTAAATATGGACGATTCTGAAATATTTAAAAAGCTGTAAATAGAATAAAACTGTAAAATTGCGATGAATTAACCAATTTTTAACCGAGAGCAATAAATTTGGAATCAAATTAAAGGGAATAAAAAGGGCAATAAATGGAATCACAAATTAGCCAATTTAAATAAATTTAAATTGCTAAAACCTAAAAAGAACGAACTTTCGCCGTTTTTAACACAAAACCTATGGAATAGAACCTATTTGAACAAAGAATATCAAAAACCTAAACAATTGGAAAATGGATAACTAAAAGAGAATGACTATGTAAACAAGACCCCTGAACACATTTAAACTAAAAACAAAATACCTAAAATATTAAATATCCAAAAGTATAACCCAACAACTCCTTCGAACGTCCCAAAAAAATTTTTCATTTGAAAAATGAAAAATTTTAGCTAACACATGACAAAATTCCGCGAAACGAAGGAGAAAAAAAAAATAAAAATTTCAACTACAGCTGTAACATGAGCCATAAAAAATCAAATTCCTTAAAAATAAATCAAAAATCAAATAATCACTTCACTAAACACTTTCATAATAACAATTATCATATTTCTCAACATTTCGTCTAAACTCTTAAACATACATATGGATTCAATATTAAATACTTCAACCTCATTGTAACTCTATATTATGAAAATTCATCAATTCATTTTTAAATGCTCCAACAAATATGCCATCAAAGAGAAGCAGTAGAAAAATAATAAACAGATCTCTATATCATTAGCTGTCATGAATAAACATAAATTTTAACGAAAACTTTGGACCAGCCAAAGAATTCCAATATTCTAAACAATAAATTTTGAAAAGGTACCTTCAACATAACAACCAATAAATACAAATCAACAAATTCATCACCATCTCTATCTACTCCAGAAAGAAAACAATCATTCGAAGCATATTACTCTATTTAAATAATATCAATTTTGGCTCAAGTTACAAACAAAAAAATTGTGGAATATTTACCCCCAAAATAACAAACTCAATTCCCTAACAATTTGGAACTGAACACAAATTTAACCGACTTGTTTACAAATTATACTATAAACTGATTACTTGGCAAATTAGATCGTTCAAAATACAAATATACACAAAAATGACCTTATGCATCATTTTACACCAACAATAAACGCGATTTCACTAAATATGGTGCAACATCTTGCACTCTCAACAACAATAAACTCAAATATCATAACTGTAATCTCTCTGGTAATCTCAAACAATTCTCATAAAAATCAAAAAAAAATTAAGACAAGGGGCCGAGGGTTGTGAGTCCTCTCAAAGGTTGTGAATCTTTTTTGAACCCAAAAAAATAGCACAAAAATATCCATCAAGTATAAGTAGTACATTTAAATTCACTAACAGCCAAGTGTATCACATTACTTTAACCAAAATACCAAAGAAAAATCAAATTACAAATCCCCATTTAAATTTCAAAACCAAAAGTACTCAAATTGCATTGCACAATTTTAAATATTCCACTTAAAAAAAATTTAATTCTCCTATAATAAAATAAATTTATCCACTTTAACGACCAAAAAAAATTTTAAAGACAGTATTAAAAATATCAGATTCAGAATTAAGAACAAACAAACTGATTTTATCACCACTCTATTTGAGTGTGAAAACCAAACACATGATCAATGTGAAGAACAAGATAACTCAAGTTGATATTTATGTCACACTCATATTGGAGTGTAAAAAACACCTGCATTACCCAATTTTTCAATTAATCACCAGTATTTCATCAACTACATTCACATATCAGTGAGGATTTAAAACTCAATTCCAAATCAGAACATACAAAAAATTCTAAGTCGAAAAACTACTGCTTTAATTCTATACAATTTAACTTAATAAAAAAAAAATATTCTCATATTAAATTTACTCAATTAATTTTTCTCTATTTTATCAAAACAATTTTAAGTGTTGCTGGGAGCGTGGGTTACAAAAACAACAAAATAAAAAAAATTGTTAATGAGATGGGATTAGAACAAAAAATGTAAATACTATAAAGTGCGTTCTCCACATGCCTATAATCTCTTAAATTTATGAATTAAATGCAATTTCACACTACTTCAAATAATAAAATTCAAATCAAATTAACTTACATTAAGGAATGCCTAAATAAAAATTCTAAATGAAAAAATCAAATTCAAAAGTTTCCTCAAAAAATTCTAAATGAAAATATTTAAATCAATCCTAAAATTTTAATCAAAATATTAAAGTAAATTACTCTAATTTAGTTTAAGAACATTCTAAAATATCCAGCCTTAGTTTAAAATCTTATCAAAATCTCAATTACTTTTAGAATAAACAAGTATGGAATCAGTTTACGGAAATTTCATTTTTAAGAACAAAAATTATTAAGAACATATATTACAGTTAGCATGAATAAGCCCCTAGACTGGTCAAACGGCGCCAATTGTTCGGTAGTTTTGTGCATTTTATGATACACTAAAAGCATTTCTAAATTAATAAATAATTGTTCGGTATTGTTAGATAAATAATTGTTCGGTAGAAAAAGTTGTATTTAATTGTTGGGTAGAAAAAGTGCATTTATGAATATTCCAAATTCTCAAAGTTTTTAAACCTAAACATCATCAAAATTACATATGAAAATGCACCATTTGACCAGTTTCTCCCTAAATTTACAAATATGTAACTCTTGTAAAATATTAAAAATGGCACTTTACCTAAAAATAAAAACATTAAAATAAAAGAGAGAACACAGATTTTAGGTTTTCAAAATCTAACGTTTATTAAAATTTTAAACTTCATTTTTAAAATAATTTTCAAAACATTTTACATCTCATTAACTAACAAATCCAATAAACAACTTAAATAAATAAATAGAATGGAATGGCCGGTCGTATAGTGGTAGTAAAAACGTTAGAATATTAAATTTTAAAGTTAACAATATTAAACTTATTCAATTATTTATCTAAACTAAAATTTGGAATAAAAAGAACATAAGTTAGCCAAAAGGGAAATTTAGAACAAAAGTTAAAAAGATAACCACAGGATTCGCAACTTAAAATATATAAGTCTAAAGGGGTCTTATTCTACTAACACAATTAAACTGAAAACAATTGGAATATAAACATATTTTAACTATTGAGAGATATAATTATTTGGAGGAAAAGGAATAATATCACCAAGGCTCCAAGAAAAACGGCGGAAATCGGCGGGAGGCAGAATCACCAAACGTGCAGCAGATCCAGAGAACACCAGAAGAGGAAAATCCATGGCACAGGGTCACAATATGTCCAGCAGAAAATCCGGAAAAGGCCGTTCCACGGGATTCAACTCCAAAGAGATTCTCCACACCAGCTGGACGTCGAGTAATAAAAAAATCATTTCTCTCAACAGCCGCACCGGACTACTGACATCAAAATGGAGAACTTAACATGTGTCCGTCAATTGGGCTCGGAAATGCGAACTCCATTCATCATAAAATAGAACTGGCAGCTTGTCAAGATAAACATATTTCTAAATTGGCCGGTAAGACTTCCTCGGCCGACATCACATAAATCGTGAAACATCTTGGATCATTATTTAAATGATATGAAACTAATTAGCATGACTCTTCATTCCGTCGCAGCTTCCAGACATAAACAACATCAGAGAGCACAGCGGCAAAGGACTGCTGATTGATTATAAACTAAACAAATCAATCCACATCTTGAAAAACAAAACACACATCACAGCCGGGAATAATGAGACATTTCAAGCCGAATTCGAACTACGGCTCGCGCCGAAGCGCTGAAAACAACAACTTTAACAGATTACATCTCTGGTTCTAATCAATTGCAAAAAAGCAAAGAGCAAAAAGCAAAGAGATCGAAAAAGTGCGCGATTTGCTTATATACTGCCAAACATCGCTGCCACAGATTGTAAACAAAATTATTGATGAACGATAAAATAATTAATGACAGACGATTTTAATATTACGATCAACCAATTAAAAACTCGAAACTTTAAAGAAGAGAAATGGAATTTTAGAGCAGACGAAAATTAAAAGGAAATGAAGTGAAACGATTTGGAAAATACGAATTCGGCAATAATTTAAATATGGACGATTCTGAAATATTTAAAAAGCTGTAAATAGAATAAAACTGTAAAATTGCGATGAATTAACCAATTTTTAACCGAGAGCAATAAATTTGGAATCAAATTAAAGGGAATAAAAAGGGCAATAAATGGAATCACAAATTAGCCAATTTAAATAAATTTAAATTGCTAAAACCTAAAAAGAACGAACTTTCGCCGTTTTTAACACAAAACCTATGGAATAGAACCTATTTGAACAAAGAATATCAAAAACCTAAACAATTGGAAAATGGATAACTAAAAGAGAATGACTATGTAAACAAGACCCCTGAACACATTTAAACTAAAAACAAAATACCTAAAATATTAAATATCCAAAAGTATAACCCAACAATTTTAAGATGAAAAATAATGTTCTAGGGAGGGTTCTTAAAAATTGATTTGTAAAGTGAATTTATTCTAATGTTTGTGAACTGTTAGATTCTGAAGATTTCTGTATCTGTAACCCTAGGAAAGGGATCCCTTTGATGTGTACTCACAGCCGGGATCAGCTGCTCCTATGTTTTTTATAGAGGTATGCTCCTCTACTTTTTGTTTTACATAACTGAAATTGTATCCGTTTGTCTGTATTTTTAGTATTGCATCGCAAATGACATGAAAGTATTTTTGAGACTGATGATGTTGAACGTGAATTTAGTATTTAAGAAATAACGATGTTGCTTTAACGATGCTGCTCAGTGAAAAAAAGTTTTTTTTTTTTAAAGATTGTTCCCACCATCACCCAATGCATAAATGCACAGCGATAATCTCCACAACTTTCTTTTTATTTATTTTTTTATTTCTTCAATGTTTAAGTTTTTTCATTGTGGTCCTAATCACCACCTGATGTAAACAATACAACGCCACAATTCAATCCAGCATAATGAGCCGCAAACACTAATTCATTTTTTAATTGTCCCTAGGCCAAAAACCGTACAAAAAGCAAACACTTATTCAGTTTTTAATTATCCCTAGGCCAAAAACCGTATAAAAAGCAATCACTGATGACATTTGCAAATATAATTCAATACCCATGCGAATATCCTCATCAGGATATTTGCATGGGTATTGAGAGCATGGCCCAAATATATCAGTCAGGTACCACCAAACACTAATTCGGTTTTTAATTGTCCCTAGGCCAAAAACCATCATCATAGCAACACCGTGCATCTGAGCGCTCATGTGGGTGAAAAATCGAACTCCTTTCGCTGTTTCACCGAGAAAATGAAAATCATGACTTCCAGATCATGCTGTTATCTATTATTATTTCTTGACCAGATTGGGCTTGTAAGAATGCCTGATCTTTGAGCTTCCTAAGAATGTAAATTATTAGTCAAAATTGTTGATACTTTTCCCGACACAAGGATTTAAAAACGAAAGTTCGGTTTTTTTTAGCCGAAAGTGACTTTTGTTTTAAAATCTTTAAAAAATATTAGAATTTGTCCCTGCGATTTGAAATTCATATATTTTTACTCACAATTGTCTGTTCGGCTAAATCCCAAAGACCGGTACGGTTGTTTTTTTTCTATCGCGCCAAATCGGCGATAAGCGGCGGGCTATGTTGCGACCTTGGTAACTCTAACTCATCGTACTTCGTAACCATGGTAACCTTGCGAGTTGATAACTCTGGCAACTGTCTTAATTTGTGTTATTTTATGCTCATTATGAATTATTGTACTGATCTTTTAAAATTAGATGTTTGGGAACAAGATTTAAATACGAGTATTGGTAAATTTTCTTTGATTTCATTTGAGTGTACTAAATGTCTGTGAAGAGTGAAAGATTTAGTATTGTTATTTTTGATCGTTTGGTTGATAGTGGTTGATAGTGGTAAATTAATGTGATTAAATGGTGTGTGAATCAGGGGTTGATTGCAAGTGGGTAATGCGATTGTGTGAGAGGAATGATAGTAGGGAAGAGTTTGATGATTATACGTGGGCTTGCCGTGTTTTTGGAGCGAATGCGCATTACGTATAAGGAATCGTACGTGGTTTATTCTAGATTGAGTTTGATTGAGATTTTGAAGCGCGGAAGTAACATGAAAATCACTTTATGAGCTATGGAACACATTTTGCACAGATAGATGTTGCTATGTGCGATCTCTGACAGCCAGGGGAACAGGATACTGTGATGTTTGTTTAGCTGGCGGCCGTATCGAGGTTAGCCCGCGAAGAAGCGGTCATAGATCCATGTTCTAATTACTACATTACTTTATAAGCCACAGAACACCCGTTGCACAAGCAGGTGTTGCTACGTGCGATCTTCGACAGCCAGCGGGACCAGATTCTGTGATGTTTTTTTAGCGCTCGAGCGTAGCGAGGTTAGCTCGCGAAGCGGGTGTAGATCCATGTTCTAATTGCTACATCACTCTATGAGCCACAGAACACCTGTTGCACAAACAGCTGTTGCTACGTGCGACCTCCGACAGCCAGCGGGACCGGATTCTGTGATGGTTTTTTAGCGGGTGAGCGTAGCGAGGTTAGCTCGCGAAGTGGGTGTAGATCCATATTTTAATTGCTACATCACTCTATGAGCCACAGAACACTTGTTGCACAAACAGCTGTTGCTACGTGCGACCTCCGACAGCCAGCGAGACCGGATTCTATGATGTTTTTTAGCGGGCGGGCGTAGATCCATGTTCTAATTGCTACATTACTCTATGAGCCACAGAAAACCCGTTGCACAAGCAGCTGTTTCTACGTGCGACCTCCGACAGCCAGCGGGACCGGATTCTGTGATTTTTTTTTAGCGGGCGAGCGTAGCGAGGTTAGCTCGCGAAGCGAGCATAGATCCATGTTCTAATTGCTACATCACTCTGTGAGTCACAGAACACCTGTTGCACAAACAGCTGTTGTTACGTGCGACCTCCGACAAATACATTGAATTACGATATATACATACGTATATATATACATATACATTACTTTAGAAACTTACATTCGTTTAACCTCTAATTTTAGTAGGATATATCTAAATTTATCTTCTTTGATGGATATTTTTAATTTACCGGAAAATAAAATATCAACTTTCATTAAAATATATACACGATTTTTTTGCGAAAAATCGTTACATATCTTCCCCTCACTCGCATATACATTGCAGAATTTGCTAGTAAATGTATACATCTTTAGAACGTTACTTAGAGACTATGATAAAAATGATTACTAGTGTATATTCACTTAAAATGCACTTTAGCAAATGAAATCTTTAAATATATATTGCTATTAATGTATTCTAAATAACTAATGTTCATTACAAATATAAATTCGATGTTTAATGGGATTAATTTCAATTTTTATTTGACATCATTGTCAGTTTACCGTTACGAGCTATGATAAAAATAATGTCCCTTTGCACTTACGTTTCTGCGCATTTTACTACGCAGGTTGTTTATTTACATTCGTGCTCACATAATCATGGTAACCTTGCGACTTGGTTGGATACTATGGCAACTGTCTCAACATCGGGCGCCAGAAAAGTCGCCAAATTCAAGACCGTACCGGTCTTTGGGATAATGCCGTCTGTTCTTTCCGGTCATGTGATTTGTTTTTTTCTACGACGTCTGGATGGTGGAGAAAAAAAAGAGGGGAAAAAAATGGTCAAAATTGCATAAAATATTAAATAACAAAAAAAAATAATTCAAATTATAATAATCGGTTCTCTCTTTTCATGTGTCACCTCCTCTCCCCCCCCCCCCCCCCCCCGGGTCTCCAATTGCCAAATTTTGTAGCTCTGCGACACACGGTCGCAGAGTAGTGTATAAGACTATATCGCAGCCTATAGTGTATAAGACAGAAACACAGACATTGCATTTTATTATTTAAGACTAGGCATGTGCATATGTATTAAAAATGTTTTTTATATAGAGAGTGAAGCTGTATATTGGACTAATTTCTAACTATCTTACAACAATGGGATTATATATATATATATATATATATATATATATATATATATATATATATAAATAAACAAAGATGTATATTTGTCTCATTTTCCACTTAGGTGTGTATTAAAAATGTTTTGTTTTATATATATAGAGTGAAGCTGTATATTAGGCTCATTTCTAACTATCTTACAACAATGGGATTATATATATAAGCAAAGATGTATATTGGTCTCATTTTCCACTTAGGTGTACAACAAAGGCAATCATCAAATCTAAGGAATTTCCCAATACTAAATTTCATACAAGGGAATGTGCACCCAAACGACATAGACTACTTTTCAACATATTAAAGGTGTGATGATCCCCAAATAAAAATTTAACCCACTGGTTTAAGTAAAAGAATTGCGGTTAATTCATAAATTAAAAAAATAACTGAACTGTAAAACTGAAAGAAAATTTGATTGAGAGACAAAAAGTCCACACCCGATGAAAAATAAATATTAAATTAGTAAAAACACTTAACATATTTTACAATATTATATCATTAATCGAAGAATGACTAACTTTTATAAACGAGAAGGAAAATTGTTATTCCTGTCAATAACTGGAAAATTAAATTTGATATAAAAGCACAAAAATAGCAAAACACATATAATACACAGAAATTTTAACTTTCATATGAAATTTTGCGTATTTTATATAGTAAACGATCTGTTAAACGAAGACAGTCTGACAGATATGGAGTTGTCAGAAAGCTTTCTATTTCTTTCAAGTAAAACATTTCTCTTACTGAAATTTTAAATACTCAATTATATGCCCAACATCTTTTAAATTGCATACCTTTCTCGGTGGAGGCTGCATTTTTTATCTAAAAATTAAATTTATTTTGCGATAAAAACTTGTCATTTCTCAACTTCCATGCTGAAAGATGAGAGGTAGAAAGCACGAATTTAAAGGACAAGGAAGCGTTTCACAGCTGATACATTTAAAATGTTAATAGTCGTAAATTCGCCTGTTTAATTAGCATCTTATCACTAAACATTATATTTAATTAGTATATATAATATCATGTAGTTATTGTTAAGTTAATGAATGAATTATTTTTTTAATAAATCAGCTGATTTAACATTTAGCTGCTAAGCCTTAGCTGATGCAACGGCAAGTAGCATCTTTTATGAAAAAATTGGCAACAATATATGCAAAGTCCATAAAGTCAACAATTGCATGTGATAAATATTAAATTTCCTTATTTATAAAATTTGATTTCATATTATAAAACAAGATGTCAGAGAAGCAGAGAACAAGCCCTATAAAGAACTTTTTAGCTGGAGGTGTTGGAGGAATTTGCTGCGTTTTTGCAGGGCATCCTCTAGATACTATCAAAGTAAACATCTTATCAATCCTTATATATAAATTGATAGTTACACATAAAGATGTAAATAAAACCTCAAAACTTATATTGTAAGAATTTGTGGTTCTAAAATCTAAAATGTTTCCAATGAAATCTGAAAATTTTGCATTTCTAAAATGCATATTTTATTTATTTCACACACTTCCTCTAAACTTAAATTTACACAGTATGTGTTTGTTGGAGTTAATATGTTATTTTCTTTATCTGTATATCATATACTCTTAAGTGAATACATAACTACCTGAATTTTGGCAGTAGTAAAATAAATAGGCATACTGAAATAAATAAGTAATTTATATGCTTCTTTTCCTGTTACATCTCAATATTAGACTGACATTGTTTTCATGGTCTTTAGCAATTTAATTTTGTAGAGCCAGTACCTCAACGCATAACATAATCACTGTTTGAAGCATGTTAACAAATATGGGATAAAATATGGGATTAAAATTCAACTCACTCTGATTTGTATCCCTCCATGAAGTCAATTTGCACTTATATATTGTTACAAAACGTATCCTCAAGAATCTCGGGTGTGCTATCCGGATACAAGAACGAGTCCAAGTTTCTGGATAACTTGCGTTTATTCACAAAGTAAACAGGAACAATATGCAATCAAACAACACTTAAATGCTCCACTAATTTAACTAAATAAATGATAATTTTCTCAAAATATTGGTGGAAATAATTTCACAAAACACTGACAGTCCACTGTAGCTTGTATATTGTCAACTCATCAACTGAACTCCAACGGAGCGATGAGTCCTTTTTATGGTCTCTCTATAGAAACTTCTGAAAATCTCTCTGTAGAAATTTCCAGAATTATCTAATATCTCCTAGACTAATCTTTATTTCGTGAAGTTTCTGGAACATTCCAGAAGATGCCAAATTGGCAATAAATTACCAAATGTGGCAACTCTTCTTCTGACTTGAAATTCTAACAACAATAGAGTGACATCAAGGAAAGAAAGCTTGTACCTCTGTCTTCTGGAGAAAACACTCTGATGACACCATTTGCACTGAGATACAGACGGGGGGATGCCATTGAGAGAATATTACACATTTGCAACACTGCCCCCTCCTTAAGACTGCATGTCCTGGATCAATCTACCGTGGTCCAAAAATAGGGCCAATCTCTCGGGACAGTTTTTGTCTTGGTTGAAGATGATTTCTGGATTTGATAAACGACACTGTTTATTATTTTCATAATGACGTAGGGTCCTGGTCCTTCCCCGTTGAAATAAAATAAAAGGATACATATGAAATGCTATTTGGTGAAGATATGATTTTGACACATTCTAGAAATTTTTTTTAAACTTGGGAATATTGTGTATCCCAGATTACTTTCTGTTTGAGACATGGAATATATAGTAAAACAGATAATTATTTTGTTTTGATAATAAACAAAAGCTTTAAATTATTTTTAGAAACTTGTACTGAAAACAATTAACTGCAAATCAGTATTAGATTTGTGGATAACTGTTATAAACTTGAAAATCTATTACTCTTAACATTAGTGATCAGTATTGCTGAGGATTCTTTAAAATTCATGAGTCCTGGCAATCACCAAGGAAATGTATGGGCCTGACTGAGACTTGTGACATCTCATAAACAATGAATTTCTATAAGGTAAGGTGTTGGAAGAGTACCCCATTGTATAACTTCTATTTTATGGTAGCCACAAGTCATCTGGCTAATAAATATCAGATTTAACCAGCAAATTTTTTATGACTAGTAGCCACTATGGCTGATATCTTAATATGCATTCACTAGTTAGTCCCAGCTAACACGATTCAGTACTGTGAGATGTATTCTGTTAAAATTCTCATAATCTACAGAGTTTTTATCCCCAGTAGCAGAAATTGCGAGAAGGGAGATGGACATCGCAAATTTTTCAAGCAGGCTGCAGATTATTTTACAAAAGAACTGGAAAAAAAAAAACGATCTTTGAATCTGATTTGCCAAAAACAGAAAGAAAATAAACAAACATGTTTGTGAGATTTGAGAAGTTATCAAGCTCTGATTCCAGCTCTTTGTTTGTGAGCGACATTTTTCTTTGACCCCTCTTCAGACTTTTCATCCACTTATACTCCTTTCTTTTCCTTCCCCACCTCCCCCTAAAGACCACTTAACACCTGTTGCAAAATGGGCGGTTCCGATGATACAGGGAGAATTCCATTTTATTATCCCTTATCTCTACCTGTCATCAAACAAAGTAAGCATATTTCTAGTCGAGTAAAATTAGCATTTTCACTGTTGCATCGAAATGACTGTACAGCTGGAAAAAGTTTCTTGTTTGGAGTTTAAAAATGTTGCCAAACTATATCTGCAGAACAAATACTTATTTGAGAAATGCCACGTACCATGTTCGCTGCAAAGAGGGGATCGAAGATTCGAAAACCGAACTTTTCTGAGCTAAAGAGCCAACATCATTACATTATGAATTGTTATTCCACTTTGACCTTGAAAACAATAACTTACGAAACTATATTCATAATGTCTGATAAAATGACGAGAGAAAAATGATCATAATATCGCGATTGCAATGATTAAAAAAAATTATGGGCTATGTGATTAAAAGATATAAATTTAAAAAAACGGGAATTATTAGCAATATATATTAATTTAAACAGAACCTTTAACTTAAAGATAAACTTTAAATTAGAAAAGGTTAAAAACAAGACCAGAAATAAGTTTTTAAAATTTAATAAGTATAAAAAATAAGAAGATAACAATTATAAATGTATGTTAATAATTAATATTGCTTAAAAATATAAATATTTCTGTGAATTTTTAGTTGCATTACTTTCAGATAAAAGTAATGTTTTATATTTTATTGTGAATCTTTTGAATCTCCCTTGATATTGCAATCTATTTCTCAAACATGTAATTAATGAAATAAAGGGTTATTTTCTGGCTGATCCGGAGATTAGGTCACCTTGGTTAAATCGGAGAAGACGCCACGCACTTTGTGAGGTTAAATCGGAGAAGACGCCACGCACTTTATGTTGCAATCTGGTAACCTCTTGTATCGGATGTTTTCGGCGGAAATTGTGTAGCATCCAATAAGAATACGTTTTTGTGTTTGCTACAGTTTTTTGATTTAAAGAACATTTCTATCAATATTTTTGGCCATTGTTGTGCGTGTTTGCTTGTTCTTTCGTTATTTGATTTATTTTGTAATAATTATTCATTTTAGTTTTAGTTTTGCGGATTTGCTTTTGTCGTCGATTATATTTCCCTTATGTCTTCTGGTATGCGCGAGCAAATGGAAGGTGAGTGTAGTTTTGTAAAGCGTGGTAGAATGGATGTTGGTATGAATGAATCTAGAATAAAATTTTACTATGATTTGGAAAATAAAGGTTTGAAAGAAGTGATTAATTGGTGTGTTATGAAAGGGATTATGAGTGATAAATACGGATCCTCGGTTGCATGGAGAAAGTGATTTTGCTACGTGCGATATGCACAGATAAAATTGTAGCATATTCTGTGTCTGGGCGCCGCAGGCGACCGTTCCTAATAAACCGGAGATCACTGGGGGCCCCGTTCCGGTGTAGAACGACCTTTAGGTCGAACCCCTGCCCCTGTACGGACCACTAATACATCCGTTCCACAATTTTCGATCTTTAGATCAAATCCCTGCTCTTACACGGACCTGTAGGTCGAACCCATTCCTTTATATGGATCCTCAGTTAGATGGAGAAAGCGATCTTGATACGTACGATATGCACAGATAAAATTGTAGCATAAAAATTTTAAATTTTACAAAAATCTGATTTTGGAACGTTTACATGAGTATTATTAATTTTTTTATTCTGCAGTTTTATAAAGTTATTTAATTTTCTTAAAATACACAAAAATCTGATTTTGGAACGTTTTTTTGAGTATTATTCACTGTTATTTAAGTTAAATTAAATTATCATTTATATTAAAAAATCTTGTTTAGAACAAACACAATAGTCTGTCTTTAGAAACAGGGTTCTTCTACCAAAACATCATTTTGGTAGGAGGAGCCTATTTCTAATGACGGTAAATGACATCACTGAGGATGGGTGGAGCCAATTTCAAAACACGGAAGAAAGTGCCAACCACAGGCCAACTTGGCCCGATTTTGTACTTAGAAAAAAATTTGCGGTGACCTAATCTCCGGATTTACCTATTTTCTTAATGTAATTAAAACCATGAGAAGCACTTATAAATGTAACCATTTCAGGAGCATAAACTAAAATTTGATATATGCACATCTATACTTACATGTCCATAATTTTAATTAAATAGAATTTACTTTTTATGTTAATAAATATAATTTAAATAGTCATTAAAATAACAAACAAAAGTATATAAAACTTGAAATATATAAAAAATACACAAAAAAATGACTCATTTTAGAAGTAAGTAATGAAGAACATGATAGCTAAGACAACGTGCAAGCCTTAGATAAATTTCTAAACCCTCAATCTTTGTCACAGATCAGATAGAAACATTCTGCTTCTGGGTTTTTATCATTCTAATTCAATTCTCACTGGTGTATTGTTTTATTTTATATTATTAGGATTGTATGTTATTTATTATGCCTCTATTATTTATATGCTATATCTTCATATAGGTACGTTTACAGACTATGCCAAAACCTGCTCCTGGACAGTTACCTCTCTATAAAGGCACATTTGACTGTGCAAAGAAAACTGTGATAAAAGAGGTTTGTATATTAATTTAATAAATGACATTAGTGTAACAGCAAATTTATATTAGCAATAATTGAATACTAAAGTTTTAATTAGTGGAACATTGTTTAATTTTCCAAACTTTGAGCACTTAATATCAACAGATTTGTTACAAAAATAAAAATGTCTTTTTAAAAGTCTAACATTTTGCTAAATTCTAAATTATATAGCTATATCATGTAACTGCTTTTGAAAATATTCAAGAATGTAAGCAAACAATTTTGAAACATACCAAACCTCAGCATTTTGAAAAGTAAGGTTTTAATATTAGTAATTGAACTCACTAGAGTTCAGGATTCTCAAATGGCAATTTGAAAGAATCTAATTCTGTAGGAAATATGCTGTTTTAGTTTTAAATGAAAGAGTTTTTGTACCATTGGAAACAAATCAACAACTTTATAAGATGGAAACTATCTTCAGTCTTTTGTAGTTCCATTTTAGACATGTTTTACTGTATCTGTATCACATCTATTTATTTATTTTTATTAAACAATAAAAATGCATAAGAATGCATATTGTGCTTAAGAGAAATGCAAGAATGTCTGAAAAACATACTAATAGGCAATTAGGATGTATTGCATTATTGTAGATAGGTCAAATTACAAAAAAAAAAAAAAAAAAAAAAAAAAACTTGTATCTGCTATTTCATGAAAAGTAGACAAAGAAGTTGGTTAAGATCTATTAGATATTAAAAGAGTTTGATGTTTTATGATTAAAAATGGAATATCATCCATATGTACAGTAATGCAAATTTTATTTAAAATAAATCATTAAAATTGCTACAAAAATAACTAAAAGGTAAAATCTTCATTAAAACCACTTAATAAATTAATGGTATCAACCAGTTTTAGAGACAAAAATCTGTTCCCTTCTTCAGAATATAAAAGCAGAGCAATCACACAAACAAAGGTAAGCAGAACAAACACCTGCTTACCTTTGTGTGGTTGCTTTTTGCAATCAGAACTAAATTATGTTAGATACAACAGCTCATCTCTTTCAAAATAGACAAAACCCTGGTATTTAATGGGGGATTTTATTATGTTTCTATCTTTGGACTGATACTTCTGTGTTATATTGTCAACTTTCCCCTTTGTTTTAATTTCAAATTCAAAGTATCTTAATTTAAAACTACACATGAATAGTGGTGAGGACTTGACTGCAAAACCAATCGGCATCAAGCTTCAAACTGGGATCATGATCCTCTTGAAAATTAATCAATAAAATATTTGAAACTTTTAAAATATTATTAATTTTATATTATTTTCAATTTGATTTTTAAAAATAAACTTTTGTATATTTCAGGGTATTTTAGGCTTATATAAAGGTATGGCTGCACCTATTACAGGAGTCACACCTATGTTTGCTGTATGTTTCTTTGGGTTTGGAGTTGGAAAACGACTTCAACAAAAACATCCTGATGAGCAATTATCGTTAGTTTCATATTTTATAATTTAATTCAACCTTTATTAATCATATATTTTCTATAAATTTTATATTATTTATTCCAGTTTAAAGGAAGAGAGACTTACATTTTGGTGTCACATATAAATTTGCCCTCTTATTCTTCAGAATTTTTCTTATGAATAATCATATTTTTTCCCCCCTACATTTTACTGGGATGCAGTGATAATTTGCATTGATATTTGAAACAAAAGTACATGCTCAATAATTGAGAAATTCCACATATACGACATTTCCAAAATATTTGTAGGTATATCATGTTATAACTTTTTGAAACAACTTCTTATTACTGTAATTTCCTGTACAAAAGCTATGATGTTTAAAAATGTTTAAAAATTAATTTGCTTATTTAAAAACTATAAAAATTCATAGTGAAGACTGATTATTACTAATTGATTCAAAACTTATTAATAATAAATTTATTTGTTATAAATACTTATTGACTATTATTACTATAATCAAATATCTCATTATTATTTACAATTATTACTTCCTAACGTGCTTATTTAAAATTCAGTTAAACTTACATTGGTTATGCACTAACAACAAGCAGAAAATGTGACTATTTCTATTTGATATGTTTTTTTTTCTTTAAGGGGGGGGGGGGAGCATTATTAGGAAGCTGTGGACCTTTTACCAGATATTATGGTGACTACAAATCAATCATAAATTTGTAATGTAGTTGGGAAAAATTTATAAATTTAAATAAAGATATATCAACATTCTAAAATTCATAATTAGGTTCACAATATTTTAAACCAAGAAAATACATACAATGCTCTTCAGCAGAAATAGACATAAAGTTACATGTATACCACTTATGTGCAAACAATGTTGCATGTCAAGAGTCCATAACCTCTTTTATCATCAGTGAACATTGACCTATGACAAGTTTTTCGTACAGAGTGTCAAATAAAAGATTAGTACAGTAAATGGTATACATTTTTACTAATGAAAACACTGGTACTCACAAGCAGCAGTTTGCAGACCTATGTTATTTAAGAATCATCTCTGTAAAATTTAATTTGTCTACAACAGTTCTCTTATCACAAAATTTGAAACTTCTAGCCCTCTTAGTTTATCCTTTGCTCATTTACATTCCTTCTGCAGAACCCTCTATAGGCATAAAAAGTATTAAAACTCTGTATCATAACTGAGCATGCTACATCTGAATATTTTTAACTTCAAAAATCTTCAAGATTGTAAATCATTAAATTACTGTAAAATTAACTTGAATAATTGGATTGTTTGCAGTTTTAGGGCTAAAAAAATTAAAATAATTATTTGTGATTCTAGTGCATTTATCAATGACTGGGGAAAACCCCCAATATATTTTTGTAACAGTTAAGAACTCGATGAATGCTAAAATTATTTGTTCAAATTTGTCTTAAAGAAATAATTTTTCAGAAGAAATACTATCTTAAAAAGAAGAAAAAATTGCTTGTATATTTTAAAATTTTAGTAGCTGAAACCTGTCACAAAAATTTCAGAACTCTATTACTATGAGAGAGAAATGTGTTCAAATACCATTTTCATGTATAAGTATTCAGTGTTCATTTTTCCTTAGACATTATTACAATTTGTAAAATATAAACTGACCTAGAGCATAGCATAACACATGAAATAGCAAATGTTGAGATAAATATAAACCTCCTTTATGAAAGGTTTGTTTCATTTTAAAATAAAATCATCAGAAACCAAACCTGTAGATTCCATGAACACCCATGGGAGAGATGGATTAAAAAGATAAGTCATAATTTAAATTAAATGTGTGTGTTGGAAGAAAATATTAGGCAAATCTGCAGGCACTTATAAAAGAATTAAGAAGGAGCTTCACTTAAAAAAGAATTATGGCAATTTAGATTTTTTCAGGAAGCAACTCATATAAAATTCATCGTTAAAACACTACCAATTAAACCATTGTTATGATGAGTTTTTACTGGAATGATCATGATCAATCATAAATCATGATGATAAGTTACAATTTTGATATGATTAATATCTATGGTTGAAATTGGAGCATTATTAAAAATGTAATCATTTTAAATACTTATAACTCTGAGCTTAATGGATAATGTAAGCAAATTTTATTTATTTTATTGGAAATAGGATGCCATTTATGAAAATACAAAGATAATTTAATTATATTTTTTTAACTAAAAAGTTTTTGCGCAAGATTTTGTTTCACTTCACTTAATTATACTCAAAATAGCTTCTAAACTATAACAGATAGATATAAGCTGTAAGCTATAAAAATGTACAGTAGGATTCAATTTCTAGATTAAGAATATTTTTTATAAAGCTTTTATAGTTTTCAAGAAATTGTTTTGTCAATGTCAAGAAAATTAAAAAATTTTCAAGTTTATAATGCTTATATCTTAACTAAAAGTGTTAGTCATGAACAGTAAGAAAAATATTTGTATCCCTTTGAAAATCCTACAAGAATATATAATTGGATTTCACATCAGGTTCTTAGTTTTTGAAATATAATGGTTATAATTTCGATATTTTAATATTTTGAAAAGGGGGGTTCTAATTTTGATGTATTAATATTTTGAACTATTTTGATTTTATAAAACATTATTCACACAAAACAATTCCAGTTCCATTACACAAGGCCACTGCCAATTTTTCCTTTTTAACAATTTACAACATAGTTGAAAATTGTTTATGACTTTGTTCATTGTGTCTGTCTGTCCGTTCGCACGATAACTGCCTCAAAAATGACTTTATCAAAATGAAATTTTAATATGTTGTTGAGACAATCTGTGGGACATATGGGAATATAAATGAATAATATTACCCAATCAATTTTGGATTGAACCCGGGTTGAAAAAATGAAATACATTTAACCCTATGGGACCTAATTTTTCAAAGACTTTTTAAACGAAGTTAAAATTCACAAATTGCTTCGAAAATTTTAGGAAATATTCAAATTATCCCATAAAATATATAAATTAAATTTCAGCAAAATATGTTTGGTAGTTTTTCAAATAAAAATTAAAATAATAATGACACCCGTGTAATTTGAAGAGATCACGTAACCCACTTCAAAATAAAATATGGCATCCATCTTGTCTCAAAATCGTGATTTTTAAAGTTCTTTTTAATTTATATTTAGTATTCCATCTGTCTTAAAACCTCTTTATGTTTGTGTTTTTTCTGTACATCCATATCCTGTGCCAATGCAATGCAGTTACAATACTTTTGAGTTTAAATGTCAACAGTCTTTGATTATTTCTACAACAAAGCCTAACTTTAATGAATGTAAAATGTAAACAAGTGATTGAAAGACAAGCTGTATAAGAATTGCTGAATTTCTTTCATACAAAATTATTTTATTCTGGAGTCTGGAATAAAAGTGCTTGACATAGATAGTGCTACTTTTACATAGAGAGCCAAACGATTTATATTTTGATGACTTCATTTGAATAAAGTTTGAATGAAATTTTAAGCATAGAGTTAGAACGTACTTTTACCTCCATGGCTTTAATTTTCCAAGTAAAATAAATTATTGTAGTTCTGTGATAATTAAAATAATATTGCCACTGAATGTATCGTATTTTAGAGATATTTAAATAAAATTACAGTTGGATAGTGTTTTATAATCAATGCTTTATGCATGATTAATCTTTCTTGTATTTATATTTAAGAAAATACAAGAAAGATTTTCTTAAATATCTTGTATTTTCTTAAAGAAAGATATTTAAGAAAACTTATCTTTTTTAAATATCTTAAGATATTTAAGAAAGAAATAGAATATAAATGCCTAAACAATTAAACAATAGAATTTCAAAAGCATCCATCCTAAAACCGCTTTATTTTTGCATATTATCTGTGTTTCTAAATTCTGTGTTTACACAATTACAATATTTTTTATTTTAAATGATCACTAAACTATGATTATTTCTGCAATGAAGCCTAATTTTAATGAGTGAAAAATGTAAACAAAACAAATGATTGCAAGATTAGTTATATAAGAATTGCTGATTTTTAACGCAAAATTATTTAGCTCTGGAGTCTGGAATATAAGTGATATGAATAGAATATTCATTCATTTTACTTAGAGAAGCAAGCAATTTTATAGCATTGCCTTTTTTGATGAAGTTTTAAGTTTCCAATTGTTGTACTATGATAATTTTAAAAATATCACTGCGGAATGTATCGCATTTTAGAGATGTTTAAATAAAATTGCATTTCAGTTGGAAAGTGTTTCATAAACAATGCTTTATGCATGATTAGTCTTTCTTGTTTTAATAAATATAAAAGAATATTGTATTTGCTATGCCATCATTAGTGTTTGTTCTTAAAATATCTGACTATATATATATATATATATATATATATATATATATATATATATAAAGACGGGCTGGCGGGGATTGCAAAAATATTATTTTTCTGAATCTGTCCAAAATTGCATAAGCCATTCTGAGGTATCAACCTTGCTAGGCAAAGTGATTATCTAGCAAGGTCAAGGAATTGAGAAGCAACAGCCAGAAACAGTGCCAGGTGGGCTGATGACAAGCATGCAGTTGTGAGGCCATTCATCTTGAACGAGATGTTGAAAATTAATTAAAAATACTGACTGATATTTTCCCTAATACAGTCAAACTGAATCAATGCAGGCTCAATTAATACAAGTTAATAAAACCACAAGCTGATTTTGCATTCATTTTCTAATTCCATATGAATTACAATATTTTTTAATTTGTCCTGATTATGCAAATCAGTTTTTGATCCCCCTAATTGTTTGTTTTTAAAAGTTTGACTGTTTTTTTTTTTAATTTACTTTTCTTAAAATGTAATGTGTATTAATATTAAATATGCTATTTATAAATAATTATTTAATTTTCCAAATTTTCATTTTTCTTCATTTATCAAAATCACCTCTGATATAATTTGCTCCTTATATACAGAATTCTTATTCTATTAAATAAATAATTTAATAACATGCAAAAAATCTACTTTAATAAACTGCACTTAACTTTTAACATTTCAGGCTTATTCAACTTTTTAATGCTGGCATGCTCTCTGGGATATTTACAACTGCAATTATGACTCCAGGAGAAAGAATTAAGTGCCTTCTACAGGTAGAATACTTTTCTCTAATTTAAAAAAGTAATGTAGTTCTAGCCAAGTGCTTTATAAATATGGAATTTATCTGATGCTAAGTTTATTTTTAGACTTCTCCATTTGATCAAAGTACTGCTAACTGGCTATATATATAAATGATAAATTATAAGTCTCTGTACAGGAAAAATCAAGACCATTTTTCACACTCTTCACAGAATCTTCCTTTCAGAAATATCTTTTAAAAAATCTTGATCAAGATATATTTCTATTATTGGAAATCAAGATATGGTTTTTATAAAAATTAATTATATAAAATCAAGAATTATTTTTACAAAATTATTTAAAATCAGGATTTTTTTTTTTTTTTTTTTTTTTTTTTTTTTTTTTTTTTTTTTTACATAATTATTTAAAATCTAAATATTTTTTTCTAGAAGTTTGACATTTTTTTCCTAAAGATAGCACCTTGTGAAAAAAAATTTGATAGATCTTTGTAAAAATATTTTTAATTGTATTATTTTTGCTTGCAGAAAGACAAAATGTTTGCTAGTAGATCATCTTACTGGTGTAAGCTTTATTTATGCTAATGATATTGATTAATAATATATGCAATTTATTGTACTCATAGAATTTAAATTAGGTTAACTTTACTTTTCGAAATAAAGGCACTTCAATAGATAAAAAATAAATACACTTCAAAGGATAGAGAAAAAGTGAAGTAAGGTAATTAAATGGAAATTATTGTATAGCACAGCATACAGCTGTTTTCAAAAATATATTTTTATCTTCATCATTGGTGCTAAATAGAGCAACAAATCCAGAGTCGAAGAGAGACTAGATCCAGATTAGACCTATTTCATCTTTTTTGACTTTGTGTTATGTGGTCATTTTAGTATTGACAAAAACAATCCAACATATTTTGAAAAACAACTGTGTTGTATAATATTTTATACTTAGATTTGTTGTGTATTTTTTTTTCTTTAACTTTACTTGTATTGTACGAAGATGCACTTTAAGTGGTACTAATATATTATACTTTAATATATTATATAATAATTATACCTTACACTATAATGTAAAAAAAAAATTGGATCATTAAAAGAAATAGTATTTTGTATCATTTCTTGGTTAAACTTACTGTAAAACTCTTATTGCTTTTCAAAAACTGTACACAAAATACATTATTAGCCAATTTTTTAATATAGCACTATTTTTTTAAGAACTGTGCATCCCTGAATTTATGGTATTTATACTTGGCCTGAATTTACTTTGCATTACTTTTATTACTATTAAGGCATAATAGAATGCTGACCAGTTCAATTTAGTTATGGTATTGTACCGCATTATTTTATTTATTTTCTTTGTGTCATAGTGAAGAAATTTTCTTCAAAAATTGCATTAATCTATCAAATAGTATAGCAATTTATTATTTTTATTTCGATTTCAATTTTTTGGTCATGCATATTTCATGAACTTTCGTTAAGTTTCACAATCAATTTCTCTTGAAAAAAGTTATCGAATGTGTATAAATAAACATGGGATTTTTAATTTAATCTAAAATTTTAGGCCTTGTTTAGACATTTATATTCTATGCAAGAAGTGCAATGCAGTGGATTTACCATTTATTATGCAAAATATTTTAAAATTTAATTTTCTATCAATAATGTGCAATATAAATATTGCAAGTCAAATATAAACAAGGTCTGTTTCATTTAATATATTTCATAATTAGATTCATTTCATATTTTAGGTTCAGCAAGCAACTGTTACCAGTGCCGAAACAAAGTATGCTGGGCCTATTGATTGTGCCAAAAAGCTTTATAGAGAAGGTGGAATTAGAAGCATATATAAGGGAACTGCTGCAACTTTACTAAGAGGCTAGTTTTTATAATTTTATTTTCACAGAATTCTTTTCACAGTCTATATAATTTTTATAATTTTGTTGTTCATTATTTGATGATTAAATCTTGTAACTTCATTTATATTATTTTTAAGCTTAAATTATTTTTTTATCTGTAATGCTTGAAAGAAGCTTTGCTCCCCTGCCCCTCCCCTCAAATATATATATATATATATAGCATTATTTCGAATTGCAGCTTCTTTTCTATCATTGGACTTTCAAACTTTTATTATATATATATATATATATATATAATATAATATATATATAAATAATTAATTACCATACAAAAAATTATGTACCTCAAAGAGCACAGAATAAATGGAAAAGTAACACTTTGAAAGAGATCTACAATATGTCAAATATATGTTGAATCAGCAATATGTCTACTTTTCTTCCGTATAGAATTTACCCTTTGTTATATGTTTCATGATATATTGCCTCTAGAGCTTTACACATTCAATGGCACATAACTTTCATTTAAAGTTTCAAATAGTTTTAAAGTTATAATTAAAGCCCAATAGTTGAAGCAGAATGCTTTAAAAGGCTTTTTTTGCTGTTTTATCTTCTATTTGAAGTAAATGCAGGGATTGCACGGTTCCCTTTTTTTCCTACTTTCCTTTTATTTTCTACTTTTTCACATTTGGAAATTTCCTACTTTTCCACATTTTGCTTGTGTGACCAATTACAAGCATATGGGGAAAAAAGTCGGAGTTTATAATATGAGATGTGAAATGATGTGAAGAAAATCGGTCTGACTTAATCTGTTTTTATGAAAATGTGCTAAAATTCGTGATTTTTGTACAAGAATGAACAAATTCACAATTTTTTAAAAAGCACTAAAATTCATAATTTTTTTAAAAAAAAGTGCAAAAATTCATAATTTTTGAGAAAAAGTACTAACATTGTTCTTCCTGTGTTTGGTGCCTTTAAATAAATTTCTGTAAACTTTAGCACTTTTAAATTGCAAATTTTTTCACTTTCAAATTACATTGTGTAATTTAGTGCTTTTAAATAAAATTAGGTATTTTAGCATTTTTAAATAAAATCATAAATTTTAGCACTTTTTCTAAAAAATCATGAATTTTAGCACTATTTAAAAGAAAGTGTGCTTTTTAGCATTCTTTCTAAAAAGTTATCAGTTTTAGGACTCTATCTTAAAATTTGCAAATTTCAGTGCGCTTTCATGAAATTCAGGAATTTTAGCACTTTTTCATAAATATCATGAATTTTAACATTCTACATAAAAGTTGCTAAAATACCAAATTTTGCTACTATTTAGGTAACTTTGGTTTTCTGTAAGTAAAAACTTTGATTTTCAATAAGTAAAAATACACAACAAGAATTAAGCATTGTAATTACTCATTATTTTACTGCACAGCATATATATAGGCCATTTAACTTAACGCTTTATGACAAAAAGGATTCATTGTATTGTGTAATAATTTGTGTGTAATTATGTTGCTTAATTTTTCCTTGATTTTCATTTTACTGCAGTACATTATTTCATAAAACTGCAATAAAAGACAGCATTGCGGCTTCAAACTTCTACACCTTTAACAATATGACTAATGCTCCCATTTCATATTTATTGCTCCTCAATACCAATTCTTGTGCATTTCAAAATTTTATATAATGTTTTAATCCGGTAAAAAGTGTTAATATTTTCTTTTCTGAAATTTTCAAATTGCTGATTTCTTTGCTTTAAAGTGACATATAATATGCAAATTTTCTTACTTCTAATTGCTGCAAATTTGTTAGTTTCCTGCTACAAATTCCAAGTTTTTTTATTTCAATATTTCAAACTCCTACAAAATAGGACTTTTTCTACTCCAAAAACACTGTATGATTGTGTCATAATTATGTTATGCATATTTCAACACAACACTATAGTTTTGGAGGAAAACATTAATTATGAAGGAGTTGGGAATTAAAATTCCTACTTCCACCTACTTTTTATATCAGAATTCCTGTTTTTTGTTCCTTTTTTATTTTCAGGGAAAACTGAGTGCAAACCCTTGAATTGCTAAACAAATATCATCTAATTGTTACGATTTAACTCTTATTCAAGTATACTTTTCAAAGTTACCTGACATTATTACTTTCAAGCACTATGCACTTAATGCCTATTTTGATGTTTCATTCTGCTGATATTCTGCTAGCCTATTTTAGTATTTTTTACTGCCTGAACTTCCAGGCTTTAGTTATAATAATGTATATTCTATTACATATTTTAAAATGTTGGATTAGAGGTGCTTCAACTGTTTTCATTACAAAAGGAATGGATATCCTGTATGTAAACAACTTTTATAAATCTAACAACCTTTAGTTTACAGGGGTGATTGTGTTCCGGAATTTCCGGAAATTCCGGAAATTTTAATTTGCCACTTCCGGGATATTTTTATGAAATTGACATTTAATTTTTTTTTTTTTTTTTTTTCTAAATTTTTTTTTTCTAAAATCCAGGTATGAGATTCTTCCGCTTCTTTGCTTTTCCACAAAAATTTCCGTTTTTTTGTTTTGCTTTTATCCCAAAAAATCCGCTTTTTCTGAAAAATTCAATTTTTTTTTAAATAAATTTTTTTCCTCAAAGTTCCGCTTTTCAAAGAAAATCGCAGAGAGGTTTCAACCAGAGCTATTATCATAATTGAGTTTCGGCCTACGACTGATGAGCGTTGTCCGCTCCGTTTTATAGACGCTGTAAGCGGGGGATGAAAGAATAAATGTAGCTTGTCACACGAGAACGCAGACGTTCTTGTGTGACAAGCTGTATTTATTTTGGTACTCCCAGCACGCAGCGTCCAAAAAACGGACTGCAAGCAAAGCTCGTCTTTCTAACCCGGAAGTGGAGGCGTAAAATCCCCCACAGAAGGGGAATCAAAAACAAGTCGTAAATTTTTAGTCTCCGTAATCACCGTGATGTATGTCATCATATATGTCATTAATATATATGTTGTCATTGGACTTAAAGGGGAAATAGAGAAAAAATCTTCGCGCAGCACTTGAAAATCTTTGTTTTACGTTTACCCCTTTCATATCAGTATATAATTTTTATAGATACGACTATTGCAGAGATGCCAACTTTTACGGATTTTCAGTACACAGTTTGTACCGATTTTTACTTCATCTTACGGTTTTACGGACAGTACTCCCAAGACTACGGAAAATCCGAGGAAATCCATGCATCCTACCATTCAATTCATATTCCCTGCTTTGTTGAGAGTCCAAAATTATCAGTTTGCATCTAATTCTTCTTCTTCTAATGATTTCATATCAGAACAATAGACCTAATTTATTTTTATAGTGCGAGTAAAATAAAGAAATATTTTACTAAACAAATTATGTTTCTCTTAAATTATAAGATTGCGCAATTCAGTCTTTATTTTCGGGCTTTGCTGAGAGTACACAATTGCCCTTTTCCATCCATCTCCATCCCCTTATTATTGCACATTAACTTTACTAAAATAACTTATTTGCATATTTTGGTTGACTATAAAGTTTACCTTTTTAATTATTTTTATATAAATATTTAAATTTTTATATATTTATCGTGAATTTTTTTTTTTTTTTGCGGTCGTTGCCAAGAGAACGCTAATGCCTAATATCCTTTTCCATCGATCCCCATCTCCCTATTGTTGCACATTAACTTGACTAAACTAACTTATTTTCATATTTTTGTTGATTATAAAAGTTAATTTTTTAATTATTTTCATATAAATAGTACGATCGTGAAATTCAGTTTTTTTTGTTTCTTTGCGGCCGTTGCCGAGAGTACTTAATTATCCTTTTCCATCGATCTCCATCTCCTTATTGTTGTACATTAACTTGACTAAACTAGTTTATTTTCATATTTTTGTTGATTAAAAAAGTTAATTTTTTAATTATTTTCATATAAATAGTACGATCGTGAAATTCAGTTTTTTTTGTTTCTTTGCGGCCGTTGCCGAGAGTACTTAATATCCTTTTCCATCGATCTCCATCTCCCTATTGTTGTACATTAACTTGACTAAACTAGTTTATTTTCATATTTTTGTTGATTATAAAAGTTAATTTTTTAACTATTTTCATATAAATAGTACGATCGTGAAATTCAGTTTATTTTGTTTCTTTGCGCCCGTTGCCGAGAGTACTTAATATCCTGTTCCATCGATCTCCATCGTCCTATTGTCGCACATTAACTTGACTAAACTACCTTATTTTCATATTTTGGTTCATTATAAAGGCTAATTTTTTTAATTATTTTCACATAAATAGTACGATCATGAAATTCAATTTTTTTTTTCGCGGGCGTTGCCGAGAGTACGTAATTATCCTTTTCCATCCATCTCCCTATTGTTGCACATTAACTTGACTAAACTAGCTTATTTTAAATATTTTGGTTAATTATAAAGGTTAATTTCTTAATTATTTTCACATAGATAGTGCCATTCAGTTTTAATTAACTTAGTTAAGTTAGCAAAACTACATTTTGAATTTATTCTAAGATTTTAAAATATATTTTTTCAATATACTTAAACGATGCGGTTTTACTGAATACTACTGAAAACTTCTGATTTTTCTACTGATGACTCCTTTCAGAGGTTGGCATCTGTCCCAGTGGAAGTATATTTTAATATTCTTTGAAATAAACTTATTAAAATATCTAAAGCCTTTTCTGCCACATTTTTATGAAAATATATTTTTGAACAAAATAAACATTTTCATTAAAACACACAAGATACTGCCACCAAATTTTATTTATGTGTAGACACTAGACAATGCACATTTTAATAATACATGATAATTTTATAAATGTGTTTAAAAATATACTGCACTTTAAGAACAAAAAATTTGTATCTTGCCAATTGTAAAAAAATTTGTTTTTTGTGAAATTAAGTTCGTAACTCCTGACTATTGTTGTAATGATTTAATTTCAGCAAAACTTGCAAATAAAAGCATGAGTTACTATAGATAACAAAAGCATAGTTTAGAATTAATATGAAGGAATGCGTTAAAATTAAATTTGCCCATGTATTTAAACAACCCTGTTCTTAAACGCAATTGCCAAATTTGCATTTTCTAAATATAATAGAATTAAATCATTTTTCCAATGTAGTTGCATATAAGATGAAATATGGTTTGGCAAACACTCTTCAAAACAGGATTATTGAGACATTGAAGAAAGTAAAATTCTCTTTGAATTTGGATGAAAGTACAAGTAGATCATTCAAAAGTATACTTATTGTGCTTGTTCAATATTTTTGTCCTGAACAAAATAATGTAGTTATTCAACATTTAGTTTCTTTTTCTTTTAATGTTGGTACTGCTGCCACTATTTACAACCAGTTGGTAGAGTTCATAGAAGCAAATGAGATATCTTGGGTAAACTTGGTCAGCGTGCTTATGGATTCTTGCAACACTATGCAAGGAACTAAGAAAGGAGTTGAAACTTTGATAAGGACTAAAAAGGCTCCACATCTTTTGGACATAGATGGGGATGCATTTAAACACACTGTAAACAATAGAGTTAAACGGTTTATCAAGCCATTTATTACGCACATGGAATCTTTATGCGATAACATGCATTTTGATTTGAAAAGTGCAGATAAACGACACTTGTTTTTGGAAATATATGCGGTCTTAGAAATAGATTAACTAGCTCCCCTATCACGACCTTCACATAGGTGGCTGTATGTTTTATCTGTTATCGATCAGATAGTTTTTTTTGTGGGATGCACTATTAATTTTTTACTATTCTTTTATGTCCAAAAGTGACCAAGAATTGCACAATATTGCGTAAATTGCAAAAATACTGAGAGTGAATTGCAAAATTATTGCGTAACTTTTCAGGAAATTTCTTTGTATGCTCAGGAAATTGGACTTAGACTCACAATCACCCCTGAGTTTAGCAGACATGTTTTTGCACCTTATTTAACAACAATATAAATAAGTATTTTTACCCTTGCAGGGTGAATATACTCAGATATTTTATTTTGTTTTATTTATATAGGACTCATTAACCCCCTGTTATTCAGTTTTTCTAGCATGTGCTTCGTCTATTTGTTATTATATTTTTTAAACAATACTATATATTTGTTTGCTTTTAACTTTTATAGTAGTATATAATGCAGATTTTTATTCTTTATATTAATGTTAAATCAAAACTACTTAAATACACATGTCTTAACCCTTTCGGGATGGTTGACACGCCCGCACGTTGACTGCGAACTTGCATTCAAGGACGACTGTCACGTATCCGCGTCGAGAAAAAACTTACCCTAAAGGACGAGGATCACGTCAGCTCATTTTCAAGTGGAAGGTTTTTATTTGAATTTATTTGTCTACTAGATGGCGTTAAATGTCCATGGGAACAGCTCCAATGTATTTTGCAGATACAGTAAACTCCCGATTATCCGCGGGCGGATTATCCGCTTTGCGGATTATCCGCGCGGTCTTCCGCGATTTTTTTTTTTTTTTTTGCGACGATCATTTACGGAATGTAGAGAAATAAACACGCAACACGCCTTTCCTGATCAACAAATACAAAATCTATTTTTAGAGCAACAATTGGATTGTTCCTGTTCCTTTCTACCCCCCCCCCCCCAAAGTCATCGAAACCTGTACAATGGACAAATATGCCGTTTGTCAGGTTTCGGACCAGATTGAAGGTCGTGGCGAATTGGTCGAGGTCATTTTCCGTACCTCGCCATTCCTTTACACTTGCCATTTCAAGTCAGAATTGATACCACATCACTTTAGTACGTTGCGGTCAATCTGTGTGCACGATCTGCTCGCGTCTGTTTAAACTTGTAATTTTAGCTATGAGCGAAAAGAGAAAAAAAGTTGTCTTATCCATCCAAGATAAGTTGGAGTTGATAAAAAAAATTGAAAATGGTTCATCGAAAAAACAAATGATTTTGAAGTATGGCATTGGAGAGTCTACAGTTAGAGACATTATGAAGCAAAAAGATAAACTAATGCAATTTGCTTCCGCATCGGACAACTCATCGTCCATGAAGAAAAGGAAAACCATGAAAACCAGCACCTATGAAGAATTGGACGCGGCATTATTAAAATGGGTGAGTCAAGTAAGAAGTGAGAATACACCCATTTCAGGACCGATTATTGCTGCAAAAGCTAAGCAATTTTTCGAAAAGCTTGGAATGGAAGGGACTTTTGATGCGTCATCAGGCTGGTTAACTAGATTCAAACAGCGCCATGGGATTAGAGAAATCGGACTTCATGGTGACAAATTAAATTGCGATAATCAGGCAGCAGAGGACTTTAAAAATGATTTTCAGGAATTTTTAAAATCAGAAGAACTTTCGTATGAACAAGTATACAACGCTGACGAATCTGGACTGTATTGGAAATGTTTGCCGACGCGAACACTGGCGTTTGAAAGAGAGTGTCAAGCATCAGGACATAAAACCAGTAAGGAACGATTGACAATAATGTCTTGCAGCAATGTCACGGGAACACACAAACTAAGACTCGTAGTGATTGGGAAAGTAAAAAAACCTAGATCCTTTAAAGGTACAAGAGCTGAAAACCTTCCAGTTCATTACTTTAACCAAAAAAAAGCCTGGATGATTCAAGAAATATTTCAGGAATGGTTCGAAAAAAAATTCATTCCCCAAGTGAGAGAGCATCTCAAGTCTAAAAACCTACCTGAAAAAGCCATGTTGTTGCTTGACAACGCCTCGGCTCACCCAGGAGAAAGTGTTCTGAAATCAGAAGATGGAAATTTTTTCGTCAAGTTTTTGCCACCTAACGTCACGGCACTTATCCAGCCTATGGACCAGGGAGTTATTGCTTCTATGAAGAAACGGTATCGAACCAACTTATTGAAAAAACGGGTTGAAGAGGGGGGCGATCTCCAGGGCTTCTGGAAGGACTACACGATTCTTGACAGCATTTATGACATCAACACTGCTTGGAATACGGTCAAGATAACGACTTTAGTAAAGTCCTGGAGAAAAATTTTGCCAAATGTGGAAAAAACGTTAGAGTCTCCACAGGAAGAAGAAGACGAGGAAGTTACTGCATCTGATTTGGCAAATTTACCAAAATCTGTTCCTGGAGGAAGTAATGTGGATGAAGATAACATCATTGAGTGGATCAATTGTGACGCAAACGATCCAGGCTTCGAACATCTTACCGATGAAGAAATCATAGCCGGAGAAAAAGGTGTGGTTTCGGCTGACAACGATGAAGAAGATGAGGGAGAAGTGATGCAGAAGAAAATGAGCCATGATGAAGCGCTAACTCACATTGATGGAATCATTAAATACATAGAGGAGCAGGACGATTCATTACTTTGCGACAAGATGCTGTTAAAAAAACTCCAATCGCAAATAAAGAAGAGGAGCATCGAAACGAAAAAACAAAAACAATTAACCGACTTTTTTGTAAAAACTTAAGGATACCGTTTATGAAGTCACAACTCTATGTGTGTAAGTATGTGCTACTATATTATGATTCTTAAAAATGGTTTAAATGCATTTGTGTGTGGATTTTTGTACTTTTCCAGCTATTTTGCGGATTATCCGCGAAATTCGCTTATCCGTGGTTATCGAGCCACCCTATTCCGCGGATAATCGGGAGTTTACTGTACTTGACCTTGGCATAGGGAGGATGCAATGAATTATTTCTCCATTTGGAGCGGTGAAACATGATTTTGTAATATAAACAAACAGAGCACTTCTCGCAGCATCAACAATTTTATAATTGAGTTTCGGGTCTTGTTTTGATTTTAGCTTAATGATTTTGTTGGTGAATTATAGGAATATGAGAGAGTTTTTTTTTTTGGGGGGGGGGGGGGGGGTTAAGGGAATGTGCGTCAGTGAAATGATTAGGTTATTTCGGATAAAAGAATGGCTGGGCTGAGACGTTTTCTTTCTGTGGAAGAATATACTCGTACGGTAAAGGAACCAGACAGTAATGAAAGTGATGCAGATAGTGAAGATTCATGGACTACAAAAAGCAAAAGAAAGCGCATAGACAGTTATGAATGCAAAGATTTCAATGTTGGTCTGTGCGTGGATTCTTGCTTTGAAATATACCATACGCAAAAGGTGTATTAATTAATGAAAATAGCTATGCTATTTTCTTGTATATATATATGTATATAATTTCTATTAGCTATATAAATATTTCATTACAATCATTTTTCTGATTAACTGATAACTATTTTAATCAAGGTAACTAATCATTTTTAATACACTAAAATTTTTAATATTTTGATAAAAGAAAATTTGTATGAAAATATTCATCAAATAGAAAATAAGTATTTCCTTTATTCCTGAAAAAAGTAGAATGCTGTGTTGAACGGATGATTTTTAGTGAATTTTTTTCGAGAGTTAGGCTTAGCGCAAAAAATTAATCATCCTTTGAGAACAGTTCGGAAATGAAGCGCTCCGTCCTTTGGACCACGGCAGTTTTGGAATGCCGCCATCCCGAAAGGGTTAAAAAATGATCTGGTGCACAAGTTTCTTATTTTTTCTGAAACTAAGTAAACAGAAATACAGAATCTCAATAAATATAATACACTTTGTGCAAAAGCATAAGGAAAACTTGAGTAACTTGTATAAGCACAAATAGAATTATAATGCAGCATACAACTGTTTTGGGGATACATTGGATCCCCTTCATCAGTGCAAGAAAACCAACAACAGCAACATGGAGAACTGTTCTTCATGCTGATTTGTGTTTTGCTCTCTCTTTTTCTATGTCTTGGGTATATAATCTGCCTTTGCATCTTCCTTTGCACCCATTCTTCTTTTGGACTTCTGGTTTGTTGGTTCTCTTGCAGTGACAAAGGGGATCCAATGTGTTCCCGAAATAGCTGTAGATGGGCGCAGTAGCCCATTGGTTAGCGTGCTGGCGTTGCACTCGGTAGGCCCGGGTTCGATTCCAGCCGCTGCCAAAACTGCCGCTGTGTTCACGTGGAGTACGATCACGTTAAACATGTGGGTCCGTAAGTCCTTCCGAGAGGTTGGTGGTAGGGGAAGGAGGGTAATGTCCCTGTGGATGCCTCCCCCACTGGGTTCCGGTCTAAATTGGGTGGCACATCCCGGCCGTCCAAACAGTTACCTTACACCTTTCTGGTAGGTTGGACGGTCTGGGTCTCAACAACAACAACAACGTTGCTCAGGTTTTTCTTATAGAAATATAGTATGCTTGAAAAAATGTTATGGAAATGGAATGGCAGGAGTTAATAAATTAAATAAAATGTCTGAGTATACCTACCACTAAGCATAAAAGTACTTTTATTATTGTATTAGATGCAGACAACAGTATTGTGTTAACTAATATTGCTAATGAAGGTTGTTAGGTGTACAAACGTTGGGTCTATCTATAAGATCTCTGATATGCCTTTTCTAATGAAGGGATTGCATTACCTCTACTGGTCAACATTTGGAAATTATTTTAATGGAATGCTCATTATTGTAACTAAAGCTATCGAAGATTTTAGTTATAAGTCCATATAATGAATATTTTAGTCACAGGATCTGCCTGTAGAGACATCCAAAAGTTAGGATTCATTACATCCATGTTGCATATAACGGCATCCATGAACTGGTTTTGCACTTATTATGCACTGGTCCTCATCGAGCAACCCATATTTGCAATAGTAGCAATTAAGGCTCTTAAATATACAGACTAGTGTAACAGTGATCATCTTTATTTCTGGTTGAAATGATGGCTGTACATAGCAAAAAGGAGAAGTTACTTTCTCTTCCTTTTATTATGGTCTCTAAAAAATCTAAACATTCTGGACTTCTTTATTGAATGATTGGTACATTTTTTTGGCAGCGGAAGGATCCATTTTAAATTGCATATCAAATATCAACCATGTAACATGCACACCAGGGCTGTGGAGTCAGAGTTATTGGCCATTTAAGTTAGAGTCAAAGTTGATAAAAATATACTGACTCTGACTCATATATTTTGATCATCAGCCTGTATATTTCTAGTGCCTGTAGATGTATATTTAGATCATCAGCATGTATATTTGGAAGATTTAGTAGCAATCATAGCAAGGTTCTTGTTACCATTGCAAATATCTGTTATTCCATACCAATGAGTGCATAACCATCCATGAATGTTATTATCTACAACAACCTATAAATTTTTTACTTACATTTTCTCTACACACATATTCATACACAAATATGTTGCTATGGTGATTTCATACTTGGAATACAGAGCAAAGGATGTTTTCACAAAGTAGTGACATTTATATAGCCTTTGTTAAATTGTGTTTTTCAATTGATAAGGCTGGAAATGGAAACATGTACATATAAAAACTTTGTTTTGGGAATAAAAGCTTTTATTCATAACTCACCATGAGCAGCTTGGCAAATTATCAAAAATATCTAAAAAATAGGAACTCTAAATAAAAAATCATTTTAGTTCTACTGCAAAACACACTTTTCTTGCAAATTAAATTCTATAACAAGGTTATTGATGCAATCTTTCCACTTCAGTTACTGCCTTTCTTTTTGAAAGTGTTGCTTGATGTAAGTGTTACACTGTATAATTCTTCAAGACAAAGACCTTCCAGTGTTCAAACTCAACTTAAGGCAACATATGTTTAGCACAGTATAAAGAGTGAAACTGGATACTGACTATTTTTTAGCTATCTTACAACAATGGAATTTCTGCAGGCTATTTTGCAAAAAAATTTCTGGATTTATTTTTCAAGGATCCGCCAAATTGTAATGTATTAAAATGTTCTATTAGACTAAGCTGTGTACCAAATTTCAGCTCTCTAGAACATAGGAAAGTATATTTAAAATATCGTCAAAGAAGTTGAAATAGTCATCCACACATCTTTCATAATGAGTTGAAAGTGTTGCTTGATGTAAGTGTTACACTGTATAATTCTTCAAGACAAAGACCTTCCAGTGTTCAAACTCAACTTAAGGCAACATATGTTTAGCACAGTATAAAGAGTGAAACTGGATACTGACTATTTTTTAGCTATCTTACAATGGAATTTCTGCAGGCTATTTTGCAAAAAAATTTCTGGATTTATTTTTCGAGGATCCGCCAAATTGTAATGTATTAAAATGTTCTATTAGACTAAGCTGTGTACCAAATTTCAGCTCTCTAGAACATAGGAAAGTATATTTAAAATATCATCAAAGAAGTTGAAATAGTCATCCACACATCTTTCATAATGAGTTATGCAAAAGCTTTTAGAAAATGAGTGGAGGAATCATTTTGTTCAAAACGGGCAATGTTATCTGTATCTGTATTATTAACATAAGGACCCCATTTTAGAACCCAGACAATGCCAGATAATTCATTCTGATGTGATACAGAGTATATACTTACATTTGTTGAAAATTTTAACATCACAATTTTTTAGAGATCTCAACTTAGCTGTTAACTGGTTACTAAAAATCTTTAAGAAACATTTTGAACAGGAATATATCAAAATTATGCTTCCATTGTAGATAACAGCATCCTTGGACTAGTTTTGCTCTTTTTATGCTTTCATCAAAATTAGAAAGCTGATACCTGCAATGCCAGCAAAAACTTGTGTGCTACAAATTTGAAGAACCTCTCTCCAATGACAAAAACCCACCTGGTTACCATAGAGATGTGAGTTGAATCTGTTCATAAAAAGTACAAAACCTGTCCATAAATATTATCATCTGCAATGGAAATGCAATCCTTATCTTTTTATGTTTGTGGATAATTTAATGATTGTGCAAAAATTTGAAGAAGTATTTTGGAATACAAATTTGGTTTTAGTGAACATTTTACTCACCCCAATTTATTTAGATGTCTCAAAAACTATATAAATAAATAAGCGCCATGTTATCAGTAAATTTTTATTAACAACCAATGTACATATATGTTTTAAGAAACGAACTTTGTCTATATTTTCTCCAACTGATTATCAAACATTGTTAACCCTGTAATTATCAGTATGCAAATTGTGAAAATTCCTTATTATAAATCAATTATAACAAAAACGTCTGCATCTATTTCTATTTATATATTTTTATCAATATTGAAAGAGATAGCATACATTATATCATGAGCTATTTCAGGTAAATTTTGTAATTTATCTGTTAGGGTGTTTGGGCTTTTCCACAATAAATCTAGTTTAATAATGTAATTCATACTAAATATAATACATTTAGATATTTTTTTTCCTACTTGCACGTTATTTTACATACTGTAATTTATTTTAGAATTGTCATTTATTTATCAATGTAATCTGTAGCTAAATTTTAATGGTGTCACACATATTAGGTGAGCAAAAAAACATTTTTAAGACATTCATGCTGAGAACCAGCTCTTTGAATGTGACATGCCGAATATATTATCAAGAACATTACAAGATTAAAACATGGAGCATTTAATAAAATGTTCTACAATAATCAATCTTAAAACCATGAAGGAATAATGTTATATTGAAACACAAAATTATTAAAGCAAAGGTCAGAAAAACAGTCTTGTTTTAGTATTTATTTGCTAAGTTGTTGAGTATATGGTATCAGCTAAGTTATTGAATTTTTATATTCTTGTAATATAAGTTTATATCTCCATCATATATAAATATAAACTCATACTATTTATATATATGTAATATTTATAATATTTGCAAATGTGTAAATTTCATATACTGATAAACGTCTATAATATTTAGACTGTATAATCTAGAATTTAAATTAATATATGTCAAAACAACAAATGTATAAACAAAAACTATTAAGTATCTTAATTATAAAATAAATTGATTCAGAATATTTTTACATTGAAGAAAGTTTATGCAAATTCAATTTAAATGTATTTAGATTCTGAAATGATTGTTTTAAATTAAAAACCGTGGTTTATATATGTATGTATGTATGTATGTACAAATGAGCTCATGCCAATACTGTGGTCTTTTTAAACTGTTTCTTAACAGGTTATTGTTTTAAGAACATAAAAGACATTTTTTCCTTTGTAAGTCTCAGGATATTCACATCGTGGGGCAAAATCATTTTCATAGTACAAAACATTTTTTTCAAAACAAGCTGTGTCATTGCATGCTTCTGTAGTTGGTTCGTATCTTGCCATAATAATTTCTTCTTTCCAATATTGCATTTCACATGAGCAGTTCCATGGATTATCATATAATGTAAATGATTTCATGGTTTGCAGTGGAAAGAATAAATCATGTGAAAGGTGCTTTAATTTATTGCTGTTTAATTTTATCTGCTGAACAGCCTTTAGATGGCTGAATACTTCACTTGACAAACTTTGCAGAAGATTTGATGATAAATCTAAGATATGCAGGTTCTCTAAAGCATGGAAGGAATCTTTATATAACTTTTCTAACTGGCAATTATGAAGAATAAGCTTTTTTAAATGCTTGTGAGCACCATTAAAAGCTCGGTTGTTTATTATTTTAATCCTTCCTTGCAAATTCAGGTGTAACAGTGATCTTAAATCATAAAACATGTGTTCAAATAAAGCATCGTTGTCAATATTTGGGATGTGCAGATAGATTAGTGAGTATAGTCCTCTGAAACTGAATTTCATTAAATGTACTGGTTGTTGCTTATGACCTAGAGTAAGATGTTGCGTTCCATTCAGGTACTGAAAACAGTGAGGGAATATTACTTTTATAGGATTATGCTTTAGTTCTAGCCATTGCAGATGGGGAAGTGGTGGAAATGTTAAGCCAGATAGGTGATCTATATTATTGTTGCTTAAATCGAGATATTCCAGTTTCAACAATCCTACAAAAGCGTCTGCTTCTACTGAAAACAAATCATTATGAGACAAGAACAATCGTCTTAGTTCTGGTGTACCATAAAATGCAAAACCGTACAGTTCCTTGATTCCACTTTGAACAAAATACAGTTCTTTCAGATTTTTTAGACCATCCAACATCTCCCACTTTAGATACCCTACTGTGCAGTGGATAACATATAAAACCTCTAATGATGATAACTTTGAAAATGCTTTCTCTGCGCCCGTTATATCCACCCTTTGCAGTGACAAGTATTTTAAATCTTTCATATCATGGAAGATGTCATTTGTTATGTGTGTCAATGCATTGCTCAGTGATCCTTGTAAATCAATACTTTTCACTTCTACCAAACCTTCAAAAATTTCTCGCGTGAAAAACAACTTAGAGTCATCATTTGTCTGGAGAAAAGTAAGGGATTCTGTATCTTTCGGCAATTGAAGAATTGAATCCAGAGTGTCATTTCTTAATAAACAGAGTGCTGATTTCACAGTACTGTTTTCTTGCTTCCATCTTGCAATTAGGGTTTGAGATGAACTGGTGATGTGACATTGGCAATCGACATGACAGACTTCACCCCATGTTTTGTTATCTGATGGTAATGCCTAAAATGGAAAATATAATTTAATTATTCAAAATTGTTTTACTAAAGATTAAAGACAGTATATAAATGTAATACTTTACTGGCCTCCAAGTATTTATAGTTACAATTAGAGGTGACTAGCCATTTATAATGTATGATACTTCACACTTTTTCTGTATATTACATCATCATCTGTCTATACAGAAAAAGTGACAAATGACATCATTTGTCTATGAGTGAACTATTTGTTATATTCAAATTTCATCTGTGTTTATGTGTGTTTAATTTAAATATGATGAACATACTGGATCATATTAGCTAGATTCCCATCTAAACGAATTTGTATGTGGCATCAACTAGTAAAAGTAGAAATATTTTTGAACAAATTCTATACTCACAATCTCTAAATTTAGACCTCCAAACTCATTTTATGATTGTTTAAGAAACAGTGTGGTTAAAAAATTTAACTCTTTCAAGAAATTTACTTCGCTTCATAACAAAACTTTATAAGTAAACAAAACATTTGCAAATTTAAATTATTGAAAAGAAATCACAAGCTCGTTAAAATTTAAATTACGGAACAGGAGACAAGAATTTTTACGAATTGAAAATATCCAAGAGTAAACAAAGATGTTTTAAAATTTTATATTTTGAAAAATAAACAATGGGATTTTTTTTATTTAAATTATTGAAAAATAAATAAAAGGTTTATAAATCAATAATTTTAATATATTTTCATCTAATTCCATCACTTCCATCCATTTTGATTTTTTTTATTTACACTGTGCTTTTGTCATGTTTTCTGGCTACCGATGTAGTTTCCGATCAAAAGAAAATAATTGTACCAAAATGGCAGCAGTTTTTAAAGTGTGTCACCAGAGGTCAATAAACTGCACAAGTACCATAAATTTCTTAAAAGTCCATGATTTTCACAGTCCTTAAAACTTCTTGTGTATAAAAATTTAAATTTAAGGTTCTTAAGAATATTTATCTTTTATAGAGTACTTAAAGCATCTTAATTTTCAAGATATGCTCAGAACACAAAGTTATCAAAAAATTTAATGGATTCAGAAAAGCAATAAATTTTACTGATTGTTTTACTTTACCTCCCAAAGAAATATTACTCCAACATATCCACAATTTCTCATGGCATTTATGTGCAACCATAATTTTCTTGATAAAAGTGTTTGTGAAGTGAAAGAAAGTAGCTGTGAAGTAGTGATTTAAATCTATTTTTAATTTTAAAAGTGTATTTACTATGATCTTTTTAATATAGTAAAATGGAAATTAGAGTTTGTTCCAAATATAGAAATTTGACTTTTTATTTAATGTGTCAAATTAAATACATAATTTTCTTTATAAGATAATATATTTCATTTAAGGGTGAGCGTCAGTAAATTTTCTGCCCTATCCGCGCTTTGTTAACTTTCGCGGCACACATATTTCGCCGAAATTCTGCTCAAACAATTGCGAAATATTTTTTGAAAGATAAAATGCAATGCTTAGATTATATTAAAACTACATTTAATGCCCCAAAAAACATAGAATATATTTTTTATTTCAATCCAAAATATTTTTGGTGCTGCCATCTGTTGTCGTAATTTAATTCATACCGATTATTTTTATTTTTTAATGAACATTTTTAAATATCTATTCCTTCTAATACAGTGTTAAATACAACAACAGATCATATATAATAATGCCACAATCACGGAAAGGTAATTTATCATTCTATAAATTTGATAAGGGATCTGAATGTACATCACTGAGGACTGCAGTTTTGTCTTCAAGTACCTTTGTCTTCAAGTCCAAGTTCAATTACGTTTCCGTGATTATGGCATTATATATGATCTGTTGTTGTATTTAATAGCGTATTAGAAGGAATAGACATTTAAAAATGTTCACTAAAAATTAAAAATAGTCGGTATGAATTAAATTACGACAACAGATGGCAGCACCAAAAATATTTTAAATTAAAATAAAACATATATTCTATGTTTTATTGGGTATTAAATTTAGTTTTAATATAATCTAAGCATAGCATTTTATCTATAAGAAAATATTTCGCAACTGTTTGAGCAAAATTTTGGCGAAATATGTGTGCCGCGAAAGTTAACAAAGCGCGGATAGGGCAGAAAATTCACTGACGCTCACCCTTAAAGTAGTTAAATGTATATAAAATATACTTATCATGTAGATGTATAGTTAAAGTATTGTGACTGGATCGAAAATTAGAATTTGAAATGGAAAGGCATGTTTCAAGCATCCCTGAACTCGAATTGGTCATTTTTGAACTAATGTCTGTGTGTGTGTCCGTGAATCTGTGGAGACGATATCTCATGAACAAATGGAATTGTTTTGAACAAAATATGGTACAAAAATTATTATCCATGAATGTTGGAAGCCTAATGATTTTAAATGCAATCGAATGCTCCGAAGACTCCCAAATTTTCAAATGAAATTTTAAAAAAATCATCAAAAAATCAGAACCTTCAATAATGTTACTTAAATTTTTATGTCTTATATAATTTTTCATTAGAAAATGATTGTTACAAATTTTTGATCGCTAACGTGAACTGTTTTTGAGATATTACACTGTTTTCAAATAAATTTATCAAAAGAAAAATCACATGAAATTAAAAATAAAAGTATTAATTATTGTGAAATATGTACACTTTTCTTATGTAATATTATGAGACAAATTTGTTTTCATTATTCTTGATCTAATTTGTTCCATTCATGACAGAAGATACTTGTTGTTGTTGAGACCCAGACCTTCCGACCTACCAGAAAGGTGTAAGGTAACTGTTTGGACGGCTGGGAAGTGCCACCCAATTTAGACCGGAACCCAGTGGGACAGGCATCCACAGGGACTGTACCCTCCTTCCCCTACCACCAACCTCTCGGAAGGACTTATGGACCCACATGTTTAACGTGATCGTACTCCGCGTGAACACGGCGGCAGTTTTGGCAGCGGCTGGAATCAAACCCGGGCCTACCGAGTGCAACTCCAGCATGCTAACCAATGGGCTACCGCGCCCCCAGAAGATACTTGTGTAATAGTTTTGTATTTTGACACCTAACAATTTGCCAACGGTCATTTATATATAAGAAATGCTCTTCTTTCCATTTGTCTGTAACACTTGGTGATACATTTAGTGAAGTTGACGATATTTTGCCCCAGATTGACAAAAATATCGTTAAAATTACAAAAATGGTGCTAAGTTAACAAAAATGATATCAGATTGATAAATAAGTCAATAAAATGTTTTAATATATGGACAATATTGATAATTGTCTATTTACAGTTGCATGAAATATAACTTAATTGGGTACTTTGAAATAGTTTTACTGTTGTCATCCAGAAAAGTGTCAAATCTTATACATCATTTTCTCACTATGAAAGCAGTAAACTCATTGCATTATATAAGGAAAGTTATGTGCTGCCCACATCAAATTTTTTTTATTTATGTAACAATATGCAGTCCTAGATAAAACTTCATATAATCTCTAATTTTTCATTTTTCAGATTTTTCAATTTTCTAAAGAGTTTTTAAGGAAACCTTTAAAATGCCTTTTAATGCCTTTTTAAAGTTTTTACCAAGAAATATACATCTATTTTTCCATCATCTCAAACTTTATGAAACAATAAATTACATTTAAAAATTCATTATTTCATATAATTTGTGTTTATTTCTATATACAGGTTTATTTGTATATTATCTGCCTGTAACAATGCCATCAAATTTAATCCTAAAACATATTTAATTAGAAAATTTGTGAAATTGAACTGTTTACAATACATAGGATTTTGATGCATATTTACAATGCATATATTTTATTGCAATTAGAGCTGGAGCACCATAAAATTCCCTTCAGATATGACTGAAAATCGTAGAAAATGGTGTGGGGGGGGGCTTACTGGGAAGTTTTTAATAAAAGAAGAAAGTCAAATTCCATCGATCCACCCCCCTCAAATGCGATGAAAAAACACAGGGTTTTTAGGAGTGTGCTTATGTGAAATTTTCAGCTAAAAGAAACTAAGTATATTTTTATCACTAAATTAATTTTATTAGATGACATTTTTTTTCATTTCTTTCAAAATTTCAAATTGAGACAAAAGAAGGAGACACTTTTCCAGAGAGGGTGAATCAATGTTTTTCTATGGTAAGGATATTCTAAAATACATGAATCTTCTGAAATTGCAAAGCCTTTGAAAAATTTTGATAAATTTGTTATAAAAAGTAAGCTAAACATTGTTTCCCTACTGAAGGAATTTTTTTTTTCTTTGCTCGTTCCATAACTTTTCTATTTTTAATTTCATTATAAATGAGTTACACTGTTATATATGAATAAAATTGTGGTGACCATATAATGCTATGCAAATTTGTAGAACTAAGATTTTTAACCTTAACGAACTATGAAGTGTGAAATAAAAGTCATTGGCCTTGATATAGAAAAGGATAATTACACTTGCAGTGCTAACATTGATCTGCCCTAATTGTGTGCCCAGACTGTATTTAATTGTAAATTAGATGATTTTAATAAAAAAAAGTTTTTAAACGGCAATGGAGTCGATTTGTAGGTTGGGGGGGTTAGTATTCTCCCCTTGTGGAAATCTATGGCCTACAAGATAAAATATTCTTCAATTAAACATTTATAGAAAGATTCGATTGTATTTTTAGTTTCTGGGAAGTTGTGATCCTCCATTCAAAACATTTTGGTTTGGTAAGCATTCCAAATTTGCTACCAAAGCCCAGAAAATTTCTCAATTTATTTACCATGAACTCATAAATGTTTCATTATTGGAAATAAATTAAACATAGTTAAAATAGAAAATAAAAATGTGTATTTAAAATTCATTATTATAATAAGTAATAATTAATTTTTTTAAAAATGTAAAAGAAGCATATTAATTTAAATGTTATCAAACTCAAACAAAGCCTTTAAGTTTACGTTGTTCCTTTCTAACTAAAAGAGTATAATAGGAAAGATATGTAATGGTAAATGAATAATATTTTTATATGTAATATTTTTATTTAACAGTAACTGATATCATTTATAAGGCATGCACCTTCCTTGAGATTGTGATGTTTTTAACAAAATATTCTTACTTTATCAAGTGAGCTGATATTTATAGATTTATTTTTTTTACTATTGCTTATGAGTTACTCAAGCTTTTAAGGTATTAAAAATGTTATTTTCTCTGCAGTGAATAGTGGTGTCTCAAAAGAATTGAATGATTAAGATGAAATTTGGTGCTATTATTTCAATTTACAGGTTACAAAGATGCTTATTAATTTGAATTTCAATAAGAAGACATAAAAAAACTTCAATTTTATTAGAGCTTTATCTCAATTAGTTTATTTGTGAAGAAAGTTATGTATTGGATCCCTCAGACTTTTTATGACATGTATGCATGCAGGTATAGCGTTATAATTATAAAATTATTTTTAAAGTTCCATAAATAAACAGAAACTTTATCTTCCTTCCCCTGTTATATCTGAAATCTGGCCCATTCTTCTGAGAATCTTCAAATTTTAGCATGAAGATACAAATTATTAGCCTAACTACAAGAAAATTATACAAATCCATAAATTTAAAATTTCAAAAGAAAGTAGTCGGTCAAAAAATTATAAAAAATTGGAGTGGGATGTCATGCATAAAGTCTAAGAAAAATGCCAAATTTTTCATATTCGTATTCACTGGAGGAAAAGAGAAATGAGAAATAACACATCAGTCAAACAAAAAATACAAGGAAAATAACCTGGATGCCATTTGCTGACCAGAAAGATTAAATAGTAAAATAGAGTAGAATTTTGTGTGTGTGTGTGTGTGTGTGTGCTTTACTTAGGTATCATATAATTAATGTGATATCTAAATTTAAAATAGATATATACACGGGGTATGTAATCAATGCAACCTTACTATATTTCGCTCTACCATTGATATTTTAACCTGCATAGAATAAAACCAACCTAATCTTACCTCAAGATTATGTATATTCCAAAATATAAACAAAAAACAAAACACTTGTTTTAAAAATATAATCATATTTAAGTCTTTAATATTATTTATAAAAAAATATTGATGAAAACCAGTATAAAATCCATGGTTTGAGTATCCAAGTTCAACCGTTAAATGAAAATAATAGCCTACATACGCCTAACTTTAGATTGACGGATATAGCTATTTCCTGTTTCCTGTGATTTGAAGATCAAACCCTTCCTATGCTTCCTCTTGATTGCTCTGTTTATAGCGTCTCAACTTATTGCATTTCCTTTTTTGATAGTAAGGTGTTTTCTCAATGAAATTCTTTAGAGGAAGTTGTTTTTAATTGGCATTTTTAGATATGCTTTTTACTTTATGATCAATTGAGAATCCTTGAAGATATATATTTAACATTGATTATTCAAAATAATAAATTTTTGAATGTAAAATGGTTAAATTATTTGACAGAAATTATTTAATTTGCATTTAAATTTTTAGTGGGTTTTTTATTCTATAATGCTGGATATCCTTAAAGATATGTTGATTTTAATTGTTGAGTGTGTTAAATCATAAATTTTGAAGATTGAAATAAGGTTTTTTTTTTTTTTTTTTTTTTTTTTTTTTTTTTAAGGAAATTATTTTTATTGTCATTTTTTTAAATATGCTTTACTACTATGATGTTGAGCATCTTAAGATACATGAAGTTATGTTGAATAATACATTTAATAAGTAGTATATGAACTAATTTCTTTGATTTTTATCACTCATGGGAAGTAAAGCTTTCAATTTTATATTTAGTCTTGTTTAAAATTAGAATTCTTAATTAAAATGTTAATAAAATGTTCCTTATTCTGAACAGATATTCCTGCCAGTGGAATGTATTTCATGTCTTATGAATGGTTACAAAGGGTTTTAACTCCATCTGGTCACAGGTTAGTTTGATGCTGGTTTGTTCCTTTTACATCATTTTGAAAAACATTCATCATTAATTGCCAAGCTTTTATAAAATGTGTATTCCAATAAACTTTCTTATTTTTAAAAGGTTTTTGAAAATTCTATGAAAAATGAAATTTTTGATTTAAAAGTCAAATTTTAAAATTAAGGTTTAAATATTAATTTAAAAATGCTTTGATGTCTATAACATTATATATCTTCCAATTTTCTAAGAAATCCTTCTGATATGGTGGCTTTTTAAAAACATAAACGATTCTATATTTTTATTTAAGAATTTTGCTGTTGATTAGAATTTCACAAGTGAATTTTTATTGTTATTGCTGTAATGAAATTGTTATTAATGTAAACAGTGTTCTAATAGAAAGGCTTTTTTTTTTCCAGTCGATCAGATCTCAGTGTATGGAGAACACTTCTAGCTGGTGGAACAGCTGGAATATGTAACTGGATGGTTGCCATTCCTGCTGATGTTTTAAAATCTCGTTTACAAACAGGTCCCTATTTTTTTTTGTTCTGCAATCATCTACTTTCATGCTACCTTTTTTTTTTATTTTACTCTTTTTTTCCCCTCCAATAATTTTAAGTAGTACTACACACATAACATATGTAAAAGCTTATTTATAGGTATAGTAAAAGTTAATTTATCTAAAGACAGAATGTTTGAATTTTTGAATTACAATTCAATCTCTTGTTTTGATAATTCTAAATGTTGAATAATTATTCGTTAAATTGTTTTTTCTTAATCCTTAAAATATGTATTTTTGTACATCTGTTGGCTCAGTCTCCCCACCTTCTCCCTTTTAATGCACTTATACACAGAAGCAGTTGGCTTTCTTTAACATTTTGCTACAACTGTTTCCCCCATTGGAGCATTTTCACCACAGCATTTATTGAACCAGCTTAATGTCTGTAGCAGCTAGCAATCACTTTTGTTGCTGTCATTTATTTAAAGACTTGTTTTAGCAGCCACAGCTAATGATAGGTATGGCTGCTGTTTGCTTGAATGCACGCAATCTGTATATGATACATACAATAACAATAACCCTACTCCTTGCAATAATAATATGCCCATTGCACAGGCCCGCTACAAGAGTGCATGCAATCCGCATAGTGGGTTCACAAAATAAATCATTTTTTTATTATTCTGTATTTAAAGTAATTATTTAAATAAAACTCAAAACACTGAATTTCCATGCAATTGAATAGCTGTTGCAGGAATGCTTCTCTTTCTAGCATTTGACCACAACATATATTATTTTATCCAAAAAATTAGCTTAATAAGATGGTGAGGGAAATCAAAATTTTGTCTAATAATGGCCAATAGTAGCCTAGAGATTTTATTAGAAATTTTTTCAATATCTTTAATGTTTTGAATATATGCTAAAATCTGTACTTACCATTTAAAAGAAACAACTTTCTAGGCCAAGAATTAGAGTTTTAAATTTTGACATGCATTATAACATGTTCAAATATATTTTCATAGTGTAGAAGTGCCAATTTTTGTACCGAAAGTTGGAATATAATAATAAGCTGCATTAAATAAATCTACTTTGAATCCCTTGCAGTGCAGTTAAATTTTCTAATTATTTTATAATTTAGCTTTCTGAAATTTGATAATTTAGATAATTTAGATTTGATAATCTGAAATTTGATAAATTCTTGCACCCCAAAATTTAAATTAAGCCTTCATATATGTTCATATTTAACTATCGTTTTTCTTTATTTACAAATTGTCTTACTTTCTAAATGTTCTTCTAAACATCATGATTTTCAGCTAGATGGTTCATTTCTTAGACTGTTGAATTTTAACTAGTTTCTCAGACTAATGACATACATCTATTAAAATATGTGAAACTAATGAATGATATTATCTCTCTAAATTTGCATAATTTCTAAATAATAATTGAAAATATTGCAGCCATTTTCTGGATGTCCTTTAGTTTAACCATTAATTATATTTCTGAACAATACTCAACAGAAATTAACATTTTCGTTATTTTATAGCTCCTGAAGGAACTTATCCTAATGGAATTAGAGATGTATTCCGCCATGCTATGCGGGAAGAAGGCATTCGAGCACTGTATAAAGGGGCTACTCCTGTAATGCTGAGAGCTTTCCCAGCTAATGCTGTTAGTATTAATTTAAGCTTATATAAACATTTAGTTTTAAAAAGAAAATAGTTTTTTATTATATTTTATTTGTATTGTAGTCTTATTTTGCTTTATAGTCTATTTTATAGATATTAAATTGCATGGGAAGTTGTGATCAGTTATATAGCCAAGTTATTAGATATCGTACATGCTAATATCTGATATTGCTACATATTGTGTGCAAACAGTAACAGATTATGGAACTGTATAACTTAATTATTGCTATATATTCATGCTGGAATATTAATGAAAACCATTTAAAAGATTTTACAAATTCTGAAATACACTTACTAATAGTCAAAAAGACTTTTCGAAAAGACAACCTTTAAGAGAAAAATCTTTAATTTTAGGTGCTACTGCCATTAATTATACATGTTTCATTAAAATAAAGACCATGTTAAAAACAGTGAACAAACAATTTCAATTTAAAATATTCTGTATAAATATTAAATTTTAAATAACATTACAAGCAGTGTGGATTGAAATGCATCAAATGCAGTCAAGAGCACAGTACATGACAGTCAATATTTGCTTATCATTGCCAACAGTGGCATTGCCCATTCCTTATATTTAAATTTCCTTGAATTAAGCCTGTTTTTTAGGAGAGGTAACATAATTCAATAATAAACCTGTCTACTAAATTTTTAAAAAATGGTTGAAATCTGTTGGAGGAGATAGATACCATTTTCTGAAGATTTTATTCATATAAATATATTTGGCCTGGTAAAACATATTTTACTGAGTGAAGAATTTGATTTTAATGTAAAGGAACAGGAATGTACTGTCTGTTGCATGGTATTTTACCACACATCTATATATTTTATTTGTATTGTAGTCTTATTTTACTTTATAGTCTATTTTATCGATATTAAATTGCATGGGAAGTTGTGATCAATTATATAGCCAAGTTATTAGATATCGTACATGCTAATATCTGGTATTGCTACATATTGTGTGCAAACAGTAACAGATTATGGAACTGTATAACTTAATTATTGCTATATATTCATGCTGGAATATTAATGAAAACCATTTAAAAAGATTTTACAAATTCTGAAATACACTTACTAATAGTCAAAAAGACTTTCCAAAAAGACAGCCTTGAAGAATGGACAGGACTTGAAGAATGACCATGATCAAAACAATACAGCTAAATATTAGTTGAAATGTGGATACCTTTAAATAATTATAAAACATAACAACATTTATTGACACCTATTATAATAAAAAAGCAAAAACACAATATAAAGTATTTTACATAAATACAATTTCTGAATATATTTTAACATTGTCTTAACTCCTCTCTAAGAAAAGTAACATAATTCGGGGGGAAATGAACTCTGCATGTCTTACACATAATGTCACTTTCTAGGTGTGACAGGTATTAAACTTTTGCATGTGGCTAACAGAGAGAGCTAAAGAGAAACTACACCGGAGATGTATATTGAATTGGCCTACCATGACTGTTGAGTGCAGTGGCATTGCACCAGACTCAAACAGTCTCACTCGAAGATGGTCATCTTCGTCGGGACACCATCAGTCTCCTGTCAGAATCTTTCACTTTACTATCACTCCTTGCTTCTCTCTCTTCAAAAAAATTCTGAAAATTAACACATGCCTACCCTTTTCTTGATTGGTTTTTGGGCTCAAAAAGCAATGCACAGGGTGTATACTATTGTACAAAATCACCTTTCAGGCTATCAACAACATTTTAGCCCCACTTAACCTCTAACCCCAATACACTCTAATTCAAAGGGGATGCTATCCCTTTTGGACACCGAACGCCTCTGACTATCAGGCCACGCAGAATTCCAGAGCTTCAACTTGCTTCCAGCCTTGGTGTAGTAGGTGACCAGATGGGGTGCAGGGTAAACATTACCTTGCAGTCTCAGGGACTGACATTCGTAAATTCTAATCCAATCTTAAAAATATTGGAAGTATGGAAAAAACCATAAAACACTGCCTACATTGATCTTTTATTTGAGTTATTTTTAAATCATTAAAAATGGTTATTAAAGCTCTACTTGTTTTTGTGAGTTATTTTTTCATTTAGTTTTGTATTATTTTCTAAATTCCGTTCTCTGTTCTAGGCCTGTTTCTTGGGCTATGAAGTTGCTATGAAGTTCTTGAACTGGGCAGCTCCAAGTCTTTGATGTATAATATGTACATAATTTAGTTTATTGATACAGATTTTTTATATTCCTTTCTAGTGCCTTCAGATTTTAAAAATAGTTCTAGAATCATAAATATGTATATATTTTTCCACTTTCTTTTCTAAAGCAAAGTGTAAATAATGAAAGTGTCATTCAAATAGATTTTTAGTTAGACATTAAATGATTCACAAACAATCATATGAAGTTGTAAAATATATATGTGTATACATATATTAATAATTACGTATGTTCTTTTATAAAATGTTTGTTCAATTGAAAAAGTCGATTTGATTCTAATATACTTCAATGGACAGTTAAATTTCATCCTTCATTTCAATTGTAAATCATACTCTCTGCTTTGTTATATATTTAATGTTGATGCTAAAGATATACTGTTTGAAAATGTAATACTAAATACTTAATATACTTATATTACTGAAACTCGTTATGTAAAGGACTATTGTCTTATTGCAATTATTTATTTTATCTACTTTGTTTTATATGAAACATAAATTTACTCATTGTTAAAATAATTTTTTTAGATAAATAAGTATTTGAGCAGTTTAAACTCATTAGTCTAATTTGGGCATATTTATTCATTGTTTTTATAGTGCTTTTCAGCATTGAATAAGTGATAACTACAATAGCAACAAGAAAACTTGCTATGGGCCACAATTAATGTGCTTACTTAGTCTTAGAGTTTATAAACCAAACTTGTGTATTCCATCCATTATAAAAACTACATACTCAAAGTACCCCTTATATACTGACAGTAACTTTGGAAATTAATGCAGGGTTATTTTTTTTTTATCATTTTAAAAATCTAATAGCTTTTTAGAGTATGAAAAACTTTCTTTGTTATATAGTAAGAGTTTAGAAGCCAAATCTGAAGCACTTATATATTATAATATTTGGTTAAAATCTATTCCAAAACTAAAAATTGTGCAATTAGGATTTTTTTTATTTTTAATAGCTTCTTAACTATTTTACCTTATTACATGATAATTGTAATAAACTTTTTCCTGTATATGTTTATTTTTTAATAAATATGGAACAAATTATGTTTATTAGTATATGTTTTTGTTTATAATAAATATTCACTGTGTATTATAAGCTAAAACAGATTAAACTTTGTTGAATTTGGACTTGTAGTATCTCAACTGTTTTTTTAGAGAGTTTTCTTTATTATTGACAAATTAAAAAATATCTATATTCATCATTTAGTTGATATATAAAAGCAAATATTTCTCAAATATAATTCATTATATGTTATATATATTTCATATAATACATAGACATAGAGTAATAAAACTACCCATGTTCCAATATTGTTAATTAATTATTTTAGTACAAGATGTATTTAATAAATAAACTTGTATTTCTTGTATTTCAAAGGATACTACTTGACTGAATATAATTAACGTTCCACTCTGTTCTATTACTATCATTGGAATAAGGAAATGGAACCAGCACATAGTCTTTTATTCAACCATAAACGTATTGCATTAAAATCTCCTAGAGTAATGGATTTATGTTTTTTAAACAGAACTTTTTTAACACTTGACAACAGAAGTTTCACTCCAGTTATATTAGTTTGTCTCAAGAGGTTTTTAGCTGTATCTTTAATGAATAAATTTTTCAAGCAAGAGACCCATTAAGCGAACATTCAAATATTGTTTGAGTTTTGATTACTGTTAGCATCATGGGTTCTAAAAATTCTGAAATTAAATTCTTTTATTTTAAATAACTAACAAATAACGCAAAACAAAATATTTTTTTAAATAAAAATAAAATCTAAGGAATAATGCCTTAAAATAAAAGATGTAATCTATAATCAAGAATGTATGGTTACCATTACTATATCTTATTGAGAAATTTACCATTTGAAATCATTTAATTATAAATCATGTAGTTTGATGGCCCAAAAAATTGTAATGAAAAAAATTTTAACTCATTTGTTTTTAATTTGGAAAAATATTGGAAAGTTGATGAGGCTTGAAAAAATTTTAACTTTTGTATACAAAAATATTCACAGACTTTTAAACCTCTGAATGTAAAAGCTCGCTGAATTTGAAATATGTATTTTTGAATAACAAACTTTTAATGATTTAAAAAGTAACAATTTATTTTTTGAAAACTTATATTTCAAATGAAACAAAATTTTATATTTAGATTTTTGAAAATATATATATTAAGATTATATAAATATATTGGTATGTTTCAGTTCACTTTTTTATGACTCAATTTATCAATTTTTCTTAATTATAAAAGAAACTAAAAAGAATTATTTACAGCATTTTTGGGTTCATCAAACTACACATTTTAAAGCAAAAAAAATTTTAATAGTCAAAAATCTCATGTGACAGATTTACGCTATAGAATCGAAACTTCTATTGCTAATTGTTCTGATAAAAAGTTTCCGATGCAAAAATACCAAGCTTTTATTCTCACATTTCTGAATGAGACAAATCATTTAAGGCACAAAAAACAATGTTTAATCAAAGCTTGTCCCATTTTCTGTCCCAATAAAAGTAGTGGGACAGATAAATGAATTCAACCATCCAAGCAAATTGTTTTGTATATGAACTGAAAAGAATGCAACCTGAATTGTTTTGATTGGACAATTAGAATGTGAGATATTCAAGGTATCCCTAACTATACATTTCACATACACTCAAGCATCATACGAAGAATAATTGACTTCTGTTTTATAATGACCAAAGTGTATAAATCCATCACAAAACTGATTTCAAAGTTTGACCAAGTTACAATACTTACTCTATACTGTGCATTATAGAGAAAATAAAACTTAAAATTTTATAATAAAGAATTTTAACACATTTTATTAATAAAAGCTTACATTCCAAAAAGTGGTGCACACTACCTGGTGTTCAACTGCCAAATCTAAATGTTCAGCTGAAACTGAATATTCGATTCATCTTTAATTATTACAATCTGTAAATACTGGAACCCTATTGATTTTAAGAATGATCAAACTTTTGAAAAATTATCAAGATTTTTAAATACATACTTGAGAAAAATTCAGGGCATTTATTAATGTTAAATAAATAATCATTTTATATATAATTTATTATTAGACAATGAACGCCATTTGTTTTATAACTGACATAAACCATTCCGAAGATATGACATATTTGATTTTGAATAAATTTATGAAAAGTTGCATGAAATAAAAACAGTAATAAATATTATTAAATATGTTTACTTTCCATACCATGCAATATTATGCGACAAATTAACATTATTCTCTCAATTTATTAACATTCTTTCGGATCTAGCTTATTCCATTCACAGGAGAAGACAATTTTTTTACAATAGTTTTGTAATTTGATGTCAAACAATATGCTAATAGTCATTTATTTCATAGGATATATATAAAATGTCAATTGAAGACATTACAACAAAGAAGATTTTTGGTAATTTTGGGAAATTTGAAAACAACTGTAGCAAAATTGAATATTTAGTTTTAAGATTTTGCTTTACATATTACATACGGGTATTAATGATGCATATAGAGCAATATGCCTTTTTAATGTCCTTGAAGCTTTAAAATTTCTAGAGTTTTATCAAAATCCAAATTTAAAGTAGTTTTTAGACCAATTCATAAATTCTAGTTTTCATCCATTAAAACAGTTATTCCACTCTTACATGAAAGGAGTATTTATTCTGTTAGTTGTCAGTGTAACTTGGCCTACATTGATCAGACAAAGAGAGCTCCTGAGGAATTCCAGGATGTTGATTAAGCAAAATATATCTAAGCCATTCATTTCCCATCATTATTGGTCTGAAATTCATTCATTTCAATTTTCTTGGGGTAAAATCATTTCTCATGCCTGCTGCCCATACTATATCAGAATTACATTTTTTGGAAAGAACATTTATTTATTTGAACTCTGATGATCTAGTAAGTGATAAATCTACATTTCCTTGTGTCTCCGTTGCCTGGAAAAATATCCTTCATACACATCTATAACTTTAAAAGTTAGTTCTTATAGCCATAGGCGCCGAGTTTTCAAAATCTCAGGGGGGCACAATCTGATAAAGTTATATACAAGTTTCATAAAGTCGATAAATATATAACAACTTACAAGGCCGCCTTGAAGAAAGCAAGCATATATCAGTTAGGTGCCTACAATTGGTTAGAGGTCATTTTAAGCCCCTACTTTAGGCCAAAAGAACAATATATGCCCTTAACAACCGCCAAGAACGAACTGCCCAATGAACGGCAGTAGTGGTTGTTAAGAGTGCATACTGTTATTTTGGCCTGAAAAAGGGGGATTATAATGCCATCGAAGCAACTGTAGTCACCTAACTGACATACATATGCTTTCTTCAAGGAAATTTTGTAAGTTATTGTCTTACAAGCAGCAGTTTTGGAGTCAGATAACCGAGAGGCTAAGTCATGGGGATTGTACTCTTGAGGAGCAGAGTTCGATTTTCGGCTTTGCATAAACTGTCCCCGTGTACGAGCACGTTAAATTTGTGGGTTTGAAAGTCCTTCCGAGCAGTTGGTAGCAAAGGAAGGAGGGTCGGTCCCTGTGGATATCGCCCCCACTGGGTTCCAGTCTAAATTAGATGGCATTGTCTCGGCGGTCTAAACAGCCATCTTACACCTTTGGGTAGGTCGATGGGCTGGGTCGAAAGAAAGATATCAGTAGTTTTATTTATTGTACAATAAATTTTTTAATCTTTTTAGGCCTATTTATATTTGTAAGCTAGGAGTTGATTAGGAAAATCCATATAGTTACTATGCATCAATATTATACTATATAATAATTACAATGGATTTTAATATAAGAATTAAGTAGTAGCAAAGCTGTTAATTAATTAAAAAAAAAATCTGAAAGTTAGTACAAGTTAACGCTTAATATCAACTCTTTACTACCTATCAGTTGATTTTGACACAATAAATTAAAACTATGAATCCAGCAATAATACAAAAGTATCCAAATACTATTGTCTATATTTAAATATTTTTAAATTAAATATGTAAATAAATTGATCATCACTATAACCACACATTCAGCTAAATTAAAAAAATTTTTAAAACAAATCAATTTATAAAAAAATCTCATAAATAATATTTTTATGCAAAATTTGGATGACATGTTAGTTGACAGTTCTTATCACAACTAAAACTTTAATATTTTTATCGGAGGGGTGGGCTGAGTATACCTAGTGGGTGTGGGGAGGGTGTAGAACCCTCTGGCCCTTGCCTGACTACAGTGCTGTGCCAAACGTCCGGTGCTCAGCAGGAATAAAGCTAAACGCGGGGTTTGCAACTTCAAACGGAATGGATACCACCTTAGAGGTATCACTCCTCTAAGGATACCACCCACGGGGGTTGCAGCTTCAAACGGATTGGGTGCCATCTGTAAAGACAGCACTGGTATATAGGATCCAGGAGTAATTACAGATAAGATCTCTTTCGGTAGACAATATAAGTCATCTCTACTTCGTGGTAATCATTTATAGTTATTACTGAAGGGAAACAGCTATTTTTTGGAAATGCCAATAACATGGCTGTAAATATCCATTTCTCTTTGAATTAGGCGGTCAGTCGAAAAAGTTCTGGTAACCAGGTGTTTTTGTCATTAGCATAAACATGTTTCCAGGGAGTAAAGATGAGCTTGGTTTGTGTGCCAGATAGTTTAAAGAGCCATGGTAAGGAAGATATGAGCAAGACTGAACGGAAATGTGACATTTACGTTGATAGAATTTTCTTTCAATTATTTTTATGTTTAAAAAAATTTCATTTTTTTGGTATTTAGTAAAATATGAAGTTGAAAAAAATATTGAAATTTCCCAGAGGGGGCTTTGCCCCCTCTGGAAAAGTTCAGTGGGGGCTCGTGCCCCCCCCCCCCCCCCGTAGTCGGCCCCTATGCTTATAGCTTCTTAAACTGTTTGTTTTTTCATCATTTTTGTTATTTATTTCTTAATTCCAATCTCCTTTACTAGTGCTTTAAAGTAGTTTGGCCAATTGTTATTTGAATTTAGATGATAATGTTAGCTAATATAGTTTCTGAAACTGGCTACTTCCTTTTTTATGTTCATACTCTACTAAAAGTTACAGTTTTATGTTTGGGCACTTTTTAAGTAGTTGATTTGCTTATTATTTAAATATTCTTTTTAATTCCAGCCTTATTTACTTGTAATTTTAGTGTTGTTTGATTGAATTCCATTTGATTAATAGTATAAGTTGATATAGCTTCAGTAACCTGATACTGCTGCCAATTTGTAATATTGCTCTTCAAGTTTTATTGATTAGTAATTTTTTAACAGTTTTATCGAATGTTATTTGATTTCAGCTGTACAAAGTTAGCTTATATGTGTTCTAAAACTGGTTGCTGTCATTATTTTTGGTATAATCTTCTTATTTCCTACCACATTCACTGCTACCTTTAAAGGGATTTGATCATATGAAGTTTGATAAATTTAGTTGAAATAGCTACCAGTTTACTTCCTTATTTTTTTGTTTATAATTTTCTTATTTTCAGTATTTATGCTTTAAAGTGATTTGATTGTATGTTATTTGAACACTATGGCTAATGCATTACTCCAAAACTGGTTGCTTTTCTTAATTTTTATTATTTCCTTTATTATTGGTGTCTGTTTAGTTATATTTTTATTAACTGGTTTTAAAGTTTCATGTTTTGATGTAGGTAGCTCATTTAACCCCCATTTCTTAATAAAACGTGTTTTTTTCCCTCCCAAATTCTAATTAATTGCATATTTCCTGAAACGATAAATGCATTCAGAGTTTCGTGTCTGTAGCTCAATTTCTTATGGGTGCATATATTTTTTGCAACCGAAATTGATTTGTGGATGTGACCATTTTTCCCAATGAAAATTTTAATCAATTATAGCTATATCAAAATATTACAGCATTACAGCCAAATTTTTGTCAGTTTTACTAAATACGATATGAGTAACATTTTAATTAATTTGGCATTTTTCTCTAGAGGGGGTTATATAAAAAGGTACTTTTTACAAATATATTTATATCAGCATAAAAAAAATGTAAATGAGACTTGATTGTCATTATGAGAATTTGAAACAGATATAGATTATTCACACCTTAAACTTGCATACATCATTGTCATGTCCTTCAGTACACTCACAGTTATTGGCAGCATTTTCAGATGGTGCTGTTCTATCTGCTTCTAAAATATTGCCAAACCAAGTTTTATTATTGGTAGAAACATATTATATTATAAAATATCACAAACCTATTGGCACATGTAGGATCTAACTCCTGAAACTAGCTCCTGCTTGTTTCCAATGGCAATCACTGATTAATCCTACTTATTAGCAAGATTAGGGGAATGGCTGGTGATAAAAATAGCCAAAAGAAGTATCTGCTGTTTTTCAAGGATACTTATTAGAAGAGTTTTCCTGCATCATAAAATATAATGGTAGAATTTTTTGCATTTTGTATCCCATGTACTGTGGATATAAATATTGGACAAAATTATAAATATGAGAATTTGAAACGGATATAGACTATTCACACCTTAAACTTGCATACATCATTTTCATGTCCTTCAATACTCTCAGTTATTGGCAGCATTTTCAGATGGTGCTGTTCCATCTGTTGCTAAGATATTGTTAAACCAGGTTTTATTATTGGTAGAGACATATTATATTATAAAATATCACAAACCTATTGGCAGATGTAGGATCCAACTCCTGAAGCTAGATCCTGCTTATTTCCAATGGCAATCACTGAATAATCATACTTATTAGCAAGATTAGGGCAATGGCTGGTGATAAAAATACCCAAAAAAAGTATCTGCAGTCTTTCAAAAATACTTATTAGAGGAGTTTTCCTGCATCATAAAATATAATGGAATGGTGGAATTTTTACATTTTGTACCCCATGTACTGTGGATATAAATATTGGACATGGTGATAGAGGAAATATAATAAACTATGTTAGCAAAAAAAAAGATATAAAAAAATGCTTCAAATGTTGCACAAAATAAAATCAAAAGTATTTTCTAATCATTCTGATGTGTTATTTTAGCTGAATGCTTATTAGCAGCATTTATAGAGCATAATGTGTCTATAAATTGTACTGATTATGTGGAACCTCTTTTCAGTGAAATGTTTCCTAACAGTGAAGTGGCCAAAACTCTAAATAGGCACAAGCAAAGACCACAGCTATTATAAATGAATTTGGAACCAAAGGTCAAATATCTTTAGTAGATACTGTGAAAAATCAGCTATATTATATTGCTACAGAGATTGTACATATAATACTAATAAACTATCTAATTGGGATTACATATTTCATCTCTGATACACACAAAATTGAAAGTATTCTATCGTCCAAATCAGCTACTTGAAAAATATTTGGCATCCCACTTTCAAACTATTGGTTTGGTTGAATAGGAAAGGTCTTATGCTATATTGTTGCAAGAAATTATGAACGAATCTGGACATGTCATTTGCCAAAATATAGAGGTTTTTGCTTATACTGATCCATAGCAGCACTGAGTGTGAAAAAATTTTTAGTCAAGTTAACAAACTAAACACTGAATTCTGTTCATCATTGTCTCATAAAAGCAAGTTGCGTAAATAATTATAGCTTATGTAATTTTTTATTAGAATCGATTGACTGAACAGTTCTCGAGATATTAGATTTTTAAAATTGATTTATAAAAGAATCACATAAAATAAAAAAAAGTATTAACTATTGTGAAATATGTTCCCTTTTCATATGCAATATTATGCAATAAATTTGTTATCATCAATATCATAGATCTAGTTTGTTCAATTCATGAGAGAAGATAACTTGGGTAATGGTTTTGTATTTGGACACAATTAGTCATTTATCTGCATGGTGGCCATAATTAAAGTAAAGGTGTTTAGGACCTGATAGTGAGAAAACCGTTGGGCTAAACTCAACCAAATTTGCCGTAAATACTATTTAGACCATGGGGTATTGATTTTTGCTACAGCGGGTCAAAGTGGTGCTGTAAGGTCCATTTTTGGAGCAAAATAGGCATAGGAAGTACAGAAAGTTCCGTCAATGCTGAGAGGTATCGAACAATGCTGAACGTTGTTATTTCGAAACTTCAACAGCGTGGATTTCATGAATCTACGATATTTATGCGGGATGGAGCACGTCCTCATATTGGATTGCTCATACAGGAAGTCCAACAACAGCATTTTACCAACAACTGAATAATTAATTAGTCAAGCATTTCTTATGAAGTGGCCAGCCCGTTCGCCTGATCTGATCCCCTTGTGACTTGGTTGTGGGATCATGTAAAGTGTTTGATATACCAAGGGAATGTGGATAATTTAGCCACTTTGAAGGACCGAATAACATTGCATATCAAGCAAATCAATGGAGATCTGTTGCATTCTGCAGTAGAAAATGTTGTTCAGAGAATGCACTTTTTAAAACATATGCAAGGAAAACATATTGAATCACACATGTAAATGATGCCAATATAAAAATTAATGTCATACGTATGTAAATGTAACATGCAAATGTAAATATAAAATGTACTAAATGCGTATAAAATGTAAATGTGATGTCCTTTCCAAAATGTATGTAAAATGTTGACTTTCTGTACTTCCTATGCCTATTTTACTCCAAAAATGGACCTTATAGCGCCACTTAGGCCCGCGGTGGCAAAAATCCGAATTTTTTTTTCTTTTAAAAATCAAAACCCCATGGTCTAAATAATATTTTCTGCAAATTTAGTTGAGTTTGGCCCAACAATTTTCTCACTATCGGACTCTCCCTGTACTGTAAGAATAACCTCTTTTTCGGTCCATAACGATTGGCGAAATTCTGACTACGAATTTTGACGAAATATCACCGACTTAGCGACTTTTTTAAATGCTGCCAAATTGATAAAAATGATGGTAAATCAAAGAAAATAACAAGTAATTGATGAAAATTAACTATCTTGGAAAGAATATAAGAATAATCCATTTCTCTATCCATCCGTTATGCTTTGCGAAAAATTTGGCTGGATGTCGCCAAGGTTGCCAAATTGACGAAAATGTCGCTAAATTGATAAAAATGTCAACAGATTGATAAGAATTACACTAAATGAGAGGCACCGGCCTCTATAGTTGCTGCAAGCCCTCTGGGTCTGGAACTAAATGGGAGGCAATGTTTTGCAACTAAAATTGAGCCTTTGTGGATGCAGCGAGGGTGTTTTAGCGAGAAGTCAGAATGCAAAAATATAACTTCCACAATAATTTTATTATTAACAGCAAGAAACATATCAGATCAATTTATTTGTTGGCTGCGTAGCTAAAAATTTAAACGACCCACAGCATATTCTTTGCCACAGCTATGAAATTCGGTACAGCGAGAGCGATTTTGACACAAATCGAAAAAATTATCAGACCGAAGATGTATCTTTCCAATCTAATTTCTTTTATGGCTATTTAAAAAGTAATTCATTTTTAATTTCGTGCATCGGTGAATTGAAAATTTAGATGATTATGATTTTTATATGGTTCTAATTATAATATGGCGTGATATCTTCTAATATTTGTTGGAACCTGGATCTATAGACGGGTAGCATGTGGTGTCACAGCTCAACCGCGTCGTCTGCTCTTTCGATCTGGAGTCCTGCGGTTGTGCTTTCAACATGGTGTTCTGTACTATTTTCGGTTGTTTTCATCGTTCTGAACGGGATAAGCAATTTTCATTTTATAGAATCCCGTCTGTAAAGTCAACTTGTTCATCAGCTTTGCAAAAAAACAGAAGATATTTGTTGATTAATTCACCGACATGTTTCTTTAGTATTAGTCAAAACTAAACTTTTGAAAATAATGAAAACGTAACTTATAACACTAAGGAATGACTCTACTCGCAACCCCACCAGGAAATTTGTGGCTTCATAACTGATTTTATTATTTACTTCACAATTGAACATTCAATTTAAACATTGAATAGTTATTTTTATTAGTATTTTTTCTTCTTGTTCATGAAGTCACAACCCTTTGCTATAGAGATAGCATTGGAAAACACATTGTTCAAAACACATATTTCGGAAATTGAATGGTGTTATTTGTATCTGTATTATTTGTATAGCGGGTCCTTTTCGCTCCTCCGACTTGAACGATGATGTATAATTTCCTAAAAATTTTCAAAACGAAACTAAATTATAAACGTGCGATATTTAACTGTGACCGTCTTGTGGCCGCTTTTGTTTATTTACAAAATAAACGTAAAGCAAGCTTCAGCTTTATGTACGTTTTTATTTTATATCCTAAAAGCTGCAGAAAAGTTCTAAGATTTTTGATAATTCCCATATAATTTAAAATTAAAATAAATGTGTTAATTTTTTTTCATGTATTTATTGATATGTCATATGTTTGTCATAAAATTGAACATTTGTTTTTTTTTAATTATTATTAATTTAAAGTTATATAACGTTAACAGGATAAATGCTTAGCAAATTTATTGTTTGTAAGAACTTTTTCATGTGTAAATTATATTTTTGCGTAGCGTTAAATATATTTTTTAATCAGTTTATAAATATCTTTATTTAATACTAACGTTGCTTTCAATTAGTAATATTTTGATTCTGTTAACTTATGTGAATTATGAATCGAAAAATACAATATGACTTCACTTGAAAGATGTAGGTTTTTTAAGAGCATCTGATAGTGACTTTCAGTAATAGTGTACATTTTATAAATTATTAATGAGAATTTAATGTGGTACAAATGTGCTAGTGTTTTGCAATTTTTTTCTTTGTATGTTTAGCAGGGATGTATCTAGAGAAATGTGAGTGGTGGTTGATTTTCCAGAACAATTATAATTGAGAATATAAAATTTCGAAACGAGCTTCATGTTAATTCGCAAAAACAAACAATATTAGTATTGTATACTTTTATATTAAGGAAAAACATTTGATAAAATTGAATATAATTTTTACTTTCCCTGCAATACATGGTAATGTATAGAGAAAGTATTGGAATCATGTCGAAAATTGCAACTCGAGTTTTCGACGGATCTACATGTTTCGAGACCTCTAGAATACGAAAAAACCATTTTTAGCATGATGTCTGTTTGTGTGTCTGTCCGTCTGTGTGTCTGTCTGTCTGTGTGTCTGTCTGTCTGTGCAGATTTTGTATCCACTCTAACTAAAAAACTAATACACCGAATTTCACAAAATTTTGTAGGTAAGTCACTTGTGGGCGGGTCTGGTGCTGATTAGTTTTGGGTACGATTTGGGATAAAAGAACCCGCCTTTTTTTGTGAAATGGCCCGCAAAAGCTTGCATTCACTCTAGCTAAAAAACTAATGTACCGAATTTCACAAAATTGGGTAGATGAGTCACATATAGGTCATCCTGGTGCTGATTAGATTTTGGTACGATTCAGAAGAAAATAACCTGCCTTTTTTTGCAGAATGGCCCGCAAAAATTGTGAAAATCTAAACTAAAAAACTACGTATGCTCAAATATATCCATTAAATGCTTGTTTAATACGTAATTTTTAGCGGAGAAAAGAATAAGACCAACCCTATTACACTAGGACTAGCCGTTCTCAAGATATATTAGTTTTTTTCGTATTTTCTCCATGCTATCTTTGAAAATAAGTCCAGTTACCAAATGAGAACGAAACTTGAATTAAAAGTGAATTAAATTTAATTGAAATACAGAGAACGTGGATATAAGTCTGCAGGGAAAGTCATGTGCTGCCTACATCAGATTTTTTTAAATGTAATTATAATATGTATATTTTTTTGGATGAGTGGTTGTCGGAAATTCTGAGTGGTGGAAACCCCGACCACCACCGACCACTGTAGATACATCCCTGGTCTAGTCTGGTAATTCTACTCATTTAAGAAGAAATTGAGGTTTTAAAAAATTAAATACATCATACATGTTCAAACTGTAAAATAGCATTATATATATATAGGATATATATTAGTACTATTTCTTATATGCAAATTTAAAAAGTAGTGGAATGTGAATAGGTTAAATCCACAAGATATTTTTTTACTACCCCGACCATCCGACCTACCAAAATGTTTAAAGTAATTGCTTTGATGGCTGGGACAGTGCCATCCAATTTAGACTGGAACTCAATGGCAGTGGCAATCACAGGGACTGTTTAAGACCCAGACCGACCAACTCGTCCGAAGACGTGAGCAGCTATTTGGATGGCCGGAATCACAAGGACTGTATTATTCCTCTCCTAACCCTTCACCTCTCACATAGTCTTTTGAACCCATGAATTTAACATGCCCATATTCTGTGTAGACACACAGGAATCTACTAGTAGGTCCCTGAAAGTTCTTTTTTTAGGGTATGTCCCTAAATACCTCTTTTACATGGTTCTGTGTCCCTTGTTCATAATTTTGGCCAATCATATGTAGTTGTTAGTTTTGTGACAGATGCCAATTATTTTTATTTCTTAAAATTGATATTTAAAATATCATGGTGAAAAAGAAATATTGAGAAATATAACCATACTCACATAATCTTGCTTAATAAAAGAAGATGTATGTGTGTGTATGTTGTCTAACAGGAAATCTAACCTTCGGCCAGTGACAAAATTTAGTACAGAGATTCTTCAGGATATGGGAAAATATGGCTTGGTGAAAACTTGATTGTCCATTCCTTGAAAACCTGAATTAATTTTTTAGTAATTTTCTGTTTTAGCATGATTTTGAGCAATTTTCACACAAATCAGTTCCTTAGCTGCCAAATATATTATCACAGAGTTTTTATCTTGATACCATCGGAAAGATCAAAGAACTTTCCTTCCAACAATCTTTGAACCAAATCTGTAAGATAATTCTTTCATATTTATTTTATTATTTTAAAATACATCCAAATTCACATTTTTTGAGTTATCTGATACTTATTTTACCAGATACGAAAAAGGAAGATTAGCACAATTCTATAGTTTGGTAAAAAAATGTCGAAAGCCCAGGCCTTCCGGCTCATCCTAGGACGTAGAGCAGCATGATAAAAATATATATATGTCTTCACATTCTAATAAAAGCATATTTTTTTTTAATTCCTACGTTATTTTATTGTTTGTGATTTTTTAAGCAAATGCATAGAAATTTAAATTGTAAATTCCGTTAATGACATACATATTGTTTCTCTTCCCTGTGGACATTTGTGCACATGCCTATCAAATAGTTGCATGCGATGCACATGCCTTGGAACTTATATTGCAGTTTATGTCTTCTTTCCTTGCAAAAGGTTTCTGTTTTGTCTCTTTTATGTATTTATTTATTTGCTTTCCACAGTTGCAGAGTACATGTATTGAAACAAAAAGAAGAAACTATCTGAAATATGAAGCAGTTTGAAAATTGAATGGTGGTATCTGTAAATGTATTATTTAAGTAGTAAGCATTTATTTAGGATCCAAAAAGTGACCTTAATGAAGATAATATAAGGGATTGCAATCTGCTTTAATCCTAGCACTGACCTAGCACTGTTTTTAATCTGATTTAGGTACTCGCACAATATTTTATTCTTGATTAGGATGAATTTACTTAGAGTTGCCCGGAATTGAAAGCAGAAATTTATTTATTTAAGATAAGTTTGGTCATCTTTTTAAAATTGAATATCTACTTTTAATTTTGGGCAACATCGAGAAATTTTCTCTTCTCAAATAATGAAAGTACACTACAAATAAATCAACATCTCTGTTAGATGCAAACATAAAAAATGAAAATGGATTGCAACTTGCAATCACAAAAAGACAGCCTTTTATTAATTCTTGTGTTAAGTATAATTGTAAAATTATGAGTATTATGGTTTCCTGAAATTATATATATTTTTTAAAGACATTTACTATAGACTGACTTACTTTTGATGGAATTAACTAGTGGTTTTGACTTGATTATGTTCTGAATTTATTATTTTTTTTATAGATTAGGAATTGTGCATTTGGATATTAACAAGATTAAAACTATATGATACAGTAAACTTCATTAATTTCTGAAGTTTTTATTGATGATAAGGATGATGCTTTATCTCTGTGTGATGAAATAAAATGGATGGAGAAGATAGTTCTCTCAGTGAACCTCCCCCTGGAGATCCACAGTTTTTGTGCAACATTTATGCCACAGCTGCATTCGTATTTCAGCAAGCCAAAGAAAAACACGAGGATTTAATTCTGAAAGAACGACCGCACACTTGTGAATTATGTAAAAAAACATTTACTTTAAAGGGAAATTTGAAAAGACATATGCTCACTCATACTGGGGAACGCCCATACATATGCAATATCTGTTCAAAACGATTTGTTCAGCAAAGCAATTTAAAAATGCACCTTCTTACCCATTCAAATGACTGCCCATTTGTATGTTCTATTTGCCAAAAATCATTCAAACAGAAGTATTTCTTAAAAAGACATATGATGATTCATACAGGGGAAAGACCTTTTAATTGTTCTATATGCAGCAAATCATTCAGACAGAAATCACATTTAAAAACTCATATATTGTTACATGCAGGTGACAAGCCTCACAATTGTGATATATGTGGTAAATGCTTTGTGGTTAAGAGCAGACTAAAGACTCACTTCTTGTCACATTCAAAAGCAAAACATTCTTGTGATGTTTGTCATAAATGTTTTTCTGTAAGAAGTCATCTCAAAGACCACTTGGAGTCACATGAAGAAAATAATGATTGTGAGCTCTGTGGTAAAAGTTGTCAGCCTAATTCCAATTTAAAAATTCAGGATATACCTGATATGCCTAATCACAAATCATCACTATCGTTATCTTCATCTGTCATGAATGTGAGTGATGAGGATGCATATGAATCATAATTGCAAAATATGTCATTTGATCTTGAACAAAATATGTGTTCTGAAAAACTAAATAGATAAATAGTAGGGCCAATAGGTTAGGGAGGGGTCAGCAGAACCAATGCTGTTTGTAGAATGCTTTTTAATTGATCTTAAAATTATAATAATAAAAAAAAAATGCTTGAAAACAAGATCACAATTATATTTTTTCAAGCACTATGTGGTTTAAACATTTCAATATATGTCCATCTCTAAAGACTCATGCAGAATGAAACTTGTAAATTCCCCCTTCACTCATTTTGAAAAGTTTTATTTATTTTGTAATTTTTAAACTGTATTATCAAAATGTAATCAAGTGGGCTATGTTTGAGAATGAAATGTTAGTCACCATTTATTAATCTATAAAATTGTATTGTATGTTTGTAAAAGTTTGACTAGCATTGATAAATTTTCTTGTTAAATTTAAATAATTCTCAAGATAGCATTAATTTTAATTTTTTCATTTATTGTGTTTCTGATCTGCTGATGTTTAGTACAATTAAACCAGCCCCACGGTACTGTAGGCAGCATTTTAAATATGATTTCATGGCTTGGAACACCAACTTTTCATGGATTTCATTCTATTATAATATGTTTATTTACTTTTTATTTTATAGTTCTCATCAGATCAAAATTAATATGTCTATTTTGATTTAAAGTTATATATTCTACAGTATCTACAGTACTACAGTGAACCCACATGTAGCAAAGTTGCAAAAGATGGGAGAAAATATTCGTTATCAGGGCTTGAAATAAGTTTATAAATCTGACAGCAAATACTGCTATGAGCTTTTGTAAGCTGGTGGCTTTGTAAAACTATTTAGCTACTAATAGTTTCAACTACTAACAGTATTGTAAAACTATTCAGCACATCTTGGTCATCAAGGTAATCTTGGTCATCAAAGAAAATGTTTAAATTTCAGTTACAAATATTTTGGACAAACTTAAAAAAAAAATCAGCAGCTTTTATATGTCTTTTATTTTTGGATTGGTTTTTAACATTGCATTTTTTAATTTCTGTGGTTTCTTCAAAGTAAATATCACTGTTATTACCAGAGTTTTGCATATAATTTTACCAGTTCAGGATAATTGCAACAAAACTTGCATCTTAGCTTTTCCACAAATAAATTAGGCTAAAAATTCTCACAGCAAAACTTGCCATGAGTACTAATAATTGTTGTAGAGGTTTTAAAGTGACATTTGTCATGGTTGTCACGACTTATTTGAGCTCTGGCTAGAACTGATTATGCAATAACTGATAAAAAGTTTAGGTTTGAGATAAATAATAAGAATGATTTCTGCCTTCATATTGTGATATTCTGAAACAAAAAATCATTAAAGTAATGTTGAAATACATTGCTCTTTTATTTATGTTGAATAAAATATTTGTAACTTTCTTTTTAACATTTGAATTTATAACACATTTGCATAGCACTATTCCTATTAGTGTGACATTGAGTTTTCACCTATCTGCAGGCCACTCTCAAAAGTAGCATATATTCATTCAAATAAAGCAGGTGTCCAACACACATATGAACCAATTGTTTTTCTGGGTTAAATGCATAATTTTATTTACATGTTAAAGATATATATGATTGTATATACAGCCATTATATAAGCATTTTGAATCATCCGAAACAGTGGGCAAAGAGCCTTTGCAAATTATAAGTGTCCTAGAAATATTAGCAAATCAATTAGCACTAATTAATTTCATCAAGCTCATCCAGAGGGGAAAGGCAGGGGGATATTTGAGGAAAATTAATAGGGAGAGGTTAAGTAGCAAGTTAATTAATACTTTTGTCACACTTTGTGCTCTGTAAAGACTAGCATTGCATCGAATATTTTTACTAAACAGGCTATTTCACCTTCTTTTAACGTCGGCAATTTTTTTTTTTTTTTGACAAGTCAATATATTATCATGCACTCATCATCAAAATCAGTCAGTAAGTCAATTCATTTTTTGATGAAAGTCTTCTGGCCTACTTTGGGAGGGATGTGATATCACAACTTGGGTCCTCACTTCTGGTTGGTCTGCCCGTTTGGATGCCAATTTACTAGCCTCAAGCACTGGTTGCTGATTAGTTTCTGTTTATCACCACAGTTTGTCTCCCAGTCAATCCCTTCACAAAATATCAAAGTTCAAGATTTAATGCCACATATTGCATCTAAATTGTCAGTGCAGTTAGCATCATGAGCTTTTAAATAGTCACAAAGTTTGGAGACTTTCTACAGTAATTTTTTATGTTATTCTCCCTCTTTTTAAATCACATTCAGTTTCGTTGGATTCAGATTCATCAGATGTATTACCAGCAACTGTAAAAACCACAATCAACAGCAACAGCTTTTAAATAATTGACCTCAGAATTGAGCAAATCCATAGTAGAACAAGCATTCAAAACTCAATGGACAATCTTATTGAAAGCAGCAATATTGACAGTAATAAACTAATTGCTTTATTGAAAGCGGCAAACTCATTAAATGTTGCACCTGGGATTTTGCTTTTACTCTGTTCCATGATATTTTCCCTTGTCTCTCCCACACTAAAAACTTGGCAATATCTGTTTACAGGTATAAAGTTTTTCGCTATAAGCGATATGTTTGGCATTCTGAAGGTATTGCATATCCAAAATGATAGAAAAATTAATTGTAATAATCAATACTTTGTTACATCCAAGTTTGCTATAAGTGGGCTCCACTGTATTTCTGTAGTCATATTGTAATGAACCTCTGCACATACTGTTAGTTTTAAGAAAATTATGATTTTTAGAATTTTTATAAATTTTAACTGAAATATATTGTATGTCAGTGATGTATTGCAAATATACATATATTACTCTCTAATGAATGTTAAACTATATAATCTCACTTTTGTCAGTTCCTTATTATGTGATATGAATGTTTGTAATTGTATAGTGATTCAATTATTGTATTACTAAAGTAACTTTTATATTTAACTTTTAAAAAATATTTTTAGGTCATGGAACATACTTTGTAAAAGATTTTTAAGATATTTCATTTTATCAATTAGTTTAAAAAATTGGTTGTTTAACCTTTTGCTTACGGGTGGGACAGCGTCAATCCCAAATGAAGAACTTCTCAAAAAGACAGGTATTTGACATACCCTATCCCAAACAGTTTGATCCCCCTTTGCAGTCATTGGCCAATGTCTGCAAAAGGAGATTGAACTGCTTGGGATAGGGTATGTCAAATACCTTTTTGAGAGGTTCTTCATTTGGGACACTGTCCCACCCGCAAGCAAAAGGTTAAAAATGAGTGGATTTTAACAGGTAATATAGTTATATATTAATTTTAACGACATTTTTTCAAGAATGAGGATTAAGCAAATGAATTGAAATTTCAGTTTATAGTTCATCATATTTTAAGATTCTTTTCACTCACAGACTAATAAAGCTAATCAGAATATTCTCTCATTAATTTTGGATTAGTAATTTTTCTTATTTGTCTATTACCACAAAATGCTTATCAAATTATGTTTGAAATATTTCAGTTTTTCAATTTTCACTGAGTGGAAGTTACACATCAATAATGCCTTTAGTACAAATGCAAGATCATGATTTTATTATTAGATTTTACTCCAATTGCATGCAAGTTATTTTAACACTTTAAGGTCTAAAACTTTAAACCTCAATTATGATATTCTCTGTGATAACTAACTCAGTTGTACAGTGCAGTCTGTAAAAAAATTGTATTTAGTATGTACTCTTAAGATTTTAGCACTAAAATTAAATTTTTCTTTTTCTCATTTTCCTGTTCATTATGTTCTGTAATATTTTTTTCCCATTTTCACCCTACCATGCTATTCAGTTATTGAAAATTTGCAATAATAACATTTGCATTGATGCATTAATAAACTACTTTTTAAACATTTGTATGTTATTATGCAGTTGCTTTCTCTTAGCATGCATATGATATATATTTTTATTACTAAATATTACATATGCAATTTTATAGTTATTGTTTAAAATTAATTAATATGGATTATTAAATAGTATAAATATGTTTTATTGATAAATATAGCAAGAAAAAATTACTAAATTAAAATAAATTTGTTGAATAAAATATGAATACAAAAACTGTTAATAAAACAATATAAAATAAAGTTAATGGTATATATAGTCAATTAGTTTCAAGACTAAACAAGTATGCTTTGGCATAACAGAGAGTAAATCAGAAAAAATCTGTAGACAGATGTTTTTACTATTAATTTTTAAAATAAGTTTTGTAGTTTTTAAAAAGATATAGAAAAATGATTTAGAATATTACTCTTTTACTTTTTGAAAAATTTTCGAATTTTAGAAAATTACTTCCCAAATTTTAGGAAAGGAGTAAAAGTACCCCTCAAAAAATTCTTTGTGGCAACCTCTGTATATAATAGAGTATTTGACTAAAGATAATTTTGTATTGTAAGGCTACAAATATACTTTAACCAAATATGTTTATTGATTTTGAAATATTAATGTATAAATATCAAAATCAGGGATTGGTCGGCCGAGCGAACAGTGGGCAGAACCCTTTAGTTTATATAAATTAATGTTGAAACAGGAATTAATGCTTACAAAAAGAAATTATTTTCCCGGCCGGGGTTTTTAAGTAGCTATAAGCCTGATTAGGCTAGCCCCCCAGCCTGGGACGACAAAAAAAAGAAAAGAAAAAGAAATGATAATTGAGAAAAAAACCAAATTGCTTAAACATGTAATTTAGGAATAATAGGTTCTAAGACCAAATAATTTTCCTATTGTTATGGCATATCCTCTGGAATTGTGGGTGTAGTCTCAGTATATAAGAATGAATCCAAATTTCTGGATAACTAACACTTATTTAATAGCACCAATAAGCATGAACAGGAACAATATACTGCAAATAGCTTGATAACTATCTGACAAGATCACTAAACAATTGCCAGATACAATAAAACAGCAATTAAATGCTCAGCTAATTCACTGAAGTAGAAAGTACTATTCTCTAAGCATTGATGTATCTCACAATTTGATATAGCTCATATCATGTCAACTGCTCTTCAACTGAGCAACGGCTCTTTTTATATACTCTCCGTAAAAATTTCCAAAAGGGACTCTCCTAGAACATTCATTATGTCAAAAAACTTCTAGTATCTTTCTTTGAAAAGTTGACATATTAGTGAAAAATCACCAAAATCTGACAACTCAGCACCGAGTGTTCAAATATGGCAGCCCTATCTTGACATAATAGCAATGTAATAGGCTGCATGTAAAAATGTTTCTCCCTTTTGGTTCTCAAAATTCCCAGTGAGGGCATTTTATATGTTTGTAATCATATTATTGCATATGCAGCAAAGAACGGGGATGATATGCATTTTGTCTAAAAAGTATGTGCAAAATAAGCTACAATTTAGAAAGTATCTGCATATGTCATACGTGTGTGCATATGCATTCTGTGGTTTTGTTCATTACTTTAGTACCTATCATTTTAGTTGGAATGTAGAACATCAATATAAATTTAAAAAATCACTGGGGTTGCATAACCAACTTTATCATGGATGAATGACATATATCAAAATTTATTTCCAAAGCGTAATGTTTATGTGCAGTTTTCTGAAATGGAATGAACATTTTCTTATGATGGTATTAAAGGCATTGGATTAAAAATTTCTGCATGGTTAATAATCCTGTGTTGGTGACTTATCTTTATTTCTGTTACTCAGTGAAAAATTTGTTTTAGCTGTTGTATTTATTTTATTGTATCTGAATTGATTTATATTTTGCAATATTTGCTTGCTATATTATTTACATTACATTATGTGTGATGTTGTTTTCTCATGTAACTATTGAAATTGGATTTAAATTTTCATTTGTTGAGTTTTTATAACGTTCTAGTCACACTTGTTATAAATATTTTATTTGTACTTAGTTTGTGAAGATCATTTATTAAATCTGTATTGGATTAAAATGTTTATAAGTTTTGAATTGCATGTTTATCTTGTTTAAATAAATGTGTTTAATTGTTTATGTTATTCCATAGTTTCTGATCTGAGTAATCTTTCGCCTTTTTATTATATTTAATTCCTATTATTGATGAAAAAGTTGAAGCAAGTTTTTTATTATTTTTTTTTTAATAAACCATCAATTTGAAAAAAAAAAATTGAGTGTTTTATAAAATTAATATTTGTCACAATTTTTCAGCATCTAATCTTATTCTTTCTTTATTCATCCATAAAGTACATCATCAGCCCAATTCTTTGTATATTTACAAAGGATTGGGCTGAATGCTTTGTTTATCCTTTACTTATTATTTTAAATACTTCTATTAAATCTAATATTTTTTCTGACAACTGGAAAACTCTAAAATTATTCCTGTTCTTAAAAATCTGATGTGGGCAGCACATGACTTTCCCTGCAGACTCAAATTCATATTTTCTTTATTTCTTTAATAATTCAGTTAATTGAGTTTAATTGCACCAAATAACACTAAATTTGCATTTTTAATTCAATTTTTGTTTTTATTTGGTAATTGGACATTTTTCCGAAATCGGCGTAACAAAATTGCAAGAAATCCCAAATATCTTGAGAACGGTTAATCCTAAAGTATAATGGAGTGTGTGTTATATTATTTTCCTGTTCAAAAATTGCGTATAAAACAAGAATTTAATTGATACCTTTGAGCATACACTTAGTCTTTTTTTTAGATTTTGGCGATTGTGGCAGGTCATTTCTTAAAAAAAGGCAGGTTGTTTTTTTCCGAATCGTACCAAAATCTAACCAGCACCAGAGTATCCCACAAATAACTTATCTACCAAATTTTGTGAAATTTGGTCAATTACTATTTTAGCTAGAGACATGAAATTTTTAGGGGCCCTTTCATAAAAACGGCGGGTTCTTCTTTTCCGAATCATACCAAATTCTAATCAGCAACCGAGTATCCAACAAGTAACTTATCAACCAAATTTTGTAAAATTTGGTCAATTAGCATTTTAGCTAGAGCGGATAAATGAAATTTTTACGGGCCATTTCGCAAAAAAAAAAGGCGGGTTCTGTTTTTACGAATCGTACCAAAAACTAATCAGCTCCAGGGTCACATCCAAGTGACTTACCTACCAAATTTTATGAAATTCGGTCCATTAGTTTTTGAGTTAGAGTGGATACATAAATTGCTCAGACACACACATTCAGACGTCACGCTAAAAATAGTTTTTTCGTATTCTAGAGGTCTCGAAACGTGTAGATCCGTCGAAAACTCGAGTTGCGATTTTCGACATGATTCCAATACTTTCCCTATACATTATCACGTATTGCAAGGAAAGTAAAAAATGGTAAGAAATGTCATATTAAAAACTACAACTACAAGCCTATTGCTATTTTATCACCCTTCCCTAACATTTTTTAGAGTATTGTGCAAATCAAAATTTTTGAGCAAGCCACAAATTATTTATCCCCTCTTTAACATGGTTTTATGCCAGGACAAGACACTGCCACGAATCTGTTATGCCCATCAAAAGATGTTTATTCTGCTTTGGATGGATGTTCTCATCTTGATATAGTGTACATTGATATAGTGTACACTGATGTAGTGTACATTTCTCTAAGGCCACAGATTTTGGCCTTTTGTTATGCAAGCTTAAAGATATTGGTTTCTATGTGTACCTCATTGACTGAATTTTTAACTGTCATAATGGAGAGGCTGCTTTATGTATCATATGGTGACTCTCTATTCTATGCTTTCAGTAATACTTCCGAGGTTTCACGGGACTCAATATTGGGACCTTTGCTTTTTATTAACACTTTACAACATAGTTGAAAACTGTTTATGACTTTGATTTAAAGTATTACTGAATTATAAACTGAATTACAAATTATCTATAATTACTACTTCTATTCAGCATAACTTGAACTTATTTCTGCACTAAACTTAAATTGAAAAATCTTAATAAACTTAGAAATCGTCAGCGAGCATTTTCTATTGGTCGCCAGCCCTTGGCCCCGCCCTCCCCTTCTCTTGCAGCCACAGCAGCTCAGTACTCAGTCATTCAAGAGACAGCCACTCCAAGATGCAGGCGACAATCAACACCAAGTCGCCACTGGACTCTACAAAGCACCCAAATATGATGAGTGCATATTGCTATTATACATACAACAAAAATTCACCAACAGTGGACATTGTTATCTTCGATGTGGGCGTAAGGGACCTTCGGTCCCATGGAAGCCCGTAATGAAGCGTCTTGGCTTGGCTTCTGTCTGACCGTTAGCACGATAGCTACCGTAAAAATGACTTTATCGAAATGAAATTTTAGTATGTTGTTCAGACTGTCTGTGAGACCTATGGGAATATAAATGTATAATATCACCTAATTAGTTTTGGACTGAACCCGGGTTGAGAAAATGAAATACATTGAACCCTATAAGATCTAATTTTTCAAACCTTTTTTAAGCGAATTTAAAATTCACAAATTTCTTTGAAAGTTTTAGGAAATATTCATATTATCCCATAAAAAATATGAAAAGAATTTCAGCAAAATATATTCGGTAGTTTTTTAAGTAAGAATTAAAATAATAATTACACACATAGATCACGTGACCAACTTCAAAATAAGATATGGCATTCATCTTGTGTTAAAATCGTGATTTTTAAAGTTCTTTTTTTTAATTTATATTTAGTGTTGTATCCGTCCTAAAACCGTTTTATTTTTGCTTAATTTCTCTGTATCTACATTCTGAAACAACGCAATTACAATATATTTAAGTTTAAATGATCAATGCCATCCATCTTGTGTCAAAATCGTGATTTTTAAAGTTCTTTTTAATTTATATTTAGTGTTGTATGCGTCCTAAAACCGCTTAATTTCTCTGTATCTACATTCTGAAACAACGCAATTACAATATATTTGAGTTTAAATGATCATCAAACTTTGATTACTTCTACAACAAAGCCTAATTTTCACTTATGGAGAATGTAAACACATAAAGATGTAGGATGAGTTGTATAAGAATTGCTGAATTTCTTTAACACGAAATTATTTAGCTCTTTGAGTCTGAAATATAGCTGATATGAATCTATGCTGAAATCAATGAATGCATTGATTTTACATAAAGAACATACGATTTTATAGCAGACTTTTTCGATTTTCGATTTTAAGCATAGAGTTAAATTACGTTTACCTCAATGGTTTTAAGTTTTTAAATATTATTTATTATAATTTTTCAAATAATTTTGCGAAGATATATGTATTATTTAGAAAATTGTCACATTTTACTTGGTTAAAGTGACACGATTTAAAGTATTTCTTTTAAAATGCATATTTTAATGTTTTAGAAGCTAAAATCATCCAGCCTTCGTCATCTATAAGGAGAAATATGGTATTAAGACCACCCATTTGTTAAATCCCTCCCTGCTAGTTTACAGAAAGGCGTGGCTATTGTTTCCCCATTTTCAACCCTTTATAAACAATCAATGATTGGATGTGGGACGTGACGTTTCATAAATGATGAGTAGATGAGGGTGGGTAGTGCAACCGTAATAGGTCCTCCATTTTCGGTCAAACATGATTCTATTAATTACTATTCGTAGAAAATAATCATTATTTGTAATGCTAAAGAATTTGAGTCAGTTTTCACAAATAACCTAGGATTTACCTAACTTTAAACAATCTCAAGACGAAAAAATATACTAATAATGACTCCCATTAAACTGGCTTCCCATTACTGAGTAGTTTGCAAGTAGACTTAGCTCTTTATATAAGCATCAATATGACGAAGCTTCCGTTTGTGTATTTGGGAGTTTTAGAAAGAATAAGTTTCATTTCCCTTTATCCAAGGTATTTTGCTTTTCGGGCCACCTGCCAGAAAACTCACGTATCCCCACATCAAATCTAGAGATCTTAAATAGTTTTAGAGTTTTTTTTTTTTTTTGCAGGATGTGAAGCATTTCTTTGTCATGGATGCTTGAAGTGGATTTGCAGTCTTTTGTTGACTTAGGCTGCTGTCAAAAGTACCTTGGACGATGGAAAACCGTTGTTGAAAGATAAGTAACAGGGATAATTTGGAGAAAGAGAGTTTACTGGGAACGAGTTCCCTGAAAGAAAATGTGTTCCAAGCGTGAAAGCTGCGGGATTCATCGTAGCCATATCCTATTCAATGTCCACGAGGTTAAAGGGTAGGATGATAAATGATGTAAAAACAACATTGTCATCTGAAGTCCGAACTTTGAATTACACTGTTGTAGGCAGGTCAGGCAGCCGAGCTCTTTTAGCTCTGGGCTCGTAGGTTCTTCTGAGGTCAGAGATGGTGTGTCTTGGCCTACGTTTCCTGTTAACAGGTTTAAGGTTGTAATTTAGATCAATATCTGTCATGCAGGGTTTCTCGAAGTTATTAATGTAGAATTTTTGGGTGATTAACCTAATATGCTCTTCAATAACAGAGACTTTAAGATCATGGTGTATAACCTCGTTTTGAATAAACCAAGGAGAATTGGTTAACATTCTTAAAAGTCTGTTTTGGATAACTTGCAGTTTCCCAATATGAGATTTTGTAGCTATGCCCCAAACGGGACAGACATACAAAATCATAGGTGCGATGATTTGTTTGTAGAGGAGAAGCTTGTTCTCCAGGAAAAGGGGTGGCCCCCTACAGAGCAAGGGGTGAAGGGATCTAATAATTTTGTTGGCAGATTGGTTTTTTAAATAAATATGGGTGCTGAAAGTCATGTCAGCGTCTAGTGTGACGCCCAAGTACTTTAAAGCGTGGTTGAAAGGGATATTTTCATTAAAGTTTTTGATTTGAAAGTTATGAGAGATTGCTCTGTAGTGAGGTTTAAAAATAACAACGTTAGACTTGGAGGCATTCATTTTGATTTTCCATTGTACGAGCCAACGCTCAAGGCTGTGTGTGATATAGCTTTGTAGTGTGTTGATCGTGTTGAGAGGAGAGCTAGCGCGGGCAATGATCGCGGCTCGCGGTGTCATCTGCAAAAATGCAGAGTTTCACCTGTGGAATGTCATTTATGTAAAGGTTGAAAAGCAGGGGGCTGAGATTTCCTCCCCGTGGAACTCCTGCTTTGATCGATCGGGGTGAGGAAAGGGAAGTACCAACTCGTACGCGGAACGAGCGAGTATTGAGATAAGAGTTGATGATAGTGAGTAATTGGGTGGATAGACCAAGCCGCATCAACTTGGTAATCAATCCCGGGATCCAGCACTTGTCAAAGGTCTTCATAATATCGAAGAACACAATACCAACGTACTGCCGATTGCTAGAGTTGGTGTGTATATAGTTTCTACCACACGCATGAACTGGGTCTGTGTGGAATAAGCAGATCGGAAGCCGTGTTGGTCAGAAATAAGAATTTGGTGGGATCTGCAGAAACTTAATTTCCCTTTAAAATCCCCTGTTAGATGAGAATCTCAGTTAAATAAAAGTGGTTAACAGTTTTTTAGTGGATTCTTAGCATATTGTAATTATAAGGTATTTTTAAGTTTTCACAGTACATTATTTATAAATAATTAATAAGCAATATTGTTCATGGACATTGTTGATTACAGTGATTTTCAACTAAGCTTATGTTCCAGATTTCTCACAAATTTTCAGTGCATTTTTTCATACATGGGTGCATGTAGAACGTTTTACGGAAAGGATGGGAGTGTGTGTGTGTGGGGGGGGGGGAGTTGTAAACTTAAGAATAAAATGTATAACATCATTTAGATTGATGTTCGCCTTTGTTATCTTGAATATTCAAGGGGGAGAGTGTCCTTCCCTATGAGCGACCATGACTTCATATTCAATAAAATGATTATAAAAGTTCAACTAATTTAGAAATAAGGAAGCATTTAAAATGTTATACTACTCGTATGCATGTATGTATCTTACATAGGTAATATATTTTTAAATATTGTGCATTCATTCACTCTTAGCATTTTTATGTTAAATGATTTTATTTTACTCACCAAGGAAATAAAACTAATTGATAGTGCGAATTCCAATATAAATTCACTTATCATACAAAACATTTTTTCAAGTTAAAATGACAATCGCTCAGGCTCCCCAGCTACTGATAGAGAGCCAGGCGATTTATATTTCAATGATTTCATTTTTTTTCCGATGAAGTTTTAAGTTTTCAAATATGTAGTTTTCAATTTAGTATTGTGATAATTTTAAAAATATTACAGCTGAATGTGTCGCATTTTAGAGATGTTTAAATAAAATTGCATTGTAATTGGAAAGTGTTTCATAATCAATGCTTTATGCACGATTGATCATTCTTGTTCTCTTTGTAAACGACTGACCTATATTAGATTTTTCAAAATGTGTGTTGTTTGCTGATGATTTTAAACTGTATCGACAAATCAATTGTATTGATGATTGCTTCAAGGATCAAGAAATTCGGTTTTTTGGAGTCCCTAGGCTGGGAAAATTTCCAGCTTTTACCTCCTGCGGAAATTAAATGGGGATAGAGATTTTTGAAAATAGGAGTTTAGGGACAAATGAGTGCTCTTCATCGCAGCATTAGAAAAATCTAATGCAGTGCCTATTAGTCTAATAAAATTTAAATAGTATTCAAAAGGATAGCGCGTTATAGATCACAAAGACATATTTTATTATATAGCTAAGCCAAGACGATATGTTACGGGGAGCCTGTGCGACAGCACTTATCCCCACATCGAATTTATGACAAATGTCCAATTTTGTATATTTCTTCAGTGAGTTGTGATATTTCATCATCCCTCTTTAGCAGGATGTTGTTTTGGATCTTTCGATGTTGCTTGATAGTGACTTCGTCTTGGTTTTGGCCGACTGCATGGAAGAGGCAAAAGGAGGGGGCGAAGGGAAAGCTCAGACTTGGTAGAATGAAGGTCGTTTGCACTTTATGGAAACGATTTTGATAATTGATTTTTATGCATAAAGTGCATATTTCTTGCGGCGATTTTCTTCTATCTCATAGCCTTGATTCTTGACTATATCTCTGGCTCCAATTTTCCATGAAAGTAAACTTTTTCTTAGTACCGTCATGTCAATTTTATCCAACTCTCTTGGATCGTTTTTTAAAGTCCGTTCAGTGTTCTTGGATGCCGTTTTCCTAAGACTCGTTTCAACAAGCCGAAAGCGCAAAAGTTCATAGGAGAAGCGTCAGCTGATTTTACAGGTATTTCATTAAATGGGATACATTTTATTCCTGTTTCTGATTCTTTCTTTGCTAAATATGCGGCAGTTGACTTAGACGTGTGACTAGAGGCATTGTCCATATGAAGCTCAACTTTATTGATGTCCTTTCCATATAAGGCTGGAATTTCTTCTTCAAAAATTGGTTCTAAAATATTCTGCTGATAGTAGAGTGAATTAATTTTAGCTTTACTTGAGACATTTTTGAGTTTTAATTTACCGTTGTAACAAAACAACCGACTGCAACTATCATGAATACCTTTGGGAACTTTTCTGTACATTGACGAAGCCATTTCGTGCGGTCATTTTCGTCAGTTGAACAATAGAAAATTTCCCTTTTTTTATTACAGCCACTTAAATACACCCATACCTCATCGCGTGTTACCACAAATTTCCATTTATCAGCAGCTAGGTGTTTTTCATATAATTTTCTACAATTTGTTTTTCTTTACGCAATATGCTTTGGCAAAAGCAGATGAACTTTAGATTTAAACATCTTTTTTAACTTCAAATCTTTATGAATGATTTTACTTACAGTGCCAGAAGATATTCCCAGTTTCGATGCAATGGAGCAATCTTTGAGTCGGTGGATTTTCTTTTAGGATCAAAGACTTCACTTTCTTGATATTTACTGGCATTCGAACAGTCTTAGGATACGATTTTGCGGCTATTTTTTCATTTGTACTTTCAGCTAGACGCTTTTTCCCTTTCAAATTTAATATATTAAAAATACTTTTCTTTGAAATGCCATAACCTCGATTTTTACACCGCTGTACAATTTGTAGATACGAATATTTTTTCTCGGAAAGCCCATTTACGTAACCTTCCAGCTGTCTATCAATTGCAGGAGCCATTTTCAAAATAAATCTTTTATTCTACATTCCAATCAAAATAAAACAGTAGCAGACGATTACATTGAAATTTCTAAATCTTTATCTCAAAATGCTAACGAGAAATATAAATACAAAATTGTTTCTATAAAGTGCGAACGACCTCTGTATACCATTATTCAAAAGTTAAAGTTTAGAATAGCGACGAGAAAACATAAGAATACAAATTAAGTTAAAAATTAGAATTTAAAGGAATATTCTAAAAGTGGATTACAAGCAGGTAGGCGATTTTATTATACTATATCATTACTGAAGGTCCTGATTTTTTTTTTTCAAAAATTCGCAAATGTGTGTGTGGGTGGGGGTGAACGTTTGAAACCAATAGGGTTCCAGTATTCACTAATTGTAATAATCATACCAAATTACGTTCGAAATGTTCTTGCGACATTGCGTTCACACACGCACAGACATCACCTTAAACGCGTTCGATTCGAGTTCAGGAATGCTTGAAACGTGCCCTTCACTAAAAACTCGAATCCGAATTTTTGGCCCCGTCACAATACTTTTTCTATACATTGTGCTATGCATGTAGGGAGAATGAAAATGCGATAAAAACTTGATATATAATGTTTATTTAAATTAGACAGAAGATGCAAATGAAAGTGATGTAATATACAAATGACATGTTGGCACGCTATTTTCAAACACTGTTACATTCCATTCAGCGATTCCAGTAGCGCCGTCGAAGAAACTTCGGTGCAGGAACTACCACCCTTTGTGGTTCCGCGTTACTGTCAGCTGTATCATGTGTTTCCCCTAAGAAATGAAGGAAAGGTATGACATTACTCACTATGTATTTTCAGAAGGAATTTTTAATACATTGGTTTCAGTATGAGAAAATTCAAACATGTGACCATGACTGTTCTTGCTATCTACCAGACCCAATTTTGTTATTTTTATTGATTTAAATGACATGACACAATTAAAGTATGATTATGGCAATTTGTGGTTCGTAAATGTTGCCAAAATCGATAACAAAAATATCTGGAGCATGTCTCCACTTGAATTTCGCATACAATCAAATTCCACGCGGTAGAATTCTGTCAATCCGTCCTACTCGAAGAAGCGCCCGCTCCACTTTTTGTCGCAATTTGAAATTCTCAAATATTCCGTGAATCTCTCCCCCCCCCCCCCACATGTTATAACATGGGAAATAATAAATAAAAAATTACGTCGTCGAAAATTTATTGATAAAAATATCTTCATTTTTTACATTGTTTCTTTTATCAGGAAATTATGAGTAAGCCTCTCTCCTTCGTCTCTTGCATACTCTCATCCGCAAAGGGGTACATATTGTCAAATTTGGTATTAATCGATAAATTTTTTCAAGCCCTTTAAAATGAAAGGTAACATGCTATAACTGTGATAATTTGGACTAACGATCCAACAACAGAGATTTTTCAAAAAATTTCTTGCAAAATTAGAAAAAAAAAAATAATAATAATAATCACAAGTTACATAAAAATGGATTCTCGTATGAGAAAGTAGAGTTGAGCCATTCTCCAGTTTTTCTTTCTTTTTTTTTTTTTCTTGAACAAAAGGTCTCGATTTGCTGATTTGCCCAATATTTTTGATTAACTCCGGAATACATTCGAATCTGAATTAAGATCACTTTTTAACACTTTACAACATAGTTGAAAAGTGTTTATAACTTTGTCCTTTCTGTCTGTCTGTTCGTTAGCACGATAATGTCGTAAAAATGACTTTATCAAAATGAAATTTTAGTATGTTGTTTTGTTGTTGTTTCACAAAATCTTTAGAATAATTGTCTAACGTGAAAAAGACCTCGTGTGATTAATTTAAAAAAAGAACCAATTCATTTATGTCACTGCACAAAATCTTTAGAATCGTCTAACGAGAACAAAGAACTCATGTGACAAACGTGAACAAGGAATTAATTTTTAACACTTTACAACATAGTTAAAGAGTGCTTATGACTATGGTCATTCTGTCTGTTTGTCTATCTGTCTGTTCGCACGATAACGGCCGTAAAAATGAATTTAGCAAAATGAAATTTTTGTATGTTGTTGAGACTGTTTGTGGGACCTATGGGAATATAAATGAATAATATCACCCAATTAGTTTTGGATTGAACCCGGGTTGAAAAAATGAAATACATTGAACCCTATGGGACCTAATTTTTCAAACATTTTTTAAGCGAATTTAAAATTCACAAATTGCTTCGAAAGTTTTAGAAAATATTCAAATTATGCCATAAAATATATAAAAAAAATTTCAGCAGAATATATTCAGTAGTTTTTAAATAAAAATTAAAATAATAATGACACCCTTTATATGAGAGGGCGCGGTAGCCCATTGGTTAGCGCGCTGGAGTTGCACTCGGTAGGCCCGGGTTCGATTCCAGCCACTGCCAAAACTGCCGCCGTGTTCATGCGGAGTACGATCACGTTAAACATGTGGGTCCGAAAGTCCTTCCGAGAGGTTGGTGGTAGGGGAAGGAGGGTACGGTCCCTGTGGATGCCTCCCCCACTGGGTTCCGGTCTAAATTGGGTGGCACTTCCCGACCGTCCAAGAAGTTACCTTACACCTTTCTGGTAGGTCGGACGGTCTGGGTTCCAACAACAACCCTTTATATGAGGAGATCACGTGATCATTATATGAAGAGATCACGTGACCCACTTCAAAATAAAATATGGCATCCATCTTGTGTCAAAATCGTGATTTTTAAAGTTCTTTTTAATTCATATTTAGTGTTGTATCCGTCCTAAAACCGCTTTATTTTTGCTTAAATTCTGTGCATCTACAAACTGAAACACCGCAATTACAATATAAATGATCATTCAACTTTGATTATTTCTACAACGTAGCCTAATTTTCACTTATGGAGAATGTAAACACCAAAAGATGTAGAATGAATTGTATAAGAATTGCTGCATTTCTTTAACTCAAAATTATTTAGCTCATGGAGACTGCAATATAGCTGATATGAATGAAACATTCATTGATTTTAAGCAGAAAAGAAGACGATTTTTTCGATGAAGTTTTAAGCATATAGTTAAATTGCTTGTACCTCTATGGTTTTAAGTTTTTAAATAAAATAAATTATTATAATATTGTGTTGAATAAGAGGAATGGAAAAACTTTATAAATGAAATGCTGCTTTTATAGAGAGAGCCAGGCGATTTATATTTCAATGACGTCATTTGAATAAAGTTTATTTGTTTTCGATGAAATTTTTAAATATAGTAAATTATTGTATTATTATGATAATTTTAAAAATATTACCGAGGAATGTATCGCATTTTAGAGATTAAACCAGGCAATTTATATTTCAATGCCGTTATTTGAATGAAGTTAATTTTTATCGAGGAAGTTTTAAGTTTTCAAATATAATAAATTAATGTAGTATTGGGATAATTTTAAAAATATTACCGAAGAATGCATCTCATTTTAGAGTTGCTTAAATAAAATTGTATTGAAGTTGGAAAGTGTTTCATAATCAATGCTTTATGCATGATTGATCTTTCTTGCTTTTAATCTCCAGCGTCTTCTCTGAAACTAATGGGTTGATTTTCATATTTTTAATTTCCTTATGTACATAATGTATAAGGAAAGTATTGTGACGGGATCGAAAATTCGAATTCGAGTTTTCGACGGGAGAGCACGTTTCAAGCATCCCTGATCACGAATCAAACATTTTTGAAGTGATGTCTTCCAGTATTCACGGATTGTGAATTTTGTACCAAATTTCATTCGAATCGCTACAATCATTCCTGATATATCGTCTCCACAGACTCACTGACACACACATGCTTTCTCACACAGACACAGACACACACACACGCACAAAGACATCACTTCAAAAATGTTCGATTCGTTATCAGCGATGCTTGAAACGTTATCTCCCGTCGAAAACTCGAATTTGAATTTTCGACACCGTCACAATACTTTCCTTATACATTATGTATATAAGGAAAGTAATAGTCTGATTCGTGTTCAATTCAGGGATATCCAAATCATAAATACATCAAAATCGAATTTTATACTTCATCCCAATATACACTCTATTTTTTGTAGGGAAAGTAATAAAACTGTACCCTAAAATTTTCCCAACAATACATACAAAAAGTAAGTTAAAGTTAAAGTAAGTTACAAGTTAGTAACACGTAAAAGTTACTCATGTTTCATTAAGAAAGTAACATATGTATTGCAGGGTAATAAAGTAATAAAATTGTAAAAGTAATAAAATTGTAAAATCTAACACTTTCATTCAAATGTTGAGTTTCAGAAAGCCAAAATTATTGCAAATAATATTGTAAACCAGCCATTTTCACTCGCGCTTCGCGCGTTCTAAATGATTAGTAGTCATTGAATGTTACACTTACACGCTTAATAACATTTGTTGATAACTTTATTGAATATCAAAAATCCTTTCAGATTTAGGCATAAAAATGGCGCATATTTTATAATTCTGGTAACATGTTAAACGGGAAAATATATTGAATCTCATTTCCGCGAGCGACAAAAAGATTTAGTTGTTTTCATTTTTACAATTGGCAGTGAATAGATATCAATTCTGAGAGCCGGTGTAAGTTTATTAAAAATTTCTTTTATAGCTTCAAAAATCGAAAAATCGAAAATTCGAATTAGGGCTGACCTAATTCGAATTTTCGATTTTTCCGTTGATCTTGAATCTGAGACAGATCAAATGAGACCAAAACTTAGATTATAGCTAGTGTGGAATTACTAAATAATTTTGATTGTTTAATATCCTTTCTCATTGCTCCTAATTTGAATTTTCGAAATACTATTAGATTATTTTTCCGTTGATTTGAAAGCTGACGCATTGAATGACATCAAACCCAAGATTCTGTCAATATTGGAAGTATTCTATAGTTTTAATATGCCACTTAATTAGTCAGTCAGTTCAATGCATATTTTTATATATAGAGAAATATTTTTCTGTGCTTTCTTGTAATTATTTCATCTGTCATGTCACCTAAATTATTATTATCTTTTCAATAGTTCTTTTTCAGAGTGTTTCGCAAATTTGCAATTTTATTCTTGTTTTATGCATATCACCACAACATTTTCTTCCTGTTTTTCACATTGATTTCAGCTTAAGTTTTGATTTATCGCTTTTTCATATTCAAATTGTTTATTCTTATCCCACCATTGTTCTGTTGTAGCAGATGAAAAATATTTTTATTAAATGATTAAAAAAAATTTTGAAATTAAAGGCAAAACAATTTCATTTTTACTCACCAGGAACTGGTTTAAACGTTTCCTGATCGTGATGCTTCTCCGGAGGGTATTTGTATTGAGACTTCGTAGCGGCTTGCCATACTGTAAAAATAAAATAAGCAAAAATTGTAATATTTTTTTATCTAAGGAAATATATTAAACAACTCCCTAGTTTTTACAAAATCTGCATTCTTTTTTTTTTTAATACTGGAGGAATGCCCGTTTAACATCAAAGATGGCACAAAGTATATGTCACGAAATTTTTTTATCTAAGGAAATATATGAAACATATTCCTAGTTCCTACAAAATCTACATTATTTTTTTCTTTAATACTAGAGGGATGTACGTACTTTTAACATCAAAGATGTCACAAAAGAGGGATCTGTTTGAGGAGTGTGTGTGTGTGTGGGGGGGGGGGGGGGGTAGAATTTCCCCGGAAAACGATTAATAGGGTTTCAGTTGTATTTATACGAGCTAAATTCAGAGAAAATTTCATTAGAATCGTTGGAGCCGTTTGAAAGAAAAATTATTTTTATGGCTTTTAAAGTATAGCTTTTAAAGTTTTAAACAGTATCTTTTTATACTATTTAGAGATTTTTATACCCCTTTTTGATTTCTATATATAAAAACATAGTCCGGGATAGTTGTGACCATTGTGCAAAATTTCAAACTTTTAGCTCTAGCCGTTCTTGAGAAGAGCAGTCACAAAGATGGCATTTGAGCGGATCTTAAAGATCTTCGTTACGCTCAGTTCAATAAAATTAAATTTCTTTAATGATCCCTGTCCCTCTCAGGGTATTTGTTCTTTGTGGGTAAGTTTCTAAGTGGAAAGGTTGAGAAGATATAGGGATCATTGTAATCGGATTTCCTACTTCTTCCGACCTCTTACAGTAGGTCATGAAAATTTTCCTTTTTTAGTGTTTGCTGATAAAATTACTCATGAGGAACATCTCTGTAAAAATGTAGGTCTTTTACCCTTTATATTCATTTCATTATATATATATATATTATATATTATTCCTTTGTGAATGGCAACACTTGTCTCTTTATTCTGTGTTCCCGTGCTTACTAGGTTTGTGTGTATTTTCAGTCAGTTTTTTGGTATCCATTTTTCCTTTATATTTTTCTTATTTATGTATGTCGTCCAAGTAGAAATAGTTTATAGATATAATCTATCTATTTTTTCAGAAACATACATTTTTGTGTTTGCTTCTACAAAAAACTTGGACATGATTAGATTTTTGTAGAGGTGAGCAATTCATGATTTAGGCTTAGAGCCTCGTCCACGTGTATAGCATTAGTGCTTGATTTCGTTTGTTATTCTTTTTTCGATTCCATACTTTGTAATTTGATACTTTTCATTGACTTGTTGCTTCGATATATATATATTTATTTTCTTTTTCCATTAGTTTGAGGAATTGTTGATTTTTACTTTTGTTTTGTAAGCCTGTTAGATAGTTGAATTTTTGTGTTACAGCTTCTCACTTTTCTTTCATTGGATCTTTAAACCCTTTTTCTCTCTTATATATATATATATATATATATATATATATAAATAAAAATTGAAAGATTTTAATCGAAAATTACGCATAAACTACTGTATGTACAAAAAAACCTATCTCTAGCATATCTGTTACAAATGAGTAACTATAGACCAATACTAAGGATAAAGCTAGAAGGTAGCATATCACTACAATGGAAAGGGGGATGAGAAAAATATTAGGATACAAAATTCACAATTAAAAGTATATAAATATAAATAAAAATAAAAATAAAACACGGCAAAAATGAGAAAAGGCAATAATAATTAGCTCAAGATAAAAGATTAAGACATAGAGAACAATCAATTGAAACTACACACAAAATGGCGGTTAGTTCGAAATTGCATTCTCATCAGGACAGCTATACAATTCGAATTAAAACCGATAGAATAGCCAGTTTCTGACAATGGCGATAGTATTTAACTATAGACACCATTGGAACTGTCTACTGGCTAGTGGAAGGAGAAAAATAAATCAATTGAATTACAAATCAGAAAAATAATACCTCTTCGAACAGAAATATGAACTCACAAGCATTGTTACCACGTGTAAGTTGAACAAGCGACTGAGCATTTCCCCTCACTTCGTCAATGCGAGTGGGCACCGGAATGAATACATTTGAACGATACATAATATGTATGGAGACTTTCAAAAATAGTAATCAGTATAGGACTCAGGACAAGTGGAAAATAGTCATTCGAAAATAGTAAACAGTATTAGACGCAGGCCAAGTGGTAAGTTAGGTGATAAGAATGGGTGAATTCTCAAAAATGAGTTATCCAATCAAAGATAAATAATGCATGTGTAAAATTATTACGTGGTATATTTGAAATTATTAATAATATTATTTACAAATACTTCCGGATATTGGTAATTTTGACAAATGCGTTTAAGATTATTGATGTGGAGAAAGTGAAACCGAGGATCAGAAAGTCGATGTATTCGAAATTGCTGGTTTAAAATGATGTTTCTAAACAATTGAACAGAATTACAAGATTGATATGATATATATATATATATATCATATCAATCTTGTATATATATATATATATCATATCAAGCTTGTATATATATATATATATATAATTAGAATTGTATGGCTGTCCTGACGAGACTGCAATTTTGAACTAACCGCCATTTCTTTTTATGTAGTTTCAACTGCTTGTTCTCCATGTATTGTTCTTTAATCTTGAGCTAATTATTATTGCATTCTCTCATTTTTGCTGTGTTTACTTTTTCATTTGATATATTTATATTTATTTATATATAACTATTTAATTGTGATTTGTGTATACTAATAATCCCCTCATCCCTATTCCATTAGTGTGATAAGTTACCCCTAATTTTTTTATCCTTAGTCTTGGTCTATAGTTACTTATTTGTAACAGATATGCCAGGGATGGGTTTTTTTTTGTACTTACCGTAGTTTGCATAGTTTTTGATTAAAAAAATTTCAATTTTATTATATATATATATATATATATATATATATAGATGTAACACTATATAAGATTATTCTAATGATGGATATGCTCACCAATTCTAGAGGCGTCCCTCTGATCTGGATCTAAAATATCTAATGTCTGCTCATCATAATTTAAGAGGTTAGAGATGCCGTGTAAGGTCATCACCTTCCTGCAATCTGAAATAAAATAAAGAACATTAATGAGAGACCCCCCACAACTCAGAAAGTTACTGAAACTTTCAAAGAGAATTGAATTATATGAGTTTAAAATACTCATAAAATTGCTGTAGAAAGAAGAAAACTCAGATCGCATTTCAACACTCTCCATTTCATTTTTTATATCAAATCGACTTTTTTCGAATTCCTGTTAAACTCGCACAGTAGAATAGCCATTTTGAGATTAAGAAATATTCCAATTAACGGGATATTCAATTAACAGGAATTAGAAAACTGATATCGCATTTCAACACTCTCCGTTTAATTTTTAATATCAAATCTACTGCTTTCGAATTCCTGTTAAACTCGCATAGTTGAATAGCCATTTTGAGATTAGGAAATATTTCAGTTAACGGGGTATTCAATTAACAGGAATTATCTGAATTCTTATAATCATTTTATAGTAATGTATTGTGTAACAGTTAGGAAATTTAGATACAAAACTGCACTTTTACACGGCGTTTTCTGGGGTATACATCTCGTTCAATACATTTCACAAACCTCCCTCCGTTTTTGAAGTGTACATCAGATCAAAATTTCAAAACTAACTAGCTGAATCCATTGCGAAACTTTGGCAACTGGGAGTGAAGAACTCATTCCTCAAACGATTTTCTTTTATTTCTTATACAAAATATTGAAAAAGTATTTTTTCACGAAAATACTCGATTTCGAAGCAAATATATGTTTTAGGACGTCCTGAACACGTTTTGATAATTTTTCGAGCGATGGCCCGTCTGTCTGTGATCGATTTCTTGCGTACACTATAGCTGCCACAAATATTTATGGATTTTCACGAAACTTTATATTCGGTTTCAACGGATAATCCAGAACTAGATAGAAGTTTTTGAAATTTAAGCGAAATCTTCGAGATTTTATACATTCTGTTGCAAAAAATATATGCACCTGTTGCTGTTGTTGAGACCCAGACCGTCCGACCTACCAGAAAGGTGTAAGGTAACCGTTTGGACGGCAGGGAAGTGCCACCCAATTTAGACCGGAGCCCAGTGGAGGAGTCATCCACAGGGACCGTACCCTACTTCCCCTACCACCAACCTCTCGGAAGGACTTACGGACCCACATGCTTAACGTGATCGTACTCCGCATGAACACGGCGGCAGTTGTGGCAGCGTGCAAATCTAGCGCGCAAACAACCGGGCTACCGCGCCCGAAATGTGCCAACAGCACGCGGTGTTCCCAGGTGGTCACCCACCCAAGTACTAACCGCGCCTGATGCTGCTTGACTTCGGTGATCTAATGAGAACCGGTGTTTTTAGCACCGTAGGGCAGTTGGCTATATATGCACCTATAAAAAAATTGAGCTACAGCCGCGAAACTCGGCTTGCAAATGTTGTTTTAAAAGTTATGCAAATGATCAAACTGCCAGCACCAATGGCTTATGCAACGTGCAGGAGAACGACGCATCACGAAGCATTTAAAATGACCGATGTTCTCATTCACGGGAAATTGGAACAGGACTTTTTGCTTTGACACTGAAAGGTGTGTTCAAAGATGCCTTTGAGATGTAGTCGACTGAGCTACGAAGAAATGTCGGATATAGAGAGAGGTCGTATCATAAGCCTAAGGGAAGTTGGTTGGTCTAACAGACGTATCAGTCTCCGTCTTGGTCGGAGCGATATGGTAGTTGCTCAGTGTTGACAACTGCGAATCAGAGAATACACATGTAACCGCAGAGGCTTAGGACACCTCAGAGAGATAACTGCTCGAGAGGGTCGTGCAGTCAGGAGGGGATCCACGTTTATACCAGTGGTGTCGCTCTCAGCCATTTCAAGACATTTGTCATCCTCCATGCATCATATATCAAGGAATACTATTCGAAGACGACTGGCAAAAGGTGGGATTAGGTGTCAACGTTCATTAAGGCGCCTTTCCATCACTGACCCCTCAACATACGCAGATCGGTCTGGATTGGTGCCAGGCACGGTCACCCTAGATAGGATCCGAGTAGAGGATGTTGTCTTTAGCGACGAATCCAGCTTCTGTCTCAGTGCTTATGACCGCCACATATACGCATGTGAAGGGGGACTGGCCAGCTTTCCGATCCTGCATTTGTTGTTAAGCGGTACACGGCCATCACACGTGGTGTGACAGTCTGGGCAGCCATCTCGTGAAACAGCCGATCTCCTCTAGTCGTTCTGCAAGCCAATCTGGCAGCTTGGTTGTACATAAACGATATTCTGCCTATGATGTCAAGCTGCCCAGGTTCCATTTACCAACAACACTCGACCACATACTGCACGACTTTCTTAATAATGTCGTCCAGGATTTAATACCCTTCCATGCCCATCCAGGTTCTCGGACCGATAACTAAGAATACGTCTGGGACATGCCGGATTTGTTCTAATAATAAGATAATGTAGTATCCCGAACAAAGTAAACGCAAATAAATATCTCATAAATGGCAATATTACAGAAGAAAATAATCAAACTCGCCAAAAATAGAAATAGCAGAGAAAATATAAAGGACCTAATCCAAGATGTGTATATCAAACAAGATAAATGGTTCATGACAAGGCAGGCCTACTGATGAATCAACAAGTTCACGTCTCAGGGATAAAATAAATATAAAAACCGTTCAGGTGGGTCAAAATAAAAAACCAATAAAATAAAAACTGCTCAGGCGATCCCAATAAAAAGATGCATAAAATAAAACCGTCAAAAAGGATAGTGAAAAAAGTACAAAATTTTATAAAAACAGCTTCGGCGGGCAAAGAAAAATAAACTAGAAAAACCGTTAAGGCGTATATCTAAATAGATAAAAATACAAAAACTGCCAAGACCTTAAAAAATATAGTGTTACTCCTAGTTTAAGTGTTGATTAAGTATACACTTAATCTCTGAATTGCAGTCATTTTGGCAGCTTTTAGTCCCAGGTGTAAGCTTGTGTGTGCTAGGTTTTGGTGGTTTCCCTAATAATATTCGCTAATGCGGCAGAGCTCTTCGTAAAAGTCCTACCGCCGTAGGCTTCAAAATTTAATGGTTTTTTTGTGGAGTGGAACCTAACTCTAATAACTTTCAGTAAAAGGGGTCAAAATTAATCAATCTTCTCCTATTTGTTAGTTAGTGTATCTTATCACTAATTTCCTTTCAGCAGCCTGTTATGAGTTGTGAGCTTATTCTAAATTTTTTTCTCCTCGCTTTTTGGCAGCACCGTATCAAAATTGTCAGATTGTGGATGAGTGTCCCTAATTAGCCAACTTTCAAAACTCTACCACCCGAATTTGCCAATGTTTGGAAAAAATTTTCCTGTCGTCGGCATGAATGTATGTTGGGGTAGTGACTGGAGATTCTGAAAGCGGCCACGTCCGGGGTGGGACGTCACCTCCGAGAGCAGTCGCTTACTCTCGGAGACGCCACCTACTCTCGGAGGTAACGGGTGGGAGAGCTATCGTAAGATGGTCATTAGTGATAGTTGGGTGTTTGCACCCTCCCCCCTGAAATGTCTTCGGACGGGTGCAGGTAAGATTTGTCTTATGTCTCACCAATAACACTCTACCACATTCTGCACAATTTGCTCAACAATGTCTTCCAGGATTTAATACCCTTCTATGAATATACAGGTTCCCAGACCTATCACCAATAGAAAGCATCCGAGACATGCCGAACGGCATTGCATCCTTCTAAGAATACCACTGAATCAGCTGATCAATTTTACCATTTATGGCAGAATCTTCCGCAGAGGAACATAAGCATATTAATTGATTTTATGTCGTACCGTGTATCGGCTTGTATAGCTGCAGGAGGAGATTTATCACTTACTAAAATGTGTCCCCCACTGGGTTCCGGTCTAAATTGGGTGGCACTTCCCAGCCGTCCAAATAGTTACCTTACACTTTTCTGGTTGGTCGGACGGTCTGGGTCTCAACAACAACTTACTAAAATGTCATCTTCTTGTTACCACCATTTCTTAATAAAACATTTTTTGTTCCCAAATTCTAATCATTTTCATATTTCCACAAACGATATACATACATGTCGAGTTCCGCGGTTGTAGTTCAATTTTTTATGGTTGCATATATTTTTTTGTAACAGAGTGTACTTACTTAACATGGCAAAATAGGACAACATTTGAAGCAATCATGTATAAAAGAGGTTATGATGATCGCGAAACTTTATAGTTTCAATAATTGTGGTGAAAAATAGAAGCGATACAATTTTTGCTTTCATGACGTTATTAGCTCTCTTGGGGAGTGGGTTGAAAACCCGGACCGTCCGACTCATCCAGTGGACTTGAGCATCTATTTGGACGGCTAGCTTGGGGAGGGGGTGGGGGTGTAGGAAGTTACCCGCGGGGAGTACATTGTTAAACTTGGTATCAATCGAAAAAATTTTTCAAGCCCTTTAAAATGAAGGGCAACGTGCTATAATTGTGATCATCTGGGAACAACGATATAAAATTTTCAAATTTTATCTTGTAAAAGTTGAAAAAAAAATGTTGCTTAAAAATTGATTCTGGTATCAGAAAGTCGAGTTGAGCCGCACTTCAGTTAATTTTATATAACATTCAGCGTCCGTTTTCTTTTAGGCTCTATTTTAATTAAAATCTTCATGACAAACTTTTAAAAGAGCTCGCATGCTTATATGTCATTGCATGGCTAAACACATAGTGCGGTAAATATTATAAACTTACTTTGTGAAAGGTTTATTTCGTTTAAAAGTAAAATCAGGACATGGCCTTGTAGATTCGGATGATACACTGCGAATAGTTGGTTATATTTCGAATTCAATAAATAGTCATAATTTTAATTTGAATGCTTTCTCGAGTTGGACAAAGGTTTTTGGATGATTTGCATGTCGACACTTTTCAGTTTAAAAATATCTGATGTAGGCAACACATGACTTTCCTTATATAATGCAATGAATTTACTACTTTTACAGTAAAAAAAATAGGTTTTTCTTAGAGTAGATACTTATATTCTTTCCACGATATTGAATTTTCGACAATTAGTCGTCATTTTCATTGATTTAGCGTCATTTTAATCCATTTGGCGAGATTTTCGTTAATTTGACAACATTTCAAAAAGTCGCCAAGTTGGCGACATTCCGCCAAATTCGTCGCCAAAATCTCGCCAAGCTTTACTGACGAAGAAATAAGTTATTCTTATAGCAGATAAATAACTATTGGCGTTCAAATACAAAAGTATTACTCGAAGTATCTTTTCTCATGAATGGAACGAGCTAGATCTACGAGAATGATGTCACCCAATTTATCGCATGGTATTACATATGAAAAGTGAACATGTTTCTCAATAGGAAATATATATTTTTTTTATTTTATATGACTTTTTTAAAATTTCTTTGAAAAACGTGCAATATTTCAAGAACGATTCATGTTAGCGTTCTAAAATTTATTAATCGTTTTCTAATGAAAAATTACATAAGAAATGTCTATTTGTGTAACTTTATTAGCGGTTTTGATTTTTTGACGATTTTTTCAAAATTTCACTCGAAAATTTAGGGGGGTTCTGAACATTCGATTTATTTAGGGGGGTTCTGAACATTCGATCGAACGTTTAAAAACAATAAGCTTCCAGTGTTTATAGATTGTGATTTTTGTACCAAATTTCGTTCGAATCGGTCCATTCGTTCGTCAGTTATCGTCTCCACAGACTCACTGACACACACACATACTTTCACACACACACACACACACACACACAGACATCACTTCAAAAATGTTCGATTCGTGATTAGGGATGCTTGAAACGTGCTCTCCCGTCGAAAACTCGAATTCGAATTTTCGACCCCGTCACAATACTTTCCTTATACATTATGTATATAAGGAAAGTAATAAAATTGCGAAAATTGAAAGAGTGGATTCGAAGATCATGTTGGGAATAAATATAGTATATTCATTAAATGGTCATAATTTAAATTTGATAGTGTCCGCAATTCAGACAAAAATATGTAAGTCGACACATTTCCTGAGCAAATATGCAAGTCGAAATCTTTTGAAGTAAAATCATGAAAATGAGCCGAGTAGAATCTGAGAACATGCTAGGGCTAGTTATAAATTCAATAAATGGTCATAATTAAAATTTGAATGCCTTCTGGAGTTAGGCAAATCTGCAAGTCGGAATATTTAGTTTTAAAAAGAATTATGAAAACTCCAAGTAGATTCTGAGAATTCACTAGTGACTTAAACGTCATTCGAACTTAAATGTATAGATAAACGTACTTGGCAAAAGTACTGTAAGAGTTGCTCAGCTGGTAATGCTTATCTTGATTCAATTAAAATGTGCTATGCCAATCACGATGGTAAAAGTGATTCAGAGAAGAGGCTTTTTAATAATACAAATAATTTAATTTATTAAGCTTACAATCAGTCTATAAGCACACATCTTTTACTTTCCTTATATACATAATGTATAAGGAAAGTATTGTGACGGTGTCGAAAATTCAAAATCGAGTTTTCGACGGGAGAGCACGTTTCAAGCATCCCTGATCACGAATCAAACATTTTTGAAGTGATGTCTGTGTGTGTGTGTGTGTGTGTGTGTCAGTGAGTCTGTGGAAACGGTAACTGACAAACGAATGGACCGATTCGAACCAAATTTGGTACAAAAATCACAATCCGTAAACACTGGAAGCCTATTGTTTTTATACGTAATCGAATGTTCAGAACCCCCCCTAAATTTTCGAATAAAATGTTGAAAAAATCGTCAAAAAATCAAAACCACTAATAAAGTTACGCAAATAGACATTTCTTATGTAATTTTTCATTAGAAAACGATTGACATAAATTTTAGAACGCTAACATGAACCGTTCTCGAGATATTACACATTTTTCAAAAAAAAATATTAAAAAGTCATATAAAATGAAAAAAAATATTTACTCTTGAGAAACATGTTCACTCTTCATATGTAATACCATGGGATAAATTGGGTGACATCATTCTCGTGGATCTAGCTCGTTCCATTCATGAAAAAATATACTTTGAGTAATACTTTTGTATTTGAACGCCAATAGTCATTTATCTGCTGTAAGAACAACTTATTTCTTCGTCCATAACGCTTGGCGAGATTTTGGCGACGAATTTGACGAAATGTCGCCAACTTGGCGACTTTTTGAAATGTTGCCAAATTAACGAAAATCTCGCCAAATGGATAAAAATGACGCTAAATCAATGAAATTGACGACTAATTGTCGAAAATTCAATAACTTGGAAATAATATTAGTATCTACTATAAGAAAAACCTATTTCTTTACTGTAAAAGTAGTAAATTCATTACATTATATAAGGAAAGTCATTTGTTGCCCACATCAGATTTTTTACATTGGCTTATAAGAGATCTCAGCGCAGTCTCACACAAGTTACATTTATGTCGGAGGAGTGGAATCTGATGACGGCATGGGAAATATGCTGTCCTCGTGTTTTCCATACACCAAAAATATAATAGGGATGCAGGTTTTAATATGAAAGTTTACATTGTGGTAAAGATAAGTGGCTAAATATACTGCTGTAGAGGAAAAGAGGAAGAACTTGCATTCCTTGTTAATATTAATAACGTGAGATAGAAGTGAATGTGGTTATAATCAGAGCGTAACATGAGATAGGAATTTGGAATAAGAATTATGTAAGAAAAGGGGGCGTTATTGGAGAAACTTAAAATTTATGTATCATATATATACTGTATAATATAAAAAAAAAAAAAAAAAAAAAAAAAAAAAAAAAAAAAAAAAAAAAAAAAAATCGACGCACCAAGAAGGAGAGTCGGCCGTCCAAACAGTTGCTCTAAGTCCTCTGGACGAGTCGGACGGCCTGGGTCTTCAGCACCAAGAAGGAGTTGTCCGATTGCAATGAAATTTCGTATGCAAAGACATTTAGTCTTTAGTGACGAGTCCCGTTTCCAATTGTATCCTGACGAGAACCGCAGACGTGTCTGGAGACGTTCAGGGCAGCGTGGGGATCCTGTCCTTACTATCGCACGCCACACATGTCCACAACAGGACGTTATGGTCTGGGGTGCCAACTCCTTTGATAGCCGGACCCCTTTGGTAGTCATTTCTGGCACATTAACAGCACAGCGGTACGTAGACAACATTCTACGACCGGTTGTGTTACCGTTCCTTTTGCGACACCCTGGACTTACTTTCAACAAGATAATGTCCGGCCGCACACGGCACGTGTTGCTATGAATTGTCTTCAAGCTTGCCCTACACTTCTTTGACCAGCTAGGTCTTCTGATCTCTCTCCTACAGAGCACATTTGGGACGTTATGAGAAGGCGATTGCAACCATCTCAGAATGTTGACGATTTAGCCCGGCAGTTGGACACAATTTGGCAAGACATTCCACAGGACACTATCCGTGAACTTTATCAGTCTATGACACGCCGGTTGACATCTTGCATCCAGGCCAGAGGTGAACCAACGCCTTATTGACTTCCTCCCTTTGTATACGGTCAAACTCTAAATCTCTCTCATTAAATTGTACTGAAATTTTAATCGTTTTTTTTTTCTATGTATGTTCTTTACATCCACCAATTTTTATCACAATCGGATAACTCTTTCTTGGTACGTCGATTGTTTTGTTATAGAGTGTATATATATATATATATATATATATATATATATACATATATATATATAGAGAGAGAGAGAGCAAGGCCCCCACAAAGGGGGGATCAGTTGGGACCATGGTGCTGGGGCCCGGCGAACGATAGGGGTCCGTGTAAAATTATTTTGCAGCATTATTTGCGCATATGAATTTGTAATAAAAAATATTTTATGATACAATATCGCATATTTTACGCAAGTATAAAATTACAAGTATAGAATAGATTAAAAGCAAACGCAACTTCTTTAAAACAATTTAAAGAAAAAAAAAGAACTGTAAAAATGAAACACATGATACGTTAAGCAACATGTGATATGTTTTATTTCTTTGATTCCATGTGTTTCAAAAAAAAAAAAAAAAAAAGACTGCTTTCGTAACCTACAAAGAATGCGCTATCCCATTAACAAGGGATCAGAAAATCCGGTAAGAAAATAATAGTTAATACTCCACATAAATTGCCCAGCTTTGAAGAGAGTGCTACAAAGGATTTTTCCAGGCTAATAAAATTAACTTTTTGCTATTTTGCTTCGAAAATTTGCAATCATTGAACTGATAAAATAAATGCCTTTACAACATGAAAAGAAAAGCCCTCCACAGAGAATCATCTCCTTGTGTAGAGGGGTCTTTTTCACTCCCATACAGATAAGATCTTATGTGAATGGTCAGTTGTCCTAAAGCAATTAACACATCAGGGGGACCATTAGTCCAGGTCCAGTCTACGGACAATATCTACGCTCTTTTATAGCAGGAGAAAATTTTGGGTATTTGGCAATGGATCGGATGACCATATTTCCAGCTCTCAAATTCTGTAGTAGATGCCTGAAGGAAGAGTGTTGTATTTCATCCTGGGGAAACCAAGTGGTTTCCCCAGGATGAAATTCAACACTCTTCCTTCAGCATTGAAAACCTTTTGTCTAGCAGATGTCCCTAAGCAATGTTCATCTGAGTGAATCCTCTGGAAACGAATTTATCGTTGATGAGTAAGATACCTCGGCCTAATCCGATGAAAATGTGTTTTTATTTGGCAGTAAGATTTTGTAACTCGTATAAATTCTTCAATATTTGTGATTAATAAAAAATTTTTTGCACAGGTGTCTGAAATTAAGGTTTGTTTGAATTCTTATATTTTTTCAATATTATTTTCAATTGCCTTAAAAATATTGATCTTAGAATTAACGTTATTCATTTTATCAGAATACTATATAGTTCTGTAAAATTATTCTATAGATTTAAAATTTGTATAAAACTTTTGGATGAATTTACTCATTGAGAACATCCCTGAAAACGTACAAACCAGTACCATCTATGAGTATAACACAGATTGAAATAATGAAACAGAATGTCGTACGATTATTTCAATCGTGTAAACATCAGAATCCTATTAATTTTCAGTAAGGTCGGATCAGGAGAAGGCTTATTCAATTATTTATTCATAAAATTGAAAAGACATACAAAATATTCATGTTACCAATATATGTACAGAAATAGCCGTTTAATATGGAATCTATTTTTATATAAAAAAAAAGCAAATGACATCATTTATAGGATGTTCCATCATCCAGATATTGCATGTTTTGTTATCTAAGTTTAAAAAATTATAAAAAAGTTAAATTTGGTATTTATTACCAATTGGATGTTTAATTTAAATACTTTTAACCAGAAATGAATTGAAAATATATTTAGGATTTATCCTAAATCACTTTTGAGGTATTAGAAATATTACTTTTCTTACAACGAGCGTGATATCATTCAAAATAATTAAAATATTTCCATGCGATTAGGTATACTCATTTTAATCAGTGTCAACATAAGACCTATTTATATTCAACGAGTTTGCGTCGTAAGGAAATTCTGATTTTTTATTGTTTATGGATATCAAAATATTTTCATTTACTGCGAAGTTTTTATTAGATACATCAGATGTTTTAGTTACTGGGGCTGTGCATAATTTTTTTGTTCTCTTAGTAGTAAATAATACAATTAAAATTTATAGAAAATGTGTAAATTCTTTCAAATTATCAAATAACTCAAGAGATTTTTTGCAACTGATGTATTGTTGAACCTGTCATACTACTGTAGAAGGCAGGAAGAATGAAAATTAATCATACCAGAAGGCCTTAATATGCAGATAGGTCATTTTTCTTCGCCGGTACACATTTATATACTACTAGCAGCATACCCGTTCTTCGTACGGAGTATATAATATAAAGAAACTTGAAATTCATAATCATGCCCAAATTCTTATAGTATACTAAATGACATGTTTAATCAAAATATTCTGTTAAAATATTTAATATAATGCTCCTAAAAAGAAGTTTAAGAATCTCTGTTCTCGCTATATAAAATTATCTTCATGGACATATCTGAAGAATAAAACATCTTGGACCCCTTATGTAAGCAAATATAAAAAAAATATGGAATTGAATCAATATATGCAAAATAAAAGCGTTAAAATTGTATGGGACCCGTACTAATTATATACGCGAATATTCGAAAATATAACCTGTATTAGTAGATTACATGTATAAATTGAAAATACCAATAAACCCGTAATCTTTAAATCTGAAGACAGTCATTTATTCCAATATATGTCAAAATTAAAGTGCTAAAATTATATGGGAAGATATACACGTACTACTTATAATGTCCGATTATTAGTAGAAGATTACCCGTTTTGCAATATGAGTCACAAATGTTTTTTGGTAAAATACAACAGACGACGTAATAAATTGAATATATAATTAATCCCCTTAATCTTCATACCAGAAGACTGTACTTATTCCAATATATATGCCAATATATGTCAAAATATATGCCAATATACCTGTACTACTTATATTCTCGTAGGTTAGAAGATATACCCGTGCATTCCTAGAAGATTACTCGTACAACGTACAATATGCGTGTGTCAGCAATTTTTGCCGCAATAAAACAATGGCGTAATAACTTAAAAATATCAATAATCCCTGAATCAATAATTCCGGAAAATATCAATAATAATAATGTTTAAACCTGAAGAGTATAATTGATATTATCCAGTCCAAAATGAAATGGCAATGAAATTTATTTTATATACATATCTTCATTATTCAAATCGGAAAGGATTTAATAAAAATCGTCTGCCGCATAAACACATTGGATTTAAATCCGTTGCTAAGCGACATGATATCATTTGCTTCAAATAAATTGGTAGAAAAAATATCGTCTAAATAGTTATATTTCTATGGAACATTTGGCGACAGTTTCGTCAAATTAGTGACATTTTAAAAAATCGCCAAATTTATCGCCAAGTGGGACTGTAGAACTGACAGTTCCACTTTGCGACAAATTGACGAAATATCATCACAATACTATCCCCTAACAAGAAACAATTAATATCATTTATGTAGCGCAATTTTATCAATTTCAAGATATTTTTATAGATTTGAAAACATTTTTATCAATTTGGTGACATTTTAAAAATTCGCTAAATGTATTACTAAGTAGGATGGTTGGTCTGACAGAGAAATGCTAACCAAACATCATTTCAGTACTCTCTTCTAACAAAACAAACAAAAATTTCATTGATATGTAGAAGACCCAAGCCACACGACCAACCCGAAGGTTTATGGCAGCTGTTTGTGTGTCGTTTATATCAATTTGGCGACATTTCCGTCAATTTGGCAAAGTTTAAGAAAAGTTGTCAAATTAGCGATATCCCTCCAAATTCGTAGCTTTGAATTTGCAGATCTGAATGAAACATTCTTATCCCGTTTCAATATACTAAATGAAAACACTACAATTGTATTAGAAGATATACCCGCTCTACTCTTTTTCTGTTTCAACAATCGGCTATATGAATTTATTGGGTAAACACAATATATGAGTTTAGTAGCTAAATACGATATAAGCTTGATAACTCTTTGCCAAAATAAATGAATTGATGTACGCATTCAGCAATTAATATAATTAAAAGAAAAATCAAACCGTCCATTCATAAGATATACTTTTATATCCATTTATCCATTTATTTATTATTTAAATCGAAAAAAAATAATAAAAACATTAACAAACACATTTAATTTAATTGTGATGAAGAGCAACATGATATATCCTCCTAAAATGTTAAAATTTATTAACCACTAACAGCACACCCGTTATTCGTACGGAGTGTATAATTTAAAGAAACTTAAAGTTCGCAATCATGTGCAAATTCTGTTAAAATATTAAATTTATTGCTCCTAAAGAGAAGTTTAAGAATATATGTTCTCACTATGCAAAATTATCTTCACGATCAGATCTGAAGAATAAAACATCCTGCCCCCTTTTGTAAGCAAATTTACAGAAGAAAAAATAGGAATTGAATGAATATATGCAACCCCGTACTAATTATATTGTCGCAGATCAGAAAATATGCCAATGTGTTAGTAGAAGATTACCCGTATTACAATATGCGTCTCAAAAATATTTGCCAAAATAAAAGAAATGACGTAATAAATTGAAAACATCAATAATATCCGTACTCTTTATACCAGAAGGTCGTAATTGATTCCAATATATGCCAATATATATCAAAACATATGTCAATATACCTGTACCACTTATATTCTCGTAGATTAAAAGATATACACGTGTATTTGTAGAAGATTCGTACAACATACAATATATGAGTTTAAACAATTTTTGTCATAATAAAATAATTGCATAATAACTTGAAAATATCAATAATCCCCGAAAATATAAATAATAATAATTTTTAAACCTGAAGACCGTAATTGATATTATCCAGTCAAAAATGCTATAAGAAAAATCAAATCGTTCTTTTCTAAAATATATTTTTATATCCATTTATTTATTACTCAAATCGAAAAAATAATTATTAAAATTAACAGACAGATTTAATTTAATTGCGTTTCTGAGTAACATGATATAAGATAGAATCTTATAACATGTTAAATATGTCATGTCTTATAACATAAACTGCGAAATTAAATAACGATTTTGATTTCTCTATACTTCTCATTGTTCCGTAAAAGCTTGTTTTAAATAAACCATGAACCATGGAGATAGATTTCCCCTTTAAATCATGTTTCAAACAATTCATGTTTTCAGAAAGTGACTAATTAACGCAAAAAATCTCCCATCAAACTCAGAGATTAAATTTTAATTCACTTTCAAACGATTTTCAAGCTTTTCGTTTGGATAAACCACGGAGTTAGGGAGTAGAACTCCTAGGAAAAAGTTCCGTTTTTCATTAATATCTCGACAACCCCAGGTCTTAGAAACTCGAAACTTGGACAAAATTTATGGGGGGATATTTCAAGGCTATTCACCAAATTTCATTAAATTCGGTTCAGCCGTTTTTCCGTGATGATGAGACAAACGAACATTTCGTTTTTTACTAATATCTCGAGAACCACTGGTCGTAGAAACTCAAAACACGGATATAATTTTAAGTGGGGCTATTTCTGGGCTACCCACAAAATTTCATCAAATTCGGTTCCGCCGTTCTCCCGTGATGGTGTGACAAACAGACAGACAGACAGACAGACAGACAGACAGACAGACAGACAGATTTTCATTTTTTTATATAGATTAAAAATAATCACTCAGAGCTGCCCGGGTCCTAAATAAGCTTCCGCTAGTTAAATAATACATACAGATAAAAACCACTCAATTTGCAAATCGCTTTCTTCTTTCATTCCGCAACTGTGGAAAGCAGAAAAATAAATAAATAAAATAAACAAAATGAAATCATTTCTCTAGGCGAGAAGACTTAAACTGCATCGTGAGTTCCAAGGCTTTGAGGGGCATGTGCACAAATGTCCTCTGGGGAGAAAAATATACACATTTCATTAACGATATCTACAATTTTAAATTTTATGCGTTTGCTTGAAAATTCTCAGCAAATAAAATAATGTAGTAATTAAAAATATTTCCGTTAGAATACGAGAATATACACATATATTTAAGTATCAAGTAATCTAAAATATACAAATTTCGATGTATTTAAAAATAAATAAATAAATTTAAAGGAATTGTCCTACGGATTCGGTTCAAGCATTGTTAGAAAAAACGTTTTTGGATCTTTCCGATGGTGTCAAAATAGAAACTCTGCGATAACATTTTCGATCGTTAAGGAACCGATTTTTGTGAAAATCGCTCAAAATCGTGATTCAATATAAAATAACTAAAAAACTAATATGAATTAAAAACAATTCATCGAGTAGTATTTGTCGAATCGTCCTGGAGTGCCTCTGTACCAGATTCCGTCGCTGTCCGCAGCTTAGATTTCTCGCAACTAACTACACACATGCCTTCTTATATTAAGTAAAATTAACTTTTTGGTACCCCTATGGAGTGCTGATTTGAAGAAAATTAGAGACCAACTTATTTAGAAGATCCAAGCTACTATTACACATTATTAAAAAATCATTTATTGCAACAAGAATATTTGCATATATGAGATTTTGATATGAAAAATCGATTGATACAGAAAATCAAGAGTGTTTTATTTGCATATCCTGCTTTAAGAGAGTGGCAATAGAAATAGAAGTTGATCAAATAACGATATTAGAAGTTATTTAGAATAGATCTATTTTTACTTTATTAATGAATATATATTTACATTTTCATTTCACTAAATTATTGTTTTTTCTACTGTATTTTACTATTTTGTAACTAAAGACTGAGCAAAAATTATTTTACTAAAGTTAACTTTGGCGAAAATGTGTTGGATACATGGAGGGGGGGGGGGGGTTAATCACTCCCTTAATATACACGGGGTCCGGGGCACTACTTAGTATCCTGTCCCACAATTTGATGTGGGAGGCCTGATAGAGAGAGGGGGGGGGAAGCCCCGCCTTATCCGAGGGGTCAATAATTATTCAAAAATTAAAAATTTCAGATATAAACAGTTCATAAGTTTTAAATTAAAGTGTTGGAAAAAGTTTGCAAAATTGCAGTGTTGGAAATAATTCTCTATTGCTGATACAATAATATTTTCTTACCAAAGCTGCTATGGATGAATTAAAACCAGATACTGTAAATGCCTATTAAAAGAACAGAGTGAAGTTGTAAATGATTTCAAAAGGCTTCCCGAGAATCTGTAAAGAAGTTAGGAAAATCATTCCCACAGCAAGAAAAGTTGGCAGAGAAGGGTTTGCCGACATGAGGAAGAAGTGAAAGATCATATCGAAGATCTGCGAGATATGGTAATAAATGAAAAATTGGAAGTCATCTACAGAGAAAGATGAAAAAACTAAATCAGAATTAGCAATGTGGTCATTACCAAAATTTTCCAATATGTTTTGAATTGCTCAGATGTTAAAGTACAAAATTATGGAATACGATTCTCAGATGTAACGCAGCATTAAAGTTACATTTGGTGTTGGTCACGAGGTTGGTTTTGAAATTTTGGCGACTTTGGGTGAAATTTTTAAAACGAGGCAATTTGTCAAAGAAAAAATATTTTTAAACTGTACATTCAATATAATTTCAAATAAGTATCCATTTCGTGAGTTATTTTGTGCCATAAAACTGAAATTAATTCCTTTTAAAGAAGAATGAAAAATGCATTTGAGTCTGTGGAGAAAGAAAACCATGTGATATTTTTTTTTCATTTGAATTCTGATTATGATACAAGTTGAACTACACAACATGGAATATGAATGGCAGAGACACAGGGTTCGTACTCTTTTGCAGGAACTCATTTCCAGGAATTTCCTAAATACTAAAAGAAATAAAATCCAAATATGCTGTAGAAGTTTTTTTTAGAGTCAGGTCTCATTTTATATCAGCTGCGCCACTTCAACCATACAAAGGCCAACGGCCGTACCGTGCTGAAAACACCGGTTCTCGTTAGATCACCGAAGTCAAGCAGCATCGGGCGCGGTTAGTACTTGGTGGGTGACCACCTCGGAACACCGCGTGCTGTTGGCCATCTCGGGTGCGGTATCCCCGTGGTTTGCGCGCTAGATTTGCACGCTACCACAAATGCCGCCGTGTTCATGCGGAGTACGATCACGTTAAACATGTGGGTCCGTAAGGCCTTCCGAGAGGTTGGTGGTAGGGGAAGGAGGGTACGGTCCCTGTGGATGCCTCCCCCACTGGGTTCCGGTCTAAATTGGGAGGCACTTCCCGGCCGTCCATACAGTTACCTTACACCTTTCTGGTAGGTCGGACGGTCTGGGTCTCAACAACTTCAACCATACAAATAATTAGTTTGAATTAGACTACAATGCACATAAACAAAAAAATAAAATAAAAATGTAAAAGTTTACCAATTTTCACTCCATAAGTTAATAAATATCAGAGATGTTTAATATTAAAACTTCATTAATTTTAGTCATTAATTTTAAGATTATAGAATTCTTTTGTATACATTGGAAAAATTCAAATAATGCCCTTATTCCTAGCATCAGAAACTTAAAATTAATGACTTTTACAAAAAAATACTTGAATTTGCATTTTCTAAGAACACTTATTTTTTACAAAAAAAAAAAAAAAAAAAAAGAGAGAAAAGAAAAGCGTTAAAATTTGCGGTTCTTATGAAGCATTAAAATATAAAATTCGTGATTTTACTAAAAAAAAAAATTTAAATCCCACCCCCCTTTTTTTACGGAAGATCTTTTAAATTCCCGATTTTCACAAAAGATCGCTAAAATTTGGGATTTTCACTAAAGACGCCAAAATTCTTGATTTTTACGAAAGACTCTCAAAATGACGATTTTAATCAAAGCACCAAAATTTTTTGAAATTTTTAAGAAAAAACGTTAAATTTCTTCATTTTTATGAAAATCTGCTAAAATTCGCGATTTTATGAAAAGCGTTATCCTAATTTTAATTCACAACTTTACAGAAAAAAAAAAAAAAATTCTGATTCTTGCATCGTATTCGGAAATAAAAAATCCCGATGTAATTATCAACGATTTTCTACGAGTATTTTACGATTTTCAGGACTCTATTAAGGCTGAAACGAAAGTAGTTTTTTTTCCCAGGATCCTTACTAAAGGTTTTCAGGCGTATGAACCGTGAAGGCTTGAACCTTTAATTTTGAATGTGTGACAGATCTGCTAAGTCTAAAAATATTAAAATTTCGCAGTATGAGATTAATGGAGATACTTTTGTACGTTTATAAAATTGGATTTTGAATGATATGTTTGAGCTTGATTATATTGTTTAAGGTTTCTCTTTTGAAAAACTCTAGCTAAGCAGTGTACCTGAGATACATTTCACGGAACATACTATCTGTGATAATGTATGAAAATTAGATAGATGATTAGAGGTTATTTTTCACATAGAGTCATTATTTTTATGGGTGTAAAGTGGAACAATGGGCGTTTCGTGAAATAGTTTCGAAAGGACAACGAACTGAGCGCTTTTTAAATAAAGGAGCAAGCTGCTTTGTAAATTATTGTCGTCTTTAAAGGTTTACTGTGGAAAAGAATGTTAAGTCTTTATATTAATAAGAAGCTTTTGTATTCATTTAATAAAGGGTCATTCAAATTTATCTTCGAATTTGACGATTGAATTTTCTTTTCAGCAAAAACGCTGCTTGAGCTTTAGTCATTCAAGGTCACTATGATACATTTCTATATTTAACTTTAGGCCATCATGATACATTTCTATATTAAGGTCACCATGATACATTTCTATATTTTTATTTAAATTCAAAATATGTGATGGTTTACAAGAAAAAGGTCCAGCTGTCGGTCCTTTTACTGAGATGTAAAACAGATTGTATGAGAATATATAGAATGTGACTTGTTCTCAGGGGTAGAGAAACAATCCCAACTTGAGGTAAGTCCGGCATTAAAACACTCTCACTATCATTAAAACGTGCACAACATTTATTCATATTTAGTATTTACATAATTTACTTTTATCTAAACTTATTATTAGTCGAGAGATCATTCCAGCTTCCGAACTCTATCAGATTATAATCACTAACTAAAACAAAAGCATAACTGGAGGGCGTCGTAGCGCCATCTATATCAATGAGGAGAGAGAATTAAATTCTCAATTCAGAAATTCAAATAATGATGTTCAAATAATGAGTTTTTAGTAATATTTAAATTTATTTATATTTAGTTATTTGCAGATTTACCATAATATTACACAAACATACTCGCTTAATTACAATAATAATCTTTACTATTTTTAAATAATGTGAGTCTAAGAGAGCGGGAGAGAGACCAGCGTGGGATTTGACATTAGCAGGCCAAAATCTAGTTTTGTATAAAATACTCGACTGCTGAACCTATAGAAATTCGCACATATCTCTTTACAGAATGGAACACACGATGTCACCGTTGTCGCACTGACAGAGCCTTGGCCTAATTTTCAATCACTCACTATTTTAACATTCTCGAGATACTAACTACCCGGACCTTTTGGTCCTGTGATTTTATACAACTGCACCCATGAAAAGTATTTTCTTCTCCTGCTGCAGCAACTTTTTTTGCGCTTTTTTAATTGGGCTCTTCTCCTGAACTCGGATTCAGGGAGAACGCCTTCCTTGAAGACTCCCAAATCCAATTGGTGATGCAAGCCCCCTCATCAGTGTATGTGGTTTATGGGTCAGTTCTGATTGGATGAAGAATTGTCATCTCTTTGCTGACGTAACTTCTTTAAGTTAGCCTTTAGCGAAGTTTGGGCCCCCTATAAGATAGCCGCTGAGTTCCATTTTCATTTATTGCTCATAAAAAAATGTCTGACTTAATTAGGCGCCGTGTCATCTGACCTCTATTCTTTACCACTCGCTAGTACTGGCATTCAAATTGTTCTAATTTATGATCGCTTTTTGGTCTCTCATTTATTTCACAATAGCCATTCCAGAAGGTAGTTTATGGAAACGATTTTGATAATTAATTTTTATGCATAAAAGGCGTATTTCTTGCGGTTATTTGCTTCTGTTTGATAGTCTTGATTCTTGACTATAGCTTTAGCTCGAATTTTCCATGAAAGTAAACTTTTCCTTAGCACCGTCATGTCACTTTTATGAGAATTTATGAGAAATGTCCAATTTTGTATATTTCTTCAGTGAGTTGTGATATTTCATCATTCCTCTTTAGCAGGACGTTGTTTTGGATCTCTTGATGTTGCTTGATGGTGATTTCGTCTTGGTCGACTGCATAGAAGAGGCAAAAGGAGAGGGGCGAAGTGAAAGCTCAGACTTGGTAGAATACAGAATGTCGTTTGCACTTTATGGAAACGATTTTAATAATTGATTTTTATGCATAAAGTGCATATTTCTTGCGGCAATTTTCTTCTATCTCATAGCCTTGATTATTGACTATATCTCTAGCTCCAATTTTCCATGAAAGTAAACTTTTTCTTAGCACCGTCATGTCAATTTTATCCAACTCTTCTTGGATCGTTTTTTAAAGTCCGTTCAGTGTTTTTGGATGCCGTTTTCCTAAGGCTAGTTTTAACAAACAGAAAGCGCAAAAGTCCATAGGAGAAAGCTTCAGGTGATTTTACAGGTATTTCATTAAATGGGATACATTTTATTCCTGTTTCTGATTCTTTCTTTGCTAAATATGCGGCAGTTGACTTAGACGTGTGACTAAAGGCTTTGTCCATATGAAGCTTAACATTATTGATGTCGTTTCCATATAAGGCTGAAATTTCTTCTTCAAAAATTGGTTCTAAAATATTCTGCTGATAGTAGAGTGAATTAATTTTAACTTCACTTGAAACTATTTTGAGTTTTAATTTACCATTGTAACCAAATTCTGCAACTATCATGAATCCCTTTGGGAAGTTTTCTGTACATTGACGAAGCCATTTCTTACGATCATTTTCGTCAGTTGAACAATAGAAAATTGCTCTTTTTCTATTACAATCACTTAAATACACCCATGCCTCATCGAGTGTTACCACAAATTTCCATTTATCAGCAGCTAGGTGTTTTTCAAATTTTCTACAATTTGTTTTTCTTTACGCAATTGAAGCAGCATTATGATCGTCTGCTACGATTTTTCCTCATTGTTCAAAATTGATATTGATATTGAAATTCGATACCTTTGATAATGTATTTATGTAAATTTGTTATTTATTATAAGAATATAAGTGCATTTAAAAAAAATTATATTAACAGTATCCCAGAATAGAACTCAGCAATTTAACAACACGCTAGTATACTTTTTAGGCTAAAAATATTATATAATATTTCAGTCTTTGGGGTATATTAGCTCGCAATTTTTGGTGTATAATGATTTACAGTGATGTAATGCGTCAATTTTTTATTCAATTTATGATTACATGAATTAAATATATATCTATGTTTATTTATTTAAATTTACACATATTATAGAAAAAGGATTTTTAAATGCTTATCATGTTTATAGTTTAAAAAAATGATAAAAGTACAGTTACGTAATTTTTTTTTCTTTTGGCTGCATTAGCATAAAATCGCCAATTGAGCGATAGTCGCCAAATTTGGCAGTCGAGCTCGTTTTACGTCATAGCTGCGATGGTTGGCTCCTCGAACGTTAGTGTCTATGCGAAATCCTATATTAACAATGTTGCCATAGGTTCCTATGGGAGTGAACCTTCTGAATATGGTATTCTGTGCATACACCCATGCCTAGTGTTACCACAAATTTCTATTTATCAACAGCTAGGTGTTTTTCTTTTAATTTTCTACAATTTGTTTTTCTTTCCGCAGTATGCTTTGGCAAAAACGGAATAATTTTAGTTTTAAACATCTTTTTTAACTTCAAATATTTATGAATGATTTTACTTACAGTGCCAGAAGACATTCCCAGTTTTGATGCAATGGATCTTTGAGTCGGTGGATTTTCTTTTAGGATCAGAGACTTCACTTTCTTGATATTTACTCGCGTTAGAACAGTCTTAGGATGCGATTTTGCGGCCATTTTTTCATTATTACTTTCAGCTAGGCGCTTTTTCCCTTTCAAATTTAATATATTAAAAATACCTTTCTTTGAAATATAATAATCTCGATTTTTAGACCGCTTTACAATTTGTTGATACGAATATTTTTCCCCGAAAAGCGCATTTACGTAACCTTCGAGCCATTTATCAATTTCAGGAGCCATTTTCAAAATAAATATTTTATTCTACATTCCAATCAAAACAAAACAGTAGCAGACGATTTTATTGAAAATGCCAAATCTTTATCTCAAAATGCTAACGAGAAATATAAATACAGAATCGTTTCCATAAAGTGTGAAAGCCAAGTTATGCCCTTTTAAAAAAATTCAAGATTAATTACGTATTCATTACGTTAGTCTTTTCATTTTACATCCTGGCATAGAAATTTGTTCCCTTCCCCGGTCAACAACATTTTGGGTACCTTTATTTACGATATGAAAATATTCCCCTCAATAAATAATCCGGTCCTAATCATATAACTATAGTTTTTCTATCTAATAATTAAAGGTTGTTATAGTTCAGGCATAGGAAGAAGGAATGCTGATTATGTAAATGATTTTAGGCTTAGGTCTATTAAATTATCCTAAAATTGCAAAATACCGAAACTTGAAGAGAACAAAACAAATATGAAATGCTACAGTACCTGCATTAACACCTCAAAATAACATAGAGAGCGAGCACACCCTAGAAATTGTATTATGATCTTAATGTGCTCAACTGTTGGCCGATAAAAAAATTCATGGTCAAACCGTTGTATAGGTTAAAATAACTGAACGATGACACACAAATGACTAAATGATTTTAATAATAAGGATACTGACTAAAGACAGAATTTATATAAAATGCAAGAAAGCGTTGGATTAACTGTGATGTACTAATGAGTCTTACAAAAACTGCCAGATAGGCCCAATTAAAATAATGGACAAAATTGCAGCCTTCTGCAAACATGAGGCCCCAAGTGGTCGCATAGGCTGCTTAGCCCTCGGGTAGATTATTTTGACTCATCTTTAGAGTCAAAAGCTAAAAAGAAAGTAGAGTCAAAAACTAAAGAGAAAGTAGAGTCAAAAGCTGAAAATAAAGTAGAGTCAAAAACTAAAAAGAAAGTAGAGTCAAAAGCTAAAACGAAAGTAGAGTCAAAAGCTAAAACGAAAGTAGAATCAAAAACTAAAAACAAAGTAGAGTCAAAAGCTAAAAATGAAAGTAGAGTCAAAAGCTAAAAATGAAAGTAGAGTCAAAAGTTAAAAGTAAAGTAGAGTCAAAAGCTAAAAATGAAAGTAGAGTCAAAAGCTAAAAATGAAAGTAGAGTCAAAAGCTAAAAATGAATGTAGAGTCAAAAACTAAAAAAGAAAGTAGAGTCAAAAGCTAAAAAGACAGTAGAGTCATAATCTTTTGTTCTCAAACAAGGAATAAAATGAACTCAGAACGTAATTTAGATAATTTCATTAAAAGATGAAAGAAAAAAATAGATTCGGCTTTCTCAATAAAATGATGAAATAAGAAATTTATGAAGTGAATTATTATGAAATTTTCGCTCACATATGGTGGGTACACTTCATTGACGACGAAACTGTAAAGTCACTTTCTTATTCTTCTGCACATTCCTTCTGTACAGTCATGCGAATTTTCGGAAAACTGGTAGTGACATTACCAGAACTGTAAGTGGAAAATTTTAAGTCTACCCCTTCCGAATTTGATGCTGAATCCATATCACTCATAAAATTAGCTCTACAGCCAATTTTGAAAATCGATATTTCAAGGAAAATTTTTGAACCGGAAGTTAAAATGCTTAGTGAATCCCTCTGCTCCTATGAAATTTGATGTTGAATTCAAACCAGTCATTATCAAAGCTCTATATCCATAGCCGATTCTGATAAATATACATTTCAAGGAAATTGAAAACTTTTTAACCGGAAGTTAAAATGCTTAGTGAATCCCTTAGTGCCTACGAAATGTGATGATGAATTTAAATTAGTCATTATCGAAGCTCTATATCCATAGCAGATTCTGATAAATATACATTTCAAGGAAAATGAAAATTTTTGAACCGGAAGCTAAAATACTTAGTGAATCACCTAGCTCCTACAAAATGTGGTGATAAATTCAAATCAGTCATTATCAAAGCTCTATATCCATAGCCGATTCTGATAAATATGCATTTCAAGGAAAATGACAATTTTTGAAGCGGAAGTAAAATTTTTGTGTTAACACTCTCCTACCCCTTCTGAAACTTGATGCTGAATTCATATCAGTCATTATTTAAACTCTATCTATAGCCAATATTAAGAAAATATTATAAAAAAAAATATTTTTAAACAGAAAATAAATAAACAAATAAATAATAACAACAACAACAATAATAATAAAAGCAGAGCTCTATCTAAAATCTAACTATATACACTTGCAGAGATTTCAAAGGCTACAAATTCTTTCTTATTGTTCAGAGTTAACACTTTCTGTTTTTGAGATTTAATAGAAACTTGAAAAGAAAATTTTCAATCTTCTTCAACTCGACAAGACGATCACTCGAAAACTGTAAGAGCTTTTTAAAAAGTAAATATAAATTTCGATACTAAATTTCCTAGTACATATTTCTGTTGCTTACTATTTATATCTATCTTTTACAGTTTCAAAGATAATTCGAGTGAAATTAAGACAGATTAAACCCACACTCAGACAGATACTTTTTAAGTTTTTTTTGTGAAAAAAAATTCAAAATATTAAATTAGAGAAATTATTTTTTTATATCCCTAATCTGGACACTATTTTCGACAAAACAAGAAAAATTATTTGCATTTTTATTTATTAGTTAAGTTTTCCGCCACAAAAAACCCCAAGCATAGATGTTATTCACATCAACAAGCCACCTTTTGCAATGAGTTGTCACAATACGTTTTGATTAATATTTTTTTTTACTTACTTTGAAATACAACAAAGATTACTAGTTTCAGTAATCACAAAAGACAGATGTTGCATTGGAAATCTAAATAACCTCAAACGCAGAATGGGGATACAGTCAAATTATAGAGCAGTATTGATATGAAATTATGTCATTAGAATCCCTACAGGTATGTCATGTTCTCTGCTGATTGTTAAGTGCAGAAGTAGGAATTGTATTTTTATTTGTGACTGAGAAGATAGAGGTCATGTGTTGTGTAGGACAGTAATTTTTTTCGCGTCGCGAATTTTCCCGATATTTTTCGCGAATTTTATGGGTTTTCTAAAATTTGGTGAATTGCAAATTTTACGCGATTTTTTTTTTTTTTTACTATTATTGCCGACTTTCTATTATAATTTTTAGGTTATTGTTTCGCTTCGCAAATTTCCGCGATTTTTTTTTCTCTAAATTTAGAAAAAAAAAATCTGAAACTTCGCGAATATCAAATATATTTCGTCCTTGGACCGTTTAGACAACGAAGAAGATTTGTTTGTTTTCGGTCACATTCTTACGTTCGAAGATGAGGATCTACTAAAATGTGAATTTTGTTCATATTATTATGTGTAAAACACCCTCACTGGCGTCTCTTTTGAAAACCAGACGTAGAAAAACACCCCTGGAAGCAACCTTTGCTATGACGTGAATATAGGGTTGCCACATGCTGAATTTCACAGTGAGTTGCCAGATTTGGCTATTTATCGCCAATTTGGCGATATTTGGTGACTTTTTGAAAGTTCGAGAAACGCCTTGAAATAACGAATATTCTACGAGGTATGAGAGCTTTCTAGAAGTTTCCAGAGAGAGTATATAAAAGGAGTCATCACGCAGTTAGAGAGCAGTTGACGTGATATGCGCTGTATTGAACTGTGACATATGTCAATGCTTTAGTATCCGCTGTTTCGTAAAATTAGTGGAGAATTTGCAAGCATGTTATTTAAGAATTTAGAGGCATCATCTGTCTGTAATGGGGAGTAGGGTTTCTGATAGTAATGATACTATATATATATATATATATATATATATATATATATATATATATATATATATATATATGTATATATATATGTATATATATATATGTATATATATGTATATATATAATAATAGAAGTTTGAAAATCCAATGAACGAAAAGTAAGAAGATGTAACACGATAAACCTAACTTTTTAAAAACACCCACAGAATAAAATATAATACAGCAAATCATCAATCAAATGGATTAAAAATACAAAACACTAGCTATCAAGTTACAGAAAATCAACCAAATTAAAAGGTATGGAAACAAAAAAAGAAAAACTTAAACTAAATTCAACTATCTAACTGGCGTACAAAACAAATGTAAAAATCAATTAATCCTCAAACATATGGAAAAAATAAAAAAATTAATATCGAATCAACAAGTCAATGAAAAATATAATACAAAGGTATGGAATCTAAATAAGTATAACAAACGAAATCAAGCACAAACGCCTTGCACGTGGACGAGGCTCTAAGCCTAAATCATGAATTGTTAACCTCTACAAAAATCTAATCATGTCCAAGTTTTTTGTAGAAGCAAACTCAAAAATGTATGTTTCTGAAGAAATAGATAGATTAAATCTATGAACTATTTCTACTTGGACGACATACATAAAGATGGAATAAAAAAGAAAAAATGAATACCTGGAAAAAGCACAGCGTGTGTACAGACGATTCATTACAGGGATCGAGGGAACACTGATAGAAGAGACCAGTGTTGCCATTCGTAAAGAAAAAATAAAAAACCATTTACTGTTGCCATTCATAAGAATTGAAAAACTGTGAAGCGAAATGTAAAGAAAAAGTATTAATATACAAAAAGAGCTACTAAAAAGAGGGGCAAATAAAGGTAATGCTGAAGTGGGAAGTGAAAAAAAAAAAAAAAAAAAAAAAAAAAAAAAAAAAAAAAAAAATGGAGATGACTGGCTACTATAAGATACTATGAATAGAATTATATGATACTATGGAAAGAATTATAAAAATCCAGCTATTTTAAATTTTTTAACAATACTATTTACTAAATAAGTGGGATATTTATATAAATTACTAGTAATTTTGAGATTATTGATATGCATAGCATGAAATTTTTTATCAGATAATCTATAAATTCTAAAAAGCTGATTGAGTATAATATTTCTAAACAATTGAATCGAGTTACAGGAATTAAAAGGTAATATTTTATTAATATTAAAATTATAAAAGTCTTTTTTATCATATAAATTTGTAACAATTCTATTAGAAGGATCAATAAAAAGATTTAAATCCAAAAAATTAACATTTTTATTAATAGTAGCTTCATTAGGTATTAATTCCAAATTGTCTGGATAGTAATCTATATCTATGAGATAATTTTCTGTATGTACTAAGCAAATCAGATCATCAACATATCTGTAAAAAGTATAATCTATTGAAGTAAATGACATTTCATAATGATAAAGGTATAAATTAGCTAGCATACTGCTACTACAGCCACCCTGTGGAACTCCTGAGACTTGTAAGTATAATTTATTTCCTTGAAAAATATAATTATTGAAAATAACAAAGTGAAGAAGTTTAGGAAAATTTTTAAATTTAATTTGATTTAAAAGAGGTGTAATATAAGCATTATATAGAGCTAAAATTACATCATATAGATCAGATATCTTAATATTATTAAAAAGATCTTTAAAATCAAAAGTTTGAAATCCTATTATTTTTCTAAGAGATGTTAATTTATTCTTTAATTCTTTACTATTATTTAGAATATGGTAGTTATTGCTAGTCTGGCTTAAACTATTATTTATTAGATTTAAAGAATTTAGTAATAATTTACTCGCAGTAGTAGAGTAAGTATTATGGCCACTAGTAACTGTTCTAAATTTAATAGGATTTTTATGAAATTTTGGAATAAGCACTATATAAGGAAATTTAAGATATTTATATTTAATATTTAAATCATTATACATATTGATAATTTTCAATTTAATACTATTGATGGAATGTAAATCAGGTTTAAAAAGACTATTATTTTTTAAATAATCTAACAGAAATTGAATATATATATATGTATATATATTTATATATATATATGTATATATATATATATTTATATATATATATATATATATTTATATATATATATATATATATATATATATATATTTATATATATATATATATATATATATATATATATATATATATATATATATATATATATATATATATATATATATATATATATACATTTGGAACCTCTGTGGATGCAAAGATCCTTGAAAAGCTAGATCTGCAGAGGTTCTATCCAATTTCATATTTTCGGATTGCATCTTTTCTCTTATTTTTATTTTTCGTCATTTTAATATTTTGAGCCTCCAGATTTTGATAATCCTTTGATGTTTGAACTTGATGTGCATGTATCGCTCTTGAATGTTGATAAATTCATGTGTATTATTGAATCATTTAAAATTAAGATCATTTTGTCTTATATGGTAGCATTGTTTTCCTTTTGTTAGATATTTCGCTTCATATCCTGTTTACTTAATTTTCCTCCGTATTGTTTTTGAGCCAGGGTATGACACTGATCATGTTTTAAATAAGTCTTACTATTTTTATTTATTTTTATCTTTATTATATATATATATATATATATATATATATTTGTGTGTGTGTGTGTGTGAATAAATACAAAAAAAAACCCGCTTCGGCAGATGATAATTAGCTGAATATTTTAGAAATGAAGCTGGAATTTTCATGAACGCCTGTAATTCCGGCTTTTTTTGATAGTTTGCTTAAATTCTTAACATAGTAGTTGAAAAAAATGAACAAAGGTTGCACAATGTTTTACAGTGTAATCTTGTGACGTAGTTATCGAGATATTTGCTGTATATTGTTCCCAGTGGCGGCCAATGGGGGGGGGGGCCGCGAGTACGCGCGACACCATTGAGTAAATACCCCAAAATATTTTTTTAGTTATACAGATTTATTACAATTTCTATTGAAAAAATCTTAATTTCCGGTTCAATTAAATCGAGAATTATTAAAAGTTATGAAAAATGTCACTAGATGGCAGCACTACACCTTTCTTCGGAGAAAGTCGACTCACGAAAGTTGTAATGCACAGAATTTTCAACACATAGGGGAAAATACAGGGATATTTTTAAAGCCGCGTCCCTGCCGTCGGCATCTCCTGAGTGAAAGAATGGTATAGGAGCAATATTAGAAATTTGGCGTGAAAAAAACCCAGACATTGCAGATTTACTAGTAGATTGTGTCGCGGGACTGAGAGCGCCTCGAGCCAAAAAGAAACAGAAGAGTAGAAAAACATGAAGAGGGACTTCTCAAATTGGTTCAGTTTCGCTAATTTGGCTTCAATTTTCTACATTTAAGAATGTGTTTGTTCTCATTCTCGTCTTTGTTATAAATTTGGAAGTTTAAATAAACATTTGACACCCAGCTGTCTTAATTATTGAAGTTGTTTCGCATCTCGTCATTTCTGATGTAGTTTGTCTGTTGTTTTGTTCTTCCGGAAGGGATTTATTTCTATCCTCTGGTTGATCTGCTGGTGACGAATTTCAATATGTTTGACTTCAAAATAATTCTTTAAACGTCACGAGTTTCCAATTTTTGGCACACTGTGACATATAGGCTATTTTTAGTGACACTTTCATAAATGTGTTGTTTCGGACATTTAGTTTGAGTTGACTTACCCAGCTGTCTTACTTTTTCAGCTATTTAACATTAAAAAATGCCTAAAAATTAAAGAAATTCTAAGTATTTGTTAAAAAACTTAGAATTTACTAATAATTAAAAAATTATTAATTAAAAAACTTAAATTTTCAACATGATCCTTTTATCTGACGTCGTTTTTCTGGAAATTTTGGCCCGACCGCTGGCGACTATATTGGTAGCCCCCAAATTGGCTCTAGACTTATAATATTGGCCCTAGGCTTATATTTAAATTGAGGTAGCCCCCAAATTTCTTATCTCGGTTTCTAATTCAGCGAGTTTGATTCTAATGATGGTTATAGTCTCTGCACCATCTGTACGTGTCACCTGAATATATATTTTGTGCCAACCCCCTGGACGTAACTTTTAGCTTAGCTCCCTCAATTTTACATCTCGTTTCCTAACTGAGATTTTGGTTCTGCTAGTGGCTATAGCCTCTGCACCATTTGTACATCTCACCTGGATATGCATCTTTGTGAGAAATCCCTGAGATTAACTTTTACTTCAGTTACCCCCCCCCCCCATCCAATTTCCCATCTCACCTCTTAATTGAGCTATTTTGATTTTACTGGTGGCTATAGTCTCTGCACCATCTTGTGTTAACCCCTGCGCGTAACTTTTATCCACCACAATTTTACATCGCTGTTCCTAATTGAACGATTTTATTTCTGCTAGTAGCTATAGTCTCAGCACCATTGTCACCTGGATCTGCATCTTTATAGTGATAAATCTCTGAGCGTAACTTTTACTTCAAATAGCACCCCCCCCCCCCACACACAAACACACTTATCCATCTCGACTCCTAATAAAGCGATTTTGATTCAGATGGCGGCTATAGTCTCTGACCCACATGTACGTATTAACTTGATATACATATTTGATGGATATAATATACATACGTTTTTTGCGTCAACCACTGGGCGTAACTTTTAGTTTAACTAGTCCCCATAATTTTACATTTCAATTCCTAATTGAGCGATTTTGATTCTGCTGGTGACTATATAGTCTGAGCAACATTTTTACATTTCACTTGGATACACATATTTTTGTGTCAACCCCTGGGTATAACTTTTAGTTTAACTAGTCCCCACAATTTTACATATCTGCTTCTAATTGAGCGATTTTGGTTCGGCTTGTCGCTATAATCTCTCCACCATTTCTACAGGTCACCTGGATATGCAACTTTAATATGGCAAATTCCCGAGCGTAACTCTTACTTTGGTTACCCCCCCCCCCCCCCAATTTTCTATCTCGCCTCCTAATCCACCGATTTTGATTTTACTAGTGGCTATAGTGTCTGAACCATCAGTACGTATCGCCAGAATATGCATATTTTTTTGGTCAACTCCCTGGATATAACTTTTAGTTTAACTAGCCCCTACAATTTTACTTTAATGTAAATTAGGACTATATACGGTTTTTCACTAGGAAAGATACGTTCCATGTGTCCAGGTTTTTATGAACGAGCAAGCAGGTGGGAGGTACGTTATTTTACTTAATACATCCGTCGTTTATATTTTTAATACTCCCGTTGCTATGCCCAAAATACGTATATGTATATACATGTGCTTTATATATATATATATATATATATATATATATATATTACTAACACATATATAGACATAAATACATAGATGAGCGCCCCCCTCTACATGTCGCTCACGAGCCGCCACTGATTGTTCCTGTTTACTGTGCTTGTAAATAAGCGTGCTAGTTATACAGAAATTTGAATTCATTCTTGTATACTGAGCGTACACCCACAATTCCAGAGGATACATCGGAACAATAAAGCGAGTGCAAAAATAATTTCCTGTCAGCGATGATTTTATAGATTTCTAGAGTGTGAAAAATAAATTTATTTTCTTAGCTAGATAAAGTTGCCATTCGTTGTATGTTAGTACCCACAAATAGTGTTAATGCTAAACTATCACTTTTAATTTCCCTTACACAGTATAACGTATAGGGAAAATATTGTGATGAGGTCGAAAATTCGAATTCGAGTTTTCGACGAAAAATGTCAACCCTTTGAGCGCTTATACCTTCGAACCTAATACATAAAAATGTATATAATATTTCTTGTTTTGTCGGAAATAGAGTACAGATTATGAATATATAAAAATTATTTCAATATTTTAAATTTTTTTTTTCGAAAAAACTTAAAAAAGTATCTATCCCAGCGACAATGTTTTCGTTTTTCTTACTTTCACTCGAAATATCTTCGAGACTATAAAAGACAGATATAAATAGTAGATGACAAAAATATGTGTTAGAAAATTTCGTTTCTAAATCTATATTTATTTTAAAAAACAGCTATTATAGTTCTCGAGTAATCGTATTGTCCAGTTAAAGAAGATTTTAAATTTTCAGTTTTTCAGGCTTGTAATATTTGAAAATCTCCAAAACTAAAAGAGCTAGCTATAAACAATAGGCAGGAATGTGTAGCTCTTTGAAAGCTCTACAGGTGTATTAAATTGGGTTTTAGATCGGGGATTTAGTTTTCGAAGTTATAATTTCGATAAGTATTTTAACCGGGTTTTTCAAATAACTGGGAAAACTGCATTACTTAAAATGTCACGATTGATGCAGCCCAATCTATTACTTTCTTTATATACAATAATGTATAAGTAAAGCATTGTGACGGGGTTGAAAGTTCGAATTCGAGTTTTCGACGGGAGAGCACGTTTTAAGCATCCCTGATCCCGAATCAAACATTTTTGAGGTGATGTCTGTGTGTGTGTGTGTCAGTGAATCTGTGGAGACGATATCTCACGAACAAATGGAGCGATTCGAATGAAATTTGGTGCAAAAATCACAATACTGGAAGCCTATTGTTTTTAAACGCGATCGAATGTTCAGAACCCCCCTAAATTTTCAAGTGAAATTAAGAAAAAAATCATCAAAAAATCAAAACCTTTAATATAGTTACGCAAATAGACATTTTTTATGCAATTTTTCCTTAGAAAATGATTGACATAAACTTTAGAACGCTAGCATGAACTGTTCTCGAGATATTGTACATTTTTCAAATAAATTTATCAAAAAATCCCATAAATTAAAAAAAATATATTAACTGTTGAGAAACATGTTCACTTTTCATATGTAATATCATGCGATAAATTTGGTGACATCATTTTCGTGGATCTAGCTCGTTCCATTCATGAGAAAAGATACTTTGAGTAATACTTTTGTATTTGAACGCCAATAGTCATTTATCTGCTATAAGAATAACTTATTTCTCCTTCCATAACGCTTGGCGAGATTTTGGCGCAATGTTGCAAATTTGGCGACTTTTTTTAATGTTGCCAAATTAACGAAAATCTCGCCAAATGCTTAAAAATTACGCTAAATCAATGAAAATCACGACTAATTTATGACAATTCAATATCTTGAAAAGAATATAAGTATCTACTATAAGAATAAGCTATTTTTTTGCTGTAAAGTAGTAAATTCATTGCATTATATAAGAAAAGTCATGTGCTGCCCACATCAGACTTTTTTTATTTTGTTTAAAAATATTAGGATGTTAAGTGAACTTGGGGATTCCAAAGATGTTAGAACAGAATCTAACTGGGATATTTTTCGATTAAGATAATTATTTTCGACACTAAGTACCATGCATTGTTAATCAAAATAAAATGCATTAAAAAAAAAGTTTCTTTCTGTTTCTTTAAGAGTGTTGGTTGTTGGTTTCCCTGTCTTTGACAAACTTAAATGCTAACAATGAATAATCATGTAATTTCAACGTAAGATCTGGGGGGAATTTTATACAACTTCATGTTTTCCTTCAACTCGTTTTGGATTATACATGTTCAGTATTTTATTGTAATTCACACATCGAGTTCTCCGTGTTGTTTATTATAAACACGTTTACAGATTTTTCAAATTGCATTTTGGTGTAAGGTTTTTTTCTTTTACATAGCTTAGTTTCGGTGTTTTATTTAACACGGATTTGTATTTTCACAACATAGAATTGACGACTCTTTTTTGGTTAAAAGAATGAATAATTGGCATGCTAAAAGAAGACATATACAGTTTTTAGGTATTACCAGTTATATTGAATAAATCTATGTTTTTAAATATCTTATGTGGACAGCACATGGCTTTCCTTGCGTACTTTAAAACTGTCCTATACATAAAATGGTCCTATTCGTCTGATATTCTATTTGTTCGATTTTTTCCAAAATCTAATCAGCATCGGGGTAATCAATAAGTCGCCTTATTACCAAATTTCATAAACATTGGGCGGATAATTCTTGGGCTAGAGTATGTGTGTGGGGGGGGACACATATACATGCAAATACATTGTAAAGAATGGCGAACTATTTAGTGATAAACTATTTTTCCCTTGTAAATAAAAAATATGTAACAAATAGCAATTTATTTTTTAAATAAATTTTTGAGTTATCGTATTCAAAACTCATATCCATACACACACATATACACTTACATGGGAGGACATATTTCGGAAGCGTTTAAAATGGGTTCTGGGTGGCCAAAAATTGCTTTTCTGTCAAAATTTAGCATTCCAAAGTTTTGGGGAAAAGGGAAAACTTGAACAACGTATAAGCACAGATAACACAATAATGCAGCATACAGCTGTTTCGATGAGACACTGCACCCCCTTTGTCAGTGCAAGATAACCAATAAACCCGAAGTCCGAAAGGAGAATGGGTACACCCATACCTCTTTTGGACTGGTTTGTTGGTTTTCTTGCACTGACGAAGGGGATCCAGCGTAGACGAAGGGGATCCAGTGTATCATCAAAACAACTGTATTCTACATTGCTGTGTTATTTGTGCTTATACACGTTGTTCAAGTTTTCTTATCCTTTGCATAAAGTGTGTTTTACTTATTGATTTTGGGAATATTTCCTTTATATATAATAGTATGAGAATATACAAATATTATCGCCGTATACTTTTAGCCATTTCTACAGTACAGCAAAGCAAAAAAATCACCAGTATCTCTCTCACACGCATACGCGCATGCACACATATGGTGCAGTTAGCTTTAGAAGGGCCACCCATATAAATTATGGGCCCTCTTACATATGTTTAGTACGCCCCCCTCAATATTTAATTTTCCCATCATTGTAAATCTTTCACGTCTTCACTTTTCCTCGAGAGAGAAAAAAATAGGGAGGCGGCCCCACTCGAGTGATGTCCGTCCCGCTCCCATTGGCGGCCCTGTTCTTAATGTTTCACAGCTTTATATCAAATGTTAGAAAAATTCATTCTTGTTCAGGATTCTATAAAACCGATAGTTAAAGACTTCGAAATTACGTAAAATTAAAGCATATTTCAGACGTAATTTACCGCAGTTGCTGTTAGCTATATTTAGCTCAAAAATGACGGGTTTTTCAAAGCACATCTAACAGAAGCAATGACGGCAGTATGAAAATTGAGGCAATGACATCCCGGAAGCAGTTTCAGAGAACCAAGTTCAAAGAACCAAGATGCCCTTGGCATCCCTGAGTTTAGCAGGTTTCTGCCTCAAGGACGGACTGTTCCGCGTGTGTGGGACATCTACAATTCTCTGGGAAATATTTCTGGTTTTGTAGGCCAAACACTCGGTGGTCTTGGTCTCATAAAGTCGCAGTTTTAACTGCAAGATTTATTCGTTTTTTATGTCCCGAGCACAGCTTTTTCGAACTTTGGAGAATAAATATGTTTTGGACAAGGACGAGTTCTCAGAATGCTTGTTTAGATAGAATGGATTGTTTAGTTGTTTCTTGCCTGAAAATTGCTCACTTGTTTATCCATCCATTCAGGCGTTTACGATTTATTTGACTGTAAAGAGGGAAAATGGATGATTTTTTTTTAAGTTTTATTTTTAACGTTCTCAATTATTTTTCTTTTGAAATTTTTAAATTAAAAACTTAAACTTACATTTAAGGAAAACTATTAATTTTTTTTTAAGACAATAGAGTAGTTTTCAGAGTACAGTAAAAGAACATTCTATTTTTTTAGCGGAATTTCACAGCTAACGAATTTGGAGTCACAAGAGAAACAATCTTAAATCCAATTTTCAGCAACTTCTCTTTATAAAATACATGAACTTTACAGAACGTAAGCTTATTTCAGCTAAAAAAATTTACAATCGGTCAAAATCGAGAATCGAACATGGGTCTCATTATTAGCCCTCAGATATACTAGCTCCTTCACCACTTAGACCATTTAAGGTAATACATTAAACTTTTAAAAATAACATTTGACCACTGTTACGTGTACTTGAACCATACTGATTTATTTACAGATTTTTGTTGATACTAAACTGATACGGAATAGTGTAAATCATAAAATGAAAGGTAATCAACAATTTAGAACATGAAGTTTTTTTTTTAATTATCAATGATGTCCTTTGGGTTAAATATATTTAACTAATTTAAGAGAATGTATTGAAAAGAGTACACTTATTTTCATGTCTCGTCTACCGGAATAGAAAATTGAACTGGTGCTTCAAGCTGCACAACTCCTGCCCTGTAAAGAACTACCTTAAATTGCTTTACAATCACATTACATTTTGGTATATGAATTATATATCTATCATTCTAACCATATATCTACATATAGAAAGACTATTAAAGGAAGATTTAGTGGAATGATGTAGGGGGCCAACAACACTAACCGATCTCTGAAGGTAAAAATTTAATGTTAATGTATTTGCCTACCTGCTGCAGATGAGGTCTTGCAGTAGCGTTCCACCAGGTGAACATATGTGTACATTAATCGACCCATCTGAAAGAGAGAAATTTTAATGTGAGTTACAAGAATAGGTTATAATTATAATGTATGCTAAAGGGATAAAAAGATGAATTAATCTGGCTGAATATTATGGTAGTATGTTGTCATACAGTATGATTTTTATAATATTTTGATGAATCATGTCATTAAACATACGATACGATTGAGAAAAATATTTTATTATCATCCTTAATCTCATCCAATTTCAAATGCAAAATTACGTATAGACATGATTAATCGTATATTATTTCATGATATTTTCTGGCCATTGCTTAATAAAACTTTATTTTTCAACCTTGTTTTATTTTTCAAAATTCTTTAGAAAAAAGTTTCTTACGTTTGAATTTCGATGAAAAATATAATTTTTATTTTGTTCGCTGATTGCAAAAATCAACCTTAAATGAATTGTTCGATTTGTTTGAAAGATATTGTGGTCCTGCAGATTCTCTCTCTCTCATACACACACATACATAGAAAGAGAGAGAGGTGAGAGAGAGAGGGGTGTGAGAGAGAGGGTGAGAGACATCATTTTGATTGAATGTGATGTTCAAATAGGTAGAGTTACAAAAAGTTCACTTTAATACCGTAATTATATCGGTATTTTTAGGAAGGGATTTTGGAAAACAAAATTGGAAATTTTTAATTTTCCTAAAAGGAATTTTATTTTCCATTGCTTTACTCATAAATCTGATGTGTTTTGCATTGTAGAGGAAACGTATATTATAAACAAAACCAATAAATTATTTTACATTCAAAATTGTAAAACAGTTAGTTGAATAATTGAAAATTTACCTGAAGGAACCTTGGAAAATATTTAAGCTATGGCATTTTCATAAAGCTAAATGAAAACTAATTCTGCAACGGAAAGTTAATTTAATATGTTAATATCTCGAAAATGAAAAATTTTGTAAGTAAATGTGCACACATCTTTGATGTTCTTTAGTTAAAAGTACTTAATCCATATACAGAATGCAAAAATATAAAATTTTCATATTTTTCACTTAGTACCCTGTCATTTAACACCTTTGCTCAAAATTTCTTTAAATTTCACCCTCACTAATTTCGCCCTCTTCCTTTATAAATCACATTGCTTCAACTCTGTAATTTTTGCTGCATATTACGTGGTATATGAATTTTTAAAGAAAATATTCTGATGCCTTCGTTCATACTCTCTTTACACAAAACTATAAAAATTGAAGTCCTGAACGTTTATACTGCTTCCCCTCTCCAGTGGATGCAAAAATATAAATTGATATTTTTCTCTGGGTTCTACTTTTCGATACATCACACATTTTTATACCCCATCTGTTCGCTTCTACAAGTGCATGCGGTCATAATTGAAATCTAAACAGAAACTTCTCTGAATACGACATGGATGCGATTCAAGTCCCGAGGATATTCTCTGTAATCGAACTGGCTTCGTTTATCACTATTATTATTATTATTATTATTGAAGGGAAAGCAAAACTGAGGATGCCGATACTATTTATTTGTATGCCATGTTTTTAAGGAATATTTTACTTTTAGTTATAAATTCATTGCTTTAGTTATAAATTCATTAAACTGCAAGGGAGATAGCATTTTTTATCCTACAGGACAAATGGCTGCATGTATTTTTTTTAAGAGTAACTAAAAAAACAACATTCAACGGATTTTTATGAAATTAATCTTTTTTCTGACTAATAGTTAATTTGATCCTGATAGGATTTCTATGAAAATCGGAAATGCATAAGTGGCCTTGTTTATGAAAATAACCTGCTGAAAATGAAAAAATAAAAAAATATATATGATTCAACCGTATTAATTTAATAGTTGAAGAATATACTACCCTTTATTGAAACTGTTCCATTTGTAAAGAATAAGTGAATTCAGTTATGCAGAGAGAATCCTCTGAGGTCATCAATGGGATCGTGCCGTGTTCATTAATCGCATTTCCGTTTGGGTGCCAATTTTAACAGCGCGCACTTGTGGAAGAAAATAGACGATAGAAATAAGTAAGTGTCTATTCGGGAGAGAGTAATAGTGAGCTACCAGTATCATGATGCAAGGAATCATTAGTTGATTAAATTGATCACCCCTGTTGACAGTTTGACAGTCATAAAATATGTAATACAATCTGTTTTGAGAGAGTATTAGAAAATCTTATAGAACTCCATTTACCAACAAGATAATACACGGCTGCATACCGCCTTTCATCCAGGAGCATCATTTAGGGCGGGAGGAGTTAGCTAGGGCCATTGCCCTTTTAAGCTCTGGCAAACGTTCTCTAACTCAGACCACTGAAAAAAAATCTTCAACGTTCGTTGTTATTACTTACCTTATATACATAGTATAATGTATAAGGAAAGTATTGTGACGGGGTCGAAAATTCAAATTTAAGTTTTCGTCGGGAGAGCACGTTTCAAGCATCCCTGAACACAAATCAAACGCTTTTGAGGTGATGTCTGTGCGTGTGTGTGTGTGTCAGTGAGTCTGTGGAGACGATATCTGACGAACGAATGAAGCGATTCGAACGAAATTTGGTTCAAAAATTACAATCCTTGAATACTGAAAGCCTATTGCTTTTAAGCGCAATCGAATGTCCAGAACCCCATAATTTTTCGAGTGAAATTTGAAAAATATGATAAAAAATCAAAACCTTTCATAAAGTTACGCAAATAGTCATTTCTTATGTAATTTTTCATTCGAAAAAAAGATTGACACAAACTTTAGAACGCTAGCATGAACCGTTCTCGAGATATTGTACATTTTTTAACTAATTGTAGCCTGTTTCCAGACGAGGAAAAAAAAATCACATCACCTCAATCTCTTATAAAATACTGCCAATTAGATTTTTCAAAATGCATTGCTCAATGCTTTTATGGAGCATCAGTAATAAGTGGACAGTTTTCAGGTTCACAGAAAAAATAAAAGAGGTTGCACTTCATGCAGTCTATGTCCACTCTATTATACCCGTCGCCGAAATTTATATTCAGTCCACATTTTAGAAGATATCACTTTGTTGACTAAACTTTTTAGCTCTGCTTCTAATGAATGCCAGTACAAGATATGAATGTATTTATTAAAATACGAAACAAAAAATTATATGCCTATTAAGCACTTAGAACATTTAATTATAGATACGCGTTGAGTTAACCGGTTTGCATCTGTAATTAAATTATGCAGAGATACACATAGTTTTAGAAATGATATAAATTCGAGACTGGTAAAATCCAAAAAAGTTATGCTGCTCATTATAAAGTATTTGGATTTTACTAGTCCCAAATTGTTGTGAAAACTCCAATCTTCCAAGAAATGCATAATTGTTTGAGCATTTTATAATCAAAGTAATAATGGATGTAATTCTAACTCTACCTGTTACTAACGCAAGTAATGAGTTTCTTCTCGTCATTAAAGTGAATTAAGAATTGTTGAAGGAATGCAATGGGAAATGAAAGACTGGGTGCTTTGTTTGTGATATAGATATAGAGAGCAAAGAGGAAAAAATAATCGAAATCGAGACAGTAATAGATGTATTTGCAAAAATAAGAAAAAATTCGTTATCCTTTGTATTAAGTTTTATATTGGACTATTTTTTTTTCCGTATTTAAACTAAACGTGGTTTTTAGATGTACACATTTATTACTCAACATATTATTACGATCTTCCAGTAATTTTACAAATTATGATATGGATGAAAAACAAATTTCATAATTTTTCTGGATTACAGCTATTGCATTAGTTATTTTAAGATTAGAAACCATGAAATTATGAAGCTCAGTCTTATCAATAATTTTAATAATAATAATAATAATTATATATATATATATATATATATATATATATATATATATATATATATATATATATATATATATATATATATATATATATATATATATATATATATATATATATAATCCACAACATTGATATTTGTTGATTATCTTTAGCTTGATGACTACAAATAAGCAAGCATTTTATTTTCTTCATGATTGATAATTCTCTTTTTAATACTTCTTTTTAATTTGTAGGCATAATTTAAGTTAGGGTATTTTGAGTTACAACTTCTCTCTATTCTATCATTGGATTTTCATTTTATATTTTTATTTTGTATATATATATATTTATATATATAAAGTTTAAGTCTAACAAAACGCATAAAACTGCCATGTTAACTAATAAAAATTGTATCTTTATATTCCTCAAACAAATGTATTAGTTAAAAGGCTAAAAGCCGCTAATAAAAGCTAAATTTCCCCCCCCCCCTAGAATATGGTGAAATAACGCCCTTGCTTTCATCATTGCAATGCCTTAGTCTTCTTCCTTGCCCCCCCCCCCCCCCTGTTACTCGATTTGTTGGCCATTGAACTATAATACATGTCTTCTAGTGAGGAAATTTCAATAGAATACATTTAATACATACATTTAAATACATACATTTAAGTACATACATATGAATACATACATTCAAATTCATGAAATTGTAGGGTCCGTTTCGAATATGAAAGGAAACATTATCGTCTCTATAGTCCAATCACGTAAAAAGTCGTCTATTCAGCCAGATATCAATGATTCGATTCCTTGCTATGACGATGGCGCCAAAAAACCTTAACCCTGCAGGTTATCGGAACAAGTTATGCAGATGATCTGCAGTGGATGGCTAAGGTCTGAATAATACTAAGATTAGAAATTTTTGCTAGGGCTCTAGGATTTATGTGATTGGGTTCAATTTATGGAGAGTTACGACTTAAAGATCTTATCCAATATAATAATAATAATAATAATAATAATATATAACAGGAGCTTGTAGCACTTCCATCTGAAATCGGAAGACTCACAAAAGTAAAGAGTATTAACTGGTTAGCCGAAAATCAGTGATCCGATTCTTCGCTAAGATACAAATTCTTTACAAGGTTTATACGTAAAGTAGCTCCTGATTAATATTTTTATGGTACATTTGTAAGAACGAAGAATCAGTTTTATGTATGGCGAATTTTCCGACTGCAACCTAACCTCTATTTAAACCTCTATTTAAAACCTCTACTCACTCCCGCGTCGAAGAATTAAATTTTTCATTACTTAATCATTTTATTCAATATATATATATATATATATTTTAATTTCATTTTTTATTTAAAAATTAAATATTTAAACTTAAATGTTTTGAATAAAGTAAAAAGTTTAAAAACCTTTATTTTAAATCTATAACATATTTTTTGTTTATATTTTAAAATCAATTAAATTTTTAAATGTAAATGAAACCTTTTTTTTTATTTAAATGTCTAAATATTTAAATATTATAAAATAAATATCTCATTAGACTTGCCGAAAGTTGCAGGTATTTTGATTAGCAAAGTCAACATTTTGGAAAAAATATCCTCGGTTTGCTGTCTTGGCAGTCATTTGCTAGACAGCTTGAATAATTATATGTTAAATTAAAACTATTATTAATGAAATGCATCAGAATATAAAAGACGTAACATAAAATTATACGTTGATTTCAGAAAAATCAGACATTTCAAATAAGATTGATATTATTGCTACATGGAAGTTGGCCAATTAAAAAAAGGTGTGGTGGGGGAAGGACGATACATGGAGAATAGAATTTATGACTAAACCAACCTAAGCCGTAGCCTATAGGGCCGCGTGTTATAATTTTTTCCTATGATAAAACACAATTATATACAATTTAGAAGAAGAAAATGCAAAACAATTATTGAAACTTGTCTAAATGATTGGTGATGCATTTAAGTTTGTTAAAAACTTTTGGGTGGGTGATTGGGGGGGCGGAGGGGCCTAAGGTCCCATAAAATTAAAAATCCCCCATGACAACAAATTGATCTGGAGCTGGGTGAATTAATTTACAGAATAATAATAATAATAATAATAACTGTAAAGAAAATGTAAAATCTAGGGCTTTAAATTATCCATGAACTTTGCACTGTTTAAAAGCGTTAATTCTTTGGCTTTGCATACTTCGGCTCTATTTGTTATATTATTAATATTTTTTCAAAATAAAATCAAAAGGGAAAATGACAAATTAAGAATATTTTGATAACTATACTCTACATATAGCTAACTCAACAACAGAGAGTATAAGGAAAATTCTAAGCCCCATCTAAGCAATATATTCCATATATTGAACACGAATCGTAATTACAAAATAAAATTTTGCTCTATAAAATTGATAACTTGAATTCTAATTCGTCGATTCCTGAAATTAACGTTCCAAAATTCTACTCACATTTTTTTTTATTTCGTTAATAAAATTTTATTCTTTAATTGATATTCAAAATCAAATCAGTTACTATGGTAAACATTAGTCAATACACATGTCAGGGGCGTGGCGTATGAAAACAAAACTGAGTAAAATGTACTCATGTTAACTGCGCGGAGTATAACACTACATACAACTGATTATAATCAGTTAGCGATTCCATTATCAAATGTCTTATTAAAAATGGATGGTGGTAAACATGAGCAAGATTCTGTTACAGATGTAAAGTGTTCAGTAAATAATTCAACACACGGTTAAAAAGTATTCACTTGGTGATCCTTTCATCATTCTTGAACTAGTTTTGAAGTTTTTGCTGCTCTTCAACATGGAGTAGGTGGCGGCAAGACCAAAGCGCGCAAAACTTTTGTATAAGATAAAGAGCGCAATAAACAGCGAAACCGAATCAAGGATGGTAGATGACTGAATGGGCGTTTTCTAATTTATTTGTTCCCGTCATTAATAGGATGCCATCTCATTGTTACTGATTGCTTATTGACTTATGTTACAGGGCCGGCCTAGAAAATTGCATGGCCTGGTGGGAAGTGTTGCACACCCAGGTCACACGTGGGCGCGGTAGCCCATTGGTTAGCGCGCTGGAGTTGCACTCGGTAGGCCCGGGTTCGATTCCAGCCACTGCCAAAACTGCCGCCGTGTTCATGCGGAGTACGATCACGTTAAACATGTGGGTCCGAAAGTCCTTCCGAGAGGTTGGTGGTAGGGGAAGGAGGGTACGGTCCCTGTGGACGCCTCCCCCACTGGGTTCCGGTCTAAATTGGGTGGCACTTCCCGACCGTCCAAACAGTTACCTTACACCTTTCTGGTAGGTCGGACGGTCTGGGTTTCAACAACAACAACACCCAGGTCACACGACTCACCCTAAGGCAGTGTTCTTCAACCTTTGTCATCTCGCGGAGGAACTCTTTTTTTGAGATATTTTTTTTATGGAACCCTTCGTTCAGTAGCACACCCAGATTTCATTTTAGGGGGGATGTGTCATATTACGTATTACATGTTATGAACAAGGTGCGTATCTGCCTTTGTTATAAAAACTTTATATAAGATATAAATTTGCATTAATTCAAACAAGAAGTTAATATTTCATATAAAGTATTTGTATTATACATATATATGTCATATGAAATTGAAAACAAAGAAAAACAAAACAAAAACAACGAATTGTAGTATCGACTCGCGGAACCCCTAAAGCGTTTGAGTGGAACCCTAGGGTTCCGCGGAACACAGGTTGAAGAACACTGCCCTAAGGTATGAGTAGCTGGTTGAGTGACCGGTAGTGTGAAGTGTCGAAAACCCTGACCACTCGACTAACGCTAGGGTTTACAGCAGCAATTTGAGTGATCGGAATCTTTTTGGATTTTAAATTAGGCCGTGAGATTGTTAGATAGCGAGTTCAGGACTATTCTGTTCATGAGGTGCAACCCAGGACCGTTTTAAAGTATTCCGAGGCTCCTAAGCAAATTCTTACCCCAACCCCCTCATAAAACTTATATATATATATATATATATATATATATATATTTTATTTTTACATAATTCTTATTATTACATTTCAAATATATATATATATATATATATATATATATATATATATAAGCTACATTGGACACAGAACATGATGAGCCCAGAGTCTCGCATGCCCCTAGCATTTACTTACTTTGCCTACGGTGAAAAAAAGTTCTCCCTGGTCGGTTCTCGTGCAAATATTCCCCGTTCGAACCGCTCTCACTCCTCGCCGATGGGTTATGCCTCAGTCCAAATAAAATAATTACGAATTAATGGGGAAAATTCGCTTATAATTTGCCATTTTTTCAATACATGTATTTTCACTGTAATTCATCTATAAAAATTAAAATCAAATCATTGTGGAAAAAAAGATCTTATAAAGAGGTCTTCTACTAAAATTTTCAAGAATCCCTGATTGAGACCCCCCAACGAACGTACAGCGCAACGCGAAAACTATCACAGATTACCTTTTCTTGGTACGTCAACATCTCCCAGATCGGAATTGCACTGCTGGACACCGCACCCACCAGGAACAAAACCACAAACACCGGAACGAAACAGCCTTTCATCGTCCTTGATTTAGAATATCGACGAACAGTTGAATAATCTGACATCACTTGCCCCGAACACGAACTCAATGAAGTTGTTCGAAAACGAAGAACGGAATTGCCTTCGAACTGTTGTAGACGGAACGAGCTGATAGGTAATTCGCCAGGTAGCGCAGCCGGTGTTGTTCTGTTCTGCTCTCTTATATATGCCACCCGAGCTGAGCCGAGGATGTAGGGGTCAGGTGCATGCAGAAATGTTTGCGAGACAGATCGTCGGAAAAACCAAACACATCCTCTCTCTCTCTTCCTCTGTGTTGTGTTTTGGGGAATTCGGGGTTGCCAAATTTGAGATGGAAATTGTCGTAACGCCTGCTGCAATATGTCACGCTTCAGCGCTCTGTCTGATGGATTTGTATTTCAACGGAAGGTTTGTTTTTTTAAATTCTGTCTGAATTTTAAAACTAAGAACAATATAAAAAATTAACTGCTGCCTAAATTAATCTGCAATAAAAAATAAAAATACTTCGTTAACAACAGTATACAAAGTTGAGTAAAAGTAACAACTGGTTCCGAAGGCAAGAAATAGCCTCCTTCTTCAGGATAGAAAGACAGAGAAACTATACCAGCAATGGCAAGACAGACGCCTTCTTGTCTTTGGTCGTTGCTGTCTTTTTATCTGGAAGGAGGAGGTTGTATTTTGCTTCCAAAACCGATTGATACTTTTAATCTACTGTTTCTTTCTTTCTTTCCTTCGCCCCAAACCGTCCGACCTACCCAAAGGTGTAAGGTGTCTGTTTGGACGTCCAGGACAGTACTACCCACTTTAGACCGGAACCCAGTAGGGGGGGGGGGCTACATCCACAGGGATCGTTTCCTCTTTCCCCTGCCACCAACATCTCGGAAGAACTTTCAGATCCACATATTTAACATGTCCGTACTCTGCGTGATCATGGGGACAGTTTGGGGCAGAGCCGGATATCAAACTCGGGTCCTTCGAGTGCAATACCCGTGACTTGACTACTGGGCTGTCCCGCCCCTTATTTACTGTTTATACAGTTACGAATGAAGTATTTTAGTTTTATTACGAACATTTTCAAAATTCAATTAAGTTTATTTCAAAACCGCCTAAATAATCTATCAGTTATGCCCATTTAAAATGAGCTAATGTATAAACAGTAATAGATGAGATATTAAATGAATTTATTGCAAAGAATTGCAGATTTATATATTTAATAATTAACTTGATAAGTTTGAATAGCATTTTAGTTTTTTTTTCATTAATGTTATTATTTTTTAGAATTTTTATTATTTTAAAGCAAATACATCAAAATAAATAAATAATAATCGGAATGTGAGTCTCCACTCGACACAATCAATTACATTTTGTTACGAATGAGTAAAATGCTTCCCGGTGCTTTGTGTTCTCGCAAAGAGAAAACACTTTTGCAGGCATTTCTACCGCGTAAACCATTACTATTGCATGAAAGTATGGTTGCCAGAACTTAGAGCCATTTTCGTGACCTGGGTGCCATATTTGTTATGGAGAGTATATAAGGAAGTCGTCGTTCATCTGGACAGCGTAAGCGTAATACGAGTCAAATGGAATTATGAGATACAGTGTTTTGACTTCGGTGTCATGAGAACAATATCTGCTTTTCTGTGAATTAGTTGAACATGTAAATTTTGTTTTATTATACCCGGCAGTTGTTTTGTGATCTTGTAAGATAGCTATTGTGATCTTGTAAGATAGCTGTTGTGATCGTGTAAGATAGCTGTATATTGTTCCTGTTTCCGCTTATTGGTACTTTTAAATAAAAATGTCAGTTGTCCAGAAATTTGGACTCCTTTTTGTATCCTGGGAATACATCCATGATTTGAGAAGGTATGTGGTAACAAATTAGAGTCAGAAGTAGGATTTCTAGAAACCTACTAAGCGGTTGTGCCCCCCCCCCCCCAAACTAGACAAACGATATAGGAACAATTAAGTCAGATGATGGTTTTGATGAAAGCCGGACAATAGAAGAAAAGATGAAAGAGGATATAAAATCTGGAAAGAAGCAATAAAAGTCGAACAAGAAGCGATGAAGCCGGTTAAGAAACGATGAAAGAAGAAATTAAACAAGAGATTACAGCTGTACAAGGAGGGATGAAGGAAGAAGTAAAACAAACGATTAAAACCGTACAAGAAGCGATGAAAGATGGGATTGAAGCCGTGAAAGAAGATATTAAAGACAAATAAAAGCAAGATAAGCTGAGATAAAGGAAGAAATTTAATCCGAGATGAACGAAGAAATCAAAATTATACAAAGCGAAATGAAAGCCGGACTAAAAGAGATCAAACAGGTGAAAGAATATGATAGCCGTACAAGAGGACATGAGAGCAGTACAAGAAGATGTTCATCAGAAATTCGGCGAAGTGAATGAAACTGTGAAGAAACTTGAAAATATATTAATGGCCGTGGAGAAAAAATCGTCAGTCGTCAATACGGATTTTTGTATGTCGTCAGTATGCCAAGTAAAATCTTCTTCGTGTGATGGACAAAGCATTCGGGCGAATTTTGGGGGGCAATTCGATATTTTCGCAGAAGCCAACGATTGGGATGAAATGACAAAAACTGTCAACTCGCTGCTCCCCTTCAAGGTCCCGTGGCACATGTTTTGCAGACGCTCCTGACAGAAAAATGGCTGAACTTCGAAGGCCTGGCGGATGCCCAGGAACTCTGCTATGGGGAGAATAACTTAAAAGAGATGTGCATAATTCAATTGAAATATCGCCGCAAAAACATGGGGAGAGTCTACAGGAGCTGGCATCTTATATTGAAATACTTTCGCAATTATTCTTCGCAAACTGCCCTATGAATGTTCGGGAAAGCCTTGCAGCCCAGTATTTTATAGATGCCATTCTTGACCCTGAAATGCAACACGCCGTTCTAATTCAAGATTGCAAGGATCTGAGAGTTGCACTGATCTTAGCCAGCAAGTTTGAAGCCTCTCGACAAGCATCTCACTGACTTCATCGATCCATCGTACGTTGCACGACTGTGACTGATGTATATCGGGATCTGAGATGCTGTGCACTTTAAATGAAATAAAAGCCAGGGTTCAGAGTCAAAGTATTAACACATTCGGGCGGTCATCTGACTCGTTTGCAGAAGGACTGGTATGCTGGACCAGCAGAGAAAGCGACAATATATGTAGAAAGTTCCCACTATTTGTGTAAGAAAATAATAGGGCATTGCCTTCAGAAAGGCCACAGAAAAGTAATCAGCCACCATCTTGCGGGACGTTGCCGTGTGTAGAAAATGCTACGTCAAATACCTTCCAGATTTCATTTTTGCACTGAGGAGATAATGAACTTTGCGTCATGGGTCCTATAAACAACATCGAATACAAAATGATTTCAGACTCAGGTGAAAATAGAACTATCATATATCATGCATCGTAGCTGGCCTAATTAACGGTCATCTTCATTATACGGTACCCTCCATCTCTCTACGCACAGTAACTGGAGAAACAGCCAATGTGCATGAGAAAATGGAAATTACTATTTCTGTCGGGGCTAGCCGTTATCTTTGTGTTGCTCATGTGGAAGATATTTACGGCCCATTACTCTCAGATTGGAATTTTTTAGGAAAACACGGATTCGACCTGGATTTCAAAAGCAAGGAATTACTATCAATCGCCAAACAAATTCCTTTAGTAGGAACAGGCATGGTAGATATTCCAGAGTGCAACATAGTTACTGCAGAAGATATTTTGTTGCCTTCACATATCCAGTGTTTGGTAAAAGGAATTCGGGAAGGTTCAAGAACTCGTGGATTGACTGTAACAGATATTTCATCTCCTGAGTATAAAGAAAAAATAATACTTGTGGCTATAACTCTCCGACGTGCCTATCCGACCAAACATCAGCGATAAATCCAAAATAATCCTTAAAGAGTTATATTAATCCATAAAATTACCCCTGTGCTGTGGTAACAAGCGTGGTTGTCTCTAAGGAAGAAGCAGCAGTTCCAAAAATCTAAACACCATCTCTATTGACTAAATTAGACAGAACATGAGACATGCAAAAGCTTCATTTCTGAATTCAGTGACATTTTCTCGACTGCTTTAAAATACATGGGACACATCGGACTGACTGGACGTAAAATTGGCCTAGGTAATCAGTTCTCAATTAAAAATGTTCCCCAAAGACTTCCACTTACTAAGAAAGAAGAAGTAGGCAGGCTCTTAAAAGACATGTAGGAAAGCAACGTGATCGAACCATTATTAAGTCCTTGAGCCTCTCCAATTATTTGAGTGAAGAAAAATGATATTTTACAAGATTCTGCTTCGACAGCAGAAGATTCAATTCCTTGCAAAGAAAGTATCCACTACCAAGAAATGACGTCACTTTAGATACTCTTTCCGAGAGTAAGCGGTTTTCGATTCTAGATCTCAAGAGTAGCCACTAACAAGTAGAGCAACCCTGATGATCGAGAAAAGATATCACCAGAAAAGGACTCTGGCAGTTTAAAGTGATGCCTTTTGCACTTTGTAACGTATCCGCAATATTTGAACGTCTCTCGTGAATCCTGCCTTGTCTATTTGGAGGATATAATTATTGTTGAATATCGCAATGAAAATATTAACTTATGAATAATTCGATCTATAATAATGAGAATAACTAAATTTTCTACCAGGTTCTAGTTTTTTATATACTCCTGTTTCTAAAAATTGCAACACCATGAAGGAACCATCAGAATTGAATGATATTTATTCCACAAGCGACCTGTATTGATACAAATAAACGATTAAATTTTCAACGAAAAAAAAAACAATATTACCTTTCGGAAATCAGTATTTAGTGAAGTTACCACCAGCTGTAACAAGTGATTCTATATGACGTGGTATTGAATCAAACAGATTTTGAATTTGTACCTGCAAAAGAGCATTCCAGATTGCTGCTATCCGAACCCAAAGTTCAGCAGTATTAGCTAGGGGACGAGCGTCACGAGCGAAACGCCGACCTACGAAATACCAGACGTGTACTATAGGCGACATATCCAGTGAATAGACAGACCAAGGAAAAAACTGTATTTGTTGTGCTGAAAACAAGTCTTGAACATTCCTAGCAACATGTGGATGGGCATTGTCCTGTTGAAATACAACATGCGTTAAAGGAAGGGTACGACTTCAGGCTCCAGAACTTCTTTGGTGTACCGGTTGCTGTTGAGACTACTTACAATTCTTAGTAGTTGTGATCGCCCAAGATACCTAATGGCGCCCCAGACCATTACGTTTGGCGCTCGTCCAGTATGACGTTGGATAACGTACTCCAGAAGGACGTCTAACGTGGATGCGGGCCATCACTGTACCCCAAATTAAATCAGGATTAAGAAAAGACGATTTGTTTCCAATCGGCACGCCAGTGTCTATGTTGATGAATCCTATTGTAGCCGAAGGCGTCTGTGGTATTGCATCAAGGGAATCCTGTATAAAAGAATTTTTGCACGCAGTCCACGGTGCAGCAGACGCTGATGAATTGTTGGAGCAGACAATTCACACCTGTAGCAGTGCTCCAACGTTCTGCCATCTATTGAAATGAAGCTGTACGGCCCATCACTGCCATTCGGATGGGGTGTCTATCATTCCGTGCTGACGTAACATTTTGTCGCCCACTGCCGGATTTGCGACCCACCTGGTTCTCTTCAGCTCACTCACTGCTTCCACATTCGCATCACTGTCGTGTCATTCGCTCCATACGAGTTGCTACTGCAGAATAAGAAAATTCCTCTTCACGAAGGCTGATCATTTGTCCCTGTTTAAACTCAGTAAGTTGCTCATATTGCGCCCTCTGTCATTATACAGACATAGTGACTTCTCATGAAACGTTTACCGATGGTAAGACAACCATGAACTATTTTCAACGTCTCGCTACAGCTCTCTATTTATGCAGCTAAAACTGGGTGCTTTAGAGGGCGCTGCTCAGTCCACATATACACGGTAACTCTGAAATTCTAATCATTTGCATAGCACACCCTAATTTGCATTTGCTGTAAGTTTCCACTCAATCGCATGATTACTTCATGGTGTTGCAATTTTTACAAACATGAGTTTATAATGTATTTGTCTACAGGCAAAATTTCATAGCGATACGATCATTCGAAGTTTTCATGTCCATATCACACACACACACAGACGGACATTTTCCCAAACGTGTTCGAAAGGCGTCCAGGTCTTGAAATGTGATTATCCATAAAAATCTCGAATTCGAAAACTTTAAGGAAAATAGTTCTTTTCTATATATTAGTATGAACAAATTAATTGCTTAATTATTTAGCTTTTTTCGAGGTTATTTCATTTTTAAATTATCGTTGTTTTCAAAGAATTTCTTAAAAATAATTTTTAAAAATAATTGTATTTATTTTTACTGGTGCTATTTCTTTTAGACTATTTTTTTTTTTCAAGTCCTAGTCAGAAAATTTCTTAAATTAAATTTCTGGACTTTTATACATTAAATAAAAGAGATCATAAAATGTTGCTAACCCGGGGTCCTAAAATTTTTAATTTGGCACTTAGTATATAGTCCCATGACTTCTATGGAGATTTCAGATATTTATTCGTCTCCACAGCAACCTTACCCCCGGTTCTATTGAGAAAGCACCACTTTCGCGAATATGTACGAATTCGAGATTTTGATAGATAAGATCTCCTCAACATATTGAGAAAACTATTGGAAAAATCCCGTCTGTGTATGTATGTGTATAATATGTGGATGTATATGTGTGGATGTATGTATGAATTGTGGACACAATAACTCGAACGAATGCACTATTAATTAAATCTATACTGGAGAGCTCGTTGTCTAATGGCCTAGCGATCAAACGACCGGCATTTGTCAACAACAACAGCATTAATTAAATATATTTATTAAATAGATCTATTTAACATATATTCTATAATTACACTATTTTTTCGATGCGTAAAAATAGTGTATTGAAAACAGTAAATTTATCAAATGAACTTAATGAATTATATGTAGATAAAAGTGACACAGGATTTAGAAATGCTCTCATTTAAAAAAAATCTGATGTGGGCAACACATGACTTTCCTTATATAATGTAATGAATTTACTGCTTTTACAGTAAAAAAATAGGTTTTTCTTATAGTAGATACTAGTATTCCTTCCAAGATATTGAATTTTCGACAATTAGTCGTGATTTTCATTGATTTAGCGTCATTTTTATCCATTTGGCGAGATTTTCGTTAATTTGACAACATTTCAAAATGTCAAATTCGTCGCCAAAATCTCACCAAGCGTTATGGACGAAGACATAAGTTGTTCTTACAGCAGATAAATGACTATTGGCGTTCAAATACAAAAGTATTACTCAAAGTATCTTTTTTCATGAATGGAACGAGATAGATCCACGAGAATGATGTCACCCAATTTATCGCATGGTATTACATATGAAAAGTGAGCATGTTTCTCAATAGGAAATATTTTTTTTTTCATTTTATATGACTTTTTAACAATTTTTTTGAAAAATGTGCAATATCTCGAGAACGGTTCATGTTAGCGTTCTAAAATTTATGTCAACCGTTTTCTAATGAAAAATTACATAAGAAATGCCTACTTGCGTAACTTTATTAGTGGTTTTGATTTTTTGACGATTTTTTCAAAATTTTATTCGACAATTTAGGGGGTTTTGATCATTCGATTACGTATAAAAACAATAGGCTTCCAGTGTTTACGGATTGTGATTTTTGTACCGAATTTGGTTCGAATCGGTTCATTCGTTCGTCAGTTATCGTCTCCATAGACTCACTGACACACACACACACACACACACACACATACTTTCACACACACACAGACATCACTTCAAAAATGTTTGATTCGTGATCAGGTATGCTTGAAACGTGCTCTCCCGTCGAAAACTCGAATTCGAATTTTCGACCCCGTCACAATACTTTCCTTATACATTATGTATATAAGGAAAGTAATAATACTTTGCAGCGAATTTTAATGCTTTGACAAAAAAAAAAAAAAATGTTTTAAAGCGTGGATAAAGTTAAAATGAAAAGACAAACTTATTTCTTGTTAAAGTTCTTTTTTAAATAACATTCCATAATTTGCAGGTGAATGAAAGTTGTTGCATGCGCATTTTCTTCAACTTTCAGTGCATGTTGCGAAACGAAATTAATTCTATGGGACATTCCAAAATGTCGAAATTCGTTTGTTAAATTGATTTGCAAATGAAGAGTCGACGATTGGCAATTGGTAAAATTAACAAGAATTTTTTTCAATCATGCATAAAGTATTGATTGCGAAACACTTTCCAACTTCAATGCAATTTTATTTAAACATCTCTAAAATGCGATACATTCCTCGGTAATATTTTAAAAATTATCACAATACTACATTAATTTATTATATTTGAAAACTTAAAACCTCATCGAAAAAAATGAACTTCATTTAAATAACGGCATTGAAATATAAATTGCCCGGTTTAAACATCTCGGTAATATTTTTACTTTCCTTATATACATAATGTATAAGGAAAGTATTGTGACGGGGTCAAAATTCGAATTCGAGTTTTCGACGGGAGAACACGTTTTAAGCATCCCTGATCACGAATCAAACATTTTTGAAGTGATGTCTGTGTGTGTGCGTGAAAGTATGTGTGTGTGTGTGTGTCAGTGGGTCTGTGGAGACGATAACTGATGAACGAATGGACCGATTCGAACCAAATTTGGTACAAAAATCACAATCTGTAAACACTGGAAGCCTATTGTTTTTATACGCAATCGAATGTTCAGAACCCCCATAAATTTTCGAATGAAATTTTGAAAAAATCGTCAAAAAATCAAAACCAATAATAAAGTTACGTAAATAGACATTTCTTATGTAATTTTTCATTAGAAAACGATTGACATAAATTTTAGAACGCTAACATGAACCGTTCTCGAGATATTGCACATTTTTCAAAAAAATTATCAAAAAGTCATATAAAATAGAAAAAAAAATATTTCCTATTGAGAAACATGTTCACTTTTCATATATAATATCATGCGATAAATTGGATGACATCATTCTCGTGGATCTAGCTCGTTCCATTCATGAAAAAAGATACTTTGAGTAATACTTTTGCATTTGAACGCCAATTTATCTGCTGTAAGAATAACTTATTTCTTTGTCCATAACGCTTGGCGAGATTTTGGCGACGAAATTGGCGGAATGTCGCCAACTTAACGATTTTTTGAAATGTTGCCAAATTAACGAAAATCTCGCCAAATGGATTAAAATGACGCTAAATCAATGAAAAATGACGACTAATTGTGGAAAATTCAATATCTAATAAGTTATATAATATATAAATATATAATAATAGTTATATAATATATGTCGAAAATTCAATATCTAATAAGTTATATATATATATAACTTATTTCTTTGTCCATAACGCTTGGCGAGATTTTGGCGACGAAATTGGCGGAATGTCGCCAACTTGGCGACTTTTTGAAATGTTGCCAAATTAACGAAAATCTCGCCAAATGGATAAAAATGACGCTAAATCAATGAAAATGACGACTAATTGTGGAAAATTCAATATCTAATAAGTTATATAATATATAAATATATAATAATAGTTATATAATATATGTCGAAAATTCAATATCTAATAAGTTATATATATATATATAACTTATTTCTTCGTCCATAACGCTTGGCGAGATTTTGGTGACGAAATTGGCGGAATGTCGGCAACTTGACGATTTTTTGAAATGTTGCCAAATTAACGAAAATCTCGCCAAATGGATAAAAATGACGCTAAATCAATGAAAATGACGACTAATTGTAGAAAATTCAATATCTAATAAGTTATATATATATATAACTTATTTCTTTGTCCATAACGCTTGGCGAGATTTTGGCGACGAAATTGGCGGAATGTCGCCAACTTGGCGACTTTTTGAAATGTTGCCAAATTAACGAAAATCTCGCCAAATGGATAAAAATGACGATAAATCAAAGAAAATGACGACTAATTGTCGACAATTCAATATCTTGGAAAGGATATTAGTATCTACTAGAAGAAAAGCCTATTTATTTTACTGTAAAAGTAGTAAATTCATTTCATTATATAAGGAAAGTCATGTGTTGCCCACATCAGATTTTTAAAATTATCATAATACTACAATAATTTATTATATTTGAAAACTTCATCGAAAACAAACAAACTTTATTCAAATGACGTCACCGAAATATAAATTGCTTGGCTCTTTATATAAAAGCAGCATTTCATTCATTTCATTCATCACAATACTATATTCCAAAATGTCGATATTCGTTTGTGAAATTGATTTGCAAATGAAGAGTCGACGATTGGCAATTGGTAAAATTAACAAGAATTTTTTTCAATCATGCATAAAGTATTGATTACGAAACACTTTCCAACTTCAATGCAATTTTATTTAAACATCTCTAAAATGCGATACATTTCTCGGTAATATTTTAAAAATTATCACAATACTACATTAATTTATTATATTTGAAAACTTAAAACCTCATCGAAAAAAATTAACTTCATTTAAATAACGGCATTGAAATATAAATTGCCCGGTTTAAACATCTCGGTAATATTTTTAAAATTATTATAATACTACAATAATTTATTATATTTGAAAACTTCATCGAAAACAAACAAACTTTATTCAAATGACGTCACCGAAATATAAATTGCTTGGCTCTTTATATAAAAGCAGCATTTCATTCATCACAATACTATAATAATTTATTTTATTTAGAAACTTAAAACCATGCAGGTACAAGTAATTTAACTTTATGATTAAAACTTCATCGAAAAAATCGTCAGTTTCTCTGTGTAAAATCAATGAATGTTTCATTCATATCAGCTGTATTGCAGACCCCATGAGCTAAATAATTTTGCGTTAAAGAAATGCAGCAATTCTTATACAACCCATTCTACATATTTTGGTGTTTACATTCTCCATAAATGAAAATTAGGCTTCCTTGTAGAAATAATCAAAGGTTGATGATCATTTAAACTCAAATATATTGTAATTGCGGTGTTTCAGTATGTAGATGCACAGAATTTAAGCAAAAATAAAGCGGTTTTAGGACAGATACAACACTAAATATGAATTAAAAAGAACTTTAAAAATCACGATTTTGACACAGGATGGATGCCATATTTTATTTAAGTGGGTCACGTGATCTCTTCATATAATGGTCACTTGATCTCTTCATGTAATGGTCACGTGATTTCTTCATATAAGGACTGTAATTATTATTTAAATTTGTATTTAAAAAACTACTGAATATATTTTGCTGAAATTTTTTTTATACATTCTATTGGATAATTTGAATATTTCCCAAAACTTTCGAAGCAATTTGTGAATTTTAAATTTGCTTAAAAAAATGTTTAAAAAATAGGGTTCAATGTATTTCATTTTTTCAACCTGGGTTCAATCCAAAACTCATTGGGTGACATTATTCATTTATATTCCCATATTTTCCACAGACTGTCTGAACAACATACTAAAATTTCATCTTGATAAAGTCATTTTTACGGCAGTTATCGGGCTAACGGACAGACAAACAGACAGGCAGACAGAATGAGCAAAGTCATAAACACTTTTCAACTATGTTTAAAGTGTTAAAAATAAAAAATCAGAAATGACAGTTATACTTATTTTTTTTCAACATGATAGTACACGTCTCCATATCTTGAAGATTAGCATTTTAATAAAATAACATCTGGGAGCAATAACATCTTATTATACGCACATCTCATAAGTATGTCATTCTTAGCCATTCTATCCATCATAATTTATTTAAAAAATCGTATTTTGCTGCAGCGACATGGGTAGGGGGTAAGTGTTATAACCAACCCATTGACGAATATTTTTCATTAGGTCATCATTGTTCATCATTGGACAGCAGAATAATATAACTCCCCATTCTGTAATAACTTGTTTCAGAGATTCTGTGTCTATGTTTTGTTGTTTTTCCTGCATGACTAGTAGAATATTTTCATTCCATGATGCTCTCTAAAGCAGTGGCTCCCAAACTTGAAGGAGTCCTTAAATTTGAAAATAATTACAGTCACATTGACATCATAAAAATTGAAATAAGACATACATATATATATTTAAAATACTAAATATAAATGAAAGTTAGATGCAATGAAGTAAACATATTAGTTTATAGAAAGAAACGACAATTATTAAGATCATAAATTAAAAATGACTCTCTCTCTCTGCCGTCATTTGTATCATACATGTCCGTTAGCTTCTTTCGTATTGTTAAAATGCACAAAAAATGTTTTTAAATATGGTTGCAGCTTAACTGACTAATTCCTTATTCACTTAAAAGACTTTTCAATAACTTTTAATTAAAAAACATAGTTGTAACAAATACATTTTTTTGTTGTTTGTGAACCCCTTTAGAGTTTGTCGCAGACCACGGTTCTAGAAGGCATTAGTAGCATTGCACGCTGCGTCATATTCAAAATGCAACTTTCCTATAATTGGTTTTGACAACTTATTACAATAATATATAAGGAAGATATAAGCTCTATGGAAACCACTGCTTTTGAAGGCATTAGTAGCATTTTCTTCCACGTGTTACATCATATTTAAAATGCAACTTTCCTATAATTAGTTTTGACAACATTTTACAATAATATATAAGGAACGTATAAGCTCTTTGGAAGCCACTGCTCTAGATGGTATTACTAGCATTTAACTCTGTGTGTTACGTCATATTCAAAATGCAACTTTCCTATAATTAGTTTTGCCATCTTTCTACAATAATATATACGGAAGATATAAGAAAATAAATATACTTTGATCAATGCTAACTTGACAATAGAATAGAAATGCATCGGGAAAATTCTGAGTTGCCGCCAAGCAATATAGTTTATTTATTAAAAGATATTAATAAAAAAAACTAATATTTTGTTATATAAAAGTGATGATTTGAGTTCAAATCAATCAATTTCTAAAATTAAAATTCGAAATTCTGCATACATTTTTTCACATTTTTGGTAAAAGGTTTTCTTAATTGATATTCAAAAGCAAATCTGTTACTGTGATTCACACAATGCGCTTATGAAGATGAAACTAAAAAATCTGATGTGGGACACATGACTTTCCTTATATAATGAAATGAATTTACTACTTTTACAATAAAAAAAAATCTGATGTGGGCAACACATGACTTTCCTTATATAATGTAATGAATTTACTACATTTGCAGTAAAAAAAAATATGTTTTTCTTATAGTAGATACTAATATCCTTTCCAAGATATTGAATTTTCGACAATTAGTCGTCATTTTCATTGATTTAGCGTCATTTTTATCCATTTGGCGAGATTTTCGTTAATTTAGCAACATTTCAAAAAGTCGCCAAGTTGGCGACATTCTGCCAAATTCGTCGCCAAAATCTCGCCAAGCGTTATGGATGAAGAAATAAGTTATTCTTACAGCAGATATACGACTATTGGCGTCCAAATACAAAAGTATTACTTAAAGTATCTTTTTTCATGAATGGAACGAGCTAGATCCACGAGAATGATGTCACCCAATTTATCGCATGGTATTACATATGAAAAGTAAACATGTTTCTCAATAGGAAATATTTTTATTTTATGACTTTTTGATAATTTTTTTGAAAAATTGTACAATATCTCGAGAACGGTTTATGTTAGCGTTCTAAAATTTATGTCAATCGTTTTCTAATGAAAAATTACATAAGAAATGTCTATTTGCGTAACTTTATTAGTGGTTTTGATTTTTTGACGATTTTTTCAATATTTCATTCGAAAATTTAGGAGGGTTCTGAACATTCGATTGCGTATAAAAACAATAGGCTTCCAGTGTTTATGGATTGTGATTTTTGTACCAAATTTTGTTCGAATCGGTCCATTCATTCGTCAGTTATCGTCTGCACAAACTCACTGACACACACACACACATACACACACACACAGACATCACTCCAAAAATGTTTGATTCGTGATCAGGGATGCTTGAAACGTGCCCTCCCGTCGAAAACTCGAATTCGAATTTTCGACCCCGTCACAATACTTTCCTTATACATTATGTATATAAGGAAAGTAATAGGTTTTTTTTGTAGTAGATACTTATATTCTTTCTAAGATATTGAATTTTCGTCAATTAGTCGTCATTTTCATTGATTTAGTGTCATTTTTACTTTCCTTATATACATAATGTATAAGGAAAGTATTGTGACGGGGTCGAAAATTCGAATTCGAGTTTTCGACGGGAGAGCACGTTTCAAGCATCCCTGATCACGAATCAAACATTTTTGAAGTGATGTCTGTGTGTGTGTATGTGTGTGTGTGTGTATATATGTGTGTGTGTGTGTGTGTGTGTGTGTGTGAAAGTATGTGTGTGTGTGTGTGTCAGTGAGTCTCTGGAGACGATAACTGACGAACGAATGAACCGATTCGAACCAAATTTGGTACAAAAATCACAATCCATAAACACTGGAAGCCTATTGTTTTTATACGGAATCGAATGTTCAGAACCCCCCTAAATTTTCGAATTAAATTTTGAAAAAATCGTCAAAAAATCAAAACCACTAATAAAGTTAGGCAAATAGACATTTCTTATGCAATTTTTCATTAGAAAACGATTGACATAAATTTTAGAACGTTAAAATGAACCGTTCTCGAGATATTGTACATTTTTCAAAAAATTATCAAAAAGTCATATAAAATAAAAAAAAATTCCTCTTGAGAAACATGCTCACTTTTCATATGTAATACCATGCGATAAATTGGGTGACATCATTCTCGTGGATCTAGCTCGTTCCATTCATGAAAAAGGATACTTTGAGGAATACTTTTGTATTTGAACGCCAATAGTCATTTATCTGCTGTAAGAATAACTTATTTCTTAGTGCATAACGCTTGGCGAGATTTTGGCGCCGAATTTGGCGGAATGTCGCCAACTTGGCGATTTTTTGAAATGTTGCCATGGATGCGTTATGGACGAAGACATAAGTTGTTCTTACAGCAGATAAATGACTATTGGCGTTCAAATACAAAAGTATTACTCAAAGTATCTTTTCTCATGAATGGAACGAGCTAGATCCACGAGAATGATGTCACCCGATTACATATGAAAAGTGAACATGTTTCTCAACTGTTAATATATTTTTTTTATTTTAAGGGATTTTTTGAAAAAAATTATTTAAAAAATGTGCAATATCTCGAGAACGGTTCATGCTAGCGTTCTAAAGTTTATGTCAATCGTTTTCTAAGGAAAAAGAAATATCTATTTGCGTAACTTTATTAAATATTTTGATTTTTTGATGATTTTTAAAAAATTTCACTCGAAAATTTAGAGGGGTTCTGGACATTCGATTACGTTTAAAAACAATAGGCTTCCAGTATTCACGGATTGTGATTTTTGTACCAAATTTCATTCGAATCGCTCTATTTGCTCGTGAGATATCGTCTCCACAAATTCAACGACACTCACACACACACACACACACACATCACCTCAAAAATGTCTGATTCGTGATCAGGGATGCTTGAAACGTGCTCTCCCGCGAAAACTCGAATTCGAATTTTCGACCCCGTCACAATACTTTCATTATACATTATGTATATAAGAAAAGTAATAAAAAGGCACCTGTAACTTTCAGTATACTCAAGTTAGCTATGCGTAAAGTATATAACATGGAGGTAGGAGGAAAACACCAATATCATTTGAGACAATAATTCAGATAAGTAGTTCTGCATTGTATGCATTTCTATGGCGAAAAGCCTAAAATATTTATTAAAACTGTCAATTTTGTAAATATAAATTATTAGCGGAATGTAAAGTAGCACTGAAACAATAAAGAATATTGCTACGTAATCAAAATTATTTTAAATTTCAATTGATTTTTATCTCCATATATTCTGTACTCTATCGTACAACTGAAAAATCTGATGTGGGCAACACATGACTTTCCTTATATAATGTAATGAATTTACTACTTTTACAGTAAAAAAAAATAGGTTTATCTTATAGTAGATACTAATATTCTTTCCAAGATATTGAATTTTCGACAATTAGTCGTCATTTTCATTGATTTAACGTCATTTTTATCCATTTGGCAAGATTTTCGTTAATTTGGCAATATTTCAAAAAGTCGCTAAGTTGGCGACATTCCGCCAAATTTGTCGCCAAAATCTCGCCAAGCGTTATGGACGAAGAAATAAGTTATTCTTACAGCAGATAAATGACTATTAACGTTCAAGTACAAAAGTATTACTCAAAGTATCTTTTTTCATGAATGGAACGAGCTAGATCCACGAGAATGATGTCACCCAATTTATCGCATGGTATTACATATGAAAAGTGAACATGTTTCTCAATAGGAAATATATTTTTTCTATTTTATATGACTTTTTGATATTTTTCTTGAAAAATGTGCAATATCTCGAGAACGGTTCATGTTAGCGTTCTAAAATTTATGCCAATCGTTTTCTAATGAAAAATTACATAAGAAATGTCCATTTCCGTAATTTTATTAGTGGTTTTGATTTTTTGATGATTTTTTAAAAATTTCATTCGAAAATTTAGGAGGGGGGGGGGGGTCTGAACATTCGATTGCGTATAAAAACAATATGCTTCCAGTGTTTACGGATTGTGATTTTTGTACCAAATTTGGTTCGAATCGGCCCATTCGTTCGTCAGTTATCGACTCACTGACACACACACCCATACACATACTTTCACATACACACACACACACACACATAGACATCACTTCAAAAATGTTTGATTCGTGATCAGGGATGCTTGAAACGTGCTCTCCCGTCGAAAACTCGAATTCGAATTTTCGACCCCGTCACAATACTTTCCTTATACATTATGTATATAAGGAAAGTAAAAATAATCGTACCTGAAAAAATACAGGTTAATTATACTCATAATTAGGAAACCCCTAATTTAAAAATAATCAAAAATACATATACTAATTACTACGCCTTTCTGTTGTATCAACTAACAATAACGACTACTTTACTAACACTAGCGACACCTAAATACAATTCTCAAAGCATTATGGCATTTTCAAGCGTTTCATTTATAGAAGTTTTATTTGCTTCTTTTTAACTCCACAGTATATAATGTTTTAAGAGAAAGTAAGAGAGGAAGAATATTGAACGGTTCATTTTCATCTGAGAAAAATTACAACATCTAATTTATTCTTATCACAACTTTTATGCATTTATGCTGCTGAATTTATTGTCTTATTTCTCATTAAACAATTCTACACTGGGTATTAGTTCATGAAATATTTCAGTAAAATAATCGCCATACGAGGAGCAGAAAAATTCAATATTTCAAGTCATATTTGAGACATAAACAGGATATGCTAATTATTGTACCCAGAATTCGGCGCCAAGAATTCCTCAATCCATAAATGGCAGAAAAGAATTCTCACAAATAAATAAAAGCAGGGTTCAAGCGCGAGGGCTAGGGGTAATAGCCAAGTGGCGCCCACCTTAGCGTCATCCTGTCTTCCGCTTTTTTTTTTAAATTTCCAATGACGTCACTGACTATCATTTTTGCGAATCTTCAAGGTCAAGGACTACTTCACATATGACGCCTTCAAGAATGTTGTTTTTCTCATTGGTTGTTCCTAATGTCGCCAGGTAAGATTATGCCATTCCATTCTAACTGGAAAATCCCGGTCTTTTTTTCTCCACTATGGTGGCCCCTGACGAACACCAGAACATACCAAGAAACGTCCCTTCATTCCAGTTGAACCTTGACCTTACGGAATAAATTTGCATTATGTAATAGGTAGTTATTTATGAAAAATATCCATCAGAATAGTAATCTTACCTGATATATTCAGACGATGTTTGAATAACATGGAATTATGTACTAAAACGTCTTTTGAATTTTGGCTTACTTTAAAATAACGGATAGGTCAGGTAGAGTTTTTAAGAAATGCACGTTATACTTAATGGCAAAGTAAAACGGAAGTATAAAAAAATTAATTTCATACTGTGCTATTTGAATGCAAATCAGATAAATAAATTACTAATTAAATTTTTAACTAAATTGAAGTTTTGAAATTATGGAACTGTTTTATTCAAGGACATTTTTTCAGTGTGTATGTTATTTTCAGGTGACTTTAGCTTTAAAAATGGATTTACAGTTTACACTAGGGATGGTCAAACATTTTTACAGACGGACCAAATAAATAAAAAAAATGGCGGTCCAAAATCATGTATTCATTGTTTTTTCTTCAAAATTCATTAGAAATGGTTGAAAACATGGTTGATTCATGGTTGAAAACACTTATTCTCATGAATATGAGGATGCAAACATTGCTATATAATTTTAGGCATGGTTTATCAAGTTCGTAAATGTTGATTTTGGCATGGCTTTATAAAAATTCAGTTTTGTCAAAAAAGCCTGCTTCATTTTAAAGTTGCGAAGCAATTCAATCAATTCGAACTATAAAGCCACTTTTTCGTAATCACATTAAATAGCATTGAAAAAAAAATTTGTAAAAAATATATTTTTTTTTTTTACAATGTGGTGTTAAAAAAAAAGTTTGAATCAGTGAAATTATTGCTAAAGAACAATGGCTTCCATGAAACCATTGTTCAAATTCAGCAAGCAGTTGTTTTTTTACTCAGTTTTCATAATGGAACGAAGTGCACATATAACGAAACCAAACGAAGACACATTTAAATTAAGTATCTTTAACTGGCAAGTCCACACCGGCAGGCCGTATTTGATCCGCGGACCGTAGTTTAACCGGTTTACAATGCAATAGGTACGGGAAAATATCTATCAGAATAGTATTCTTGTAAGATATGACGCTTTGGCTTAGAGTAAATTGCAAGTATTAACGACCGTTAGTTACGGAGTTGATATTTGATAATGCTTGACAGTGGTTTTGCGAAGACAGTAAGATTCTCCAACCAGACTTAATTTAGTCAGTAGAACGAAAGTTCTGTATGACTATCTCTAAATATCTGCCATGGAAATTTTTTAATCTCTTCTAACAACACTAATCTTGTAAAATAATTTAGCAGCAAATCATATGAGATTGTTTACAAGAAAAGGGCCCAGTCATCGGTCTGAGATAACATGGTATATACCCATCGTACCAACGGCCGTACCCTTTTAGGTTTCAGTGGATTTAGGTAGTGCATACTTTTCAAAAAAACTGATGTGGACAGCACATGACTTTCCTTATATAATGCAATGAATTTACTACTTTTACAGTAAAAGAAAATAGATTATTTTTATGGTAGTTATTTATATTCTTTCCAAGATATTGAATTTTCGTCAATGAGTCGTCATTTTCCATGTCTTCATCATCAATGAGTCGTCATTGGTTTGCGTCATTTTTATCCATTTGGCGAGTTTTTCGTTAATTTAGCAACATTTAAAAAAGTCGCCAAGTTGGCGACATTCCACCAAATTCGTCGCCAAAATCTCGCCAAGCGTTATGGACGAAGAATTAAGTTATTCTTACAGCAGATAAATGACTATTGGCGTTCAAATACAAAAGTATTACTCAAAGAATCTTTTTTCATGAATGAACGAGCTAGATCCACGAGATTGATGTCACCCAATTTATCGCATGGTATTACATACGAAAAGTGAACATGTTTCTCAATAGGATTTTTTTTTTATGTTATATGACTTTTTGATAATTTTTTTGAAAAATGCGCAATATCTCGTGAACGGTTCATGTCAGCGTTCAAAAATTTATGTCACTCGTTTTCTAATGGCAAATTACATAAGAAATACTTATTTGCGTAACTATATTAACGGTTTTGATTTTTTGGCGATTTTTTCAAAATTTCACTCGAAATTTTAGGGGAGTTCTGAACGTTCGATTGCGTATAAAAACAATAGGCTTCCAGTGTTTACAGATTGTGATTTTTGTACCAAATTTCATTCGAATCGGTCCATTCGTTCGTTAGTTATCGTCTCCACAGACTCACTGACACACACACACACACACACACACACACACACACACAGACATCACTTCAAAAATGTTTGATTCATGATCAGGGATGCTTGAAACGTGCTCTCCCATCGAAAACTTGAATTCGAATTTTCGACCCCGTCACAATACTTTCCTTATACATTATGTATATAAAGAAAGTAATAACGGAAAACATTTCTATAATGCTCTGCGTATTGCCATCTCCGAGAAATAAAATTTTTTCTATCAACTTCAAAACTTTCAATCCGTTTTTCTCTGTTTTAATGCTCTCGCCTAATTAATTTCAAAGACGAGTTAGTTGCAATTATTATGTAAAAATTTGCGTTTTTAACACTTTACAACAAAGTTGAAAAGAGTTTATGACTTTGTTCATTCTGTCTGTCTGTCTGTCTGCCTGCCTGTCTGTCTGTCTGTCCGTTAGCACGATAACTGCCGTAAAAATGACTCAATCCAAATGAAATTTTAGTATGTTGTTCAGACGGTCTGTAGGACCTATGGGAATATAAATGAATAATATCACCCAATTAGTTTTGGAATGAACCCGGGTTGAAAAAATGAAATACATTGAACCCTACGGCACCTAATTTTTCAAACATTTTGTAAGCGGATTTAAAATTCACAAATTACTTCGAAAATTTTAGGTATTATTCAAATTATGCCGTAAAATATATAAAAAAAATTTCAGCAAAATATATTCAGTACTTTTTAAAATTAAAATTAAAATAATAATTACACCTCTCATATGAAGCGATCACGTGACCATGATATGAAAAGATCACGTGCCCCACTTCAAAATATAATATGGCATCCATCTTGTCTCAAAATCGTGATTTTTAAAGTTGTTTTTAATTCATATTGAGTGTTGTATTCGTCCTACAACCGCTTTATTTTTGCATAAATTCCGTGCATCTACTGAAACAACGCAATGACAATATATTTGAGTTTAAATGATCATCGAAATTTGCTTATTTCTACAACGAAGCCTATTTTTCACTTATGTAAATTGTAAATAGCAAAATATGTAGGATGAGTTGTATAAGAATTGATGTGTTTTTTTTAACGCAAAAGTATTTAGATCATGCATTCTGCATAGCTGATATGAATGAAATATTCATTGATTTTACAAAAAGAAGGACGATTTTTTTCGATGAAATTTTACGCATAGAGTTTAATTACTTGTAGCTCCATGGTCTTAAGTTTTTAAATTAAATAAATTATTATAGTATTGTCATGAATGACATGAATGGGAAATTATTTATGAATGAAATGTTGCTTTTATAGAGAGAGCCAGGCGTGTTATTTTTTCTATGATGTTATTTGAATGAATTTCAGTTGTTTTCAATGAAGTTTTCAAATATAATAAATTATTGTAGTATTATGATGATTTTAAAAATATTACCGAGGAATGTATCGCATTTTAGAGATGTTTAAACCAGGCAATTTATATTTCAATGCCGTCATTTGAATGAAGTTCATTTTTTTCGATGAAGGTTTAAGTTTTCAAATATAATAAATTAATGTAGTATTGTGGTAAGTTTTAAAATATTACTTAGGAATGTATTGCATTTTAGAGATGTTTAAGTAAAATTGCATTGAAGTTGGAAAGTGTTTCATAATCAATGCTTTAAGCATGATTGATCTTTATTGTTATTTTTATTTATTTATTTATAATCAGCACGAAAAGCTGTACATAACAAGGCTCTAAATCTAATTTTGGAAAATTTCCTACGACTGTACCCTTTTCGTGTAAACCAGCACATATAAAAATATCTGATGTGCGCAGCACATGACTTTCCTTATATAATGCAATGGATTTACTACTTTTACAGTAAAAAAAATAGATTATTTTTATAGTAGATATTTATATTTTTTCCAAGATATTGAATTTTCGTCATAAGTCGTCATTTTCATTGATTTAGTGTCTTTTTTATTCATTTGGCGAGATTTTCGTTAATTTGGCAAGATTTCAAAATTCCCCCACCGACATTCCGCCAAATTCGTCGTCAAAATCTCGCCAAGCGGTATGGACGGAGAAATAAGTTATTCTTACAGCAGATAAATGACTATTGACGTTCAAATACAAAAGTATTAGTCAATTTTTTTTATGAATGGAACGAGCTAAATCCAGGATAATGATGTCACCCAATTTATCGCATGGTATTATATTTGAAAAGTGAACATGTTTCTCAATAGGAAGTATTTTTTATTATTTTATATGATTTTTTGATAATTTTTTTTTAAAATGTGCAATATCTCGAGAACGGTTCATGTTAGCGTTCTAAAATTTATGTCAATCGTTTTCTAATGAAAAATTGCATAAGAAATATCTATTTGTGTAACTTTATTAGAGGTTTTGATTTTTTGACGATTTTTTCAAAAATTCACTCGAAAATTTAGGGGAGTTCTGAACATTCGATTGCGTATAAAAACAATAGGTTTCCAGTGTTTATGGATTGCAATTTTTGCACCAAATTTCGTTCGATTCGGTTCATTCGTTCTTCAGTTATCGTCTCCACACACACACACACAGACATCACTTCAAAAATGTTCGATTCGTAATCAGGGATGCTTGAAACGTGCTCTCGCGTCGAAAACTCGAATTCGAATTTTCGACCCGGTCACAATACTTTCCTTATACATTATTGTGCAGAAGGAAAGTAAAATGTCTGTTGTGTGATCGCTTCATCCAAAATGCCACGCAATATCATACTATACAGCACCGTGTCATGTTGATGTACGTTTCTTACTATTCAACACGTCAGTGTTCCACCTCTGAAGATCTTCTGACAAAGTTCCTCGATAATTCTGACAATGTTCCTGACTCGATTTGTTCCACACGGCGTAGCTTTTTGAAAGTAGACTATCTGTTTTAAATGTTAAGCATTGTATGTTAAATATACGTATATGTCTAATATATTATCTTTTTAATAAAGTTGACGTCCCCGTCTACAATAAGAAGACTCACATTTTACAGAACCTATAGTCGACGCCCATGCCTACAAACATAATATCCGAAGATAGATATTACGATTGCAATATTTCAGCATTCATATTCTTCGTTTATTCGGTAAAAGAAATTAAGAAAAACTTGAAATTTTTTAATTGAAAAGTATTTTCTTTAAATTGAACGAAAACATGATTGTTGTCTGTAACAGAACTAGATAAGAAAATGTAATGTCAATGCAAAAATCACCGGAATTTTTTATCTTCATACATTTTTACTTTCCTTATATACAATAACTTGCAGTGATTACCCGTCGTTGCTCGGGATTTACCATGCAAAACTATGATAAAAATTACACCGGAACATATAGGGCCGATTGTGATATATTACCCCGCTGAATATATCGCATTTTAGAGATATTTAAATAAAATTAAAGTTGTAAAGTGTTTCATAATCAATGCTTTATGCATGATTGATCTTTCTTGTGATTTCTTAATACTTTTCGTTGTTGAGTAAGCCTGTGAGAAATAAACCATGGTGAAAGTTTCCATTTAAATTCATATCTCAAACCTGCGATTTTCAAAAGTGTCTAATACGTTCAATAAACTCCCACAAAACTCAGAGATTTAATTGACTTTCACGCTTTAAATCAACAATGTCCAACCTATTTCGTTGTGAATCATGGAGTCAGAGAGTAGAACTTCCTAGGGAAAAGTGTCGTTTTTCACTAATATCTCGAGAACCACTCGTCGTAGAAACTCGAAGCATGGTCTATGTTTTTTGTGGGGTGATTTCAAGACTACCAAGATAAATTTCATGAAATTCGGTTCAGCCGTTCTCCAGTTATGGTGGATCATACATACACAATTTTCTTCTTTATATATATAGATATATAAGGAAAGTATTGTGACGGGGTCGAAAATTCGAATTCGAGTTTTCGACGGGAGAGCACGTTTCAAGCATCCCTGATCACGAATCAAACATTTTTGAAGTGATGTTTGGCTGTGTGTGTGTGTGTGCGTGTGTGCGTGTGTGTGTATCAGTGAGTCTGTGGAGACGATAGCTGACGAACGAATGGACCGATTCGAACGAAATTTGGTACAAAAATTACAATCCATAAACACTGGAAGCCTATTGCTTTTATACGCAATCGAATGCTCAGAACCCCCCTAAATTATCGAGGGAAAATTTGAAAAAATCGTCAAAAAATCAAAACCTCTAATAAAGTTACGCAAATAGACATTTTTTGTGTAATTTTTCATTAGAAAACGATTGACATAAATTTTTGAACGTTAACATGAACCGTTCTCGAGATATTGCACATTTTTTAAAAAGTCATATAAAATAAATAAGAAGTATTTCCTATTGAGAAACATGTTCACTTTTCATATGTAATACCGTGCGATAAATTTGGTGATAGCATTCTCGTGGATCTAGCTCGCTCCATTCATGAAAAAAGATACTTTGAGTAATACTGTTGTGTTTGGACGCCAATAGTCATTTATCTGCTGTAAGAATAACTTATTTCTCCGTCCATAACGCTTGGCGAGATTTTGGCGACGAATTTGGTAGAATTTCATTAACTTGGTGACTTTTTTAAATGTTGCATAAATTAACGAAAAACTCGCCAAATGGATAAAAATGACGCTAAATCAATGAAAATGACGACTCATTGACGAAAATTCAATATCTTGGAAATAATCTAAATATCTACTATAAAAATAATCTATTTTTTTTTACTGTAAAAGTAGTAAATTCATTGCATTATATAAGGAAAGTCATGTGCTGCCCACATCAGATTTTTTATTCCAGAAGCATGCAGCAACTTACGAAATATGACGAGCAGGTATCGTCAAATAGTTGCAGCATTGCAATTTTAACTTCAGTTGTTTTGAATAATGAGAAAGTTTTTTTTCATTTTTATTAAACTTTGCTTTAAGTGTCAATAATAGGACAATGTCAACTCCTTGTATATTCATCTTACGTGCTAGAAAAATGAGGTGGAGGACAGTGGCCTTTACGATTAGATAATTTGGTTACGAGAACAATATATTTAATTTTAAAATTGTAGAACGGAATTCAATCAAAAGAATATTTTTTCCTATGGGAATGTGACATAGGAAAAGTATATTTACGTTATGAAAGATTGAAGTCATTGTTGTTTATGAATCACTTATTTGAGAAAACCCACATATACACAAACAGTACATGCAAAAGGAAAAACAAAATTAACCAATACTATCAATAATGAATAGTGACTTATATACCTTTCAGAGTTTCAAGCGACGTAATGTCGAAAAAAGCATTTTAAACAAGGAGATGATACTCAGAATAATATCTACTGAAAATTTAGGTTTAAGAATACACTGTTAGCTGCGACTCTTACAAAAAATACAGAAACCCCAAAAGATTTTATTCATTTAGCTGAGCGTAATGAAGCTTTATACTTAGGATCCTCTCAAATGCCATCTTTGTCACTGCTCTTTTCATGAATGGCTATCGCAAAAAGCTTGAAATTTTGCACCGTTGTCACCGCACCGTCTAAACTTTTAGCTATAGAAATCAAAAATAGCATAAAAACTCGAAAATAATATGAAAAACTATCAAAATATATAAGACTCACGATTCTGATGAAATATTCATTATAGTTAATTCGTATAAATGTTTTAAAGCTAATGTAAAATGTTCGAAAGCCGTTAATGTACACATTACCTAGCTAATCTGCAGATTAACTGATTTGCTCCGTTAACGTGCGGAGTCAAGAGTTTTCCGCACTTTACCTAGATAATGTGTGCACATTAACGGCTTCCGTATTGTTAAAGTTCAAAAGTTTGTAAAACAGACGATGGCTTTTATAAACTTGGTACTAAAACGGGTATTTTAAACCAATTGTATGCAAAATCTGAATTCAGTGTTTGCAAAGAGATATTGTTATCGAAAGAAGATGTCCTTACTGTAGAAATATCTTTACGTCAAACAGCAATAAAACAATCCCTTGGTACTGAACAGGGTTTCAGAAAATGTGACTGCAAATCTAAATGTACCACAAAAAGGTGTGCTTGTCGCAAAAACCAATTGCTATGTAATTCAAAGTGTCACCAATCTTTAGATTGCACTAATGAGTAAGCATAATTTTATCATATGTTTTGCAAATTCATTTCCTTAATTGTAATAATATTTTAAACCCTTTGATTCTTTGTATTATAGTTTTTAATTGATTGATGATTGATTCTATCAAGTAATTTGTTGATTGTTTAATTGTATTAACTTGATTCTTTAGAAAAGTTGTTGTTGTTCCAACAAAGATCTTATTTTCACTTTAACGAGTGCCTAGTAGTTACTGTGCAGATTATCTAGGCAATTTGCGGATTACCTAGGTAATTCGAGAAATGAAACAATTTTCGGCACTTTAACGAATCACCCTAGTTAATCTGCACATTACCTAGATAATCTGTAGAATAACTAATTTCTGCACTTTAGCGGTAACATAAATACAAATAAAATCCTACTAGTCGCATCCATGGGAAACATCGTGCCCCCCCCCCCCCTTCAAAACAGGTTTCTTCGTTTCTGCTCCAATCACAGAGACAAATCATTAAATTAGTTCTTAAAATTCCCTCTAACTTGATTCCTCTATTTCACATTTTGATAAAAAATTGCGTTTGTTCCATAGTTTTCCATTATTTCCGTATGGCGTGCATTGCATATTCTCGCTTTCTATTGCATATCCTTGCATATACAATCAACGTGCACCGAAGTCATGGTATAACTTTGTTGTTGTTACTTATTCCCCCGTGGTGAAGGGGCGCCTATGCACCACGTCCACTAGACTCCTGGTCCCATGGTGAAGGGGAGAAATTTGCAGCTTCACTTTATTTTGAGGTATCCCAAGGGCTGAAGTCTGACTTTGCCTCGACAACACAACATCCATGCCCGCTGGCGAGATTCGAACCCACAACCTGGCAATCCAGTGATCAGACGGAAACGCTTGCCCCTGACCGCTCGACCACGGGGTCGACTGGCATAACTTTAGACTAGTGCATTGTATCATATGCAATTCTCCAAAGTCAAGACATAATCATAGACTAGTGCGTTGTAGATATTGGCAAAAACAATTTTTCCTTTGGCTGGCTTTACTTACGTTGCGCTGTTTCGAGTTCGCACATTTGGGGAATTATTGATACTATTGCGAACGCATTATAGATTTTTCTTCACTGGCGTCTTTCCTTTCGTCCCCTTTGAAGAATGGCGGAGAAAACACGATGACGTGAAAAAGATGTGATCGTAGGGTTGTCACAGAATATAGACGTTCAAGAAGGGTTTCCAGATTTAGCTATTTATCGCCTTGGCGACATTTGGTGATCTTCCGAATATTCGAGAAGCATCTAAAAAATAACGATTATTCTACAAGATAGGAGAGATTTCCAGATGTCGCCATAGAGAATCTATAAATATGAGTCATCACTGAGTCGGAGAGTTCAGTTGACGAGTTGACAAGATACGAGCTATAGTAAACTGGGACTATGTTTCAAGAATAGTAGCTGCTGTTTTGTGAAAGTATTTTCGCCAGTATCTTGAAAATAATATCGCTTGTTTTCTGAAATTAGTGGAGCACTTAAGTGATATTTGATTGTATATCGTTCCTGTTTATTTTGTGCTTGTGAATAAACGTGTTTAGTTATCCGGAAATTCGAACTCATTCTTGTATCCGGAGTGCACATCCACGATTCCAGAGGCCACTCCGGTGTCAGAGTAGTACTTGAACCGTAACAATCTAGACATTCCCATAACATTCACGACTGCTTGGTATCAACAGCCACAAACTCTTTCCGATTAAAAGGTTCGAATTTGAGCGACTGCAAACATTACAAGATAGGAATTCTTATCGCACCTGAAAGATTAGAATCTGCTATGTATGCGGGTTTCAGAACTCTATAATCCGTGAGTTTCAGATTCATGTTCCTGGTAATTTCCTTTTCGTTTATTAAAATCCGAAAAACTTTTTCTTCGTCGCTCATCGAATGAATGTTTCTGAATTTTTTTTATTTTTCGTTATCCAACTAAATATATTTCATTTGTGAAAATAAATGTGCTGTGACCTTACCGCGACCCCACCCACCCCGATATTTCTTTACATTTCTAAGCACTTCATTGGGTTAGGATTAGCTTATATTTTCTACTTTAGATAGTGCTATCGAGTTCTGTTTTTAAACATATTTCATTCCTGCAATTTTTTCATTTCTTTCTTATTTTTTCATTTCTTTCTTATTTTTTCATTTTTTTCTTACTTTTTCATTTCTTTCTTATTTTTTCATAATTTTATATTTCGATTTTTTACTTTCACTGCAATACATGGTAATGTATAGGGAAAATATTGGAATCATACCGAAAATCACAACTCGAGTTTTCGACGGATCTACACGTTTCGAGACCTCTATAATACGAAAAAACTATTTTTAGCGTGACGTCTGTGTGTCTGTCTGTCTGTGCAATGAATCCACTCTAACTAAAAACTAATGGACCGAATTTCATAAAATTTGGTAGGTAAGTCACATGGGTGAGACCCTGGTGTTGATTAGTTTTTGGTAGGATTCGTAAAAACAGAACCCGCCTTGTTTTGCGAAATGGCCCGTAAAAATTTCATGTATCCACTCTAGCTAAAATACTAATTGACCAAATTTCACAAAATTTGGTAGATAAGTTACGTGTAAGATACTCTGGTGCTGATCAGATTTTGATACGATTCGGAAAAAAATAACCTGCCTTTTTTTGCAAAATGGCCCGCAAAAATCGTCAAAATCTAAAATAAAAAACTACGTATGCTCAAATGTATTCATTAAATGCTTGTTTTATAAGTAATTTTTAACGAGAAGAAAAGAATAAGATCAACCTCATTACACTAGGACTAGCCATTCTCGAAATATTTTAGTTTTTTTCGTATTTTCTCTACGCCACCTTTGAAAATAAGTCCAGTTACCAAATGAGAACGAAAATTGAATTAAAAGTGAATTAAATTTAATTAAAATGAAGAGAACGTGGATATAAAAGTGCAGGGATAGTCATGTGCTGCCCACATCAGATTTTTTTTTATTCTGCCTTGAAATCCTATTCTCAGGGATGGCGCGAGTCCCTTGCGCCCTAGCTGGACCACTTGTACCAACCATGCAGATTTTTCAATTTTTCTTTTCTCTTTGCAAAATTTGCATAAAAAAAAACATAAGCTACTCACAAATGGATTTTGGTTTGAGAAAGTCAAGTTGAGGAACACTACGGTTAATTTATATAAAATTCTCTGCACGTTAGTTTTAGCCCGAAAGGTAACTCTCAAGTACCCAGATATTTTGATTTAAAAACTTTCATTTTTCTTTGGTTCCTCCCTTCTTAAACACGTGTATCAAATTGTTTTGGAGTCACTTTCAAAATTTGGATTGATATCAACAATTCTCCAGAATGCTACTCTCAGTTGAATGCCATTTGAAGGTCACAACTTCAAGCAAAGATTGAAATCCATCCAGTACGAAACACAACCCATTATAAGGCCTCAGGCAAGGTCGCTGAAGTACATCAAAGCACTTTTATGGGAGATTCCAGTAAAAGAGAAAAGTGAGCTGGCATGTTTGTCTGCCCATAAAAAAAGACTACTTTTTGGGTCTTTCCTTTTATCTCTTTGAATATCCGTGACTTGAATATACATGGTACCGCGTGCCATACCTTACAAGTGAAGTGTCGCAATTTTTCCAAATGACACTTCTGTGCCATTTTTTCATTTTTCGTGCCGACATCGAGAACAATATTTCGAAATCAGAGCTCGGATTTCATTTTGGAGATAAATATCACGTAAAATACGCATAAATCAATCTGATAGCTGCATGTTCTTGTTGACAGCAGCTTGCAGTCAAGGTCTAACATGCGGACGGCAATTTTGCGTACCTTAAAGTAAGATTTCTTAAGCTGTGCCGGTATGTAGATAACTTCAGTCAGAGTTTGTGCTGTAGTGAATGAATAAGCATATTAATGTGGTACCAATTGTATGTCCAATGAAAAATTACATAACGCTTAAAAGCAAAAGAGATTGTAAATAACGGTATCTACTAGTTTGCAAGCTTTTGCTGCGCATATGAATGTGTATCTACAGGGTGATAGGCCAAAATTTACGAAGTGGTAGTATACACGTAACCAAGCATTTTTCGTCATAGTTTACCGGGTCGGACGTTAAGACGTTACAGGGCCCTTTACTCATTAGAAAGCGGCCGCTCCGCAACTCCCGTCCACGATCGCCCGATCGGTCATGTCTTGACGTATTTTGTGGAGATATCTCAGGAGCCTCGTCTATGACACTCCCCTTGAATCTGAAGAGGAACTCGTCTCCAGAATTTCGTCCGCTGCTGCTGAAGTGCGCTACATGCCTGGTCTGTTCGAGAGAGTTCGTCAATCCCTCCATTGCCGCTGTGAGACGTGCATTCAGGTTGGCGGTCACTCATTGGAACCATTACTGCAATTTTTGTTTAATTAATACCATTTTATAACTGCTAAGTCATTCTTGTGTTTTCGCCTCACCTCATCGATTCCACCATTAAGCGTCCACTGGCGCCTTTAAGTTTCATTTCCGACCCGGTGAAGTATGACGAAAAATGCTTGGTTTGATGTGTACTACTACCTCGTAAAGTTTGACCCATCTTTTTTTTAATCACCCTGTATAGTCGGAACCGACAAATGCAAACAGATACACATTTTAGAAGCCGTTTGCGATTTTATAGACTATATGTTAATCTGGTTATGCAGTCTCCTGCAGTTCGAGATCGATATGCTACAGATTCGCTGCCAGCTGTTTGGTATACAAACGATTCTTGTTTGAAAAGTTTCTTGTTATTTGCTGTAATTTTTAAAGTCTCCTGTTTAGCAGTGTAATTACAAGCTATTAGGCACCGATAGATCTCTAACACAAGCGAGAACTGTCAATAATTTAGCTTTGAAATGTCTTCTATACCGATATTTGCGAATTTTGGAGTGTTTCGTCCTCCGAGGCAGTTTTGAGACGATGAACTCAAATGCAGTATAACCTATAGATTACCCTGCTCATCTATACAATACACCGAGATAATAAAACAGAATAATCACATGCAAATGAAATATTAGAAAATCTAGAGATTCGGCTAAGAAAAGAAAGAAATATAGCTACAGTTTTCATTTGTTATTGATGTTGGTGGGTATTGAAGGATGCCTGAAAAATGGCAGGCCCCACCCCGATACGAAAAATGCTAGTAGTAGAACACAGAAGAAAATTATAGCTACAAATTTATTAGCCAATAAGACAGTATTAAAATAGTGTAATTTATCCTCCCAAATTTGAATTAATTTACTTAATTGAACTTGATCGAACGGAATCTCCTACAAAAGTGCAACTTTTATCGTCATACAGAATAAAGAGTATTTTGAATAACTGCTGAAAAATACTTCAGTAGTATGTAATTTTAGTAAATAATATAGTTTCTTATTTAGTAATTGTCTAACGTATCTCTGTCTTTATAGAACCTCAAGACGCTCTACAGAGACCTAGAAGATTAAATCATTGAACACTTATAGTATCGACCACGGGATAGAACCTAATAAAGCCGATTTTTTTTTTATTTCTTACCACCACGGGACAGAAAAAATGTTTTTTGTTCCGCCACCAAAAATGTTTGAAAACCACTGGTATAACCAAAACTGGCGGTATATTTCTGTGTCATTCTACCACAAGGTCCTCCACCACAAATCGCAACGCAGCCCTGTGCGTATCTTACGAGACAGTTGATCGAAAGAGACTTAGACCCTTTTGGTATTAAACGCTTCGATCGCAGCATCTATTTTATTGTAAAATACTAGAAAAAAATTGACTTTATTGGTTACATATATGGCTTAATTTCGTTTAATTTTGGTATTCTGGTAACAGCATGGTGTAATTTAAACAGACATTTGGAGGGATTTGTGGGGAGGATTGCCTTGAAGGAAAATCGGGGAGGATAAGGCGGAATATTTGTTAACAGATAAGAGTAATTGTATAGTTTTGATAAAAATAAGACTACGTTAAAAAGAAATTCTATTTTTAGGTTGCAAGGCGAATCCATTAAAATTACTAATTTTTTTAAATTTCTTGGTTTAATTATAGATAACAAATTTTCCTGGAGTCCATATATTAACCATCTAAAGAAATAATGTTTTGGTTTCATTTCTAATTTTGGTAAAATTTCTGAAAATTTTTGGATATTAATAAAAATTCATTAAAAATTTTATATCAAACTGTAACAGAAAAAATTATTGTTTATAGTTCTTGTGTTTGGATCAGAGAGGAGGGGAGTAATGTAACTAAGAAACAAATTAAAAAAAATAATTTCATTACAAAGACTATTTCTCGTATAAATTTCGGCAGGTTATAGAACCTTCTCTAACATTGCTCTCGATGCTAGAATTCATTCTATCCGTCTTGTAATTAATATATTAAATAAAAACTACTTATTTTGGAAGAAAAGAGTTGACACCTTTTCCGAATATAATTTCCCTTCTTCGATTTCATTTGATTTTAATTGCCCTTTATCTCAAATTTCCCCGTTAAACGTTTAATTTTTTTCCCGATTATTATAATTATTTTTTCTCCACGAAATACATACTGAAAGATCTAAAATGGGTAATAAAGTTGAATGTTTGGTGTGTATCTTCAAGAATCAAGAATTGGAAAAGGCATTTTATTTTAAATTAAACGAAATGAATACAGTTTTTCAATAGGTAATAACTGTAATAAAATATGCTGTTGACTGGGTTTTTGATAATACAATTTTTGTTACTACCTATACTGACAGCTTATCCACAATTTTTTCTTTATATTCTACAAATAACAAATTCAATTATTATAAAAGCATCACAGATTCAATTTATTACAGAAAAAATTATGTCCATATCAATTGGTTTTAATTGCATGTTGGCCTAGAGAAAAATGAATTTGCTGATCACTTGGCAAAAAGAAATCATCAAAAGGAGAACCAATTAATGCTCCCCTGCCTTACTCCTATTTATCAAAATTTTGTAAAAATATTTTAATTGAGGGTTGGCAACATCTACTGAATGATTCTGTTTCTTCCCGCAGGAATAAACCTCCTAGAATATTTTCTTCCCATTGTTGGCTTAGATCTTCCAATTTTCTATAAATATCTTGTTTACTTTTTAACTAATCTTGGCCTATTTATAAAATATCTCTTTAGATTTTATATTAAATTTACTAAAATATAAACCTGTAATATAACGGGTAATGTTGAACATTACACTTTTAATTGCCCTTATTCTAATATATGTTACCTTACTAGGCCAACCACTGCAAATTAATATATTTATTTTTCTAATGTCTGTAAAAATAAACTCTATTGAGCGATTGAAAAGCTTATTATAATTGCCAAAGAAATTTCTGAACAAGTCATGTATTTAGTTTTATGCGTATGAGTGGCATTATTTCTGCTTTTAAAATTTTTTGATCAATGTTGTTGACTTTTTGTACTACTCCAACTGTTTTGTTTTGTTTTGTCTTTTATTTGTATATTGTGTTATCTTTTTTTATTTGTTTTCTTTAATGATTTTTCAGAAATTTAATATTTTATTTGGGTCTTTTACATGGTTCTAAATTGCTAATTATTTCCCAATTTAAATTGGAGGTACCTGTTCATTTTCTGCACTATTTTGACTTTCTTCAAATTTTATTTTGATGTAATTGTGAAATTGTATGTCTGTGTATATTGTTATTTCTGTTTTTTTTCCCCCGGCCATCTGTTGTAACTGCTCTACATCCTTTGGGTGAGCTGGACGGCCTGGGTAATAAAAATAAATAAATGCATAACATATATCGAATAATGTGTAATTAAAGTGAGAGTTGCTTGGTAGCGGCTTGATTGGGTAGACACTGTCTTCCCAAATTTCCTCCACGTTTCGTCATTGGAACAAAATGTTCCTGGAACGAAATGTTCAAATGTTCAAAAACAAAATGTTACTGTAACAAGGTTCCCGAACCAAAGAAAGTTTTAGTGGTGAATACGTGCAGATTGAGTTGTTCTTCCAAACACTTGCATCGAACGTAAAAATATATTTTGTTCGATCGTGGATTTGTTTCGACTGTGGGCACGTGGCCATAAGCATTTAAAGCAAAAGCAAGCTTGTCAAAGATACGGCCCACAGGCGGCCCCTGGGGCATTTAGATGTTCCCCGAAATCTCAATTAGTAATACTCAAATTTCATGAATAGTTTTTCTATGCATGGAACACATATGTATAGATTACAGATACCTATAGAAATCGACCTTATCTCTGTTACAAGTACGTGTTCTTTTTAAATTGAGTAAGTCGATAATAATATTATAATGCAGCATTCCTGCTTTAATAGTTGAGTTCCGACCCGCTGATATGCTTTGAAAGAAAAATTGGCACTTTACAAGATTGAGTTTGACACCCATAGGTCTAAAAGGGGTACGGTAACCCAGTGGTTAGCGCGCTGGACTTGTACTCGGTATGCCCGGGTTCGATTCCAGCCACTGCCAAAACTGCCGCCGTGTTCACGCGGAATACCACCACGTTAAACATGTGGGTCAGTAAGTCCTTCCGAGAGGTTGGTGGTAGGGGAAGGAGGGTACGGTCCCTGTGAATGCCTCCCCCCACTGGGTTCCGGTCTAAATTGGGTGGCATTTTCCGACCGTTCAAACAGTTACCCTACACCTTTCTGGTAGGTCGGACGGTCTGGGTCTCAACAACAACCCCTGGTCTAAAGCGTTTAAATTTTTCGTAACTCTCCTATTTCAACCAGATACCCTGACTATAGACGTTATCCGTGTCAAAATCTGCAGTATAGATTTAAAATCTAAATACCGTTTAATTTCATGTTAAGCAAGTGTATTGTGGTCACAACTCACTACGCAGAACAGAAAGCCATGCTTATCATTTGAACTCGAATCAAATTCAATGTTAAACTCGGCTTCTTCTTTTCACCATGATGACATAGAAGGGGGCGAGCCCAAGAATGATCTTGAGCGAGTGCGTCATTATTTGTCATCTCTGTCATTCAGGTCAGGATGTGAAAATAAATCGTAATGTCTATTTCCATTTTCTAGTAAACGATGACATAAAATCATTGCCTACGCTGTACTTTTAAGATAGAGGCGTTGAGCAAAATATCGGCTCTGGCTCCAATCCGATGGAACTGAAATAGTTCTATGTGAATAACATATTTCTTTGTGTGTTTGTATTTAGACCAGTTTAAAATATTAAAATATCGAATTTAGAACAACCTATTGAAGTTAGCTCAAAATATTAAAATATCGAAATTATAACCACAGTTCAAAAACTAAGAAAGTTCAATACATATTACTTCCTATAGTTCATAAATAGTACTTTTAATTTTTGAGATATAAGTATTACAAGCTTGTTGAATTAATACTTACTTAATTATAATGTATTTATTTTAATTTATGAACTGATGAACAAAATTTTCAATCTTCTTAAAATTGACAAGACGAGTTTCCGGAAACTATAAGAACTTGGTAAAAATTAATTATAACCTAGAGACTGGATTTTTCACTGAATATTTTTATCGATTACTGTTCCTATCTGTATTTTAAAAAAAATTCAGTCCTTTCGAAGAAAAAAAAAGTTCAAAATATTAAAATATTGAAATTATTTTTATATGTTCGTAAATAGAACTTTATTTCCGATAAAACAAGTAAAAATTGTTTAGATTTCTTTCTATTAAGATTTTCCATAACGCTCCAATTTCAGTCAGAGACACTCCAATCAAAGATGTTATTCACATAAAAAGAAAAAAAAAGTCTAATGTAGGCAGCATATGGCTATCTGTCTCTACACGCCGTAATGATTCCTTTAATGCATTTAGAAAGCATTATATTTTCCTTTTTCATTAGTGAGACACACGGGCATTCTGCCCTATCAGTAATAAATAAAAACCTCTCAAGAAAGTTTCCTACTTTTGTTAAGTTTGTTTACCGAATTGAGTCGTATATCTCAAAAAAAAAATGTTATAAAATGATAAGAAATAAAAGAATATCATGGTCTCACTTTCAGTATCGGATGTCATACGCTACGTAAAGCTCCATGGTTACATCGCCGTGAAAGAAGTATAGTCATTGCATTAGAAAGAAGTATAGTCACTGCATTTTGCAGAGAAAGGACCGCCCACATCATGGACTCACTTTTAGTATTTGATGTCATACGCTCATAAAGCTAACTCCATGGTTTCCTTGTAGCTTTTTTGCTGTGAAAGAAGTATAGTCATTGCATTATGTAGGGAGCGGGTCGCCCACATCATGGACTCACATTCAGTATTTGATGTCATACGCTCATGAAGCTAACTCCATGGTTTCTTAGTTTTTTGCTGTGAAAGAAGTATAGTCATTATGTAGGGAACGAGCCGCCCACATCATGGACTCACTTTCAGTATTTGACGTCATACGCTCATGAAGTTAACTCCATGGTTTCCTCGTAGTTTTTTTGCTGTGAAGGACGTATAGTCATTGCATTATGCAGAGAACGGACCGCCTACATCATGGACTCACTTTCACTATCGGATGTCATACGCTCGTAAAGCTCCAGAGTTCATGAAATGTTTAGCCGTGATTGAAACATGTTTGGCAACATTTTGTAGCAGCGGTACCCAGAGATAGATAGACATATATATCAAGGTGTTTATATTATTAATTCGTACCCGTCTTACGTTTCAGAAACTGTACAACAAAATTGAGATTTAGAGTTTTAAAAGACTTTGTTAGCCAAATAAAACCATCTATAGAATATGAACTGAACTAACTGACTAATTGGATGACGAATCAAAATTATCGAGCACTTCCACTGCAGCTAGAATCTTGGTTTTGGTGTCTTTCGATTTGCCTCTGCGTCAGAATCAAAGGAAAGTTCTAAAATTTTGAAAATTCCAATTAGGGATGATGATGCGAAGGAATAAACAAAACACTCAAAATACTTTTCAAAATCATCGAGCACTCTTGCTAGAGTTTTAATCTTACTTTGGTCTCATTCAAACCATCTCGGCATCCAGATCTATAGAAAATTCTAATTTTTCGAAAAATTCGAATTAGAAGTCGGGGACGATGAAAAGGAATACTCAACAAAATTAAAAACGCTTTGCTTCATTATCAAGTACTTCTATCGAAGCTATCATCTCGGTTTTGGTCTCATCCGATCGATCTCATCTTCCAGGTCAACGGGAAAATCGAATATTTCGAATTCGAATTATTGGCGATGATGCAAAGGAATAATAAAAAAAAATCTGATGTGGGCAGCACATGACTTTCCCTGCAGACTTATATATTCACGTTCTCTTTATTTTAATTACATTTAATTCACTTTTAATTCGATTTTAGTTCTCATTTGAAAACTGGACTTCTTTTCAAAGGTGGCGTAGAGAAAATACGAAAGAACTAAAATATCACGAGAACGGCTAGTCTTAGTGCAATGGGGTTGGTCTTATTCTTTTCTTCGTTAAAAATTACGTATTAAACAGGCATTTCATGGATATATTTGAGCATACGTAGTTTTTTATTTTAGATTTTGGTGATTTTTGCGGGCCATTTTGCAAAAAAAGGGCAGGTTATTTTTTTCGAATCATACCAAAATCTAATCAGCACCAGAGTGTCCTACAAGTGATTTATCTACTGAATTTTGTGGAATTCGGTCCATTAGTTTTTCAGCTAGAGTGGATACAAGCTTTTGCGGGCCATTTCGCAAAAAAGGCGGGTTCTTTTATCCCGAACCGTACCCAAAACTAATTAGCACCAGATTCGCCTACAAGTGACTTACCAAATTTTATGAAATTCGGTCAATTAGTTTTTTAGTTAGAGTGGATACAAAATCTGCACACACAGACGTCACGCTAAAAATAGTTTTTTCGCATTCTAGAGGTCTCAAAACGTCTAGATCCGTCGAAAACTCGAGTTGCGATTTTCGGCATGATTCCAATACATTACCATGTATTGCAGGGAAAGTAAAAAAAATCAAAACCACATTGCTTAGTTATTAAGAATTTCTACTTTAGCTAGAATCTTGGTTTTGCTCTCATTCGATCTATCTTACCTTCCACATAAACAGAACAAGGAAGATCAATCATGCATAAAGCATTGATTATGAAACACTTTCCAACTTTAATTTTATTTAAACATCTCTAAAACGCGATACATTCAGCGGTAATATTTTTAATATTATCACAATACTACAATAATTTATTATATTTGAAAATTTCATCGAAAACAAATGAATTTTATTCAAATAACGTCATCGAAATATAAATCGCCTAGTTTTGTATATAAAGGAGTGAATATTTCATTGATATACTTTTTTCCATTCCTTTCATTTAGCGACGATATTTTTAAAATTATCAAAATACAATACAATAATTTATTTTGCTTAAAAACATAAAACCATGGAATGTAAAATTACTTTCTAACTCCATGCTTAAAACTTCATCAAAAAAGCAATAATATGGAATCGTCTGCTTCTCTATGTAAACTCAATGAATATTTTATTCATATCAGCTATATTGCAGTCTCCAGAGCTAAATAATTTTGCGTTAAAGAAATTCAGCAATTCTTATACAACTCATCTAACAGCTTGATGTCTTTACATTCTCCATACGTGAAAGTTAGGCTACGTTGTAGAAATGATCAAAGTTTGATGATCATTTAAACTCCAAAATATTGTAATTGCGTTGGCGCAGTATATAGATGCACAGATATTAAGAAAAATTAAAGCAGTTTTAGGACGGATACAACACTAAATATAAATTAAAAAGATCTTTAAAAATCACGATTTAGACACAAGATGGATACCGGTCCAGCCCATTCCAGGGCCATAATAGAAAAGTGACGTGCAGGTTTTGGGGAAATGACTTGATACTCGTTCCTCGTTATTTTGATACTCGTTATCTTTCGTGATATATATTATAATTCTTTGGATTTTGAACCTTAGCAGCCCAACCCTTACTGGGCCTCCATAGGAAGATATCCCATCTTTTAAAAATAATTCGAACAGGAGCAGCTAAAAAGATCAAATTTGATGCTCGTTGTCTTTCATGGTATATTTTATTATTTTAGATTTTAGATCTGAGTCTGCAATAGAAAGGTACATGCTTTTTGCAAACAAGTTGTGAACTGGAGCAGCTGGAATGCTGCAAATTTAGTACTCATTATCTTTTGTAGTATATTTTAATTTATTAGATTTACAACCATACTGTTTTCTATCCTGTCCAAGACCCGTCACAGGAAAGCACGTGTTTTTGAGGAATAATTGGAAAATGGAATTTATTACGCTTCCCCACTGATGGTCAAAAGTTAACATTCGATTTAACACTGTAGAAATAAAATTATTATTAAAATTTCGTGTTTCTAAAAAATTTAAAACGACTGCTTTCAACGAAAGCAGGCCGGTGCAGTAACGTGATGTGCCAGTATGTGTTCGGACTGAGGGTTGACAATGCCCGAAAGTTAGCCTACTCGCTCATTAAACAACCTCTGTTAGAGGGTCAGCCCGATAAAAAAGCCTGTGAAAACCTTTAATTTTCGATGGCCCAGACCATTCCGCTGCTGTATTACAAGGTGCCTGTCAGTATTCCGTCCGCAAACTGAACCAGTCAGGGACACATGAAGTTCCCGTTTCGTAAAATTCTCTGTGTTGATACGAATGCTCTTGATAGAGGTTTACACGGGTCGAAATTTTGGACTTATACTTGGCTCGTTCCAACAGTACTAGTGCTCCAACTTGGGCCGAAAACCATTGAGTCTCAGCCCGGTCCGGCTAATTTGCATTCAAATATGTTAAAAAACACGAATTTGTGAAAATTTTGTACGAAGAATCAAGACAAATTTGTATTTCTTTTAAGCAATTATCTATTAAGCTGAAATCAACATAATAATTTCATGTACTCTATTAAAATTCATTTAAATTTATTTTCAAAATTAAATATGTTTGACCTGACTTTCTAAAAGAAAATCAATCCCAAGCCTGGCCCAGCTGGAAACAGTCTTATAAAACTTCGGCTGGTCCGGCCCATGGATCGGGCCGGGCTAAAGTCCGTGAGTCAGGCCCGAGCCCGTGCACACCTCTAACTCTTGAACCAAAGCGGCTCTCAAACAAAGCTACCTATCGGGCGTCGCCCGATCGCCCGATAGGACAGGCCAACCCCTGCCCGATATTCCTGTCCAACTCCATCTCGACATCATCTGGAAATCGGAGAATGTTCATCCCAACGATATTTGAAACGATTCTGTAGGACAATTCCCTTATATTTATGTAGTTTTAAATACATCGAAATATACAGTTTTTAAGTTGTCTGATTTCTATTTGTTTGCACCCGAAAATGAAAAATTAGCACAATTTTACACTTTCGCAAAAATATGGGCATATATCTTCGCATTCTATTAAAAAATAGTTTTATTTAATTACTGTATTATTCTGTATTTTGGGAATTTTCAAGCAAACGCATAAAAATTGAAATTTTAAGTCTCATTAATGAAGTGCTTTCATTTTTTCTCCCGTTCCCGTGACTAGGCTTGCTATGGAGGAAAGTGGTTATGCGCATGCGTGGTGGCAGAACAGGCAATTTGGAAATTGAGAGGTGTTATCTGTATCTGTATCATTTAAGGAGCGAGCGCTTATTTATGACCAGCTTAACGGCGGGTAATTCGGTCAAGTTTTCAATAAAACACATAATTATATGCCCAATATCGGAATGCTACTCGAGCATACATCATATTGGGCCTGATAACACCAGTTTCCATTCCTCGTTAGAGAAACTTGAACGTGGTATATCTGGATTCATGCTGTGAGAGGGATAAGAAAATGCGAGACAAATGTGTTGTTTACGAGAGAATTTTGCTCTTTTGTGACCTCCACCTACCTCTCAAAAAGAGCAAAGATGGCTCCAGAGCCGACGACTTTTTTTGTACACAGGAACATTTATCACGTTTGTTTTGCGCAGAGTAAAGGAAAGATATAAAGAATGACTACAAGAAGTGTTTCGAGTCTGTTCTAAAACCTTGTGACGCCTGATATGACATAAATATTGGGATCGCGCTCCCATTGCACACATCAGCATCTATATACTGGTTTCGCGCTTTTTTGCACTCTTCAGCAATGTCAAGAAAATTTGCTATGTGCCGCAATTTAGCGAACGTCTTTAGAGACAGACGATGTCAGTCATGCCACGCAGTCGGTATCAAATTTAATAAAAATCGTGCTTAGGCTACAATGACCAAGTTCATACTCACAGAACTCACCTAAATATCTTCTAAATAAGCAAGGAAGGCCGAGCTTCTGAAACTTAGTCGCAAACATGAGGAAAGCCAATCATCATGCTAGTTTTGTGGGTACAAGTCTCTCTATAAACAGTGTCGATAATGTCTATATTGTTATATTAGCGTATTACCGTCTTTGCCTCTGGAAGTTGCATTAAATTAAAATGTAGTTTCACTGATTTTTCTTTGGAGGGGGGGGGCATGAGTAAGACATTAAAACAAATTCCAGATATGTTAAATGAAAACAAATACATTTTAAACTGCACCAATTTAAAAATATATATATATTTTACAAATTCTTGTTTACTTAACATACATTCATTCATTATTTGCTCTGAATGAAAAATATGAAACAGGATATCATTTTTATATTCAGTTATAGAAATCTTAAACACGTAATGGAAATATTCAAAATATCGAAAATTCAAAACTCATCTGGATTTCTTGACTGAAAACATTTCTATTTAACAGTACAGATTGATCTGATTTTAGCTGGAATTTCTCATTTACTTCTCAAATTTATGGAATAATTTATGGAATAGATTGGAAATGGAACCGAAAGAAAATGCGTACGTAACTACTACCAGGGCAACGGCAGTTCTTTAATTGGCATGTCTAAGCTACGAGGAAGGATCTGTTTTTAACACTTTAAAAGTGTTTATGACTGAAAGTGTTTATAATTGATTTGAAAAGTGTTTATGACTGATATGAAACGTGTTTATGACTTTATTCATTCTGTCTGTCTGTCTGTCAATTCGCAAGATAACTGCCGTAAAATTGACTTTATCAAAATGAAAATTTAGTATATTAACATAATTTTAGTATTTCAATATTGTTGAGATGGTTTGTAGGACATATGGGAATGTAAATGAATAATATCACCCAATTAGTTTAGGACTAAACCGGGTTGATAAAATCAAATACATTGAACCCTATGAGACCTAATTTTTCAAACATTTTTTAAGCGAATTTAAAATTCACATATTGCTTCGAAAGTTTCAGGAAATATTTAAATTATCCCATGAAATATATAAAAAAATTTCAGCAAAATATGTTCGGTAGTGTTTTAAATAAGTATTAAAATAATAATTACACACATGAAGAGATCACGTGACCCACTTCAAAATAAAATAGGGCAACCATCTTTTATCCCAGTGTCAAAATCGTGATCTGTAAAGTTCTTTTTAACACTTTTAAACATAGTTGAAAAGTGTTTATGACTTTGTTCATTCTGTCTGTCTGTCTGTCTGTCCGTTAGCATGATAACTGCCGTAAAAATGACTTAATCAAAATGAAATTTTAGTATGTTGTTCAGACAGTCTGTAGGACCTATGGGAATATAAATGAATATAATCAACCAATTAGTTTTGGATTAAACCCGGGTTGAAAAAATGAAATACATTGAGCCCTATGGGACCTAATTTTTCTACATGCATCTGCATACTGAATCAACGCAATTACAATATATTTGAGTCTAAATGATCATCCAAATTTGATTATTTTTATAACGAAGCCTATTTTTCACTTATGTAAATGTAAACAGCAAAATATGTAGAATGAGTTGTATTAGAATTGCTGTATTTCTTTAACACAAAATCATTTAGTTCATGGAGTCTGCATAGCTGATATGAATGAAATATTCATTGATTTTACGAAGAGAAGGACGATTTTTTTTCGATGAAGTTTTACGCATAGAGTTTAATTACTTGTAGCTCCATGGTCTAAAATTTTAAATAAAATAAATTATTGTAGTATTATGATGAATGACATGAATGGGAAATTATTTATGAATGAAATGCTGCTTTTATAGAGAGAGCCAGGCGTGTTATTTTTTCTATGACGTCATTTGAATGAATTTCAGTTGTTTTCGATGAAGTTTTCAAATATAATAAATTATCGTAGAATTATGATAATTCTAAAATTATTACCGAGGAATGTATCACATTTTAGAGCTGTTTAAACCAGGCAATTTATATTTCAATGCCGTCATTTGAATGAAGTTCATTTTTTTCGATGAAGGTTTAAATTTTCAAATATAATAAATTGATGAAGTATTGTGATAAGTTTTAAAATATTACCGAGGAATGTATTGTATTTTAGACATGTTTAAATAGAATTGCAGTGAAGTTGGAAAGTGTTTCATAATTAGTGCTTTAAGCATGATTGCTCTTTCTTGTTAATTTATATTTAGTGTTGCATCCGTCCTAAAACTGTTTTATTTTTGCATAATTTTAACCCGTTGCAACATAGTTGTAACATAGTTTCAACACTTTACAACATAGTTGTAAAGTGTTTATGACTTTGTTCATTCTGTCTGTCTGTCTGTCTATCAGCACGATAACTGCCGTAAAATGACTTTAACAAAATGAAATTTTAGTATGTTGGTCAGACGGTCTGTGGGACCTATGGTATATAAATAAATAATAACACCCAATTAGTTTTGGATTGAACCCGAGTTGAAAGATTGAAATACATTGAACCCTATGGGACCTAATTTTTTAAACATTTTTAAGCGAATTTAAAATTCACAAATTGCTTCGAAAGTTCTAGGAAATATTCAAATTATCCAATAAACATGACACGCATAAAGCATTGATTATGAAACACTTTCCAACTTCAATGCAATTTTATTTAAGCATCTCTAAAATGCAATACCTTCCTCGGTAATATTTTTAAAATTATCATAACACTACAATTATTTATTATATTCGAAAACTTCATAGAAAACAAATGAACTTTATTCAAATGACATCATCGAAATATAAATTGCCAGGCTTTCTATATAAAAGCAGCATTTCATTCATCAACTTTTTTCCATTCCTTTCATTCATCACAATACTATAATAATTTATTTTATTTATAAACTTAAAACAATGGAGGTACAAGTAATTTAACTCTATGCTTAAAACTTCAACGAAAAAATCGTCTGCTTCTCTATGTAAAATCAATGAATGTTTCATTCATATCAGCTATATTGCAGACTTCATGAACTAAATAATTTTGCGTTAAAGAAATGCAGCAATTCTTATACAACTTATTCTACATCTTTTGGTGTTTACTTTCTCCATAAGTGACAAGAAAGATCAATCATGCATAAAGCATTGATTATGAAACTCTTTCCAACTGAAATGCAATTTTATTTAAACATCACTAAAATGCGATACATTCAGCGGTGATATTTTTAAAATTATCACAATAGTACAATAATTTATTATATTTGAAAGCTTCAAAGGAAACAAATGAACTTTATTCAAGTAACGTTATCGAAATATAAATCGCCTGGCTCTCTATATTAAAATAGTGAATATTTCATTCATAAACTTTTTTCCCATTCCTTTCATTCAGCGGCGATATTTTTGAAATTATCACAATACTACAATAATTTATTTAACTGAAAAAAGGACATATAGGATAAAAAACCATGGAGGTAAAATTATTTTCTAACTCTATGCTGAAAACTTCTTCGATAAAGCAATAATATGGAATCGTCTGTTTTTTCTATGTAAAATCAAAGACTGTTTCATTCATATCAGCTACATTGCAGACTCCAGAGTTAAATAATTTTGCTTTAAAATAATTCAGCAATTCTTATACAACTTATCTTACAAATTGATGTGTTTACATTCTCCATACGTGAAAGTTGGGCTTCGTTGTAGAAACGATCAAAGTTTGATGATCATTTAAACTCCAAAATATTGTATTTGCGTTGGTGCAATATATAGATGTACAGAAAAAAAATCACTAAGAAAGATCAATCATGCTTAAAGCATTGATTATGAAACACTTTCCAATTTCAATGCAATTTTATTTAAACATATCTAAAATGCAATACATTCCTCGGTAATATTTTAAAACTTATCACAATACTACATTAATTTATTATATTTGAAAACTTAAACTTTCATCGAAAAAAATGAACTTCATTCAAATGATGGCATTGAAATATAAATTGCCTGGTTTAAGCATCTCTAAAATGCGATACATTCCTCGGTAATAATTTTAGAATTATCATAATACTACGATAATTTATTATATTTGAAAACTTCATAGAAAACAACTGAAATTCATTCAAATGACGTCATAGAAAAAATAACACGCCTGGTCCTCTCTATAAAAGCAGCATTTCATTGATAAATAATTTCCCATTCATGTCATTCATCACATTACTATAATAATTTATTTTATTTAAAAATCAAGACCATGGAGCTACAAGTAATTAAAATCTATGCTTAAAACTTCATCGAAAAAAATCGTCCTTTTCTTTGTAAAATTAATGAATATTTCATTCATATCAGCTATGCAGACTCCATGAGCTAAATAATTTTGTGTTAAAGAAATACAGCAATTCTAATACAACTCATCCTACATATTTTGCTGTTTACATTTTACATAAGTGAAAAATAGGCTTCGTTGTAGAAATAATCAAATTTGGATGAGCATGTAAACTCAAATATATTATAATTGCGTTGTTTCAGCATGTAGATGCACAGAATTTAAGCAAAAATAAAGTGGTTTTAGGACGGATACAACACTCAATATAAATTAAAAAGACCTTTAAAAATCACGATTTTGAGACAAGATGGATGCCATATATCATTTTGAAGTGGGTCACGTGATCTTTTTCATATCATGGATCATATATGACCATTTCATATATGGTCACATGAGCGCTTCATATAAGAGATGTAATTATTATTTTAATTTTTATTTAAAAAACTACTGAATATATTTCGCTGAATTTTTTTTTATATATTTTATGGAACAATTTGAATATTACCTAACATTTTCGAAGCAATTTGTGAATTTTAAATCTGCTTAAAAATTGTTTGAAAAATTAGGTCCCATAGGGCTCAATGTATTTCATTTTTTCAACCCGGGTTCAATCCAAAACTAATCGGGTGATATTATTCATTTATATTCCCATAGGTCCTACAGACCGTCTGAAAAACATACTAAAATTTCATTTTGATTAAGTCATTTTTAAGGCAGTTATAGTGCTAACGGACAGACAGACAGACAGACAGACAGACAGACGGACAGAATGAACGAAGTCATAAACACTTTTCAACTTTGTTGTAAAGTGTTAATAAAGCGGTTTTAGGACGGATACAACACTAAATGTAAATTAAAGACAACTTTAAAAATCACGATTTTGACACAAGTTGGATGCCATATTTTATTTTGAAGTGGGTCACGTGATCTCTTCATATAAAGGGTTTAATTAATATTTTAATTTTTATTAAAAAAACTACTGAATATATTTTGCTGAAAATGTTTTTATATATTTTATGGGATAATTTGAATATTTCCTAAAACTTTCGAAGCAGTTTGTGAATTTTAAATTCGCTTAAAAAATGTTTGAAGAGTTAGGTTCCATAGGTTTCAATGTATTTCATTTTTACTTTCCTTATATACATAATGTATAAGGAAAGTATTGTGACAGGGTCGATAATTCGAATTCATATTTTCGATGGGAGAGCACGTTTCAAGCATCCCTGACACGAATCAAACATTTTTGAAGTGATGTCTGTGTGTGTCTGTGTGTGAAAGTGTGTTTGTGTCAGTGAGTCTGTGGAGACGATAACTGACGAACGAATGGACCGATTCGAACGAAATTTAGTACAAAAATCACAATCCGTAAACACTGGAAGCCTATTGTTTTTATACGGAATCGAATGTTCAGAACCCCCTAAATTTTCGAATGAAATTTTGAAAAAATCGTCAAAAAATCAAAACCACTAATAAAGTTACGCAAATAGACATTTTTTCTGTAATTTTTCATTAGAAAACGATTGGCATAAATTTTAGAACGCTAACATGAACCGTTCTCGAGATATTGCACAGTTTTAAAAAAAATTATCAAAAAGTTATATAAAATAAGAAAAAAATATTTCTTATTGAGAAACATGTTCACTTTTCATGTGTAATACCATGCGATAAATTGGGTGACATCATTCTCGTGGATCTAGCTTGTTCCAGTCATGAAAAAAGATACTTTGAGTAATACGTTTGTATTTGAATGCCAATAATCATTTATCTGCTTTAAGAATAACTTATTTCTTCGTCCATAACGCTTGGCGAGATTTTGGCGATGAATTTGGTGAAATATCGAAAACTTGGCGACTTTTTTAAATGTTGTTAAATTAACGTAAAACTCGCCAAATGGATAAAAATGATGCTGATTCAATGACGACTCATTGATGATGACGACATGGAAAATGACGACTCATTGACGAAAATTCAATATTTTGGAAAGAATATAAATAACTACTATAAAAAAATTTTACTGTAAAAGTAGTAAATTCATTGCATTATATAAGGAAAGTCATGTGCTGCCCACATCAGATTTTTTTAACACGGATTCAATCCAAAACTAATTGGGTGATATTATTCATTTATATTCCCATAGGTCCCACAGACAGTCTGAATAACATACTAAAGTTTCATTTTGATTAAATCCGTTTTACGGCAGTTATCGTACTAACGGACAGACAGACAGAATAAACAAAGTCATAAACACTTTTCAACTATGTTTTAAAGTGTTAAAAATATGAAAAGAAAATTCAGAAAAATATATTCAGTAGTTTTTTAACCCATACACCCATATTATTTTTACACCCGTATTATATGAAGAGATCACGTGACCCACTTATATACACCCATATTATTTTACACCCATATTATATGAAGAGATCATGTGACCCACTTTATAATAAAATATGGCATCCATCTTGTGTCAAAATCGTGATTTTGAAAGTTCTCTTTTTAACACTTTACAACATAGTTGAAAAGTGTTTATGACTTTGTTCATTCTGTCTGTCTGTCCGTTAGCACGATAACTGCCGTAAAAATGACTTTATCAAAATGAAATTTAATAAATAAATTAATTTAATAAGTGTCTTCTGTCGCCAATTGTAGAATACTAGTCGAGAGATTTGGGGATGATATCTGTCTATATGAGCGATCGTCATGGATATCGATTAAAATGATGATTGATTCTAAAGACATTTCGTGCAATCTTTACAATCAGTGAACACAAGAAACCAATAGATTTTGTACGCGGATAAACCATAGGAGGTCTAAGATATTTATTCAAACCTCACTTTTATTTAAACTTTCTTTTTCTTTTAAATCATAAAAAAATAACTGTAGATAATAAAAACAACGGCAAAAATATAACGGTAGTCACAAAATTTGGTAGATAAGACACTTGTAGGTTACTCTGGTACTGATTAGATTTTGGTACGATTTGGGAAAAAAGAACCTGCTTCTTTTTGCGAAATGGCCCGCAAAAATCGTCAAAATCTAAAATATAAAACTACGTATACTCATGTCAATTAAATGCTTGTTTTATACGTAATTTTTGACGATGGCAAGAATAAGGCCAACCCCATTACTCTAAGATGGACCGTTATCGAGATATTTAATTTTGAGAAACTAAAGACGTGTTGCACTGTAGTTATAAAACTATTTAATGAAATTTATTAAAATTTAGTAGTTATGCCTCCTGATGGTTATCCTGATGCTAAGTAGATTTTGACATGATAGTAGATTTTGACAAAACATAACTGATCTTTTTTTGCGAAATGGACCGCAAAGATAGGAAAAATCTGAAAAAAATAAGTAAAATTGTTAAAATATATTAAGTACTTGCTCTTCATGGAAATTTTGACAACAAAGCAAATAAAACTGACTCCATAACTCCAAGATGAATCGTGTTCGAAAAATGTTAATTTTTTTTTAATTTTGAAGGGCTGAAGACATTAAAATTAATTAAGATGCAAAAAAAGGCAAATTAGGTATAATATCAGAGCATTATCCATGTTATTTTCTGCCATTAAACTCAATTTCCAAGTTCCAAGACTTCTGCTTACGGGGTACCTGCCTCCAGGAGACTCATCCCCACATCGAAAATAAGCTTGTTACTCAAGTTACTCAAGGACGGGGTTAGCGAGGTACCCAGGAGAGGCAATAGCCTCCCTTTAAACCTCGGGCGAAAAGGAAAGAAGTTCAGAAAGTAAGGAATAGAAACATAGGATTTAAAACTAAAAGGGTGCTCGGGGGGGGGGGGGCGCGACCGGGGTCACGCCCCCTACCTCCCGAGTCTTCAGAGGTGAAAGAGCAGGGCCCCAGTGGACTGCCTGCAGCGTAGATAAAAGGGGGGGAGATAGAGTTGCGCCCCGAAGGGTGCAGGGCCTTGAACCTGAGTCATATACAATCTACAAGTACATAATAAATATAAGTGCTGGTCAACTTCGCGAATTCCCAAAAGCAAGGGAGGGGACGGAAATGGTTAAAAGTATGCGACAATAAAAGGAGTGCAGATAAAACTATTCTAGACGGCTCCGCTTGTTGCGGAGGTAAATATCCCTCACCGGTCTCCCCGGTAACGACCGAGGGCGCTTGCGCGCCTTCGAGTTACGGGGATGATAGCGTGGGATACTGTCTAAAGTAGGATTATTAACGCTACTCAGACCTCCAAGAAATTTGGTAGCTAAATTTTTAACATGTTCCAAAAAAGGCCTAATGTTGAGGTCTCTATGCAATACTTCTAACTGGACGTAGCTCGGAAGATCTGCAAATGCACGCAGAGCGTTGTTCTGAATAACTTGAAGCTTCCTAAGGTGAGTCTCCGCTGCGGTGCCCCAGATCGGGACTCCGTACGTCATAATTGGACGTATGCAAGACTTGTATAGCAATAACTTATTACGCATGGACAGGCGGCTATTTCTAGCCAAAAGGGGGTATAAACGGACAAGCGAGGCTCTCACTTTCCTGCATGTTTCAGAGATGTGAGAGTCCCACGTTAATTTTGAATCCAAGTACACGCCTAGGTACTTGTATCTAGATTGCCAGGGAATAGGCTGATTATTCAGAATTAAATTAATGGAAGGGGTTTGCCGGGGGGGGGGGGAAGTCACGGCGGCACACTTACCCACGTTGACCTTAATCCTCCACTTGGTTAACCATTGCGTCAGGATGTTCAGATACTCTTGCATAATTTCGTGCACGATTTGTGTCTGTTTGTGATGTGTGATGAGGGCCGTGTCGTCAGCATACAGGCCAAGTGCGACACCGGGGGCGCTTGGCAGGTCGTTGATATATAGGTTGAACAGTTTGGGTCCAACAAGAGAGCCTTGCGGGACCCCGCTGCTGATACTCCTGGGAGAAGAGAGAAGGTTAGATACTCGTACCATGAAGCTACGCTCCGTTAGGTACGAGTGAAGAAGCTTAATGATGTCAGGAGGAAAAGAGCGTTTGATAAGTTTGAATAACAACCCGTTTATCCACACCTTATCAAACGCCTTCTGTAGATCAAGAAAGACAATAGTAGTGCTCTCCTGTTTGCTGCGAGCCTCGTGGACGAGTTCAACAACCCGAAGCAACTGATGCTGCGTGGAATGGCCTTTCCTGAACCCATATTGTTCAGGAATCAGAAGGTTCTTCAGGTTGCAGTACTCATCCAGACGCCGCATAACCACAAACTCGAAGAGCTTAGAGAGAGCAGAGAGGAGAGAGATAGGTCTATAGTTTACAGGAAGGGAGAGGTCTAGACCGGGCTTGGGGAGGGGGGCCACAATGGCCACCTTCCAAGCCCTAGGAAAATAATTAGCACGAAGTAAGAGATTAAAAAGTTTAGAAATATAGATGAGAAGGAGTCTAGGAAGGTTCTTGAGCATGCAAGAGGAGATAAGATCTTTCCCAGGAGCCTTGTTTTTCTTCAACTTAGAGATTCGTGGAATCAGTTCACCAGGGGTGACATCTGTCAGTGAAAAATGGGTAGGTGTGGAGATAAACTGTTCAACCTTGGCATCCACGATCGCAACTGTCCTAGGATCAATTACGTCGTGGTGAGGTTCAAACTGACTTCTAAGACTGTCTGCCAGTAGTTCAGCCTTTTGTGTGTTAGAGGTGGCCCTGCAGTTAGGACCAACTAATGTCGGAATGTGTGTTTTCTGCCTACGAATAAGGGAGGTTGCCCTCCAAATTGTGTTGTCTTCAGTCGTTAAGGACTCAATATAAGTATTCCATCGTGCACGTGAAAATTCCTTAATGCGCGACTTAACTTGCGATCTTTTGAAGTTAAGCTCGCGCTTAAGGTCCGGGTCTCTGCTGGCCTGCCATTCCTTCCTGAGACGGTTTCTGTCTCTGATCATCTCCCTGATATCTGGAGGAAGCTTGTAAAAATCCACCTTGGTACTTCTAGGCCGGGAGGACGCGGAGTACGCCTCTCTGAGCATAAGCTCGAGCTTCTCTACCTCCTCGTCCAACCGGTCTATGGAACTGTCGACGGGGGGGGGGGGGGGGCAACTCATTTGCCAGGAGGCTCTTGTATTTGCTCCAGTTAGTTCTGAGTTTCACACAGCTCTTTAGACAGAACTTATTGAGCTCCAGAGTGTAGATAACCGGGAGATGATCAGACGGAAGCTCGTTGAATGCCTCCATGCAATACGTGTATGGTATGTTGCTGGTGACCGCAATGTCTATGACTGAGCCCATATGTGTGGGATCGTCAGGTGCGATGATGTCAAGCTTGTTGTCGTCAGCCAGGCGCTTCAGCTTGAAGCCACGACTATTTGCACGTGGGCAGTTCCATGCCTGATGTTTCGCATTGAAGTCACCAGCAACGATTGCATGGGGCGAGATCCTGAAAAGGGACTTAATATCCGCAATGACAGGCCCATCACTCAACGTAGGAGAGAAGTATGCCGACGCAATGGTCAACACAGGATTATTTGGCAGCGTGATTTGCACAACGGTGGCCTCCCCCGCCTGCAGGGGGGGGGGGGTCACCCGGGAATGGGGAATGGTGCTGCGAACGTAGATAGCTGTGCCGCCGAAGTGGCGGTGATGATTGCTAGCTCGAGGCCTGTCGTCATTGTAAAGCTCGTAGTTAGCAATCTTGCAGGTGTTCCCTGGACTAAAGTGGGTCTCTTGGACCAAAAACAGATCTAAGTTATATGCTATACAAAAGTCCCTAGCTTCACAGATTTTACCTTTAAGTCCATTGGCATTCCAGATGCCAATGGTAAGATCCTTCAAGTTTTTCAAGGGCACAACCATGGCCGAGGGGGGGGGGGGTTAACCTGTACTGACGAGAGCGAAGATGCTCTCGTACAGAACATGGATCCTGTCGATTTCGGTCGGAGCAGACCGCATAGAAGGTAGGGCATTCTTGAATGCCCTATTAGTGACATTTATTCCGTAACGGTCTTCGAAACGGAATAAATAATTTAGAAAATCATCTTCTTCCTTTCCAGCGATATTAATGGATGCTCCCTGGGGCGCTGTTAATTTTGTGGTGACGTTAGCCGTCTTTTTGGCACCCTCACTACGTCCTTCCGCAACGCTAGCAAATGAGCGCTGGGCGTTGACCAGCTTTCTTTCAAAGGTGGAGTTCGAGGGGGGGGGGTGACTTTGACTTAGGAAATCGTGGGCAGTTACGATATGATGCCGGATGTGCACCACCACAATTGACACATTTACATGGTGCATCCGGTAACTTGACACAGTCTTTTGTAAGGTGGGCCTGGGCGCACTTTACACAGTTTGGTGGTAGGTGACAGCCGTTACTGGTGTGGAAGAACGACTGGCACCTAAAACATTGGGTAACCTGCTTCTGCCCACGATATTTCTCAATCTTAATAACAGTATGAAACAGATTTTCAATTTGGTATATTTTATCATTACTAGGGTTTTTAGGTAACTGCACATAAAACAGCGGCATCGTAACCCTGTTGTTCTTGGGCCCTCTCGCCAGCTGCGTAACGCTGATGGCCTTGTGGCCCAAGTACTCCAGTTCGCTCATGATCTCCGCTGTATTAGTGCAGTTGGGGAGACCTCTGATAACTACTTTTATGGGTTTCTGTTCGTCTAATAAGTATGACTTGAACTCCACCTTGTGGTTCAACAAAAATTTTTGAATCTTTAAGTAGTCGTCCCTACTGCCGACATGTACTTTCAGGAAAAAAATAAGCTTGTCCGGTCCCAAAAAGGGAGTGTTATATATAGCAATATGGTCTGCATGGGCTCCACCAATGGGAGGTGGGCAGAAGAGATTGGTCAGCTTATTTTTGTAGAGTCTTGAAATTGGTTTCTGCCTGCTCGGCTGCAAGAAAGGTGGGCAAGGGTGGGAAGTCCGCGAGAGCGAGTCACATTAAATTAAGTTTTAATAAACATAAGTTAATTTTAATATACATAAGTTATATAAGTTATAAGTTTTTAGATTTGATTGAGAACATTTACAACAAGTTAGGTTTATGAACAGGTATGAGATCTACATTTACACGTTTAAAAAGATTACATAGAGTTATATTTATGAGTTATACTACCATCAGTTGAGTTTTTAAGTCAAGTTAGTTTTAGTTTAGGTTTAATCGGATTTGTTCAGTACATTACAGAAAAAAGGGGGCCACTGAATTTAAATAATCAGTCAGTAACTGAGTGAAGTTCTGTGCTGGCGTCGATGTGTGGGCAAATGCTAGCCTCTTGAATCCTATTGGTCGGCTCAGAATCCACAGCCGGGGCCACCTCTGTCCACCGAAGTGGGCAGCTGTGGCGCCATCTGCCGAGGCGGAGGGAGACCAAAAGGGGGAAAGCGCTGAAGGTAAAGTTCTTCAGCTGAATTAATGAATCATGAAATAAAACAAGAATGATCAATCATGCATAAAGGATGAGATTATGAAACACTTTCCAACTGCAATGCAATTTTATTTAAACATCTCTAAAATGCGATACATTCCTTGGTAATATTTTTAAAATTATCACAATACTACATTAATTTATTATATTTGAAAACTTCATCGAAAACAACTGAAATTTATTCAAATGACGTCATCGAAATATAACACGCCTGGCTCTCTCTATAAAAGCAGCATTTCATTTATAAACATTTTTCCATTCATGTCATTCATCACAATACTATAATAATTTATTTTATTTAAGAACTTAAGACCATGGAGGAACAAGTAATTAAACTCTATGCTTAAAACTTCGTTAAAAAAATCGTCCTTCTCTCTGTAAAATCAATGAATATTTCATTCATATCAGTTATATTGCAGACTCCATGAGCTAAATAATTTTGTGTTAAAGAAATGCAGCAATTCTTATACAACTCATTCTACATATTTTGCTGTTTGCATTTTCCATAGGTGAAAATTAGGCTTTGCTGTAGAAATAATCAAATTTGGATGATCATTTAAACTCAAATATATTGTAATTGCGTTGTTTCAGTATGTAGATGTACAGAATTTAAGCAAAAATAAAACGGTTTTAGGGCGTATACAACACTAAATATGAATTAAAAAGAACTTTAAAAATCACGATTTTGACACAAGATGGATGCCATATTTTATTTTGAAGTGGGTCACTTGATTTCTTCATATAATGGTCATGTGATCGCTGCATATAAAATATGTAATTAATATTTTAATTTTTATTTAAAGAACTACTGAAAATATTTTGCTGAAATTTTTTTTATATATTTTATGGGATAATTTGAATATTTCCTAAAACTTTCGAAGCAATTTGTGAATTTTAAATTCGCGTAAAAAATGTTTGAAAACTTAGGTCCCATAGGGTTCAATGTATTTCATTTTTTCCACCCGGGTTTAATCCAAAACTAATTGGGTGATATTATTCATTTATATACCCATAGGTCCCACAGACCGTCTGAAAAACATACTAAAATCTCATTTTGATAAAGTCATTTTTACGGCAGTTATCGTGATAACGGACAGACAGACAGACAGACAGAATGAATGAATAAAGTCATAACCACTTTTCAACTTTGTTGTCAAGTGTTAAAAATGACAAAATGAATTTGAATCTGTAAAGAAAGTCATGCGCTCCCCACATCAGATTTTTACTTTCCCTGCAATACATGGTAATGTATAGGACAAGTATTAGAAACATGTCGAAAATCGCAACTCGAGTTTTCGACGGATCTACACGTTTTGATACCTCTAGAATACGAAAATTTATTATTTAATATTTTTAGCGTGACGTCTGTGTGTGTGTCTGCATAAAAGCAGCATTTCATTTATAAACATTTTTCCATTCATCACAATACTATAATAATTTATTTTATTTAAGAACTTAAGACCATGGAGGAACAAGTAATTAAACTCTATGCTTAAAACTTCGTCAAAAAAATCGTCCTTCTCTCTGTAAAATCAATGAATATTTCATTCATATCAGTTATATTGCAGACTCCATGAGCTAAATAATTTTGTGTTAAAGAAATGAAGCAATTCTTATACAACTCATTCTACATATTTTGCTGTTTACATTTTCCATAGGTGAAAATTAGGCTTTGTTGTAGAAATAATCAAATTTGGATGATCATTTAAACTCAAATATATTGTAATTGCGTTGTTTCAGTATGTAGATGTACAGAATTTAAGCAAAAATAAAACGGTTTTAGGACGTATACAACACTAAATATGAATTAAAAAGAACTTTAAAAATCACGATTTTGACACAAGATGGATGCCATATTTTATTTTGAAGTGGGTCACTTGATTTCTTCATATAATGGTCACGTGATCGCTTCATATAAAATATGTAATTAATATTTTAATTTTTATTTAAAGAACTACTGAATATATTTTGCTGAAATTTTTTTTATATATTTTATGGGATAATTTGAATATTTCCTAAAACTTTCGAAGCAATTTGTGAATTTTAAATTCGCGTAAAAAATGTTTGAAAACTTAGGTCCCATAGGGTTCAATGTATTTCATTTTTTCAACCCGGGTTTAATCCAAAACTAATTGGGTGATATTATTCATTTATATACCCATAGGTCCCACAGACCGTCTGAAAAACATACTAAAATCTCATTTTGATAAAGTCATTTTTACGGCAGTTATCGTGATAACGGACAGACAGACAGACAGACAGACAGACAGAATGAATGAATAAAGTCATAACCACTTCTCAACTTTGTTGAAAAGTGTTAAAAATGACAAAATGAATTTGAATCTGTAAAGAAAGTCATGCGCTCCCCACATCAGATTTTTACTTTCGCTGCAATACATGGTAATGTATAGGCCAAGTATTAGAAACATGTCGATAATCGCAACTCGAGTTTTCGACGGATCTACACGTTTTGATACCTCTAGAATACGAAAATTTATTATTTAATATTTTTAGCGTAACGTCTGTGTGTGTGTCTGTCTGTGCAATGTATGTATCCATTCTAACTCAAAAACTAATGGACCAGATGTCATAAAATTTGGTATGTAAGTCACTTGTGGATGACCCTGGTGCTGAGTGGTTTTGGGTACGATTCGGGATAAATTAACCCGCCTTTTTTGCGAAATGGCCCGCAAAAATTGTCTGCATCCATACTCTAGTTGAAAAACTAATACATTAAATTTTATAAAATTGGGTAAATAAGTAACTTGTGGGTTACACTGGTGCTGATTATATTTTGGTACGATTCGAAAAAAAATAACCTACCTTCTTTTACGAAATGATCCGCAAAAATTGGCAAAATCTAGAATAAAAAATTACGTATACTCAAATATATCAATTAAATGCTTGTTTTATACGTAATTTTTAACGATAAAAAGAATAAGATCAACCCCATTACACTAGGCCTAGCCGTTCTCGAGATATTTCAGTTTTCTCGCATGTTCGATACTCCACCTTTAAAAATAAATCCAGTTACCAAATGAGAACGAAAATTGAATTAAAAGTGCAAATTCAGTGTAATTTCAAATAAGAAAATAAATTGAAGTCTGAAGGGAAAGGCATGTGCTGCCCACATCAGATTTTCACTTTCCCTGCAATACATGGTAATGTATAGGTAAAGTATTGGAATCATGCCGAAAATCACAACTCGAGTTTTCGACGGATCTACACGTTTCGAGACCTCTAGAATACGAAAAAACTATTTTTAGCGTGACGTCTGTGTGTGTGTCTGTGTGTCTGTCTATGTGTCTGTGTAATGTATGTATCCACTCTAATTAAAAACTAATGGACCGAAATTCATAAAATTTGGTATGTAAGTCACTTGGGTAAGACCCTGGTGCTGATTAGTTTTTGGTATGAGTCGTAAAAACAGAACCTGCCTTTCTTTGCGAAATGGCCCTTAAAAATTTCATGTATCCACTCTAGCTAAATTACTAATTGATCAAATTTCACAAAATTTGGTAAATAAGTTACTTGTAGGATGATCTGGTGCTGATTAGATTTTGGTACGATTCGGAAAAGAACAACCTGCCGTTTTTGTACGAAATGTCCCGCAAAAATCGCAAAAATCTAAAATAAAAAAACTATGCTCAAATATGTCCATTAAATACTTGTCTTATATGTAATTTTTAACAAAGAAAATTAGAGCAACTCCATTACACTAGGACTACCCGTTCTCGAGATATTTTAGTTTTTTCTTATTTTCTCTACGACACCTTTGAAAATAAGTTCAGTTACCAAATGAGGCGAAAATTGAATTAAAAGTGAATTAAATTTAAATAAAATAAAGAGAACGTGGATGTAAGTCTGCAGGGTGTGTCATGTGCTGCCCACATCAAATTTTTACTTTCCTTATATACATAATGTACAAGGAAAGTATTGTGACGGGGTCGAAAATTCGAATTCGAGTTTTCGACGGGAGAGCACGTTTCAAGCATCCCTGATCACGAATCAAACATTTTTGAAGTGATGTGTGTGTGTGTGAAAGTGTGTGTGTGTGTGTCAGTGAGTCTGTGGAGACGATAACTGACAAACGAATTGACCGATTCGAACAAATTTGGTACAAAAATCCGTAAACACTGGAAGCCTATTGTTTTTATACGCAATCCAATATTCAGAACCTCCCTAAATTTTCGAATGAAATTTTGAAAAAATCGTCAAAAAATCAAAACCGCTAATAAAGTTACGCAAATAGATATTTTTCATGTAATTTTTCATTAGAAAACGATTGATATAAATTTTAGAACGCTAACGTGAACCGTTCTCGAGATATTGTTCATTTTTCAAAAAAAATTATCAAAAAGTCATGTAAAATAAAAACAAAAAAATATTTCCTATTGAGAAACATGTTCACTTTTCATATGTAATACCATGCAATCAATTGGGTGACATCATTCTCGTGGATCTAGCTCATTCCATTCATGAAAAAAGATACTTTAAGTAATACTTTTGTATTTGAACGCCAATAGGCATTTATTTGCTGTAAAAATAACTTATTTCTTTGTCCATAACGCTTAGCGAGATTTTGACGACGAATTTGGCGGAATGTCGCCAACTTGGCGACTTTTTGAAATGTTACCAAATTACCGAAAATCTCGCCAAATGGATAAAAATGACGCTAAATCAATGAAAATGACAACTAATTGTCGAAAATTCAATATCTCGGAAAGAATATTAGTATCTACTATAAGATAAACCTATTTTTTTACTGTGAAAGTAGTAAATTCCTTACAAAATATAAGGAAAGTCATGTGTTGCCCACATCAGATTTTTTAATTTGAAATATCATGTGACAAACTTATGAAAATTACTACCTAGAACGTGCCATCCATGAGTTATAAGAGTTTAGATCTGTAACAAAACTCAAAAGGCTGCGTGACAACTCAAAAGCATCTATAAATAGTTGTTCTGGGATGCATTGCATATGTTCTGTAGTTCACATTGGCTGCAATTTCAACACTTACACTATCCTTCCAACCCTCTCTTAAGAACAATAAACAGGTTTGAATTCTTCCTTTGGGCATTAGCATGGAAGCTTTACGTTTTCAAAACTAGAAAAGTGATCCTCATATTTTAGCAGTAGTCTTGGAGAGGTTGGAAAAAGTGAGTGTAATAGAGTGGAAATTAACTGGCACGTTAATAGATTCATGACATGGAGAATAAACAGAAGGTATAGATAACGAATGGACTGAAGAAGATCATACTGGCAATGATATTTATCTCCTTCCCTGAGGACTTTCTAAATAGAACTAGGCCGTAAGATTAGTAGGATAACCAAGCTTATACACATAGGAAGATTTTAGAAGGAACTTGTTAAACTTGGTGGGCGGCTGAGCACCTGTTCCTTACTTAATTGAGCCTTTGACTTAATGAGTTATTTAAAGAAAATTTTGATTTTGGGAGCGGCTTGAACCATCTAATCCTCCTCTGTGTTTACTCCTGAGGAAAAGACAACATGCCCTATCTAATCAGAACTTGTCTGATGGAACTGAATCTGAAAGATGCTTCCTATACCCGTATATCATATTCAGTGTCTCTCGGGAATGTCCTATGGAAATCATATAGTTTCCTATCAGGTCTAGCAGGCAGCGAATATTGTATAGAAAATTAGTTTTATATCGAGCCATTTTGCTAAACTGTAATTGATTAGGAAGAAAAGTCAGATATTCGATAAACCGAAAGCTATTAGTGTTTGTTCAATATTAATTTCCTTATATACATAATGTATAAAGAAAGTATTGTAACGGGGTCGAAAATTCGAATTCGAGTTTTCGACGATAGAGCACGTTTCAAGCATCCCTGATCCCGAATCAAGCATTTTTGAAGTGATGTCTGTGTGTGTGTGTGTGTGAAAGTATGTGTGTGTGTGTGTGTGTGTATGTGTCAGTGAGTCTGTGGAGACGATAAATGACGAACGAATGGACCGATTCGAACCAAATTTGGTACAAAAATCATAATCCGTAAACACTGGAAGCCTATTGTTTTTAGACGTAATCGAATGTTCAGAACCCACCTAAATTTTCGAATAAAATTTGGAAAAAATCGTCAAAAAATCAAAACCACTAATAAAGTTACGCAAACAGACATTTCTTATGTAATTTTTCATTAGAAAACGATTGACATAAATTTTAGAACGCTAACATGCACCGTTCTTGAGATATTGCACATTTTTCAAAAAAATTATCAAAAAGTCATATAAAATGAAAAAAAAATATTTCCTATTGAGAAACATGTTCACTTTTTATGTGTAATACCATGCGATAAATTGAATGACATCATTCTCGTGGATCTAGCTCGTTCCATTCATGAAAAAAAATACTTTGAGTAATACTTTTGTATTTGAACGCCAATAGTCATTTTTCTGCTGTATGAACAACTTATTTCTTCGTCCATAACGCTTGGCGAGATTTTGGCGACCAATTTGGCGGAATTTCGCCAACTTGGCGACTTTTCGAAATGTTGCCAAATTAACGAAAATCTCGCCAAATGGATAAAAATGATGCTAAATCAATGAAAATTACGACTAATTGTCGAAAATTCAATATCTTGGAAAGAATATTAGTATCTACTGTAAGAAAAAATATTTTTTTACTATAAAAGTAGTAAATTCATTCCATTATATAAGGAAAGTCATGTGTTGCCCACATCAGATTTTTTTGAAATAATGAACAAGTCATAATATAAAAATTTATGACTTATGTTTGAAATAAATGTAGACTAACTTGTTTTTGCAGAATAAAAATCCGAAAGTGTATTGGTTTTCTTTAGCTTTGCTTAAAACTGTAGTTTTGCTGGATAGATCTGAAAAGTTATTAATTAATACAGGTGAACCTCGATATGTCGAACCCCGGTATCTCGAAATTTTCGATATCTCGAATTTTTTTCATCTCATCCCTTCACGCACGGTATAAAACTAATGTAAAACAAACTCTTTAACCCGAAATTTTTCTAATAAAACTCTCGATATTTCGAATTTTTTTCATCTTACCATTTGGATCATCTTACCATTTTCAACTTTTCATTTGGAAAAATACGATCCAAAAAATTTGTTTAATGCAGATGAAACAGGAGTATTTTTTAAGTGTATGCCTGATAAAACTATGACCATTAAAGGCAAAGCATGTCATGACTAGAAAAGGAGAAAAGAAAGATTAACTGTGCTGTTTTGCACTCATATGGATGGTTCAGAAAGAACCTCTTATGATAGTTAAATCTGCTAAACCCCGATGTTTTTCAGGAATGAAATCTTTTCCAATGACTTATTTTGCGAACAAAAAGGTTTGGATGACTGCCGAAAATTTCACTAATTGGTTGAAGGAACTAGACAGAAAAATGCCCCGTGAAAATCGCGATATTGTTCTGTTCTTGGACAACTAACTGTACAGCACACAATAGCGTGCTGAAATTAAAATCCGCGAAAGTTCATTTTATGCCACCAAACACAACTTCTGAGTTTGGACCAAGGTATTATTCAGAGTTTTAAAGTAAACTATCGCCACAAAATTAAGCTCATTTGGATTCGCCTAGCTCATTTGAAAAATCTGATGTGGGCTACACATGACTTTCCTTATATAATGTAATGAATTTACTATTTTTACAGTAAAAAAATAGGTTTTCTTATAGTAGATACTAATATTCTTTCCAAGATATTGAATTTTCGACAAATAGTCGTAATTTTCATTGATTTAGCGTCATTTTTATCCATTTGGCGAGATTTTCGTTAATTTGGCAACATTTCAAAAAGTCGCCATGTTGGCGACATTCCGCCAAATTTGTCGCCAAAATTTCGCCAAGCGTTATGGACGAAGAAATAAGTTGTTCTTACAAGAGAAAAATGACTATTGGCGTTCAAATACAAAAGTATTACTCAAAGTATCTTTTTTCATGAATGGAACGAGCTAGTTCCACGAGAATGATGTCACCCAATTTATCGCATGGTATTACATATGAAAAGTGAGCATGTTTCTCAATAGGAAATATTTTTTTTCATTTTATATGACTTTTTAATAATTTTTTTAAAAAATGTGCAATATCTCGAGAACGGTTCATGTTAGCGTTCTAAATTTATGTCAATCGTTTTCTAATGAAAAATTACATAAGAAATGTCTATTTGCGTAACTTTACTAGTGGTTTTGATTTTTTGACGATTTTTTCAAAATTTTATTCGAAAATTTAGGGGAGTTCTGAACATTCGTTTGCATTTAAAAACAATAGGCTTCCAGTGTTTACGGATTGTGATTTTTGTACCAAATTTGGTTCGAATCGGTCCATTCGTTCGTCAGTTATCGTCTCCACAGTCTCACTGACACACACACACACACACACAGAGACAGACATCTTCAAAAATGTTTGATTCGTGATCAGGGATGCTTGAAACGTGCTCTCCCGTCGAAATCTCGATTTCGAATTTTCGACCCCGTCACAATACTTTCCTTATACATTATGTATATAAGGAAAGGAAAAATGTAATAGATATTGAGGGATTCAGTAACTGTAACCAAACTGTCATTGATTACTATTTTGCAAAGTAAAGAAATGCATGATTAAATTTTAATAATGTATGTACGCACATAGTATTACATTAAATGTGTATCCAATCATTTCAAGTTTCGCTTTATTTGTTGTTATTAGTTGTATATTAGTTATATATTGTATATTAGTTGTCAGCATTTTCTTGGGTAATACCCAATTCTCTGTCTGCAAGATAAAGTAAGTGATCCTTTTAAAAATGTGTAAAGTATAGGACTAGTATCTTTCATGAATTCCTTAAATTTTTTCAAATTTTTGATATCTCGAATTTTTTTTCTTCTCCCTTCAAATTCGACATATCGATGTTCGACTGTATAATTGTTCAAAACACAAAGTTGGTATGGACATGAGTTAAAGAAAAACTTGAGCTCATATTCGAATTAAGTGCTCCTTTACATTTTATGTTTCATATTGCTTTAATAACGACAATTTTTTTTTCCCACAGAAGATTTTTTTAACACCAGTTCGATCAATTTTTTTCTAAAATGACATTTAATGTTAAGAAAATGTGACTATTGTTTGTAATCATATTATTACTTTCCTTATATACATAATGTATAAGGAAAGTATTGTGACGGGGTCGAAAATTCGAATTCGAGTTTTCGACGGGAGGAGCACGTTTCAAGCATCCCTGATCACGAGTCAAACATTTTTGAAGTGATGTCTGTGTGTGTGTGTGTGAAAGTATGTGTGTGTGTGTCAGTGAGACTGTGGAGACGATAACTGACGAACGAATGGACCGATTCGAACCAAATTTGGTACAAAAATCACAATCTGTAAACACTGGAAGCCTATTGTTTTTATACGCAATCGAATGTTCAGAACCCCCCTAAATTTTCGAATGAAATTTTGAAAAAATCGTCAAAAAATCAAAACCAATAATAAATTTACGTAAATAGACATTTCTTATGTAATTTTTCATTAGAAAACGATTGACATAAATTTTAGAACGCTAACATGAACTGTTCTCGAGATATTGCACATTTTTCAAAAAAATTATCAAAAAGTCATATAAAATAGAAAAAAAAATTTCCTATTGAGAAACATGTTCAGTTTTCATATATAATATCATGCGATAAATTGGGTGACATCATTCTCGCGGATCTAGCTCGTTCCATTCATGAAAAAATATACTTTGAGTAATACTTTTGCATTTGAACGCCAATTTATCTGCTGTAAGAATAACTTCTTTCTTCGTCCATAACGCTTGGCGAAATTTTGGCGACGAAATTGGCGGAATGTCGCCGACTTGGCGACTTTTTGAAATGTTGCCAAATTAACGAAAATCTCGCCAAATGGATAAAAATGACGCTACATCAATGAAAATGACGACTAATTGTGGAAAATTCAATATTTAATAAGTTATATAATATATAAATATATAATAATAGCTATATAATATATGTCGAAAATTCAATATCTAATAAGTTATATATATTTATATATATATATATATATATATATATATATATATATATATATACGTATATATATACGTATATATATATACATAAGTTATATATATATATATATATATATATATATATATATATACGTATATATATACGTATATATATATACATAAGTTATATATATATATATATATATATATATAACTTATTTCTTCGTCCATAACGCTTGGCGGGATTTGGCGACGAAATTGGCGGAATGTCGCCAACTTGGCGACTTTTTGAAATGTTGCCAAATTAACGAAAATCTCGCCAAATGGATAAAAATGACGATAAATCAATGAAAATGACGACTAATTGTCGAAAATTCAATATCTTGGAAAGGATATTAGTATCTACTAGAAGAAAAACATATTTATTTTACTGTAAAAGTAGTAAATTCATTTCATTATATAAGGAAAGTCATGTGTTGCCCACATCAGATTTTTTTCTATTGCCAACAAAATAATTTTGTGAGAAGTAGCGACCCACCGAAATATTTTGCAAGATGTCTTATAGAAGTTGGATGGCGTTAAATGGGGAAATAAATATGATCTTTTTATTCAGATTATCGATTTGATTCAAAGTTTTACTGATTGTAACAATCTCCCCAAATTTAACATGCATTGCTGAAATACTCCTTTCATAGTTAATCGTAGTCTAGATTCTCTCTCACATATACACAGACACCACCTCTAAAACTTAAGATTCCGGTTCAATGATGCTAAAACAAGTAAATCCGCCTAAAACGAATTTCAATAACCACATTATAATATTTTCCCTGCCCATTATATTTTATATTATTAACTTCAAATTTCTTCCAAATTGAGCTCAGGTGACATAGATGAGGTTGAAACGATCAATTTCATTAACACAGAATCCGCCTGTAGGTGCATTCTCGAAATTTGGACTAAGCAACCATGTAAATAACATCATCCATGATCAGGTTTCATGCTTCTGGTTTGCACTAAAGATGTTTTTGTTTGTGTTCGGAATTTGTTTAATAATCATGCATAAAGCATTGATTATGAAACACTTTCCAACTTCAATGCAATTTTATATAAACATCTCTAAAATGCGATACATTCCTCGGTAATATTTTAAAAATTATCATAATACATACTACAATAATTTATTATATTAGAAAACTTCATCGAAAACAAATGAACTTTATTCAAATGACGTCATCGAAATATAAATCGCCTCTATATAAAAGCAGCATTTCATTCATAAACATTTTTCCAATCGTTTCATTCATCACAATACTATAATAATTTATTTTATTTAAAAATTTGAAAAATTGTTATATAACATATTTATTATATAATGTGAAACCTCCCTTATACATAAAATTATTAAACTCTTGGAAAGATATTTATTATATAATATATCTATTTTTTCTTTCTGGAGGACATAGCAAGAGTCAGAATTTAATTGAACTTGGTTTCCTCCCAATATTAAATAATTTTTATTTAAAAAACTATCTAACATATTTTACTGAAATTTTTTTTTATACATTTTATGGAATAATTTGAATATTTCCTAAAATTTTCGAAGTAATTTGTGAATTTTAAATTCGCTTAAAAAATGTTTGAAAAATTAGGTCCCATAGGGTTCAATGTATTTCATTTTTTCAACCAGGGTTCAATCCAAAACTAATTGGGTGATATTATTCATTTATATTCCCATAGGTCCCATAGACCGTCTGAAAAACATACTAAAATTACATTTTGATAAAGTCATTTTTACGGCAGTTATCGTGCTAACGGACAGACAGACAGACAGAATGAACAAAGTCATAAACACTTTTCAACTATGTTGTAAAGTGTTAATAAAACAAAGTGTTTCATCACTAAAATTTATAAAAGTTTGTGTTTGAAATATTTTCCAATAGAAGCATTGACTTTTGTTTTTACCCACATTCTAACACGCGAGGGACTAAAAACATAACAGTCATCCGACACCATGTTTGTCCATTGTCACCTCAATCACTGCCTCCTTTATACTAATAGGAGTGTAGTTTAAAGGAGGCGGTGCCTCAACTCGAGTTTGGACACTTTTTCCAAAGGATACTGATTGTATGTATTTAAAAATTGTATATTTCGGATTTTTTGGTAGCAAAATAGTTCTTTAAATATTGATTTTCCATTTCAGCCTATGGAGAATTCTAGAGTTGGTGGGAAAAACCATTAAGTCAAAAACAAAGAATTTGAGATATTAACGAATGAAAATAATGACATTTTTAAGACATCGTTTTTTTTAATTTTTGATTTTGATTTTCAAAATACACATTTAATTTTTATGGTATTTATTACACATTTATAAGCTAAATAAGCATACATTGTATTGTAATTTTGGAAAATGAATTTTTAGGTAAATACTGACTTAAGTGGTTATTCCCGAAACAAGTTTGTGGCAAATACAGACATAAGTTATTATTTCTGATTTCAGTATTTATTCTTTAAACACAATTATGATGTGTTTACAAATACAGACATAAGTAATTGCTTAATAAAACATCGGTCATAATGCAGCATTTAATTGTGCATTCTAATTCCAAACTGTTAATATTATTTAATGTTTTCTTAGGACTACTTTAAGTAAATATTTTGTAAAAATTATAAAAAACGTCGAAATGATGTTTTAACTGATATTTCTGAAAATTGTTTAAAAATAAAATTAAAAGTTAATGCACTTTTTTTGTAAATTAATTAGCTAATTTAAGTTGTATATAAATATAAACATATAAAACTCAAACATATAAAACTGAAACTCAAACATCGTTTATAGTTCATCCGGGGGCCATTCTCTGAAAAAGTGGGATTTTCATTACAAATTTTTTTTAAAAAAAAATTTCTTTAAACTTGCTAAAATTTATTTTCTAAGAAGATCTCACATCAAGTAATAACACTATTATAGTGGCTCAGATCAAACAAATAAAATTATGAAGTTTTTTAAATTTTAAAAATATCCATGTCTACGGACGTGACGGGGTAGTTCACAGATGTGACAATTTGTTCCACAGACAGGATGATACACCTTACAAATATGACAGATATAGTAAAATAGATTATAAACTGAATAAAATTTATATATACTTAATGTATGCCTAACCTTTTTTTTATTTTGCATAATCACTCACATTTATTATGGAATATCATACAAATGATACCAATACAATTGAAAACTAAAAATGTAATACATAAAATTCTTCATACACAAAACGTAGAAAAATGGAAACAAAAAATGAAAAGTAAGTTAAAATTCTATGGGGTAAACAGCAGAATAATAATTTCAGCACATTTTTGAATTTTTTAAGGTTTTCTGTAAAAATGTATTGATTGCATTTATTTATTTCGGGCTGCAGCAAAACTTTAACTACAGAACTTTTGTCAACAGTTTCCACATTCACTTTATCTTGAAAAATAAATTTGCGAACTCCGGTTGATTTTCTCATAAAATTCACATCAGCTCCTCCTCAGACTCTCTTTCTACCATACCAACATAATGTTCCACAAGGTTCCTTTCAGATTTAAACTGAACAACTACATAGCTGTTAGGTGAGATAATATATTCTTGTTTAACTTCCTCATCAGAGTAGATCTCGTGCACCTTTAATAGATTTAAACTTGCAATGTATGTTGGATCATCAATCTTGATCATCCCAATCCCATAGTGACCACAATTTTGTCTAGCTGTGCACTGCATGCAGGCAAAACCTCTTGCCTGAATCATAGTCCAGTTTTCCTTGCTCCAGGTAATTTCATGTACTTTCAAAGTTCCTTGGAAAGTCTGTAGGTTGTTAGATAGCTTTAAATCTAAATTCTCAATATCTTCTGACTTTATTTTGTAAATGTTAATGTTGTGTTCATTTAGTATAGCTACAAGAGCATCTATGTTTGGAATGTCTTTTCCTTGACTGACGATAATATCAGCTAATCTTTTAATACACCCACCTATTCCATCTGGTGCCCCTTTTCCATGACCTTTTACAGAAAAATGCCAATGAAGGCTGTCCACCTCCAACTCCTTTGATATAAAAGTTGCAGCCAAGTAAAACATTTTTTTATTTCTATACTGTGTACTTGGTCCATCAATCAGAAAGTGAACTCTCTTTAAATTAGAAATGTTCTTGATTTCCATAAATATAGGTTGGAGGTGGGCACATATAGCCACGGGATCATGCCTTTTGCTATCCGACATAGTGCATATGGACTTATGTTGAACAGATTCTTCAGTGTCAGTTTTGTAATAAATGACAACTGTATGCAGTGTAACCTGATTACGGGAGCCTCCAAAATGAAAAGATTGGATCTCTTCGCCTTGTAGAATTTTCAGAAAAATCTACATGTATGAAAACTTCGTCTTTTGTCAAGGATTTCTTTATTTTGCTTATGACATGATACTGGTGTTTAATGTTGGCCACATGTCATCTATACTCTCCAAGTAGCATGGCAAACTTCAAAACTAACTCAAGTTTATTACAAGTAATTTCCTCTTTGTATGGTTTTAATTTCATCTTTAGTTTCAATAATTTCCTTTTTTTTCACCCATTGTTTATACTTAACTTCTTCATCATTCTCGAATTCGTTAGTCTCAATTATGATATCATTATTACAACATTCCAAACACTTTTTTTGTAGACTTTGACTTAAAGTTTTTTTTCACATGTTATGCTTTGAAGTAACTCATTAGGTGATTTTTCTTTAATCATTCCTAGCAATTTCATTTTTCTCACAACCATTGTAAAGTTATCACACAAATTACAGTTACAGGTGTTTCGCTTTTGACAATCTGGAGAAATAATCCAAAATGGACATTCTCGACAAAATTGTGGGTAGCTAAGATCTTTATGTTCTAGATATGTATTTATAAATTTTTGGTGCAAGTTTTTCATTGAGTCAAATAATAGCCTTTTTTGCATTTTCTGCTTTCTCTTCGTTATTGTGTCCTTTTTTCCAGGACAAAGACGACTATTGTCATCTTGTTCAAGGAGCATAATTATGGCATTCTTAAGTTTCTCTTTCTGGAGCTTTCTTGTTTTCAAGAAGCCAACTTTTGGTTTCAAAAAATGTTTAAAAGTCATAAAGGAAATCTTTTTTGTAAAATCTGTACTTCTTTAGGATTTTCCCTGTTATCATATTTACAAAGTTCCTTTTTTTGAGAACTGCTTGTTTCTTGAAGTTTTCACTAATCTGTTTTTTTAAAACACTGCTCCAAACTCAAGGCTATTACATTGGGAACTACATTATATTGGGAACCTTTTGGCTACTGAGCATTTTCTGAACTTCTTTCTTTGGTGTGTCATCTTTTTTTGATATTAGCCTGTAATACCTTTTTTCATACTTGTTCACTTTTTTCTCCAGTGACTTCTTCTCTTGTTAAGTTTATCTAATTCTCTCTTCAATGATTCTCTGTTTCGCCTCCTCCTTTTACAGCCACTTTGAACTCTGGTATTTGATGGTCTATTTTCAGGATCATGACATATAGAACCACAATATTCAGGGATTTGAGGATCAGGATATTCTGGGCTTTCAGGTGGTGTTCCAATAATTAATAATGCATGTTCTGTTTCTTTCTTCTTCTCTCTGTGTCTTTTAGCCAGTTTACGCGTCTTTCCTTGTTTGTCTCTTTTCACACTCATTCATTTCACTAACTTTTTTCCTTGATGCTTTCTTTCTTTCTCTATCTTTCTTTTTGATTTCTTCATACTTCTCAGGATCAGATTTTAATTTCTCTCTTGTGCACCTCATACTTAGCTTTTTCATCTCTCTCCTCCTCTTCATTTCCTTCTCAGATTTTTGAGAAATTTTTTTTTTCCTTTTATTTACAGTTTGGGTTTTCGCCATTTTTTAATCTGAAAACAAAAGAAAAAAGCCATACTTTTAAATATAATTTACTTTTATTTTTGTATTTTGATTAATATATTGAAAAATGGCCAGATTTGAAAGTTAGGATTTCAATCACATCCTTCAACAGATACTGTCAATAACTACCATTTGTGATAATTTGGGAACAAACTTTCAAACTCACACTTAACACATTCAAAAATAGTTTTTATAAGAAAGTTGTCGAAATTATTGTTCACAAAAATGGCTTAAAATTTTTATTTTCCATGCAGTGGCATATGCTGGTTAGGATATATCTTTTGAAAGATGAACATAAACAGATTATAACAATAAATTAAAAGTAAAACATGAATATAAATGTTGTTAGATTTTTATTTCAAGATATCATGTCTGAATTATACTTTTAAAATGTTTAAATTTCAGCCAAAATAATATTAAAGTTCCATCTGTTCTGTGTTGTCACATCTGTGGATACTGTGTCATGTCTGTGGATAGGCCATGTCCACGGATGTGATGTCCACGGATGTGACAAAACTACCATTTTTTTACATTTAAAAACATGCTTTTGAGGATATGACAATGCAAGTTATAAAACAAAGCATTTACATCTAATACTATGAATTCATTGAAATATTTTATAATCTTACCTGATAATTTAAAATCTGTTTACACCACAGACGTGATGAGTTGATCTTTACGTTTAGAGAATTAAGTCCTAAACCTTCACAGAAGACTGCAAAAATCACCAAACACACTTCTGTTTTAGTTTCTCTAAATACCAGTAGCTGCTTAAGATCTGATTTGAACATCAAATTAGCACGCTGCTGCTATCTGAAAGAATTTATTAGCAATTTGCTTTCTGTCCACAGACGTGACCTATTGCTCTGGTTACAGTCATTAAACTTGTAATTAAATTAATATAAAACTTAAATTTAACTTCAAACTTTTGGGAACAGTTATTTAAATGTTTTCTTAATCTAAAATATAGTCTAAAGAGTTTAGATTTTGCTTGATTTATGAAATATAAACTGAGAAACACAAAAAACAGGGTATAGTGACAGTCCACGGACATGACAAATCACAGTCTGTGGACAAAATTTGAACAATAAATAAAATATTTTTGTCATAATTTGCAATGGTTATGTATACATCCAGTTATATTAAGGTTATTTCATTTATTTAAACTACTTTTAAAAACCTTACTCTCTATAAAAAACACTAGAGACACAAAATCCCACTTTTTCAGAGAATGGCCCCCGGATAAATTTCAATCAGATTGGGATCAATGTCTACTTCATTTGAAGTCGGAAGCATGGAACAGAATTGATCCATTTGGTGAGATTTTTGTACATTTATTTAGCAAAATTTAAAAAGTCGCTCAGTTGGCGACATTCCGCCAAATTCGTCGCAAAACTCTCGACAAGCGTTATGGACGCAGAAATAAGTTATTCTTACTTCTTCTTCTGTTGTATAACAGATAATATTGGCGTTCAAATGCAAAAGTATTTCTCAAAGTATCATTTCTCATGAATGGAACGAGCTAGGTCCACGAGAATGATGTCACCAAATTTATCGCAGGATATTGCATATGATAATTGAACATGTCTCACAACAGTTAATATTCTTTTTTTACTTCATGGGATTTTATTGATGAATTAATTTGAAAAAATGTTTAATATCTCGAGAACAGTTCATGCTAGCACTCTAAAGTTTAAATAAATCGTTTTCTAAGGAAAAATTACATAAGAAATGTCTATTTTCGTAACTTTATTAAAAGTTTTGATATTGTGATGATTTTTTCAAAATGTCACTCGAAAATTTAGGGGGGTTCCCAGCATTCGATTGTGTTTAAAAACAATAGACTTCCAGTAATCACGGATAGTAATTTTTATTTCGACTTGCACTCGAACCGCCCCATTCGTTCGTTAGATATCGTGTCCATAGACTCACTGACGAACACACACACACACACACACACATCACCTTAAAAATGTTCTATTCGTGATCAGGTATGATTGAAACGTGCTCTCCTGTCGAAAACTCGAATTCGAATTTTCGAGCCCGTCACAATACTTTCCTTATACATTATTATAGTTAAAACAAAAAAATAAACTGCTCCCTCTTCCAAGCAGACTAATCAAACTACCACGGAGTCTCGTTTTAATTGCATCAGCGGTTACAGAGGTAGCTAAGAACAGCTAATGTAACACCAGCATACAAGCTCCAGGCCACCGCAAATAAACTACAGTATATTTCAATATATGGAGATTTTGTTTAGCACATTCCCAGTGAGAACATGTAAAACTTGCACAATCAGTACAATTTTCCCGGTAACTATACTTTATAAGCTATTGAGACGAACATCGTGCCACAGCGTGGGAGTAAAGTATTTTTATTTATGTTATCTAACATAACTCAAAACGTTTTACTATTAAACATTTATTCTACCGCCCCCTATTCTTTTGAAGAGATTCATTTCTGGCTCTACCGCTGACAGCACAGAAACCTTTTTATTTTTATGCATATAATTTGCATTAAGAACCTTGTTCTCAAAACTCTAGTTTCTATTCTGGCTAAATCTTAAGAGAAATATTTAATAAAATACAACATACCTGAAATATTTTTACTCTTGTGAATTCACCATTAGTTGTCCCCGTGACAACATACTATTCTAAAATTGAGAAACCACTCGCTAAAATAAAGTGTTATTTCAGCACTATGAGAATAAAACAGCTGCCTAACAATAATCAATTACCGGATGAATAAATACAAAATCACCGGAAATAGGCATCGAAAGGGGGTTGGAAGAGAATGTCGCGCGCGCCTCGAAATTTTACGAAATAAAAAAGAATATTGTGACGTAGTTTCAACAAAGAACAAGGTTGTATAAACTGTACGGAATAATAACATTTCTTCATGTTTTTTAAACGCTAAAATCTGCACAAATAAAACGGATAATAATAACTTTTCTTGACTTATGTGCTTTTTCCCGAATATATCTGTTCGAAAATTAGAGAAAAATAACCTTTTATGACTTATGTGTTTTTCCCGGCTGACTTCGGAGCAAAATCTAGTAGGTTGTTTATGGTGTTTCTTTTTTTTTTTTGATATCTTAGAAGTCCAACAGATGTACGTGCTTTTTCTAGGCTCCATTTCGCCAGCCCCCCCCCCACCTCGGAATTTCAAAATTTCAATGATGCCATTCGTTTGTACTACGTTTGTACCGGATTGTACCGTCAAAATTTTCGTTTGTACCACTTCCGGAACGGGGTTATTCCCATTTCAAAGTGGGGGGGCTGGCGAAACGGCAGCCCCCCCCACCTCGGAATTTCAAAATTTCAATGATGCCATTCGTTTGTACTACGTTTGTACCGGATTGTACCGTCAAAATTTTCGTTTGTACCACTTCCGGAACGGGGTTATTCTCATTTCAAAGTGGGGGGGCTGGCGAAACGGCAGCCCCCCCACCTCGGAATTTCAAAATTTCGTCGATGCCATTCGTTTGTACTACGTTTGTACCGGTTTGTACCGTAAAAATTTTCGTTTGTACCACTTCCGGTACGGCGTAATTTTAATTTTAAAATGGGTGACCTTGAGCTCCGACAAACCCAACCTCGAAATTTCAAAATTTCGTCGATGCCATTCGTTTGTATTACGTTTGTACCGGTTTGTACCGTAAAAATTTTCGTTTGTACCACTTCCGGTACGGCGTAATTTTAATTTAAAAGTGGGTGACCTTGAGCTCCGGCAACCCCCCCACGTCGGAATTTCAAAATTTCGTCGATGCCATTCGTTTGTACTACGTTTGTACTGGTTTGTACCGTAAAAATTTTCGTTTGTACCACTTCCGGTACGGCATAATTTTCATTTAAATGTGGGTGACCTTGAGCTCCGGCAACCCCCCACTTCGAAATTTCAAAATTTCGTCGATGCCATTCGTTTGTATTACGTTTGTACCGGTTTGTACCGTAAAAATTTTCGTTTGTACCACTTCCGGTACGGCGTAATTTTTATTTAAAAGTGAGTGACCTTCAGCTCCAGCAACCCCCCACCTCGAAATTTCAAAATTTCGTCGATGCCGTTCGTTTGTACTACGTTTGTACCGGTTTGTACCGAAAAAATTTTCGTTTGTACCACTTCCGGTACGGCGTAATTTTTATTTAAAAATCGGTCACCTTGAGCTTCGGCAACCCCCCCACCTCGAAATTTCAAAATTTCGTCGATGCCATTCGTTTGTACTACATTTGTACTGGTTTGTACCGTAAAAATTTTCGTTTGTACCACTTCCGGTATGGCGTAATTTCTATTTAAAAGTTGGTGACCTTGAGCTCCGGTAACCCCCCACCTCGAAATTTCAAAATTTCGTCGATGCCATTCGTTTGTATAACGTTTGTACTGGTTTGTACCGTAAAAATTTTCGCTTGTACCACTTCCGGTACGGCGTAATTTTTATTTAAAAGTCGGTCACCTTGAGTTTCGGCAAGCCCCCACCTCGAAATTTCAGAATTTAGTTGATGATTCCATTCATTTGTGGGACGTTTGTACCGGATTGTACCAAAAAATGTTCGTTTGTACCACTTCCGGTACGGCGTTATTCTCATTTCAAAGTGAGGGGGGAGAAACATCAGCCCCCACCTAAGAATTTGAAAATTTCGTCAATGCCATTCGTTTGTACTACGTTTGTACCGGATTGTACTACCGTAAAAATATTCGTTTGTACCACTTCCGGTACGGTGTTGTTCTCATTTCAAAGTGGGCTTGCTTTAGAAACGGCAGCCCCGTTCACCTAGGAATTTCAAAATTTCGTCGATGCCATTGGTTTGTACTACGTTTGTACCAAATGGTACCGTAAAAATTTTCATTTGTACCACTTCCGGTACAGCGTAATTTTTATATAAATGTGGGTGTCCTTGAGCATCGGCAACCCCCCACCTCGTAATTTTAAAATTTCGTCGATGCCATTGGTTTGTACTACGTTTGTACCGGATTGTACTGCAAAAATTTTCGTGTGTACTACTTCCGGTACGGCGTAATATTCATTTCAAAGTGGAGGCTGGAAAAATGGCAGCTTTGACCTCGGAATTTTCATATTTCAGTGACGTCGTTCGCATGTACTTCATTTGCATGGAATGTACCGCTAAAATTTTCATTTATACCGTTTCCTATATATAGTTGTTCCCATTTCAAAGTGGGAGACTCCATTTCGCCCCTTCTCAGTTCCGAATTTCCAATATGCATCAAATAATTAAAGAACATGCTTTTATGACAATAAAATTTATGTATGTATTAAAACATACAAATACAAATAAATATATTTTTACAAATCAGCACATTTATTCAGTACATTATTCAAATATTTTGCTTAAGCCGACGCAGTGGTCGAGTGGTCAAGGCGAGTGTTTCCACAGCAATCGCTCGACCGCCGCGTTGTGGGTTCGAGTCCCACGTAAAACATGGATGTTTGTGTTGCGGGCGTAGTGTGTTCCGCCCCCCCTCTGGTGCGCCTGGGGCAACGTCTTAGGACGGCTAAATGGTTCACGTTCTGGCCGCTGACGAAAGGCGAATGACGAAAGTCAAGTGCCTGGCCATTAATATATATATATATATATATATATATATATATATATATATATATTTTGCTTAACATATATTTATACAAATATTCAACTCAATTTACATTTATATAAATATTTAGTTTAATTTACATTTTCACAAATATTTAACTCAATTGACATTTATATAAATATGTAGCTCAATTTGCACTTATACAAAGTAGCACTTATACATACTAATACGAATATGTAGCACATGTACATTGAAAAATTTGAAGATATATTTCGGTACTTGTGAGTATTTAAAATAGGTTTCAGGAAATAAAGTATTTAAAATATTGATTAATTAAAAAATGTTATGTACCCAACACAATTGAGTATAATATAGTTTTAAAAGTAAAGTAGGAATTAGCTATCATGGATGTGAGAATTTGGTTGCAAATCATTTTAATTGCATTCATTTAATTTTATTTATATAAAAATTAGCGAAATTATTTTGCAGAAGTACTGCTTTTACTGTCCTGCATATTAGTTTCCCTATAGAGTATAGGGAACTTATTTAACTGGGGCAAGTTTTCAACGGAAGAACACGTTTCAAGCATCCTAGAACAAGAACCGAACGTTTATGAAGTCATTTCTGTATGTGTTAGCACGTGTGAATACACGCTAATATACTGTTACGACGTATTCTCTGGAATCGTGGGTGTGCGTCCAGGATACAAGAAAGAATCCAAATTTCTGGATAACTAACACGTTTATAAGCACAACATAAACAGGAATAAGATACAGCAAATGGTTCGATAACTATCTCACAAGATTACTAAACAACTGCTAGGTACAGTAAAATAGCAATTAAATACTCAGTTAATTTCACAAAACAGCGGATGCTATCCTGAAAACAATGACTTATCTCATAATTTCAATGTAGCTCGTATCACGTCAACTGCTCTCCAATTGAGCGATGACTCTTTTTATATATTCTCAGTAGAAACTGCCAGAAGGGGCTCATATCTCGTAGAATACTCGTCATTTTAAGAAGGTTCTCGAACATTCGAAATGTCGCCAATAAAACACCAAATCTGGCAACCATAGCTCGACAGTCCTGAAATGGCATCCCTAGACCCACATCATAGGGATGGCTGCCTGTACGGTGTTTCACTTCTGGTTCTCAAAAGTGCTTCCACTGAAGGCTTCATGATCGGGACAGTACATAGTGTATGTGTGTGCCTGTGAGTCGGCGGAGGTGTTATCTCACACGCGAATGAAGAGTTTTGAATATAATTTGGTACGATTATTGACCTCAGTGTATACTGGATTCCAATTGATTTTAAATGTAATCGAAAGTTTGGAAGACCCCCCCGCCTCCCCCATATTTTGAACGAAAGCTTGAAAAAATCATTAACCAGAACTTTCAATAATGATAAAAAAAAAAAATCATTTCAGACGTAATTGATAGACAAATGATAGAAACTTTAGAATGTTAGAATGAACCATTCTCGAGATACTACACAAGTTTCGAATAAATTTTTGAAAAAATTATTAAAGCAAATTAAGAATCTGAATGCTGTTAAATGTTTAATTATTTCATACATAATATCCACTTAGAAAACGATTGACATACCACATACGACATTTCGAGATATTGCACATTTTTCATGTAAATTTATTCAAAACATAATGTTAAATTAAACAAGAAAGATCAATCATGCATAAGCATTGATTATGAAACACTTTCCAACTGAAATGTAATTTCATTTAAAAATTTCTGAAATGTGATACATTTAGTGGTGATATCTTTTACATTATCACAGTACTACAGTAATTTATTATACTTTTATGTATTTCATTTTTAATGTATTTCATTTTTTCAACCCGGGTTCAATGCAAAACTAATTGGGTGATATTATTCATTTATATTCCCATAGGTCCCACAGACCGTCTGAACAACATACTAAAATTTCATTTTGATAAAGTCATTTTTACTGCAGTTATCGTGCGAACGAACAGACAGAAGGAACAAAGTCATAAACACTTTTCAACTATGCTATAAAGTGTTAATAAGGAAGAATTTCAAAATGTACATTATATAACAAAATTATACAACAAAAATAATAATGGGAATAAATAATATACTATAATTTATGACATAAAAGTCCTATAAAGTTCTTCTGAACAATATTGCCATATACTCTAAATACATAATAATACAAGAAAGATCAATCATGCATAAGCATTGATTATGAAACACTTTCCAACTGAAATGCAATTTCATTTAAAAATCTCTAAAATATGATACATTCAGTGGTGATATCCTTTACATTATACAGTACATTACACAGTACTACAGTAATTTATTACACTTAAATATTTAAAACTGTATCGAAATATAAATCATCTGATTCTTTATGCAAAATCAATGAATATTTCATTCATATAACTTGTATTCCAGACTCCAGAGCTAAATAATTTTGTGTGAAAAAAATTCAGCAATTCTTATGTAATTCATCTTACAATCGCTTGAGATATTTGCATTCTGCATATGTTAAAATTAGGCTTCGTTGAAGAAATAATAAAATTTTAGGGATCATTTAAAATCACAACTATTGTAATTGCATAGGCACGGAATTTAGGTACACAGATAATACATAGATAATATATGTGTGTATGTGTATGTACTCAAAGTATTGGAATCGTGCCGAAGATCGGAACTCGAATTTTCAAAGGATCTACACGTTTTGGGACTTCTAGAACACGAAAAATCTATTTTTAGGAAGACGTCTGTGTGTGTAAGGTTGTATCTGTGTATGTTTCTGTGTGTCTGTGTGGATATTACATCCACTCTAATTGAAAAACTAATAGACCGATTTTCATACAATTTGGTAGGTATGTTTTTTGTGGGAAATCCTGATGTTCATTAGATTATAGTACGATTCGTAATAAAAGAATCTGCCTTCTTTGCGAAATGGCCGCAGAAATTGCCTTTATCCACTCTAGCTAAAAACTAATGGAAAAAATTTAACAAAATTTGGTGCATAATATTTCAATAACCTACAAGTGATTTATATACCAAATTTAACAAAATTTTGTATATAAATCATTTGTAGGTTATTCTACTACGATTCGGGAAAAAGGAACTGGCTAATTTTGCGAAATGGCCCGCAAAAATCGTTATATATAAAAATATAAGACTACGTGTGTTCAATTATATCAATTAAATTCCTATTTTATACGTGATTTTTGACAACAAAAAGAATAAGACTAACCCCATTACTCTAGGACTAGCCGTTCCTGAGATATTCTAGTTTTTTCGCGTTTTCGCTACGCCACCTTTGACAATAAGTCCAGCTATCAAATGAGAACCAAATTTAAGTTTAACGTGTAAATTCAATGTCATTTAAAATACTTATGGTTGTTATTTTATGCAGATAAACTCAAATTATTATTGAATAAATAAAGAGAACGAATATGAGTCTGCAGGGAAAGACATGGGCTGTCCACATCAGAATTTTTAACAATATTACAACAATGATTTATAGAAGTGAACGGGGATTATTTTCAGGCCATTTCGAAAAAAAATGTATGATCTATATTTAAAGATCCATTAAATTTTTGTCGAATAAAATGTTCAACAAATTTAAGCTGTGTACCAAATTTTAACTCTCTAGGACGTATGAAAGTGCATTAAAAATGCCATCCAATAAGTATATCATGAAGAGTTATATAAAATTTAAAAAAAATGAAAAATTGTTATCTACAAAATTTATTTTAAAATGTGAAGCCTCTCCCATATGCACTACGTTTAAACAAATGGAAAGATATTTATTATATAATATATCACTCTTTTCTTTCTGGAAGATATCCCAAAGTCAGAATTTAATTGAATTTGTTTTTTTCCCTATATTAAATAATTTTTAATTAAAAAACTACTTAACATATTTTACTGAATTTTTTTTATATATTCTATGGGATAATGTGAATATTTCCTAAAAATTTCGAAGCAATTCGTGAATTTTAAATTTACTTAAAAAATGTTTGAAAAATTAGGTCCCATAGGGTTCAATGTATTTCATTTTTTCAACCCGGGTTCAATAAAAAACTAATTGGGTGATATTATTTATTTATATTCCCATAGGGCCTACAGACCGTCTGAACAACATACTAAAATTTCATTTTGATAAAGTCATTTTTACGGCAGTTATCGTGCTAACGGACAGACAGACAGACAGACAGACAGACAGAATGAACAAAGTCATAAACACTTTTCAACTTTGTTGTAAAGTGTTAAAAAAAGGGAAGAAAGTATCGCCACATATAACACTTAGTAACAGTGTAGTAACACCTTCCACATACAATATTATGCAACATTATTCATATAAATCTAGATCATTCCATTCACTGGAAAAAATACATTTTGACAGTGATAGTAATTTGACGCCTATGAATTCGCCAATAGTAATTTATTTCATGTAATTGATATTAAACAAATGTTGATGTCATTTCATGACATTGTAATTAAGTAAACGTGAATATGAGAAGGTCATTCGTTTGGACTAGTAATTTGCCCAAAGCACCTAATTTCAATTGACGTCGTATTATTTTAATGCCAAAAACATTGTTCTGTGGACCTTGTACACCATTGTTTCGCCGTGAAAGAAGTAGAATCATTGCATTATGTAGGAAAAGTCATGTTCTGCCCACATCAGATTTTTTAATCCATTCTGAGCCAGCTGATAATTAATTTGCACAAGCAGCTTGCTAGACAATTCTATGAAACCAAACATTGCAAATTTTCTTATTATTAGGCCAATTAGCAATTGCACACCAGGGTATCACCGAAAAAAGTTTAAATATGAATTGCAATTACTGCTTACAGAAAATCCGCCAAGAAAGAAGGAAGGCCGCCACTCTGACGTCGCAACCTTTCAGTGGACTAATCCCATATCCTCGAATGAGTATCAATTTAGTACTTGTGAAATTTCAGAAAATGTAACATTGAGTAATTAGATTGCATGCTATTGAAGAATTATCTCATTGTATACAAAAAATATAAAATAATAATATTATAACTTCTATCAGCATAAAGTTGTACAATGTAGCATTAGTAATATACTAACGTAATATTTTGAACTTTTTTTTTTAAATTAAAGTACCTGTACAAGCAAGTATTTCTTTAATTCTCTATACTTTCACTCGAAATGTCTTCGAAACTAAAGATCGATATAAATAGTAGGCGACAAAAGTATGTATTAGAAAATTTAGTTTCTAATAGATTCCTTTTGAAATTTGCCGCAAAAGGCAACACTCCTCTAGCAGGATGACTATACTTATCTCATACCTAATAGAAATATATTTCCTTGAATTCCTTTAAATTAAAAACACTTGTCAGAAACGTAAGGATTTCCCTCAAAATCTAAACTGCTGATTAATTTTAAATGCAGAAATAATGAAAAAATAGACCAAATTACTAATTAATACTCATAACAAACTAAGATTAATAATTAAAAGCAATTAAAAGAGTTCAAAACATAAAACAATAAGAAGTTATCTTGTTGAACACCAATGTTTGTCACAGAAATGTCAGTTTTATACTGGAACGTGGTGGTGTCCATGTACACAACTAGTTTCAAAAATTATAATATTCCATTAGTAAATAGTCCCCCTTCTCAAATTTAATGTCTTGCATATTTTCTATAAAGCTATAAAAATAATTTTATTACCTATGTAATTGTACAAATAAATATATGATATATGAATATCACTAGAAACATGGTATGATTAATAAAAACAATATGATATTTCTTAATGACAGATTAATTGATTTGCATAATTTTGAATCCAGGTGAATTTGAATTACAAAGTACAAGATCTTATTGGCATTAATAATCACCTAATGACATTTTGCCTTACAGAAAAGACTATGATGGAAAATTAAACTGTAACATTAAGAAGATATATCATGTAAGCTATGTTAAGATGTACAGCATGTAAGCTTAGATGTACGGCATGTAAGCTTAAGAATTGGTACAAACGAAAATTTTTATGGTATAATATCCGGTAATTATCCGGTTCAAACGTAGTCCAAACGCATGGCATCGACGAAATTTTGAAATTCCGAGGTGGGAGGATTACCGATGCTCAAGGCCACTCACTTTTAAATAAAAATTACGCCGTACCGGAATTGATACAAACGAAAACTTTCACGGTACAATCCAGTACAAACGAATGGAATCAACGAAATTTTGAAATTTCGAGGTGGGGGTTGCCGATGCTCAAGGTCACAGACTTTTAAATAAAAATTACGCCGTACCGGAAATGGTACAAACGAAAATTTTCACGATACAATCCGGTACAAACGTCCTACAAACGAATGCAATCATGAACTAAATTCTGAAATTTCGAGGTGGGGGGATTGCCGAAGCTCAAGGTAACCGACTTTTAAATAAAAATTACGCCGTACCGGAAGTGGTACAAACGAAAATTTTTACGGTACAAACGTAGTACAAACGAATGGCATTAACGAAATTCTGAAATTTCGAGGTGGGGGATTGCCGAAGCTCAAGGTGACCGACATTTAATTAAAAATTACGCCGTACCGGAAGTGGTACATACGAAAATTTTTACGGTACAAACCGGTACAAACGTAGTACAAACGAACGGCATCGACGAAATTTTGAAATTTCGAGGTGGGGTGTTGCTGGAGCTGAAGGTCACCCACTTTTAAATAAAAATTACGCCGTACCGGAAGTGGTACAAACGAAAATTTTTACGGTACAAACCGGTACAAATGTAATATAAACGAATGGCATCGACGAAATTTTGAAATTTCGAGGTGGGAAGTTACCGGAGCTCAAGGTCATCCACTTTTAAATAAAAATTACGCCGTACCGGAAGTGGTACAAACGAAAATTTTTACGGTACAAACCAGTACAAATGTAGTACAAACGAATGGCATCGACGAAATTTTGAAATTTCGAGGTGGGGGGTTGCCGAATCTCAAGGTGACCGATTTTTAAATAAAAATTACGCCGTACCGGAAGTGGTACAAACGAAAATTTTTACGGTACAAACGTAGTACAAACGAATGGCATTAACGAAATTCTGAAATTTCGAGGTGGGGGATTGCCGAAGCTCAAGGTGACCGACATTTAATTAAAAATTACGCCGTACCGGAAGTGGTACATACGAAAATTTTTACGGTACAAACCGGTACAAACGTAGTACAAACGAACGGCATCGACGAAATTTTGAAATTTCGAGGTGGGGTGTTGCTGGAGCTGAAGGTCACCCACTTTTAAATAAAAATTACGCCGTACCGGAAGTGGTACAAACGAAAATTTTTACGGTACAAACCGGTACAAATGTAATATAAACGAATGGCATCGACGAAATTTTGAAATTTCGAGGTGGGAAGTTACCGGAGCTCAAGGTCATCCACTTTTAAATAAAAATTATGCCGTACCGGAAGTGGTACAAACGAAAATTTTTACGGTACAAACCAGTACAAATGTAGTACAAACGAATGGCATCGACGAAATTTTGAAATTTCGAGGTGGGGGGTTGCCGAATCTCAAGGTGACCGATTTTTAAATAAAAATTACGCCGTACCGGAAGTGGTACAAACGAAAATTTTTACGGTACAAACCGGTACAAACGTAGTACAAACGAATGGCATTGACGAAATTTTCAAATTCTTAGGAGGGGGCTGATGTTTCTCTCCTCTCACTTTGAAATGAGAATAACGCCGTACCGGAAGTGGTACAAACGAACATTTTTTGGTACAATCCGGTACAAATGTCCCACAAACGAATGGAATCATCAATTAAATTCTGAAATTTCGAGGTGGGGACTTGCCGAAACTCAAGGTGACCCACTTTTAAATAAAAATTACGCCGTACCGGAAGTGGTACAAACGAAAATTTTTTCGGTACAAACCGGTACAAACATAATACAAACGAATGGCATCGACGAAATTTTGAAATTTCGAAGTGGGGGGTTGCCGGAGCTCAAGGTCACCCACATTTAAATGAAAATTATGCCGTACCGGAAGTGGTACAAACGAAAATTTTTACGGTACAAACCAGTACAAATGTAGTACAAACGAATGGCATCGACGAAATTTTGAAATTTCGAGGTGGGGGGGTTGCCGAAGCTCAAGGTGACCGATTTTTAAATAAAAATTACGCCGTACCGGAAGTGGTACAAACGAAAATTTTTACGGTACAAACCGGTACAAACGTAGTACTAACGAATAGCATCGACGAAATTTTGAAATTTCGAGTTGGGGGGTTGGCGGATCTCAAGGTCACCCACTTTTAAATAAAAATTACGCCGTACCGGAAGTGGTACAAACGAAAATTTTTACGGTACAATCCGGTACAAGCGTAATACAAACGAATGGCATCGACGAAATTTTGAAATTTCGAGGTGGGGGGGTTGCCGAAGCTCAAGGTGACCGATTTTTAAATAAAAATTACGCCGTACCGGAAGTGGTACAAACGAAAATTTTTTCGGTACAAACCGGTACAAACGTAGTACAAACGAACGGCATCGACGAAATTTTGAAATTTCGAGGTGGGGGGTTGCTGGAGCTGAAGGTCACTCACTTTTAAATAAAAATTATGCCGTACCGGAAGTGGTACAAACGAAAATTTTTACGGTACAAACCAGTACAAATGTAGTACAAACGAATGGCATCGACGAAATTTTGAAATTTCGAAGTGGGGGGTTGCCGGAGCTCAAGGTCACCCACATTTAAATGAAAATTATGCCGTACCGGAAGTGGTACAAACGAAAATTTTTACGGTACAAACCAGTACAAATGTAGTACAAACGAATGGCATCGACGAAATTTTGAAATTTCGAAGTGGGGGGTTGCCGGAGCTCAAGGTCACCCACATTTAAATGAAAATTATGCCGTACCGGAAGTGGTACAAACGAAAATTTTTACGGTACAAACCAGTACAAACGTAGTACAAACGAATGGCATCGACGAAATTTTGAAATTTCGAGGTTGGGTTTGTCGGAGCTCAAGGTCACCCATTTTAAAATTAAAATTACGCCGTACCGGAAGTGGTACAAACGAAAATTTTTACGGTACAAACCGGTACAAACGTAGTACAAACGAATGGCATCGACGAAATTTTGAAATTCCGAGGTGGGGGGGCTGCCGTTTCGCCAGCCCCCCCCCCCCCACTTTGAAATGAGAATAACCCCGTTCCGGAAGTGGTACAAACGAAAATTTTGACGGTACAATCCGGTACAAACGTAGTACAAACGAATGGCATCATTGAAATTTTGAAATTCCGAGGTGGGGGGGCTGCCGTTTCGCCAGCCCCCCCACTTTGAAATGGGAATAACCCCGTTCCGGAAGTGGTACAAACGAAAATTTTGACGGTACAATCCGGTACAAACGTAGTACAAACGAATGGCATCATTGAAATTTTGAAATTCCGAGGTGGGGGGGCTGGCGAAATGGAGCTCTTTTGGCACAGCATAGTTCATACATTTCTTCAACAGAATATGTTATAAAAAAAAATTGCAATTTTTGACTTATGTGGTTTTTCCCGCCACGTCTAGAATTATGTATTGAAAATTTATACTTGAGGAGAGAAGAGAAGGTTGGTTTAAAAGGGTATTGAAAATTTCAAATTTTGTGTGAATACTATTTTAGATATAATTTAGTAAAATATGAAAACAGCAGATTTTGAATTATTTTTTTTTTTTTAAATGTAAGTCTTAAAATATCCATTTTACACTGAGCTGAGGCCTATAAAATCTCTTGTAGGAAAAATTTATATATCACGTGCAAAAGATGAAAAATTTTTATGAGAAACAATTCTGGATCATATTATTATTTTTTTATGTATAACATGTTTAGTTGGGACATTTCTGACTGAAATCAGAACGTTACGAAAAATGTAAACACTTTGGACGCTTATATCTCTAAACCTAATAGATAAAAATGTAAACATTTTTTATTTGTTTTGTCGGAAATATGGTTTTATTTATGAACTAGCCGCCTTTAGCGACCAGCCTGTTTGCTACCCTTGAAAATTCTAACCGTGGCAAATTCTGACCGTGGCAAACTCGCTGGCGCGACCTACCAGAAAGATGTAAGGTAACTGTTTGGACGGCCAGGAAGTGCCGCCCAATTTAGACCGAAACCCAGTGGGGGAGGCATCCACAGGGACCGTACCTCCTTCCCCTACCACCAACCTCTCGGAAGAACTTACGGACCCACATGTTTAACGTGATCCTACTCCGCGTGAACACGGTAGCAGTTTTGGCAGTGGCGGGAATCGAACCCTGTCCTACTGAGTGCAATTTCCGCGCCCTAACCACTGGGCTACTGCGTCCTCCGCGACAATCTCCATCACTTTCTTTTTATTCACCCAATTTAGACCGGAACCCAGGGGGGGAGGCATCCGCAGGGACCGTACCTTCCTTCCCCTACCACCAACCTCTCGGAAGGACTTACGGACCCACATGTTTAACGTGATCGTACTCCGCCTGAACACGGCGGCAGTTTAGGTAGTGGCGGAAATCGAACCCGGACCTACCGAGTGCAATTCCCGTGCGCTAATTTAAATTTTATAATGACCACGTGCTAAGCTCTATTAAAATATCCATCGTTCCATCATTTAAAATATCCATAAAATTAAAATATATTCATAAATTAAAATATCCATTTAAAATATCCATAAATAAAAATATCCAATTAAAAAATCCATATCGTTCCATCAATCATCCATATCGTTCCACCAATCCATAAATATAATAATTTCAAATACATCACCACAATTCAATCATTTAAATTATTTAAAATATCTATTTAAAATATCCATAAATTAAAATATTCATTTAAAATATCATATAAATATAATAATTTCACCCGATGTATACAATACATATGCTAAGCTCTTAATTAATTTAAAACCGGAAGCGCGGTCTCCATGGAAACGGGGGAAAAACGCCGATGAAGAACTTTTTTAGTGGATCGCCGAGAAATTGAAATTATGGAAAATCTTAATCCCGATCCTGTGGGCAATACGGAATATTTCTTGACCAGATTGGACTTGTACGAATGCTAAATATTTGAGCTTTCTAAAAATGTAAATTATTAGCCGAAATTCTCGGAACTTTTCCCGATGGAAGGATTTAAAAACGAAAATCCGTTTTTTTGAACCGAAAGTGACTTTTGTTTTAAAATCTTAAAAAAATAGTAGAATTTGTCCCTGAGATTTGAAATTGATATATTTTCACTCGCAATTGTCTGCTCTTTCCGGTGGTGTAATTTGTTTTTTTTCTACGACGTCTGGATCGTGGAGAAAAAAGGAGAAGGTGAAAAAACGGTCGAAATCGCATAAAACATTAAATAACTAAAAAAATAATTCAAATTTTAAAAATCGGTTTTCACGTGTCCCCTTCCCGGGTCTCCGATTGCCAAATTTCGTAGCTCTCCGACGCACGGTCGCTGAACGTATAGTGTATAAGACACACAAACAGACAGACAGACAGACATTGCCTTTTATTATATAGATATATAAAATAATTTCAGTATTTTAATATTTTGAATTTTTTCAAACAAACTATGAAGTTTTGTCCGAGCTAGTTTTTGCCTCACTTTGCTTAACTTCTAAACTTAATAGATATAAACAGTTAGCGACTTAAATATTTCGTAGGAAATCGGGTTTTTATAGTAATCATTTGATTTTGCAAAGCTGTTAAAATTTTCGAGGAATCGTCTTATTAAGTTGAAGAAGATACATTTTTTTCCATTTTTCAAGTTTATAATGCTTATTTCTCGAAAACTAAAAGCGCTAGCCTATTAACTATAATAGGAAATTTGTAGGCTTTTGAAAGCCCTACAAGGATATGCAATTGAATTTTGAATCAGGTACTTAATTACTTTCCTTATATACATAATGTATAAGGAAAGTATTGTGACGGGGTTGAAAATTCGAATTCGAGTTTTCGACGGGAGAGCACGTTTTAAGCATCCCTGATCACGAATCGAACATTTTTGAAGTGATGTCTCTGTGTGTGTGTGTGTGTTTGTGTCAGTGAGTGTGTGGAGACGATAACTGACGAACGAATGGACCGATTAAAAAACATTTGGTACAAAATTGCAATCCGTGAATACTGGAAGCCTATTGTTTTTATACGCAATCGACTGCTCAGAACCCACCTAAATTTTCGAGTGAAATTTTGAAAAAATCATCAAAAAATCAAAACCTCTAATAAAATTACACAAATAGACATTTCTTATGTAATTTTTCATTAGAAAACGATTGACATAAATTTTAGAACGCTAGCATGAACTGTTCTCGAGATATTACACATTTTTAAAAAACATTATCAAAAAATCATATAAAATAAAAAAAACATATTTCCTATTGAGAAATATGTTCATTTTTCATATGTAATATCATGCGATAAATTTGGTGACATCATTTTCGTGGATCTAGCTCGTTCCATTCATGATAAAAGATACTTTGTGTAATACTTTTGTATTTTAACGCCAATAGTCATTTATTTGCTGTTAGAATAACTTATTTCTCCGTCCATAATGCTTGGCGAGATTTAGCGACAAATTTGGTGGAATGTCGCCAACTTGGCGACTTTTTAAAATGTTGCTAAAAATCTCGCCAAATGGATAAAAATAACGCTAAATCAATGAAAATGACGACTAATTGACGAAAATTCAATATCTTGGAAGGAATATAAATATCTGCTATAAGAATAATCTATTTTATTTTACTGTAAAAGTAGTAAATTTATTGCATTACATAAGGAAAGTCATGTGCTGCCCACATCAGATTTCTTTTTTTTTTAGAGAGGATGGAGATTTAGAAACACTGGGGTTCAATATAAAGATCAATTATGGGACATATTTTTCATGAAAAATCTGAAAACACTACATTTTGTATACTTTGATAAAGAAATACGCTTTTAAATATTCTTCTTTAGAGGATCAATGGAGCTTAAGTAGTTTCTGGTCAGAATTCTTAAAAATGTAACTAATAATTTTTTTTTTTGGTGAGGAAATGATTTATTTTGTATGAAGGACGAATATGATACACATCATAAAATCAGCATATAAGAGGCATTTACAAAGCTAGGATCTTGCTACCATTGCAGATAAATTCATCCAAGTTTGTTCTCTTTAGCTGATACTTGCAACAGCATCAAGAAAACTTGCTACGCGTGGTAATTTTGTGAACCTCTATGGAAAATGACGCAGTACAAATGCCAAGAAAATTTGATACGCGTTGAAATTTTGTGACCTCTATGGAGAACGACGCAGTACAAATGCCAAGAAAACTTGCTACGCGTCGCAATTTTGTGAGCCTCTATGGAGAATGACGCAGTATAAATGCCGAGAAACTGGAGTAAAATATTATAAAGGTTGAAATTAAGCTGCAGTGGTCAAATTCTTACAGATTTCGACTAAATGGCGTACTCCTGAAACGAGGATTGCGCTCCTATTGCAGACAGCAGACTCCGTTTCACGCAGGCTCTGGTGTTTGCAATAATAACTAAGGTACATAAGTAGTATCTTTACGAACGTATGAGCACACCTATATTTTTAATACTAAAAACTTGATTTTATAGCTTATTTTTTATCTTTTTAATATATAAAAAAAGGTATCGATCCATTTTAATATTAAAAACATGATTTTATAGCTAAATAAGGCCTTTTTTACATTTAGACCAAATTTTAACTTTTTTTAGATAAATGCGTGAAAAAGAGGACTTCCAAATGAATGGAAGTCCTCTAAGCTTTAAAATAAATGGGGGGACCGTTAGTCCCCCCATAAAAGAAGAGATTTTTTTATCCACAAGGTGAAAAAAAATATTTTATTTTTCAAAGTTTTTTAGAAAATAAAAGTTTAGATAAATGCGTGAAAAAAGAGAACTTCCAAATGAATCCTCTAAATAAACTTTAAAATAAAAGAGATCCTAAAATAAGATCTTCAGTTCATCATTACAAAGTGACTCAAAATATATTGATGACGAAACACGCCCGTAAATTACGGACGTGTTTTTTAGAGATGAACAGATAGATCATAAAATTATCATCTTAAATTTATTAAATTTTCTATTCCTGAGTGATTAAGCTTTCTCTAATTCATATTCAAATTTATCATTAATCATACCTGAATACTTAAATATATATCTACCTTTATTGATTTTAGATATTGATTCATCAGAAAGTATTCCATGTTTATTCGCTAGGTAATACTCTTTTTTTTCACCTTCCACATCTAACTTTGCGATTACTGTATCTCCATATTTAGTTTTAATTTTTTTCAATGATATCAGATCATATTTCCCAGGATATAAATCATTTATTTAAACGTTTTGGGATAACCTCTCAGTCTATTGAACTCTTCCATTTATTAGTAAACATTTTTTATAAATATAAATTCATGACCAATAGAATAAATTCTTTGAAATAACATATAAAACTCCTAATCCATTCAATTTAATATCTTCATTTTCTTCTTTTTCAATTAATTCAGTCAACCTTTGAAAACTTTCTGATAATAGTTTTTTAGTATGATTAAATTCATATTTTATATACAAATCATACAATTCTTTACAAAGATAAGTCATATAGTAAATTTCTTCAGAATTTGTAAAATTTAAAGCTTGAATATCACCTAAACACTCATCCATTTATATAGAATTATTTTTAGAAACATTTTTATAATGTCCTAAAGCTCTAGTATTTATACCATCTTCTAATATAAATCTTTTATCATCTTTTGCTGATAAAGCTATCTTGTTTACATGAATTGAATACAATTCATGTTTCTTACTTCTAATTAAATTCTGTGTTCTATATTGATCTTTTTTATTTAATAAACAGTCTTTATAATCCTCAAATGATATTCTGTTTTTAACGGTACTAGTCTTAGTACCTTTAGACTTCTTAGTTTCAAATTTTTTATGGTTTTCTTTATCTTCTTCATTATTATTATATTCTTCAACACTCTGCTTTTCTAATCTTATTGAATACATTTTACTTCTTAAACCTACAAATTCTTCCATAATCACACCGTTATTTTCATCTTTCATTTTACCTAATACTTTTTTATTACATCTAGACATATTATACAGATTATTTACTTGATAATCAGATGTATCGAAATAATCAATCATAGACTTCATATCTTCATAAAAGTCATCTGTTTTAATATCATATATAAAACTATCTGTATCCATATATAATAACTTAATATTATCCTTATATCTCGGTTTCATGACATTATAATGAAAATCATACATTAAATGTTTAGATAAATCTAATATACTCATTCCAACATAAATCGGTTTATTAAAATATTGTTTTGTTTTTTTCATGTGAACAGCTACCAAATTTTCATCAAAAATAGTTCTACATTTGAAATTAGGTTTAGCAATTAATTTTTTAACTTGATCATAATTACAACATAATCTTACATCGATTCGTTTTCTTATATTTTCCATAGTTTTTCCAAATACTGAATTATTCATTAATTTATAAAAATCTTTCTCAAAATCATTAGCAGCTTTCTTTCTCATTTCAGTGTTTAAATCTATATATTTTTTCAACCAATTCGATTGTTTAAATTGTAATACTCTATGTACTCTTACAGCCTTTAAACCCATTTTCAAATATTGTTTTAAACTTCTATAATGAACTACATATTTCTCTTTATCGTATAAAGTTGTTAATAACTTACCTTGTTTCGAATTTTCGGGAATTCTATTTTCAGGACATAATGGTAAATCTGAATGATAATCATGTAACTCTTTTGGATATCTTAAACTAATTTCAAATATATATCCAATCTCTGAATCATCTTTTATTTTATTGTTATATAATTCACGTTTAACATAATTTGTTTCAACACACCATTTAAATTCTCCATATGGTAAATATTGACTCATAGCCCATCCATATAAATTATTAGCATCTAAATACATTAAATAATTGGATTCTTTACTATTATCATAATTTTTCATATATTTATTATTAGCTTTTCCATATCTATTACAACATTGTGAAACACCTCCTCTTAAACCTTTTTCTATCATGAGAATCATATCATAATCATTTAATAAATCTAATTTAACATTTGTTATTTTTAACATTGCATCCCAAGATAAACCAGGAGCAGTAAAATACCAATCTGGATCTAATTTATAAGTTTTTAAACAAACATCTCTAAAATTTTCAAATACATCTGTTAAAATTAATACATCTGTTTTGACATATAAATCTGTATATTCACCTAAATTTTTTATATTAAATTCTTTCCAAACACGTTGAGCATGTTTATATTCTTCATCAGTTATATTACATTCATTCAATTTATTATAAAATTTATCTTTTGAAGGTAATTCTGTTTCTTTGTATTTATCTCTAGAATCCATATAATCATAAGGATATACACCTTTTCTTGTAATGAGATCTAATTTATCATCAGGAAAATGTAATGATGTCTCTCTAAATTTTGATTTTAAGTATTTAATATATTTCATTTTTCGTATTTTTGGAGGATATCTATTTATTTCATTCTCTGGTCTCAAGTTTTTTGATAAATTATCTAAACTGCAAGACATAAATTTAAATGAATCAATAAATCTCAATTTCATACCTCCTATTTTTTTGCTGAAAGATATATATTTTTCTTCAGTATTAGGTATAACATCTATTTTTGATTGATCAAATCCAAGTTCTTTTATAAACAAATGAGAATCATAACCTGTTAAATTATGAATTTTTACTGGAATAAATTTTGGAATTTGATAATTTAAATTACAAACATTATGAGCAGGACCCCTATATTTTCCAGTTATATGACAATGATCAATTACTTTTTCATCATTTAAGATTTGATTTTCACATATATGACAAATATTAGTTCTTTTATAATGATTTTCATCGAACCCTATCATTGATTTGATACTTTCATATTTTTTAGTTTTGTCTTCTATAATTTTTTCAATTTTAAGAGTATCCTCTTTTAACATAGATACAAACTTTTTGATTGTATCTGGTCCTCTATAAACAACAGGAGGTTTAAAGTATTCATTTTCATATTTGATATAATAACAAAATGCATCTGCTACATGTTTTTGATATTTCACAGTATATGATTTAGTTTGATCTTGCTCACATGTATCAATTTTAGGTAAGAGAGATTCAAAATCAGCATATATAGTATATGGTACTCTCATTTTTCTTTCATGATTTTTAAATTGAATAACTTCATCTTTTTTAGGCATATTAATTGTGACAGCATCTTTACAGTATTCCACATGTATCTTTAATCTTTCCTCAGAATAAAAATAATTTAAACATCTATCACATAAAAATATACGATGATTATTAGTAATTTGTGATCTGATCAAACTATTCATATTTTTAATCCAACAATAATGATCTTTCATATAAAACAAGTTTACATGTTTTTCTAATTTATTGTTAGTTATTCTAACTGGATAAATTGAACCATCATAACTATAAACATTTACAGATATATTATTTAGTTTCTCAAATTTCTTAATATTGTCTAATGAAACAGGAAAATCAATTCCTTTAAAATTTAATTCTTCTTTATATTGTTCATATTTTAACACTCTTTGAGGATTTTTTTTACAGGATGAATTGCTGATAATATAGACCACATAAAACATTTATTATCTTTATTTTTTACATTTATTATAGCTTGTTTAGATTTAATGTTTTCAGGTAAATCAATGTAACTTGATCCTCTCAAGGGTTGATACTTATTTATTCTCAATTCCAAAAATTTAATTTCTTCAAGACTCCAACCAGATCCTTTTGATATAAAATCATCAGATTCATTTATTAAGTTGTCAATAACATAATCATAAAAAGTATGTAAATCATTAGATTTTAATATAATTTGATTCTCAGTTTTGAATGTAAATTCTTGAATTTCTTCATTCAATTTATACAAACAAAACAATTTAAAATTTACCTTTATACCATTAAATTCTTTCAAAATTTCCTTTATTTTTTCTATTACAACCTTTCTTTTCTCTTCTAAAAATTCTAGAGGGATTTTAATATTATTACAATTATTAATTCTGTATGATCTTAATCTAGATTTATAAGCAGTTTCATATTCCTTAATTTCTACATTACCTTCATTATTTAATAATGCTTTTTTATGTTTTCGACTTGATATGTGATTTTCCAAATGTTTATAATATATACCACAAATAATACATTTTCTTTTTTGTTTTGATCTTTTAATCATTAAGTCTTTCTTTATATGTTCTTCTTCATCTTCATAATATTTACCACATATACGACATTTTCTATCTTCTGTAAATAACTTTTCAAGATTAACACTTGTTTTTTCTTCAGGAAAGAAAATTACAGATTTAAAATCATTTTTATCAAATCTTAAACTAAAAGAATCAAAAATTTTCTTAATTTTTTTACGTTTTTCAGGTTTATCAATAAATATTTTTTTCTTTTTTTCCAAGTATGCTGACAAATCTAAATTTAATAAATCTACTAAAACAAGTTTATATTCACCTGTTTTTCTGATATATTTAATTAATAATCTAATTAAATCAACCTTCTTACAACCTTTAGGTTGTTTAATATTCAATTGTTTTACTACTTTTCTAAGTTCATTAATAGTCTTTGTTCTCAGTAGCATGTCCATTTATTAGGAAACATTTTTTGAAATACTTTTCACAACTCGCTTGATATGAAAATTACTTCTCAAATGTCTTTGTTTGTGAAGATATGTATACTGTTTTCCACATTCACAGTTATATTTCGTATAACTAATCATAGATTTACAAATTTTACATACACTGTCACGATTAAATTTACCATAATTACGATGTTTATAGAAATCATCTATTGGTTTTATAATCTTACAGTGTGTGCATATTCTTGTCACGTCCATTTATTAGGAAACATTTTTATAAAAGGATTGTAAAAAATCATTCCATATTTTTTCATATTTCTTTTTAACTTTTTGAACTTTTATATTATTTTCAATATTAAAAATATCACAAATCTTTTTCATAAAATAGTAATAGTTAATTGATTTCTCATAATACATAAAATCTAAAAATTTTAAAAACATATCCTCAACTTCTTGAGAAATATTATATCTCCTTCTTAATCGATTAAAATAACAAACTCTACTATTATATCTTTGTTTTAAACTTTCGTAATCGATAACATAAAAATATTCTTCTTCTTCTGAATCATAGATTAATTTCGTCTTTAAATCATTCATTTATATATGAACTAATTCAGATGTCCAACTATTAAATTCATCTGGATATCCTAGCCATTTTACAAAATACTTATTTCCTTTCTTTTTTATGATTTTTTCAATTTTATATACATCATCTTTTTTATTATATTTTACCATTTCATTTTCATAAAAAGTTCCTTCAATTTCTTTACTGTTTAAATCTTTTAATCGATAAGTAATAGGATCTGTTTTTAATACTTCAGAAACTATAAAAATCTCTTCAGTAAATGTAGAATCATCTACTTTCCTGAATGTTTTCTTAATTGTAGATATTCTAACACTATCCCCTATCTTAAATTTAGGTTTTTTTATGATCTTTTTCGTATATAAATTTTTATAAACTTGAGATTCATTTTCTCTAGCCTCAACAGGTGTCATTTTTATTGATCTATGATATGAATTGTTATAATTTTTAAGTAATTTGGGTAATACATCAATATATCTTTTAGTATTGTTAGCATGCATATATTTTATAATTTTTTCTCTTATACTTCTATTAAATCTCTCAGCTATTGCAGATTTTATTTCTTTATTTTTAGTTGTAAACCAATGTATATTATTATCTTTAAATAATTTTTGTGTCTGTTTTCCTGTAAATTCAGTACCTTCATCTGTCAAAATGAATTTTGGTATTCTTTCTTTAAAAACTTGTTTAAAGCCTTGTACAACTTCTTCAGATGTTTTTCTTTTTATAGGGAAAGCCCAAGCATATTTATTAAAAGCATCTATAACCGTTAACAAATAATTAGTTCCATCATTATATTTGCTATAATTTTTTATAAATAACAAATCAGCGTCAAATTGATTATTACTGTTTGGAACATAAACTCTTCATATTTTAAATTTACGAATGACAGGTTTATATCTAGTATATACATCTTGTTCATGTAAAAATTCTTCAACATTAGGTAACCCTGTTTTTCTTTTCAATTCTTGAATACCACAATAACCTGTTTCTGGATTATAATAGACCTCTTTTAAATTCCTAAAAAAGTATTCTTTTTACTTCCACAAATAGTACAGATACCTTTACCAACTGGTTTATTATTTTTAGAAGTAGTTTTATGATAATTTTTAGTTGGGGTTTTATCTTTACACTTGACACAATATATAGAAAGACCTAATCCAAAAGTTTTTTTAGCTTTAATAATAGGTTTAATAATTCCTCTAGCTAATCTTTCTTGAAATGTGGGATCTTGTATAGCATTTAAATCATCTATTAATTCTTGATCAGCAACATGTCTCAGTTTTGTATCTTTTGTTTTATTGTATTCAATATCATGTTTTTTACATGCTTTATCAACTCTATTTATTCCAGGATCACCTCTTTTTAATCTTTTTTCTAATTTTGTAAATGGACCACAATATTGATATCCTGGTAAATGCAATTCTGGAGGATTTATTTTATCTTGTAACCATCCAATAATATCACCACCTCTAATTAAACCTACATAACCTCCACCTTTTATTTCTTTAAAAATATGAATATTTTTTTACACACCATTTATTTATTTAGAAATTTATATCCATTCAATTGCATTTGTTTTACGTATTTTTCAACTGGATTAAATTTTAAACTTTTTATGAAATCCTTTTCACACATATAAATTTCTTCTTCTGTCATATCCTTAGCTTTAAACGAATTAATGAGTTCTTTATAAAAATTATAACAATGTCTATATTCTTCCTTTCTTTCCGCAATTTTTAATGCAAGATCAATAGCTTCTACTATTCCAACTGATAAACTTAAAAATGCAAGCGGTAGAAAGGCTATTGCTGATAAACCTGTTCCACTTAGAATAACCTTACTTACTGATAATGAAATACTTATCTTTTGATACAAATTTCTACTCTTTCTGTAAACATACAATCTTTTTTCTAAATATACATCCATTTATATAGGATTAAATTTTTTCCTGTATCTTATTTCTGGATTCACTAAATCTAACATAAAAAAATCGTATTTTTCTTGAACACTTTTATTATATATTTGTTTGAATTCTTCAGTACTTAATAAACCATCTATCTCTCTTATAATCTGTTGATTTTCTTTTGGTTGTAGAGTGAAAAATATATCGTAATTACAGTTCCTTCTTATATTGATAGGTGTTAAAAAATATGACTGAGATAAATAAATAAAGGATGCGTTTTTCTTTCTACCTCTGATAAATAATTCTTCGATGTTTTTTTGATCTTTCTCAATCACACAATCATCAAAAATAACTAAATTCTTTAATGTAGGATTTAAATCATCTACAGTAATAAAATTTTGATCTGAAGAAAATAATACTTTTTTTTTGTATTTATCATATAATTCTAATAATCTTTTCTTATTCTTTATATTCTTACATTTCAAAATATCTTCTCTTTCTATATCTTCAAACAATGTATATATTTCTTGTAATTTAGAATATTTAGGTTCGTATAAATCTTTTGCACACATATATAATGCATCAAAAAATAATAAATCATAAATCAAATTTAACAGTAAATTTGTTTTACCTGAACCTGAAGATCCTACTATAAGCAATCTAAATGGATGTTTAGGTAACAAAGGATGTTGTTTAGGATCAGGTAATTCTTCTGGTTCCGTGTAATCTTTAATTTTTATCATAATTTACTAGCAGTAAAAATAAAATTTGCTGCAGTAAAAATAAAATTAGCTGCAGTAAAAAATTAATATTATATAAATGAATAAATTAGAAAAAGAACGGAACCACAAGTTTATAAAGCAAATAAAAGATTCAATTAAATTAGTAAAAATAGAAAAAGAAATAAGAAAGAATAGTGAAGATCAACTAAAAGAAAAAATAGGTATTCAAAAGACCTTAGAGGAATTTCATAAACCAGTCACTCAAGAAATTGAAAAATATGAAAAATCAAATAAAGAAGTTGTGAAAAGTATTCAAAATGTTGTAGAAAATATTTCGTTTCCATCTATAGAAGAGCCTATTGAAGCTGTGAAAGAATTAGTATCTTATACTTATGATATCGATCAAAATTTAAATTTAAAATATTTAAAAGAGGAAAAATTATACAGACCGTCAGTATTTTTAAATGATCAAGAAAAATTAGAGGAGATGTTTGGAAGAGCTAAACAGTTAAAAGAAGGATTATCTAAGAAAAGAGGCAACTTAAAAAGTACAATTTCTAGGGCTAAAAATTTTTCAGAGGAGGAATTAAACCAGAAAAAGAATGAAATAAAAGAAATTAAAAATAAAGAAAATATGTTGCAAAATTATATGCATAGATTAAATATGATTCGAAGTAGTAAAGAAATGAAGGTGGGTAAAGGATTGAATGTATTATCAAATTTAACAGAAAAAATATGTAATGGTAGTAAATCAAAGAAAGTGTATAATCAAGTAGCTTTATGTTAGATATGTTATTAAAAAATAAAGAAATGACTTATAATGATGTACAACGATATCATAAACAATTTCTCTGTTAATAAATGATAAAATATAAAATTTATTTAAGTGAAGGTCAGAAAAATAAACTTAAATCAGCTTTTAGAAATAAAGAAGAAGTAACATTACAAATAAATAAATCTAAAACTCCTAATCATGAGATGTATTTAACTAAAACTCAAATTAATCGTATTAATGATGGAAAAAGAATTACAATAAGTAAAACTCAATTAGATAAAAATGGAGGATTTTTACCATTTCTGGCAGGACTTATACCCTTTGCAATAGCTGCTGCTAAACTTGCAGGTACAGCATTAGCATCAGGTACTTTATCTGGATTAGCTAGTTCAGCTATACAAAAAAAGATGAAAGGATCTGGGGGAAAAAAAAAACTTGGAAAGGGAATATATCAACCATGGGAATTAGTGACGAAATGATTAAAGAAAATATGAAAAATGAAAAAGGGTTTAGAGGTGTATTTACCTCTGATTTATTACCTAAAACAATAAGAAAATTTGAAAATGGAATCATTAATTTAGATGTATCAACAGGCCCCGGAACTCATTGGGTTTGTTATTATAATGATCCTAAATATAAATATGTGGAATATTTTGATCCGTTTGGTGAATATGACAATATGAAGAAGGACTATATTCCTAAAAATATTAAATCATTTCTTGTTACATCCAATAAAAAAATAGGTTATAATGATAGTTTTTTACAGAAACCTTCATCTGTGAAATGTGGTATATTTTGTATGAAATATATAAGAGAAAGGAATAAAGGTATATCACCTAAAAATGTTCTCAAATCATTTCCTACACAAAAACCTAGTGATTGTAATGAAAATTTTGTTATGTATAAATGATAATATTAAAATCTGAAGGTCATGAGAGATCAGAGGAATTTACTGTAAATTTTATTACACCTCTTAAAATAAAAAAATTAGCTTTACACTCATTCTCTATGGAAGTTTCCTGGTTTAATATAAGTAAGAATTATGGAAATAACATATTTAGATTGTATACATTAGACACAGATAGAACAATTACTATCTCAAATGGTAATTATACTGTAAGAGGATTAAATGAGTATATGATGAAAATATTCGGTGAGGATCCACCTGTCAAATTTGGTATTATTGAAGCAAGACAAAGAATATCTATTAAACTAAAAAAAGGTTGGGTAATTGATTTTACAAAAAGTAACTTTCATAAAATTATAGGCTTTTTAAAACCGACATATGGAAGTTATGATGAAGAAACAGAGGTTGAAGGTGAACATATTGCTGATATATCCAATGGAAATGATAATATTTATATTCACTGTGATGTTGTAAAAGGATCTTTAATAAATCAATATAATTCAGAAGTCATATATTCTTTCACTAATAAAAACCCTCCAGGTAGTATAATTTCAAAAGAATTTAATAATTGGATATATTTTCCTGTTAAAGTGGATCCTGTTGAAAAAATAAAAATGAGGATTACTAATCAAAAAGGTGAATTAATAGATTTAAATAAAGGAGCTGTAGAATTTAATTTTATTTCTTCTTAAATAAATGAATAAACATAGATTATATAGAAAAAGTAAAAAAATACAAGGATTTTTAAAGGTTTTGTTACCCAATGTAATGAATAAATTAAATGAAATATTTTCTATGAAAAAGAAAGGAGGTGGTTTAAAAATTCTTCCTAAATAAATGATTTATGATTTAAGTGATACTCGTTATTATTATAATGATCACATTAAAAGTTATGAATTAAGAGAAATTCATCCAAAAGAACATAGTTCAGATGAGAATGCTACCTATGTTTTTCATATTAATGATACTAAAGCAAAAATTTTATATTCTAGAGGATATCTTGAACTAAAATTAGAAATTACAAAAAATGATAAATCATCCATTGGAAACGAAAATGTGAGTCTGGTAAATGGAGGAGGTTTTATCAAAACTTTAAAAGTACATATAGGAGATACCGAAATTGAATCAAATACACAGTCAAATTTTTCAATCATGAATCATGTTTTAAGATTAATTCATTATACTCCTGATTATGCAACATCACAAGCTCAAAATGAATTTTTTTATCTAGATACATCTGATTCAGCTGACCGTAAAGAGTTCAAATATGATGGTACTTTAGAAGATACTACTAAAATAACTGAATTTTTTAATAATTTGAAAATGAATAAAGATTATAACGAAGGATTCGCAAAGAGATGGGAAATAACGAAAGATGTCTTTAAAATATGGACACCTTTAAAAGATATAATCGATTTCTTTAGAGAATATGAAAAGGTTATTTCAGGTTTTGAAGTGAAAATAGAAATTCAAAGAAATGAAAATAAGAATATGATATATACTAATATAAGAAACGAAAATTATAAGGTAGTAGTTGAAGGTTTAATCTTGCATTTACCTTATATAGAATTAAAAAATTCTGCAGGAAGCTTGTTTATGGAATCATATCTATCTGATAAAGATATAGAGGTAAATTGGGATCGATATAGATTTAAGATGGTAGGCCCCTATAGAAGCGATAGTGGATCTGTGACAGCAACTACAGCGTCAGATGAAGTTTTATGTGTCTATGTTATTCCTCAGTATGTTGAAAGAGATGGTAATTATGAAAAAAATAATATGATATTTGATAATATAGATATGACTGAATGCTGGTTGATGATTAATAATAAACAAGTTCCTCTTATGCGTTACAAAACAAATTTTACCAATAAAGATTATAATAGAGTGTATGAAGCTCTTTTACATGCAGGATTAAACGATATTAATACAGAAACAGGATGTTTGATAAATAAGAAGAATTTTGGTGATCTGTATCCTATTTTTTATTTTGACTTATCAAATCATGAAAACTATACCGATTTAAATAATTTAGATATTGAATTTAATTGGGTAACGAATAGTCAAAAGGAATATAAGTTTTATTTTATTTTTAAAGAAAGAAAGACATGTTTTATAAATTTGAAAAATAAAACTATAACAATGGTTAAGAGTTTAAAACTATAATAAATGAGTGCTTATTACCCACCTTATGATGATAAAATGAAAGAAGGACCTATTGGACCTCCTGGTATAGGTTTTAAATTAATGAATGACGGAAATTATGATATGGGAAAATAGAATTTTAAAAAATTGTGAAAATCCTATAGATGATTTAGATTTAACCACTAAAAGTTTTGTTTTGAATAAAATAGAGAATAATCATCATGAATTGAGAGATCTTATAAAAACTAAATATGATGAGGGTTTTTTAACCTTTACTGAAGAAACAGGCAAGAGAATAAAAGAATTAGATGAAACAACTTTACATTCTTCAGAAGGAAAACCTTATGATGCAAAAGGAAAAATAATAGGAAATGTTGCAGATCCTAAAGATGAAAAAAATGTTGTGAATAAAAGATATTTTGAAAAAAATTCGTTAATATTACAGAATGATAAATTTGATGCAAAAAATAAAATAATTACGAATGTTTCTGAACCTGAAAATGATAACGATGCTGTCAATAAAATATATTTAGACAATAGAGATATCTGGGTTACTATACTAAATGATTTTCATACAGATGGGGATTATAAAAAAGTAAATTTCAACATGATGAGCTCAAAATTACTGGATCAAGAGATGCGATTATCTACCGATATGTATATGAAAATTTCCATATATATAGATATATATGATACAGTAGAAAGTAAATATATATATGATAAAAGTCCACTGATATCACTGGAAATCAATGGTAAGGAAATTTTAAATGTTAATAGAGATGTAGTAACCTGTTTTGTTTATGGTAAACGTGATGATATCATCACATTAAAGATAAAATGCGATGGTAACGCTTTAAAACCTTATATGCATATTGAAAAAATTTCTTTCTAATAAATGGATATTGATTGGAATGAATTTTCCAGAAATAATTTATCTGAAGATATAATTAGAAATCTTAAAGATCATGTAAATTGGGATTTAGTTTTACAATATTCAACACTGTCTGAATCTTTTATTGAAGAATTTGCTCAACTTGATGATTGGTCTAAAATTTCTAGATATCAAAAATTATCAGAAGACTTTATAGAAAAATGTAAATATAAAGTAGATTGGGTAAACATATCTCAATATCAAACTTTAAGTAACGAATTTATCGTAAAATTTTCTGATAATTTAGATTTATATAATATAAAGTATCAATATTTCAAAATCTTACAGAAGATACCATGAGAGAGTTAAAAGATGATTTAAATTGGTTGTATATAACTAGATATCAAACATTTAGTGAAAATTTTATAGAAGAATTTATGCATAAATTAGATTTTTGTTATTTGATTAAATATAAATGTGATCTATTACCTGATCACTTTTTTAATGTTTATTGGAAAAAAGTACAAGCTATACAGATGAGTGAATTAAATAAAAAGTTTGGTCATCATGAAATAGAACCTTACCGAGAGAAAATAATTAGCGAGATATATGAAGCTAAATCAATCTTGAGAGAGTGTGTTTATCTTTTGAGACAATTAACTAACAAAGATGAAAAATAAATATTTAATAAAAATGTTTCTAAATAAGTGTATGTTATATACAATAATGGTATAGAAAAAATTTTTATATCTTTCTTAAATATAGAGAATCCTACTGAAGTGAAATCTATTTTTTTATTAAATTATAATTCACTTGATAGAATAGAATATTTAACGAATTTAAAAGTATTAAATTGTGATGGAAATAAAATAACATCTCTTGAAGGAATAGAAAAATTAATAAATATAGAAACATTAGATTATGGTGAAAATATATTAACATCTCTTGATGAAATAAAAAATTTAACTAATTTAAAAAATCTATATTGTAGAGGAAATAAATTAACATCTCTTGAAGGAATAGAAAATTTAACGAATTTAAAAGTATTAAATTGTAATGAAAATAAATTAACATCTCTTGATGGAATAGAAAATTTAACTAATTTAAAAAATCTATATTGTGTGGGAAATAAATTAACATCTCTTGAAGGAATAGAAAATTTAATAAATATAGAAACATTAGATTGTGAAGATAATAAATTAACATCTCTTGAAGGTATAGAAAATTTAACGAATTTAAAAGAATTATATTGTACAGGAAATAAATTAACATCTCTTGAAGGTATAGAAAATTTAACGAATTTAAAAGTATTATATTGTACAGGAAATAAATTAACATCTCTTGAAGGAATAGAAAATTTAACTAATTTAAAAGAATTATATTGTGCGAAAAATATATTAACATCTCTTGATGGAATAGAAAATTTAACTAATTTAAAAGAATTATATTGTGCGGAAAATAAATTAACATCTCTTGAAGGAATAGAAAATTTAGAATCATTAGATTGTAATGAAAATAAATTAACATCTCTTAATGGAATAAAAAATTTAACTAATTTAAAAAATCTATATTGTGTGGAAAATAAATTAACATCTCTTGAAGGAATAAAAAATTTAACTAATTTAAAAAATCTATATTGTGAGGGAAATGAATTAACATCTCTTGAAGGAATAGAAAATTTAACGAATTTAGAAACATTAAATTGTAGAGAAAATGATATTACATCTCTAAATGAATTAATATTTTTGCCTGGAATATATGAAGTATGTTATGATGAAGATAAAATAAATTTACCCCCTTTTTTAAGAAGACGTTATAATAATATATATAATGACTCTCAAAATGTGCATAATACTTATATTCAAAAATGTTTGAGAGAGAGTATCATAAAATTATTAAATACAGAAATTACATATGATTTAGATGAATGCTTTAAAGAATTAGATATAAAAATTAACTTATTGGAGGAGGAATTCCATAATATTAAATTTAGAGAGATATTAGTTGTTGTGTTTAATAGAATTTTAAAAAATGTGAATAAAAATGAAAGTATAAAAGTGTTAAAAGATGAACTAAAAGAGGCTGATGATAAATGTTTCGTTGGGAAAGTAACTAGAATAATTAATGTACTAAGTGGATTTGATCCTGATGTTTCTATTACGATTTCTGAAAATGAACAAAAAAATATTATAGCAGAAAAAATATTTAGAGAGTCAAAGTCTGAAGACGAATACAGACTAAGTCTTAAAAAAGAGATGGAACATAGAGGTTTTACAGATTATGAAGAATGGATGAATTTATAAAAATGTTTACTAATAAATGGAAGAGTTCAATAGTCTGAGTGGTTATCGTCAAACATATGTATTAGATGATTTATATCCTGGAAAATATGATCTGATATCATTGAAAAAAATTAAAAATATGATTGCAGGTACAGCAATCGTAAAGTTAAATGTAGAAGCTGAAGAAAAAGAGTATTACCTTGTGAATAAACATGGACAACTTTCTAATAGATCGATAAATAAAATCAATAAAGGAAGATATATATTTTTATATTTAGGTGATAATAAATACATATTAGAGAAAGCTTAATCACTCAGGAATAGAAAATTTAATAAATTTAGAATACTATCAAGATGATAATTTTATGATCTATCTGTTCATAAATATCTCTATAAAACGTGTCCGTAATTTACGGGCGCGTTTCGTCATCAATATATTTTGAGTCACTTGATGGAAAAGAACTGAAGATCTTATTTTGAGATCTCTTTTATTTTATTTAGAGGACTTCCATTCAGTTCTCTTTTTTCACGCATTTATCTAAACTTGACTTTCATATAAATCCTCTGACTTTTTATTTTCTAAAAAACTTTGAAAAATAAAATATTTTTTTTTCACCTTGTGGATAAAAAAATTTCTTCTTTTATGGGGGGACTAACGGTCCCCCCATTTATTTTAAAGCTTAGAGGACTTCCATTCATTTGGAAGTCCTCTTTTTCGCGCATTTATCTAAAAAAAGTTAAAATTTGGTCTAAATGTAAAAAAGGCCTTATTTAGCTATAAAATCATGTTTTTAATATTAAAATGGATCGATACCTTTTTTTATATATAAATAAGATAAAAAATAAGCTATAAAATCAAGTTTTTAGTATTAAAAATATAGGTGTGCTCATACGTTCGTAAAGATACTACTTACATATTAGTTAGGAAAAATGTAAAACCCCAAAACTTCGGATTATTTTATAGTCCTAAACTATAAAATAATTCGAAGTTAATTTTTTTAAATAAATTTTATAATATTCCTTTTGTAATTAAACCTTTGGAGGGAGAATTCTGTAGAAAAATTTATATTTGAAGAGTGAGAGATGAATTTATTAGACAAAAATTTGGAATATTTTTATGAAGCTATTCCATTTTTTGTAGTATGGCTACATTTGACTCTTACTTCACCTGCTGAAATCATATCTCCAACATTTTTTTAAACATTTATAATCATATTTGATTGCTAAAATCGCAAAAATCTCAATCTTTCTAAGCAACTACTGGATCAGGGAAGCATACCGGGAAAAGTCTAAACAGGTCCCCCCCCCCCCTTCTAAAAAATCCTGTTATTCTGTGCTAGCCAAGAAACTACCAATTCACAAGGGTGACCAATGCATCCGATTTAGGTTTATGCTAATGGGAAGAACAGAGAGATATTCAAAAATATTTTTATTCAAAGCCCTCAAAATCAAGTTTACACATAACTATTCACAGTAGTTTAAATTACAATTACATTACACAGTGACATTACAATTGTTACACAGTTACATTATTATTAGGGCCAACGGCCGTACCGTGCTGAAAACACCGGTTCTCGTTAGATCACCGAAGTCAAGCAGCATCGGGCGCGGTTAGTACTTGGTGGGTGACCACCTCGGAACGCCGCGTGCTGTTGGCCATCTCGGGTGCGGTATCCCCGTGGTTTGCGCGCTAGATTTGCACGCTGCCACAAATGCCGCCGTGTTCATGCGGAGTACGATCACGTTAAACATGTGGGTCCGTAAGTCCTTCCGAGAGGTTGGTGGTAGGGGAAGGAGGGTACGGTCCCTGTGGATGCCTCCCCCACTGGGTTCCGGTCTAAATTGGGTGGCACTTCCCGGCCGTCCATACAGTTACCTTACACCTTTCTGGTAGGTCGGACGGTCTGGGTCTCAACAACAACAACAGTTACATTATTACAACGAGTCAATGACTACAAAGCGCGGATGAAAACATATAACCCTAGCCTTAACTAAATGATTGGCTAAAAGAGTAGGTTTCTGGCCATTTCTATCTCTCTGCTGCACAAGAACTCCATGATGTTATATGCTTCCACTTCTTCTGTAACCTTTCTTTTCATATGCCTAAGCAAGAACGCTTCCGGATGTTCCTGGGACATCGTGTTTCTAAGTATTAATTTGATTAGTTTTAAATGAGCACAGCACACTTGCTTTATCGGAAGCATAAGAAGAAACGGGTAGGCTTTATACAATACATCATTGTAAGACAGGTACATCTGTAGGTTGTCAATGGCATCAAATGCACACGAAATATAAGCCTTGGAAAATTTGTGTACTTGTGGCTTACAGATACAGATTACTCGAAGCACCTCGAGTCCTTATAGGAACCTTACTGCAACCAATTCCTCATTCACTATGTCTCCACCACAGTGGCGGCTCGCGAGCGATATGTAGAGGGAGGCGCTCATCTATGTATTTATGCCTATATATGTATTAGTAATATATATATATATATATATATATATATATATATATATGTATATATATATATATATATATATATATATATATATATATACAAATATATATAATAATAGAAGTTTGAAAATCCAATGAATGAAAAGTAAGAAGATGTAACACGATAAACCTAACTTTTTAAAAACACCCACAGAATAAAATATAATACAGCAAATCATCAATCAAATGGATTAAAAATACAAAACACTAGCTATCAAGTTACAGAAAATCAACCAAATTAAAAGGTATGGAAACAAAAAAAGAAAAACTTAAACTAAATTCAACTATCTAACTGGCGTACAAAACAAATGTAAAAATCAATTATTCCTCAAGCATATGGAAAAAATAAAAAATTAATATCGAATCAACAAGTCAATGAAAAATATAATACAAAGGTATGGAATCGAAATAAGTATAACAAACGAAATCAAGCACAAACGCCTTACACGTGGACGAGGCTCTAAGCCTAAATCATGAATTGTTAACCTCTACAAAAATCTAATCATGTCCAAGTTTTTTGTAGAAGCAAACTCAAAAATGTATGTTTCTGAAGAAATAGATAGATTAAATCTATGAACTATTTCTACTTGGACGACATACATAAAGATGGAATAAAAAAGAAAAAATGAATACCTGGAAAAAGCACAGCATGTGTACAGACGATTCATTACAGGGATCGAGGGAACACTGATAGAAGAGACCAATGTTGCCATTCGTAAAGAAAAAATAAAAAACCATTTACTGTTGCCATTCATAAGAATTGAAAAACTGTGAAGCGAAATGTAAAGAAAAAGTATTAATATACAAAAAGAGCTACTAAAAAGAGGGGCAAATAAAGGTAATGCTGAAGTGGGAAGTGAATGGGGGAAAAAAAAAAAAAAAAAAAAAAAAAAAAAATGGAGATGACTGGCTAATATAAGATACTATGAATAGAATTATATGATACTATGGAAAGAATTATAAAAATCCAGCTATTTTAAATTTTTTAACAATACTATTTACTAAATAAGTGGGATATTTATATAAATTACTAGTAATTTTGAGATTATTGATATGCATAGCATGAAATTTTTTATCAGATAATCTATAAATTCTAAAAAGCTGATTGAGTATAATATTTCTAAACAATTGAATCGAGTTACAGGAATTAAAAGGTAAGATTTTATTAATATTAAAATTATAAAAGTCTTTTTTATCATATAAATTTGTAACAATTCTATTAGAAGGATCAATAAAAAGATTTAAATCCAAAAAATTAACATTTTTATTAATAGTAGCTTCATTAGGTATTAATTCCAAATTGTCTGGATAGTAATCTATATCTATGAGATAATTTTCTGTATGTACTAAGCAAATCAGATCATCAACATATCTGTAAAAAGTATAATCTATTGAAGTAAATGACATTTCATAATGATAAAGGTATAAATTAGCTAGCATACTGCTACTACAGCCACCCTGTGGATCTCCTGAGACTTGTAAGTATAATTTATTTCCTTGAAAAATATAATTATTGAAAATAACAAAGTGAAGAAGTTTAGGAAAATTTTTAAATTTAATTTGATTTGAAAGAGGTGTAATATAAGCATTATATAGAGCTAAAATTACATCATATAGATCAGATATCTTAATATTATTAAAAAGATCTTTAAAATCAAAAGTTTGAAATCCTATTATTTTTCTAAGAGATGTTAATTTATTCTTTAATTCTTTACTATTATTTAGAATATGGTAGTTATTGCTAGTCTGGCTTAAACTATTATTTATTAGATTTAAAGAATTTAGTAATAATTTACTCGCAGTGGTAGAGTAAGTATTATGGCCACTAGTAACTGTTCTAAATTTAATAGGATTTTTATGAAATTTTGGAATAACACAATGTACACATGCTGTGCTTTTTCCAGGTATTCATTTTTCTTTTTTATTCCATCTTTATGTATGTCGTCCAAGTAGAAATAGTTCATAGATTTAATCTATCTATTTCTTCAGAAACATACATTTTTGAGTTTGCTTCTACAAAAAACTTGGACATGATTAGATTTTTGTAGAGGTTAACAATTCATGATTTAGGCTTAGAGCCTCGTCCACGTGTAAGGCGTTTGTGCTTGATTTCGTTTGTTATACTTATTTCGATTCCATACCTTTGTATTATATTTTTCATTGACTTGTTGATTCGATATTAATTTTTTATTTTTTCCATATGCTTGAGGAATAATTGATTTTTACATTTGTTTTGTACGCCAGTTAGATAGTTGAATTTAGTTTAAGTTTTTCTTTTTTTGTTTCCATACCTTTTAATTTGGTTGATTTTCTGTAACTTGATAGCTAGTGTTTTGTATTTTTAATCCATTTGATTGATGATTTGCTGTATTATATTTTATTCTGTGGGTGTTTTTAAAAAGTTAGGTTTATCGTGTTACATCTTCTTACTTTTCATTCATTGGATTTTCAAACTTCTATTATTATTGAAATCATTTTATTTATGAGCTGCATTTGCGCAATAAATTAAATGTATTTTGCATTTTCATTCCATTTACTTAATAACTTTAAATTCTTTATTTAATAATTTCTGCATAGTATCTTTCATAATTTTGTAAGCTATAGTATCTAAAAAAATTTTATTTACAAATATATATATATATATATATATATATATATAAGGCATATATACACATATACGTATTTTGGGCACAACAACGTGTGTATTAAAAATATAAACGACGGATGTATGTAAAATAACGTACCTCCCACCTTCTCGCTCGTTCACAAAAATTCTGGCCACATGGAACGCATCCTTCCTAGTGGAGAAACATTACATAGACACATACATCCTAATTTACATAAGTAAAATTGTAGAGGCTAGTTAAACTAAAAGTTATCCCCAGGGAGTTGACTAAAAAAATATGCATATTCTGATGATACGTACTGATGGTTCAGAGACTATAGCCACCAGTAAAATCAAAATCGGTGGATTAGGAGGCGAGATGGAAAATTCGGGGGGGGGGGGGGGGGGGGAGGGACCAAAGTAAGAGTTACGCTCAGGGATTTGCCACGTTAAAGTTGCATATCCAGATGACATGTACAAATGGCGGATAGACTATAGCCACAAGCCGAACCAAAATCGTTCAATTTGGAGCAGATATGTAAAATTGTGAGGACTAGTTAAACTAAAAGCTACATCCAGGGGTTGACACAAGATTATATGTATCCAAGTGAAATGTACAAATGTTGCTCAGACTATATAGTCACCAGCAGAGTCAAAATCACTCAATTAGGAACTGAGATGTAAAATTGGGGGCCTAGTTAAACTAAAAATTACGCCCAGGGAGTTGACACAATAAACGCATGTATATTATATATCCATCAAATATGTGTATCAAACTGAGACGTATGGATGGTGCAGATACAACCATCAGCATAAGCAAACTCGTTCAATTAGGAGGTGAGATGGGAAATTTGGGGGGGGGGGGCTTATTGAAGTAAAAGGTATCCTGAGAGAGCTGTCACAACAAAGATGCATAACCAGATGGCATGTACAAATGGTTCAGAAACTATAGCCATTAGCAAAATTAAATTCGCTCAATTAGGAAAAATGCTCGCTAAAAATGTATAATTATGGGGCTAGTTAAACTAAAAGTTACGCTCAGGGGGCTGACACAAAATATGTATATTCAGATGACACGTACAGAGGGGTGCAGAGACTATAACCATCGTTAAAATCAAAATCGCTAAATCAGAAGCCGAGATAAGAAATTTGGGGCTACTTCAAGCAAAATTTACGCCCAGGGGGTATCTGAGCAATATAGTTGCCAGCTCAGGGTCAAAACTTCGAGGGAAACGACGCAGATAAAAGAAACACGATGAAAATTTAATATTAAAGTTTTTTACTAAATATTTAAAATTTCTTTAATTTTTAGATATTTTTTAATGTTAAATAGCTGAATAAGTAAGACAGCTGGGTAGATCAAGTGACCCCTCAAACTAAATATCCGAGACAACATATTTCTGAAGCGTCACTAAAAGTAGCCTATCGATCACGGGTATGCTAAAAATAGGAAACTCCAGACGTTTAAAGAATTAATTTGGAGTCAAACATATTGGAATTCTTCACCAGCAGATCAACCAAAGCACAGAACTGCCCCAAATCAGAAATAACCCCCTTCCCAATAGGACAGAACCACACTACATCAGAAATGACGAAATGAGAAACCACTTCAATAAGTAAGACAGCTGGGTTGGTCAAGTGATCCCTCAAAGTGAGTGTCCTAGACAATATATTTTATTCACGATGGCCAGAAACCTCTAAAATATCACAACCCCCCCCCCCCTTCCCATCACTACACACGTACACTTAATCCACTCATTTGTTCAAATGTTTATTTAAACTTCCAAATTTATAACAAAGACGTGAATGAGAACAAACACATTCTTAAATGTAGAAAATGGAAACCAAATTAGCGAAATTGAGCCAATTTGAGAGGTCCCTCTTCATGTTTTTCTACTTTTCTATTTCTTTTTGGCTGGAGGCGCTCTCAGACCCGCGACACAATCTACTAGTAAATCTACAATGTCTGGTTTTTTCACGCCAAATTTCTAATATTGTTCCTATACCATTCGTTCACTCTCGAGATTCCGATGTTAGGGACGCGGCTTTATCAAATATCCCTGAATTTTCCCCTTATGTGATGAAAATTCTACGCATTACAGCTTTCGCGAGTCTCCTTTTTTGAAGAACGTTGTAGTGCTGCCATCTAGTGACATATTTCATAACTTATTTTTATAATTCTCTGTTTAATTGAACAAAAATTCAGATTTTTTCAATAGAAATTGTAATAAATCTGTATAACTAAAAAAATAATTTGAGGTGTTTACTCATTGATGTCGCGCTTACCAGCGACGCCCCTTAATGGCCGCGACTGCTCCACCATCGTCATCGTGGCTTTCTAGATCGTACATCGTTATATCCTCACTCAAAGAATTTCCAAGAATATCCTATTCTGCTTCAAAACGACCAAGTTGTTCCAACAACTTATCTAGGGAAGAGCAGAGGTCACACATTTTATCCAAGGGATAAACTGGCAAACATTTCGATATAGAACAGAAATTGAATGAGTAAAAATAAGCAAGATTTGTATCAGCTTTTCGTCAGTGGCGAATGCTGCGGTATCGTTAGTATGGCGTCGCCAGGCCATAAGAATTGGAGTTATAATGAAAATAAAGTATTCAACAAAAAATTGTAACATTTTGCGTTTGACAAAATTTGAATTAGGTGTGTGCATCTGCGGGATAAACATAGGCCTGGAGTTATATGGGCTCATGGGGCTCTATCTCCCCCCCCCCCAATAATTTTTTAAGGTGGGCTGAGCCTACCCTATATTCCAACGACCATATTTTTTTACGCCAATTTTAATCTGTAGCAGTTACTCAAAGTTTCTCATTATGCAGTGTAACAACTTTTTCTTAAACTTTATAAAAAAAAAGAAAAGAAAAAGTTTAAATTGCAAGAGCACAGATATAACGAGGGGGAACAACAGCCTTCCTGTTTGCATTTTAAGAGCATGAGAATGATTGTACCGTTATGCTCTTTTCGGGTAAGGCGAATGCTAACCAGATGTCTGATAAGTAATTGATGACACCCAAAGATGGTTTCTGATTTATCTTTTGTTGGATCTTTACTTTGCGGAAGTCTAGCTAAATCCAAATATTCAAGGTGTGTGTGGGGGGGGGGGGGGAGGGGTCTGATGGAGACTAAAGAAAATGAGAAAATGCTCACACTCATAATGAACAACTATTTTAAAGGATGTATAGATTTGTATAACTTTTAATTATTTTTTAAACTTAAGTTAACTTTGCTTTAAAATTATAATTATTTTAAAGTCTTTGAAATGAAATATATAAATTAATTGATGACGACCACGATGTTACCTTTGCAAATATTATTGAGCTCTGAAAATTTTATTATTTTCATCGTATCCTAAAGAGTTAATTAATTAATTAACGCTTTAGTGTTTGAACGTGCTTTACTTCTTTCATTTTTCCATATCATCTATTTTCTTTTCCTATAAGATTTTTCGATAAAAAAAGTTATTCTTAAACAAAACTGTGATTCCTTCAAGCTTTTTGCCTAACTTAATATCTAAACCTTTGCTTAGATAATTAGTAAAAGTTGAAAACTAGTTATACAACGCCTGTACTACTGTGGGGTGAGAAATCCTCCAGGGAGCCGGGCCGCCCATACAAGTTGTGGGCCCTCTATAAAAACATTTATCATGTTCCCCTCTCCACATTTGATTTGCCCCTTCTTGTGAATAAATAAAAAAATGAAAGAGAAATCGAGCATCTGTATTTCACGCCAGAAAGTGTTTCAGATATTGCGTTATATATTTTTAAAAGACGTAAACAGTCTTAAAAACTTCAGTAATATTCCAAAACCTCTATTTGTAACATAAATCACCCCATATTCAATATATCCCCAGAACTGCAATATTTTGTTGCTGTATTTCTGTGGTATGTTACTTAACAAATGATATTTATTGCGAATTTCTTTTATGTTTAAATGTAAACCACTTCATATTCTCATCAGTACAATAATGGTGAGAATCGCATCTATATATGAATTTTCCTATGCATAAAATTGAGCTATATTTTAAAGTTTGCAATTGATTTGTCAGTCCTCCTAATTTTGAAGCAATCAAGCAGGTTAATATTCTTGCGAATGCGCAATATTGCCTTTGGCGCCTCTTCTTTCATCTGTCTCAAAGGCCAGGAGAAGAAAATTCAGACCACGACGTGAAGATGACGTGAGACTAGGGTTTCCAGGATTTTCCAGTTATAAGAAGAGTTGCCATATTTGGGGATTTATCGCCAATCTGACGACATTTGACGACTTCCGGAATGTTCCAGAAACTTCACGAAATAACGATTAATGTCGTTTATCGAATCCAGAAATCTTCAGTCAAGCCAAAATTTGTCCATATCGACAGATTACCCCCATTTTTTAGACTTCAGCAAATTGATACTGCCCGGGACATGCAGTCTTAAGAAGGGGGCAGTGTTACGAATTTGCAATATTCCCTTTCGCGTGTCTCGAAGGCTAGACGAAGAAAACACAGTCCATGACATTGGAATGACGTAAAACCAGGGTTGCCATGATTTCCAAGTTAGAAGAAGGTGATTTATCGCCATTTTGGTGACTTACGGAATATTGCTGAATAACGATTAGTCTGGAAGTTATGGAGAGATTTCCAGTAGTTTCTATAGAGAGGCTATAAAAAGGACTCATCACTCCGTTGAAGGGAAATTGAAGAATTGACGTGATATGAGATACATGGAATTGTGATTTTTGTCAATGTTTTGAGAATAGTAGATGTTGTTTTGTGAGAGTATTTTAGTCAATATTTTGAGAATGAATGTAATTATGTGTGTTTCACCATTTTGATGTAAATAACAGCTACGGGTGGAATTTCTCTGACGGAAAAACGGAGCTTTACGAAAAATGTAAACACTTTGGACTCAGTTACTCTGAACCTAAGAGATAAAAATGTAAATAATTGCTCTTGTTTTGTCAGAAATAGGGTTCAGTTTATAAATATATAAAAATAATTTTAATATTTTAAACTTTTTTATTCGAAATTTTTTTGAAAAGTAGCATTTTGGGAGATTTCTTTTTTATCATTTTTCAGACATTTTGCTCGATAAATGTAGTGAACTATAAAAGATAGACAATAGACAAATAGTAAACGACAAGAGTATGTACTTAACAATTTAGTATTAAAATCTAATTTGTTATTAAAAAAAAGCTTTTATAGTTTTCTAGTAATTGTCTTGTCAAGTTGAAGAAGATTGGAAATTTTCCGTTTTTCAATTTTGTAATGCTTATATCTAACAAACTAAAAGAGCTAGCTTTGAACAATAAGCAATTAGATTTTGGATCGAGGTTACAGGGTACAGCAAATTTTAAAACAATTTTGATAGGTAGTAGGCTCCAAGATCATGAATATTTAATTTGAAAATAGACAATGGACGAGATTTTTGCAAGTGCGAAATATTTGAAATGAAAAATCTGATGTGGGCAGCACATGACTTTCCTTATATAATGCAACGAATTTACTACTTTTACAGTAAAAAAATAGGTAATTCTTATAGTAGATATTGATATTCTTTCAAAGATATTAAATTTTCGTCAATTAGTCGTCATTTTCATTGATTTAACGTCATTTTTAACCATTTGGCGAGATTTTCGTTAATTTGGCAACATTTAACGCTAAATTCGTCGTCAAAATTTCACCGAGCGTTATGGAAGGAGAAATAACTTATTCTTATAGCAGATAAATGATTATTGGCATTCAAATACAAAAGTATTACCCAAAGTATCTTTTCTCATGAATGGAACTAGCTAGATCCACAAAAATGATGCCACCAAATTTATCGCATGATATTACATATGAAAAGTGAACATATTTCTCAACAGTTAATATATTTTTTTTAATTTATGGGATTTTTTTATAAATTTATTTGAAAAATGTGCAATATTTCAAGAACGGTTCATGCTAGCGTTCTAAGGGTTATGCCAATCGTTTTCTAAGAAACAATTACATGAGAAATGTCTATTTGCGCAACTTTATTAAAGGTTTTGATTTTCTGATGATTTTTTCAATATTTCAAATTTAGGGAGTTCTGAATATTCGATTGTGTTTGAAAACAATAGGCTTCCAGTATTCACGGATTGTAATTTTTGTACCAAATTTCATTCGAATCCCTCCATTAGTTCATGAGATATCGTCTCCATAGACTCACTGACACACACACACGCACACAGATATCACCTCAAAGATGTTCGACTCGTGATCAGGGATGCTTGAAACGTGCTCTCCCGTCGAAATCTCGAATTCGAATTTTCGACAATACTTTCCTTATACATAATTCTATGTATATAAGGAAAGTAAAAAGGATAAAGCGAAAGTAACATAATATTCTCAAAACTATCAATAACGCAATTCATTGGGAGCAAAACTTTTGCCCTATCATTGTTTTTACCAAAAATTTCTTTCCAAACACCCCCCCCCCCCCCCAGGATCTACTATAAATATAGCTTAGGTGATTACTGATATGAGTTCAGCATCATATTTCGGATGAAAAAGGAGAGTTCACCAAGGATTTTAACTTATTCTTTTTCCATTTCGGTTTCAAATATGTTACATTTCTTTGAAACATCTTTTATCAAAAATTGGCTATAAATATAGTTTATATGATAACTGATATGGACTCAGCATCAAATTCTGGCGGAGATTGTGTAGTTGACTAAGAATTTCTACATCCAGTTCCTCTCTACTTTCAATTTTAAAAATTTGCATTGAAACATCTATTTTGCAGGATTGGTTATAAAAAGAGCTTAGATAATGACTGATATGAATTTAGTATCAAATTCCGAAGAAAATTCTAGTATAAGAGTACTGACTAAGAATTCACATTTCTGGTTCTGGCGATAACACTTCTGATTAAAAGTGTACATTTCTCTTGCAACACCTACTTAGATAACGATTTAGATTCAGCATCAACTTCCTAAGTGGTTAGGGATTCCTTAAATATTCAGAAATGTGAAATAAATCGAATTTTTATAAAATCTCAACAAAGAGTATCATTCCGTGAGTCGAGAACTGTATCGAAAACTTCGAAATAACCGTTTCGACTCGGTCGATCAGGGTCATCTTGGCCGAATGACACCACGGGGGAGTTGGACTTTTGATGATGGTCTTGATGCAAAGCCCTCTGCTCCTGTATCTCATAAAATATTAAATATTGACATAAAATTAACTTCAACTTCAACTATGTAAATAGAGCAACATGGCGGCACGCATGTTTATAAACTCGTACTTGTTGATCAATGTGATTTCTTTTCTAATTTGACCGTTTTCTATATTTACTTAAAAACGAGTTAAGTTGGGAATGAAATATTTGTTTTTGTTTATGTCTTGAATGTTGCGTATATCATAGTCATTTGTACAGTCGTTATTTGTGGACAGAAATGATAGCGCAATGGATCTGGAGGAGAATATCACAACACTTTTGAGCATGGGCTTTGAGAACATTGATGATGTCCGGAAAGCCTTAGTTTTAGCAAAAAATGATATTAATGAAGCTGTTTCTATCCTTACTAACGAACATTCTGAGTATCATCTTGGATCCGATGATACTATGAAGGATTTGCCTGCTAGTCATGTTAGTAATATTGCCCCTCCTCCATATGAATCACTGTGTGATTCGCAAGTAAGTTGAGGAAAATTTCGAAAGTTTGTAAAGTTTATATACGTGAATATATTATTGAATTCTGTTCATTTATTTTGAATGTAAGATACTGTGAATTTTTAATAGATTTTTCAGTACATGTTGCTAAATTTTTAAATTGCGAGTTTATTTATCTTAACAAAATAGAATTTGGGCCTCACCTTTTAAATACGTATTTGACTGTAGTGTAAGCATTGGTTTTTATGGTGTTGGAAAGAAATTATATACTATACTCATGAACTAGGGATTATTGGAACATTGGCAGCTGTCATTAGCCTTTTTTATTTACATTGTAGGTATTAGATGACAGATTGTGGCATTTAAAAATGGCTGATAGTCAAAAGAAACAGCATGTAATAGACAATTCCTAAAACTTGGAATTAAGTTACCACTGCTGCATGCAGTTTTAAGTATTTTATAAAATCAAAAGTATATCATTAAGTATTTTATAAAATCACTGCAAACATTGCAGTGGTAACAAAATAAAACTGGTTATGCTTCACAATTTTGCAAATATCAGTGGTAACAAACTAAAAGTCTGTTCAGAGTTATGCAGGCCTACAACCTTGTTGCAGCACAAGTTTTTTTTTCTTTTTTCTTTTTTTTTTTTGCCAATTTATGTCACCTGCAAGGTAAAACTGAAAGTTAGTTATTTATTGCTAGGGTTTTAAAAATTGAGACAGTGTTTGAACCTGATACCAGTATATTATTGACTATTATTGACTATGAACTTAGTCCTGCAATTTTGTTGTTTGAGCTTAATCAGCTAATGCATGTTAAAACTGAATTTTAGTTACTAATAAGGTCAGAATAACAGACAATAATTTTAAACACACAGTAGTTGTAATCTTGATACTGCATTAACAGCTATTCAGCATTGATAAAAAAAAAAGGTTAAGAAGTGCTTTCTAAACTTGGGTTGCTCTGAATTTTTGATTACTTTCGCTGAATGAAATTTTCTTTCATCAAATGGAGTTTTTATTCACCAAATATTATTTTGACTTTCCATTTGAAAAATTTGATTTTGTTTATAAATTCTCAAATTTCAAAGATCATTGATTTGGAACAGACAAATAGTACCTATAGTTATATACAATACAATTTGTATACCACAATTTTTGATTTTGACATTCGTAGAATTCATAATCGCTAAATTTTTTTTTCACTTGCCAAACTGAATTTTCTTTTACATAATGCAACAATGGCAATCAGTAGCACAACCCTTGGCAATTAGTTCATCAATGCTGTGCATCAGCAAGAGCATGATTCCAAGTAGTTGATACTTGGGTTAAAAGAAATACAATTTTATAAAAATCTAAAAGATATTGTGTAATGATGGCCATTTGGCAAATAGAGTACAGTGATAATTTGAGGATTATTTTGCATTAATTTTTTTGTACAATGTTTCTTGCATACTGGATGTTATACTAAGTATCTTATCAATAAAACTAATGAATAACTAAAATGCTAGAATAAAATAATATAAATATTTATCATTCTATTTAAAAATTTTTTAGCATTTTTATATATTATGCATATATATTTTATAGTAGCTGGAGGGGAAGGATGAATTTTTAATAAAAAAAAAATATTTTTATTTGTCAATGCGGAATTTCCCTTATTACTTATTATTTCAAATGCAGTGTCTGCTGTCTTATTTAAATAGAGTTGATACTCTTTGAAAATCTTAAAAGTCTCTATTGCTATGCGGAATAAAATATTTGTTAAGATTTGGGTTAAATATTAATAATTGTCATTTTTACTTGGTTATATACAGTTACCTTTAAATGTATATCATGTTAAAGTATGTTATAGTTAGATATATATTAGGCATACATAAAGCAGGGCATTATTGTATATATATATATATATATATATATACCCAGTTCACAAGATTGTTTGGTTGTAGTATGCCACAGTAATTTACATGTTTTCTTTCTGGGTGGTGGGACATTGATATTGTTAATTTTTATTCTCAGAAATAGCTTTTTATATTGTTATACATTTTGAAATTTCTCAATCCTTATGACAAATCAGTGGATAATAATATTTGGTGAATGACTGTTTGATAAAATTATGATTGCATCACCATTGATAATGTACTATGTTGAAGATCCAGACCATCTGACTCGTCTGGAGACATGAGCATCTGTTTGGACGGCCAGAGATAATAATGTAATAATGTAGATAATAATGTTATTTCTTCAATTTCAATGGGTTTTCTACTTCTCATTGATACTTCTAGAGTTTCATTATGGTTATTGCAAACTATATGAGCTTTTGTATATATTTATATTGCCAGTTTATAACCTGCGGAAGAAGGCTAATAATAATAACACTTTTAATGTTTGTTTCTTTCTTTCTATATGTGCTTAAAAATATAAAACTTAATCATTCCGATTAGTTTTTTTCTTATAATCATTCCATGTAATTGGTTATGAATATTGTGTGAAAATTTTTGTGATTTTGTTTTTTTTAAATACATTACATTAATATTTTTCTTAATGGTTTCATTCTTAATTGGCAGTCACAAACGAATCTCAATCAGGGTGAAGAATGTATGGAGTCTTCTGAATTTCCTACTACTAATTTATACGAGCTTGAATCAAGAATTTTTACTGATCATTGGTCTATTCCCTATAAAAAAGAAGAATCTTTAGGGAAATGTTTAATAAGTGCCACACAATTAGCTGAAGAAGGTAATTTGTCTTATATATTTATTTTTTTAAATGTTATATGCTAGTAAAACAGTAATATTATCCTGTGTAAAACAAAACCATTAAATCTCAATATTCATTTTGCATCATAGTCATATAATACAATAAATCTTAATACAAGACTGAACAAATCACAGTTGTCATAATGACTGAAGAAATTCCTCTTGCGACTGAAAATTTTTTGAAGTATTTTATGAAAATCAGGCTTATTTATCTATTTATTTAGAAATTATAAATAACAATTAAGTTTTTGTCCCTCTTAAAGAGTTACATGAGGGGGAATCGGGCACCTTGAGACACTTGATTTTTTATGAATATTTTTTATAATTTTATCTTAACTAAATACTTGTTTAATTACAGTAAACCCTTCTGTATAAAGTAACAAGAAAGATCAATCATGCATAAGCATAGATTATGAAACACTTTCCAACTGAAATGCAATTTCATTTAAAAATTTTTAAAATGTGATACATTCAGTGGTGATATCTTTTACATTATCACAGTACTACAGTAATTTATTATACTTAAACATTTAAAACTGTATCGAAATATAAATCATCTGATTCTCTATGCAAAATCAATGAATATTTCATTCATATAACTTGTATTCCAGACTCCAGAGCTAAATCATTTTGTGTGAAAAAAATTCAGCAATTCTTATGTAACTCACCTTACAATTGCTTGAGATATTTGCATTCTGCATATGTTAACATTAGGCTTCGTTGAAGAAGTAATAAAAGTTTAGGGATCATTTAAAATCACAACTATTGTAATTGCATAGGCGCGGAATTTAGATACACAGATACACAGATAATATATATGTGTGTGTGTGTGTATGTATTCAAAGTATTGGAATCGTGCCGGAGATCGGAACTCGAATTTTCGAAGGATCTACACGTTTTGGGACTTCTAGAACACGAAAAATATATTTGTAAGAAGATGTCTGTGTGTGTAAGTGTGTATCTGTGTATGTTTCTGTGTGTCTGTGAGGATATTACATCCACTCTAATTGAAAAACTAATGGACCGAATTTCATAAAATTTGGTAGGTATGTTTTTTGTGGAAAATCCTGATGTTCATTAGATTATAGTACGATTCGTAATAAAACAATCTGCCTTCTTTGCGAAATGGCTGGTAGAAATTGCCTTTATCCACTCTAGCTAAAAACTAATGGAACAAATTTAACAAAATTTGGTGTATAATATTTCAATGACCTACAAGTGATTTATATACCAAATTTAACAAAATTTGGTATATAAATCATTTATAGGTTATTCTAGTACGATTCGGGAAAAAGGAACGGGTTATTTTTGCGAAATGGCCCGCAAAAATCGTTAAATATAAAAATAAAAGACTACGTATGCTCAATTATATCAATTAAATTCCTATTTTATACATGATTTTTGACAACAAAAAGAATAAGACTAACCACATTACTCTAAGATTAGCCGTTCTTGAGATATTCTAGTTGTTTCGCGTTTTCGCTACGCCACCTTTGACAATAAGTCCAGCTATCAAATGAGAACCAAATTTAAGTTTAACTTGCAAATTCAATGTCATTTAAAATACTTATGGCTGTTATTTTGTGCAGATAAACTGAAATTATTATTGAAGAAATAAAGAGAACATGAATATGAGTCTGCAGGGAAAGACATGTGCTGCCCACATCAGAATTTTTAACAATATTAAAACAATGATTTATAGAAGTGAACGGGGATTATTTGCAGGCCATTTCAAAAAAAAATGTATGATCTATATTTAAAGATCCACCAAATTTTTGTAGAATAAAATGTTCAACAAATTTAAGCAGTTTTAACTCTCTAGGACGTAGGAAAGTGCATTAAAAATGCCATCATTTAAGTATATTATGAAGAGTTATATAAAATTAAAAAAAAAATTTGAAAAATTGTTATCTACCAAATTTAATTTTAAAATGTGGAGCCTCTGTCATATACAAAATGATTAAACTCTTGGAAAGATATTTATTATATATTATAGCTATCTCTTTTTTATTTCTGGAGGATAACCCAAAAGTCAGAATTTAATTGAATTTGTTTTTTTCCCTATATTAAATAATTTTTAATTAAAAAACTACTTAACATATTTTACTGAATTTTTTTTATATATTTTATGAGATAATGTGAATATTTTCTAAAAATTTCGAAGCAATTTGTGAATTTTAAATTTGCTTACAAAATGTTTGAAAAATTAGGTCCCATAGGGTTCAATGTATTTCATTTTTTCAACCCGGGTTCAATAAAAAACTAATTGGGTGATATTATTTATTTATATTCCCATAGGTCCCACAGACCCTCTGAAAAACATACTTTTCATTTTGATAAAGTCATTTTTACGGCAGTTATCGTGCTAACGGACAGACAGACTGACAGAATGAACAAAGTCATAAACACTGTTCAACTATGTTGTAAAGTGTTAATAAAAGTAATCTACTTTAAATGTTTTTTATGTAACTAGAACATGTATTCAGCATTACCCAGGATTTAAGATGCAAATATCTAATTAAAATCACACCAGAACTTGCAGTGAATTTTTGAAAACCAAAGAGTGTTTTAGCAATACTCTCGCTTATAACAATAGTCATAATAACAACAATAGTACAAGAAAGATCAATCATGCTTAAAGTATTGATTATGAAACACTTTCCAACTTCAATGCAATTTTATTTAAACATGGCTAAAATGCAATATATTTCTCGGTAATATTTTAAAACTTATCACAATACTACATTAATTTATTATACTTGAAAACTTAAACCTTCATCAAAAAAAATGAACTTCATTTAAATGGCGGCATTGACATATAAATTTCCTGGTTTAAACATCTCTAAAATGTGATATATTCCTTGGTAATAATTTTAGAATTATCATAATACTACGATAATTTATTATATTTGAAAACCTCATCGAAAACAACTGAAATTCATTCAAATGATGTCATAGAGAAAATAACACGCCTGGCTCTCTCTATAAAAGCAGCATTTCATTCATAAATAATTTCCCATTCATGTCATTCATCACAATACTATAATAATTTATTTTATTTAAAAATTAAGACCATGGAGCTACAAGTAATTAAGCTCTATGCGTAAAACTTCATCGAAAAAAATCGTCCTTCTATTTGTAAAGTCAATGAATATTTCATTCATATCAGCTACGCAGACTCCATGAACTAAATGATTTTGTGTTAAAGAAATACAGCAATTGTAATACAACTCATTCTACATATTTTGCTGTTTACATTTTACATAGGTGAAAATTAGGCTTCATTGTAGAAATAATCAAATTTGGATGAGCATTTAAACTCAAATATATTGTAATTGCGTTGTTTCAGTATGTAGATGCACAGAATTTAAGCGAAAATAAAGTGGTTTTGGGACGGATACAACACTCAATATAAATTAAAAAGAACTTTAAAAATCACGATTTTGAGACAGGATGGATGCCATATATCATTTTGAAGTGGGTCACGTGATTTTTTCATATCATGGTCACGTGATCGCTTCAAATAAGAGGTGTTATTACTCTTTTAATTTTTATTTAAAAAACTACTGAATATATTTCGCTGAATTTTTTTTTATATATTGTATAGAGCAATTTGAATATTACCTAAAATTTTTGAAGCAATTTGTGAATTTTAAATTCGCTTAAAAAATGTTTGAAAAATTAGGTCCTATAGGGCTCAATGTATTTCATTTTTTCAACCCGGGTTCAATCCAAAACTAATTGGGTGATATTATTCATTTATATTCCTATAGGTCCTACAGACCGTCTGAACATGATACTAAAATTTCATTTTGATTAAGTCATTTTTACGGCAGTTATCGTGCTAACGGACAGACAGACAGACAGAATGAACAAAGTCATAAACACTTTTCAACTTTGTTGTAAAGTGTTAAAAAAGAGCCACTGTACTGATGATGTTAAGATGGAAACTGTGCAAGAATATCTCATGTTATGCTCTGCTAGAATATATCATTATTGTCTAATGATAAATTTTTAGTGTCTTTGATTATTTTAAGTGCCCGTTTTTGGTAACAGCATGCTGCCCTTTTTTAACCCTGGGGAAAACTGAAACTATTCAGCATCATCACAATATATGTAAAATAATTGGATTATACATGGAGTGTTAATTTCTCTAAAAAATTTTTTATGCGTTATTTCTGTAAATTTGTCATAAGGTTCAGAAAATTTCATTACTATTCACAGTCACCCCTGGCCTCTTTGCTCAGAAGATTACATCTTCAACACACAAAAAGTATATATTTTTTTAGAATTCACAAAAATTCATCTGTTAATAGTATGGATTCCATTTAAAGTTTGTTTGAAAGAGACTTTTTCAATCTTTCCGATGGTGTCAAGATGGAAACTCTGTGATAATATTTCTGGTCGCTAAGAAACTAATTTGTGTGAAAATCACCCTGAATTGTACTAAAACATATAACTAAAAAATTAATTTAAATTAGAAAAAAAATCTCTCTGAGGCATATTGTCTTGGGTTCTGAAGTACCTGTGTACAAAATTTCATGGTTGTATGACACTTATATTTTTTGCAACAGACAACACAAGCAGTCAGACACACTCACATTTTCCTTTAGTATTATAGATTAATAGACATATTTTTTTTAGAATTCTTTCAGTGTCCTTAAGTGCTCTACTAGGTGGGACTACCTTGGGACAGTGTTTTCAATCGATGAAACATTATTAATTGTCAACATTTCTGTGACAAATTTTGGTTATATTGCTCAATTTAAATAACTAACACAACAGATCCTGAATTTAAGCAGAAACAGCAATAATGTCATTATAACGCTCATTTATTGGACTTACAATGAAAAATCTGAAAAATAATCTAATATTTTAATAGATAAAAATTTGAGAGTTTTCTGGAGTACTAAGGCTTAAATCTAACATCTACAGTAAATTCAAATCATTACATACAGCATGTACTTAAAAAAACAATTTAATCGGGTGTTCCAATGTGCTATACTATGATGTGTCCCAAGGTACCACAACATGCAAAATTCTTTCAGAAGACTCCCATGATTTTAGGATTAATTAACTAACTCTACAATGACCATTTTAAATCTAATTTCACTGTAAACATACTTGTTAGTTTGATATGCAGTTTCATTCAAATAAATTGAATACTTACCAATCCCGCTGTTACTGTATGCAAAATTTATATAAAAGTTTTTTGACTGTTATAAAAACAAAAAATAAGTTTGATAAATTATTACTTATTTTCAGTAGAGCTTTCAAAACACAGAAGTATATGCACAGAAAAGCCATAGAGATGGTACATAAAATAACAAGATTTTAACCTCAAAACAGATTTGAAATTTTTAGGTGTCCCAAGGTTCCCCCACTCTTCTTTATGCGTAAGTGAAGCTGCATGGAGACCATGAAAAATACTGTATATTGTCATAAAATCTACAGAGGGAAGAAGCTAAGAAAATCATCACCACTTCAACCATGGAACAAAGAAAGAAAGATTAAAATTGTGCTGTATACATTCATGATGCAGCACAGCTCTCTTTGAGACTCGCTCACCTTCGTGTGTCTCAAATATTGTGACCTACATTGGTCAAGGAATGGATGGTGGGGATTTGTGAGAGAAACATAAATGCCTAAAGGAGAATCACAGCGTTTAATTTTTACTACTTGAAGTTAAGAAGTGCTTGTGTAAAGTAGTACATACCATGTTGTTTGTTTGTAGAACCAAGAGTGACTGGGTATGGGAAAGAGTAAGGAAAAATTCAGTTTTCAATTGGCCAATTTAACTGGAACTGCTTGTGGGGAAGCATCATATGTTTTTTCCCTGTTGTCTCTCTTTAAAACACTGCTAAGGTATTACATATAACAAATCAAGCTTTTTTATTTTTAATTTGTTATAAATATATTTTTAAAAGATCATTTTTAAATCATTTTTATATCATTTTTAAAAGAATTAAGCAGGTGAAAAGCACAGCAGGTGTGTATCTATAAAATTAGGTGTATAACCTATCTATGCTATATAACTTGTTCTTTGAATTATACTGTTTTTATTGATGTATTTATTAAATATTTAAAACTTTCAGGACTTTGTGAAGTTCATGATAGTTGTAGAAGATTTGTTGAACGTTGTTTACCTGAAGCCTTTAAAAAGGTTTGTGATTTCTACTTTGATTATGGAAGTTATAAACTATATTATTTTTGATTGGATCACATTTTGTTAAATTATTTTGATTCTTTTAAAGTTATTTTATTACTGCTACAAAAATTGAAGTTTTTTTCAAGTGTTGTGCGTAAAAAGTATGTTTTGGGTTCTACTACAATTTTGATTGATTGTAAGTATAATAATTTCATGCATTTTTTATTGTACTAGAAAATTTTATGGTTTTTCATGTTCAATGTCTTTTTATTCATATTTTTTGCATTTCATGAAGACTTTTGTAAATTGCTGCATAAATCTGCAATACATATATGTTTTTTGTCCTCCATGTGCATGCTTTATTGTTTTCTCTTTATTTGATGTTCATTATTCAAAAATTTATTTATGTCCTCAGGCAGTTAGCATGTTTTGTTCTTGAGAAATGGCACATTGTGTCTCGACAGCAACGATTTCTCCAAATTTCACATATTGATATTAATTGAATAATCAATGCCATTTTAATATCATTTTTGTATGTGGGAATATATAAATAATTTATTTTCATGTACAAAAAATGCCCAAAAGTGTCCAAATGTTTGTTTTGTGCTCAGATTCTGAATATGGGTATAAACAAGTAAAAATAAATGTTTTCTAAATTTATCAGAATTCATCACATCCTCTAGTGGAAGTCGTGTGTTATTCACATCAGATTTTCTGTATGTGGCTACTGTTCTTTCTGTTGATTAGCAGCATTTCTAAAGTTAATAAAAAGCTTAAGAGAACCCAGACTGGTATTTAAATTAAAATGAATATTGCATATGCGATTTTATATATTGTTTTATTTATTTCATTTATTATAAACATTTTTTTTTATTTTATCAGTTATTAATGTTGTGTTTTCTTAATGATAGTTATTGACATCTGGAGCTGTTCGATCCTGGGGTTTAGATGTTCAAGAGGGTGTCCGTTGTATGTTGGATTTGTTTGTTAACTTAATCACTGCCCGATTAAAGCATGATCCAGTGCCTGAGTCACTATGTCTAGTACTTGAAAAGGTATGGGTTTTGAGTAGTTTAATTAACTATATATATTCAAATTATTTTTAATTATCTTTATTGGACTGCAATTTGATATTGAATCTAGTTAATTAATCTTCATTAATCAAGATTTGTGTTATCTACCTAAACTACAGAAAGCACTTGAGATGCAATGTTTAAAATGTAGCAAACTTTAAATTTGTCAACTCTGCTATGTTTTGTTGTAGAAATTTCAAAATCTTGGAATTTTAGCATTTTAGTAAAAAGTACTTGCTATCTTGAATGCAACTGTGGTTTTTACTAAATTCTAAAAGTAGTGTAAAAATGTTAAATTTAACACGAAGTGTGATTATTGTGCTTGCAGTCCTTATAAGTCCTTAACAATTTCTTAATTCCAAATTTCAATTTTTATTGATCTTAAAACTGTTTAAATATGTACCTTAAAACTGTTTAAAAAGTGCTTAGTTTTTTTTACAAATATCACAGTTTAGAAATTTCTATAAAAGTAGAAACATTTGTCTACCATCCAAGAATTCAATCAGATTGCAAATTGTTGTTGTTCAACCCAGACCATCCGACCTACCAGGAGGTATAAGGTATCTGTTTGGATGGCTGGCACAGTGCTACCCAATTTAGACCAGAACGCAGACAGACCCACATATTTAATGTGTCCATACTCTGCATGAACACAGGGACAGTTTGGGAAGAGCTGGGAATCAAACTTGGGTCACCTGAGTGCAATCCCCGTGCCTTAACCACTGGACTGTACCACCCAGATTGCAAATTGTTGGAACAATTTTTCTTACCATCATATATGCCAAGGTGTTTCATATTTATCCTTTCTGACCTTTTCCAGTGTCTTTCACTATCCTGGCCGAAACTCAACCCTGATTCTCATGAGTCAAATTATGGACTACTGTTGCACTCAGAATCAAAGTCACCATGAAAAATTTCAGGACCTTTTTGTGTAGCATTTTATTTCAATTTCATTTGCAATTGTATCCATAATCACCTGATCTTCCTATAAGAAAAGCTTTCCATTTTTATGATTCACTTGTAAAGGTCTTTAATATACTCACGAAAAGCTAACTCGCTTTTCTTATTTGTGATAATTTGCATAAAATATCATCAGAAGTCAGCTAAATATTTTCCAATCAGCAAGAAACAAAATGTTTAACTCAAATTTAAATAAATTTTGACCAGTTAATGGACATTTTTATAAGCATTCCTTGGGATTTCTTGTTGAAATCAAATAATATTATATTATGTGATATTTGATAAAATTTCATAATGTGTTAATGTAACTTGCTTTTTAACAGTATTTAATTTTTTTCTATAATCTAAAATCAAATTTTCTTGCTTGTATTGACTTCAATTATCATTACACTTCTACTGTTTTAAGGAAAGAAATTGATTTTTCTTTAGACATCAATAGAAGGTGCTATCTCACTCTGAATATATTTTTCTTTGCATTGGTGCCTCAATGATATTGATGTGGCAGTGACTTGATCTATTTTAACAATGAATAATACTTACGTGCTAGAAATTTGCTTAAAATTAGCATAAAATTAGCGTTTTATGTGGTAATACATGCAGAAATGATTGTTGGTGTAAATTCCATCAAAATGCTGCCTGCCATTTAGAGGCAAAATTAACCAAAACTATTTAAAAAGCAACATCCCATGATCTAATTTAAAAATAAACAATCAATGATGTAATTTAAAAATAAAGGGCATGACATAACTGCATGTGTGATCGAAGGTGTGTTCACTTGGGGATTTATCAGGCAAAGGTGTGTTTTACACACGTATTTAGAGCACACTATGCCTCCACAACGGGTATACATTTTATTAATTCCTTTTAAAAAATGATTGCTAAAGAAGTGACCTTACGCTTGTTCAGTAGATGGCTGGTTGCTATAGGCACCTAGCTAATTAGATTACATAACTTTTATTCTCAGGAATTCATGAAAAAACTTTGTGAAATTAGAATAGAAAAAATATATCTGTATTTTTATTGAGTTATTTTGAACTTATTTCAAAATGTAGCTGTTTTCATAATTTTTACAATTTTTAAAGGTTTTAGAACAGTTTACAAGGTTTTTAAGAATACCTTTTTAGCAAGAAGAAAAAAGATTATTTGTTAAATTACTTTTATCGTTATAATAAAACAATTACTTTTAATTTTTTGAAATTAAAAACAATTCATTTAAAAGAAATGGGATCATAAATTGAGGAAAATTGTTGATACAGTACGTATAAAAAGCTATTATATTAATACACAATAGGTATTGTATACAAGTGTATCAATATGAAATATCAATGTATCCTAAGATTATGTGCTAATTCATCTGTACCTATATCTGTATCAATGCACCTATCACTTGTGATGAAGGGAGTCCAATGTATTCTTGAAATAGCTGTATGCTGTATTGTATCTTAATTTTTGCATTGTTATGCTGCTTAATTTGTCTTTTGCTTTTCGCAGAGTGATTTTATTTCTTGCTGTTCAGTTTATATTCTTCCATTTTTTAGGTTTTTTGACTGGAAAATGACAAGAATAATAATTAAGTCTTGAAAATATTAGGGTATTTTTTATGCTGTTTTTGTGGCAACTATGGCACATCTCATTTGTAATTTGCTCACATACTTTTGAATAGTTTAATACCTACAGATTTTATGAAGCTCAATATTATATTATACTAGCAGTATACCCATTCTTTGTACAGAATATACATTATAAAGAAACTTAAAATTCACAATCATGTGCAAATTTCTATAGTCTTCTGAATGATATTGTTATTCAAAATATTCTATTAAAATATTTAAATTAATTTTCTTAAAAAAAATTTAAGAATCTCTGTTCTCACTATATAAAATTATCTTCAAAGGCAGATCTGAAGAGTATAACATCCTGGTCCCATTTGTAAACAAATTTACAAAAAATATGAAATTGAATCAATATATGCCAAAATGAAAGTACTGAAATTGTATGGGAAGATATATATATATGTGTACTACTTATATTCTCATAGATTAGAAAATATACCCAGGTATTTAGTGAAAGATTACCCATACTACAATATATGAGTTTAAAAAATTTTGGCAAATATCAAACAGATGATGTAATAAATGGAAAATATCAATAATCCTCTTAATCTTTTAACCTGAAGGCCTTAATTGATACAATCCAGTAAAAAATATTTTAGTATTTAAATCAGAAAAGATTTAATAAGAAATCATCTGCTGCATTTACATTGGATTTAAATCCATTGCTAAATCACGTGATTTAATTTACTTCAAATAAATTGGCAGAAAAACTATCATTTTCATTATGCTGTCTCTATGGAAGATTTAATTGTGGTTTTTTTTATTAATATTTAGACAACGTCTGATCCTAGAAACTTCAAACACAGACTAAATTTTAAGTGGGGTAATTTCATAACTACCCACACAGTTTCATAAAATTCGGTGCAGCCGTTCTCCTGTGATGATGAGACAAACACACAGGCAGACAGACAGATTTTCAATTTTATTTATATAGATTTCTGTATTTGTATTGTAACATTTTTATATGTGATAAAATTTTATATACATAGTTCTATTTATTTATACTGAGTTTTTGAATTTATAGGCTTTTGATCCTGAATCCGAATTTCACATAAAAAATAAACATAAACATTATGTGAATTGGTTTAAATATTTAAGGCATGATTTAACTGCACCATCTTTTGCAAGTAGTCCTGCTACTACTGTAAGTTTGTTTAGAACATTTTGTTAACAGTTTCTCTGTATTGTTTCATTGTTAGTTTGATAAATATAGATTTAATTTTGTTTTATCTATTATTATATTATAGTTTTATAACTTTTATAGTTATATAGAGCAAAAATTGCTAATTTATATCTTTTATTTTGTTTATTAAAAGTACATTGTAGTTTCAGGAAAATGATAGTTAGATATAGTATAGTTGTTAAAATTTTCAAGTGGTAATTATTTGTGAGTGTCTTTTATAAAGAAGTGTAATTTTTTTCTTATACCATGATAAAGATAAATGTCAAGATAGAATCTGTTTGTGGTTTTTAGAGATGACCAGTTCTGGCACTTATATGTTAGTCAACTCACACTAGTAGTAGTCTGCATTATGATTATTGTTCATCTGTAAATTATTGCTGCGATAAAAGTGATAGATTTTTCATATTTTGTCAATTTTAGACTTTGGGTTAATGGAATTTTTTCATGGGTTGCACAATATAATTTATAAATTCAATAATTATTTGGCAGTGATAGTATTTTGCATTTTTATGATTATGGTTCATTTGTAAATTATTGCAGTGATAAAAGTGATAGTAAGTGCAATTTTCGTATTTTGTCCATTTTAGACTTTATTTGGCAGTGATATGTTAAGCCTTTGAAAATACATCTTACAAATAGTTATTTAGATTTCATCTAAAGGCAATTTTTACATTTTGTAAGCTATATACACAATAAAATTTAAAGTGTCACTTGTCATCAGTAAATATGTTATAAAATGTAATACTCATGCAGCAGGGTATAAGTTTAAAGAAGTTATCAACAAAACTCCAATTTAATAAACCATTTTTAAAAGTTTAACAGATTGGAGAATGGAATTATGGAGTTATAAAATTTGATGTAATTAATACCTCTGCTTCAGGGCAAAAGCTTAAAAAAGTGACCAACAGAACTCCAATTTGTTAAACCATTTTTAAAAGTTAACAGCATTGGAGAATAAAAATGTGGAGTCATAAAATTTGATGTAATTAATACCTCTGCTGCAGGGCAAAAAAGCTTAAAAAAGTGACCAACAGAACCCCAATTCATTAAATCATTTTTAAAAGTTAACAGTATTAGAGAAGCTAAAAGTTAAAAAACCTACATTTTAAAATTTGAAAACTGATTTTTTTTTTTTTTTTTTTCCATTTTCACATATATTTTAAAATTTTTGTTAACATTAGATTGTGTGTAAGAAATGTACAATAGACCCCCATGCTGAGAATATAGTGTTGGTATATTTTTATTGGGATATATTGAGTTGTTTTACTTTTAATGTTTTTTATATTTTTACCAGACTTATATTGTGCTATGAAATGGTAAAGTTGGGAACAATTGATTTAAGAGATCATTTTTTATTGTATATTTGTGCAGTCTAGTTTGCTGTGATATTTTTGAATTGCAGTATTTTATATAAAATTTAGATCAGTAATTTTAAATGATTTGTATATGTTTAACAATATTAAAATATTAATGGTTCTGTTATATTTTAGGAACCCTATGGCTGGCTAGTAGATTTAATTAATAAAGTAAGTGTGATATTGAAGTAACTTATTTTATGTTGAATAAATTTAGCTTATTTTTATAATTTATGATTATAAATAATTTCTTATAAATCTCAAATTATTATAGTATTGAATAAATATTGGTTTTTCATGAAGGTTTTTTTAACTTTATATTTTGAATTGAAAAGTATAATAAAGGATTTGAATATGTTTTTGTAATTTTTATACTTGTGTTTAAAAATGAAAGTGATTGCACATATGCCTGGCATTTTCATTTAGAATTATTTTTAAATATAAAATAGAATATAACTAAAAATGTTTTTTTTTAATATTGGGATGTTGCATCAGAATTTGCATTATATATTTTATTTTTTATGTAAAGCTATTATTAGGGGCCTTGTATATGGTAGAAAAAGTAAACCTTTCAAACAAATTATCACACCAGTTCTAAACAAAACTTGCTTCAAATCAAGCATGGTATAATGAGAGCCTACTGTATTTAGTTATTAGGTTCAAATGCTGTGATTTGACCTGGTTAATTTAAAAAGTCAATCTAGAAAACCTTAAAAAGGCAAGGATTTTTGTTATTCTATTTGAATGGATGTCTGCCTTGTATTTTAGATTCAGACAATGTTGATTGAATTATCCAATGCATGCAATGCATACATGACAAGCTATGTCAAATTTGTTTATTGCTTAGGATATATTTTTTAATTTTCATTAATGGTTTTAATTTTATTTTGCAATTTCATTTTTTAACATTATCATTCTGTATTTTCAGTTTGGTGAGCAAGGTGGCTTTAAAGAAATAGAGAATCGTTTTAAAAGTGATTCCATTATAGGAACGGTATGTCTAACAATTACATTATATTTCAAATTTTTGCTTACAAATTTGTAAAATTTTGGAATTGTAATTTGAAATTATTAACATATTGTCATGCTTCTTTAGAGATTAGTTTTGCTGCAATGAAAGTCTTTTTGCTGTGAAACTTTTTTTTTTACATGGATGCATCTTATAGAGGTGTGTATGGGTTTTGGCTTAACTCATGGGCCTTGACTTTGCCTATTGTCTGGACTAGGCCAGATTTCTGTTAAACAATTTTGGGCCAGACTGAGTTCGGACTTAGTTTTTAAAAATTTAAGCCATGTTGTGCCAGACATATTCAGTGTTTGAAGCACTAGTATATAATAAGTTCATTTGGTATATAAAGCTCATTCTAATATATAATAAGCTCATTGGATATGCAGCTTTTGGCTTGCTCTGTTCACTGAGCTAATTATTATAGAAAGAAATACAATAAAAACAACAAATTTTTGTAATTTGATTAATTATATGTATTAACATGTCTTTGTGCCATCTCTTAAGCACATTTTGCATATATGCATAAAATGTTGAGTTTTTGATCAAAATAAATATAGTTTAAAAGGTACATAAATGTTCATCCCTTATAATTTTGCCTGCATGTTGCATGGGAAAATGGATAATGAACTTCAGTATGGAAATCCAATTATTTGAATTATAAAGTATGCTCCTGTGGGCAGTCACTTTTTGAAAGCATATCCTTTTCTTACCTGTATTATATAATTCCTCTAGGCAACCACTTCACATCTGCATTGCCCTTTTAAAATGTATTCATTACTTTAGTTGAAAGTAGCTTTCAAATTGGTTGCATACCTCTTGGTTGTTGTTGAGACCCAGACCATCCGACCTACCAGAAAGGTGTAAGCATACCTCTTGGTTGTAAATGCACATACCACAGTTCAGAAAACATTGATTTAGAATAATAAAAAGTGTGATTGTTCTGTAGACAGAAATCAGTCTCTAAAAATTATGAAGTAATATTTAATGAAAGTTTTGGCTTATTTTATGCATGTTACTTTGCAAAAAATGTGTGAAATAAATATTTCATTTAAATTTTCTATATCTGTGGTTTGTGTATTCCTTAGATGTAGTTTGTGTACCCTCAGTGTACCTGCTAACTTTTACGCATTGTGTAAAATTTACACATTTTAACTGCTCGTTACGCTTTTACGTATATATTCCTATATTTTACTCATTTCTGCATTTATTTGAATTTTTTAACATTACTAGGAAATCAATCTAACAGATGGCGCCACTAATCATTGGAATGTTAATTTGACAAGGGGAATTTTCCTTCTCAGAAGTGGGAAACGGTGTTGCCAATACTAGCGGTTTCCTTATCTCATCCTTTATCTTATGAGTTCAGTTGGCAACATTAGTGAGAAAATATAACTGCAAAGCTGGCAGCACGGATCTCGTTCAGATCTTTGTGATTCATCACTTCGCTAGTTCGGCAATCTAAGTAAACTTCTGTTGGCATACAAGCGCAAGCAGTTGTCATTTTTTCAACTATTTGTCAAGTTAATTATTACCTCGCTTGCTCGCCTTGCCTCGGAAAGTTTTTCAGATGTGGTTGTGTGTGTTTTGTATCGTTTTTGCCTGTGTAAAGTCTTTTTTGTGAAACTCTTGTTTGGGATGGTTCTTAGTAAAGGTAAAATATATTTTCAATCATTCAAGGCAAGTTATTCTGAAGATTTTCCTTTCATAAAGGCAAAAAATTTATCTTTTGTGAATTATGTCGGTGTGACTTTATGATTTCACATGCTGGAAAGTATGACATTTCTCACCATGTAAAATCGGAAAAACATTTAAACTCTGTTAAATATAGTAACAACAACGTTAAACTTGATAATTTTTTCAAACTTGATAAATTTACCCCGCAAAAGAAAACCAAAAGGAATTAAAAGACATCACTGTTGGAAGTTTAACTATCGAAGAAATTTCAAAATTATGTGACGAAAGTAAGAAAACTTTCTTTTGCAACATCTTGAAATATTACATAGCCTCTTGTGACTACATTATCAATAAATTTCCTGTTAATGATGAAATTTTAAAATATGCTGAAGTGGCAGACTTAACAAAAATTGAAAATTCGAAATTTTCCAATATAACCTTTTTCATCAAGTTATTTCCTTGTCTTCTGAAACCAAAATCTGGTCAATTCAATGAAACCATTGATGAACTTGAAAACCAGTTTTGTTCTCTGCAGATTGAAGATCTTTCTGCTGTTTTAAACAGTCAGCAGCTTATTGATGCCCAGTGGGTTGCAGTTGGAAACATTGTCGGAGCCAATGGACTTCCAAAATATAAAGAACTGCCAGATGTAATTTTATCTATTTTACTTATTCCTCACAGTAATGCTGACTGTGAGCGAATATTTAGCGTTGTTAAGAAAAATAGGACTGAGTTTAAATCAGGATTAAGCAATAAAACTTTAGGAAGTGTGCTTATTTTAAAGACTCCAAACTCCAAACCATGTTATCAGCATGTTTTCAGTGAAGACATGCTAAGCAAAGCAAAGAAGGCTAGAGCTGCATCCCTGTGAACTGTACTTTATAACTAGTTTGAAGTAAATTTTTGTAAGTAAATACTTTTAAGAATTTAATGTGAAATCTAAAAATGTTCAAAATTATATGCATTTATTATTGCAAATATATGCATTTATTTTTGTTATAAGTGGTACTTGTACATATGTACATAGCTAAATTCATTAGAAATGTGGTTTTCGTGTGTAGTTTAAAAAAAATCATTATAAATGTCATTCATTCAAAATTTTACACATTCCAACTGCCGCCGTGTTCATGCGGAGTACGATCACGTTAAACATGTGGGTCCGAAAGTCCTTCCGAGAGGTTGGTGGTAGGGGAAGGAGGGTACGGTCCCTGTGGATGCCTCCCCCACTGGGTTCCGGTCCAAATTGGGAGGCACTTCCCGACCGTCCAAACAGTTACCTTACACCTTTCTGGTAGGTCGGACGGTCTGGGTTTCAACATTCAACATTCCAATTTTCCCAGGTTGGAAGGCATGAGATCTGCATGCATAATATTAAATTTTATGAAAAAGTAATCAAAATTATCACATGCCTTCAGCACTAATGAAGGAATTCGGGAAAATTATATTTAACACGAGATTGCCTGTATTTTCCAAGTTCTTCAACATATTGCATATGTACTTCCATTTTGTGAAGTGTAAGTGTTCGTCTTCAAATCATCATGTAAATTCTGCAATCATCAAATAGTTTCATTGTCTGAGTAAATTAAATTTGAACAATGTCAAATAAAGGAAGATAATTAAAATGAGTCATCTCCTGCCTCTCCATTCATTGAATCACGCCAGCACTCCGTTTCTGTTCATTAGACCCAGTCTTCCATTGGAATTCCTCAACCCTGGTAATCATGATCAACTTTTCCCATTTTCTTAACAAGACCTCCTGCAGCTGTTCAGCATCTTCGTCCAATTTCATATTGTTCCTGATACCCTGACTGTCAACGATCCTTGGATATTCCTGGTATTTGCACACACCCCATAATTTCCAACAACCAGTGTAACATGCCTTACGTCCGACATTGACCGTCCGCCTGCGACACTGAAGCTTCGATTATGTTGAACACTTGTCACGATCACTACCGGTAGCGTGCCAATGGGAGCACGTTACAAATGGTGCCTTGATCTGCGGCATTACTACAAATGGTGCCGCTGACAATTTGACTTGCCAATAATAGCCTACAGAGGCTGCATAAAAAAATAAAAAATTCAAGAAGCAAATGTGTGAATAAATCACACTTCAAATTATCTGTGCTTCGACTTCGGGACATAGATTTCCGAGTCTACTACAAAATTTTTTTTAGTCACCTTATAAGTGTGAAAGTGGAGATTTTGATGACTTGGTGACTTATCAAGAAAATAAAAATGTCAATGCTAAAATTTTTTTTTATGATTAAAAAGTTATAGTTTAATACCAAGTAATAATCAAAAAGGTAATCAAAGATTTAAAACTTACAAATGTTTAGTTTATTTATTCAAATACAATAGCATGATGTCCCAGGAAAGGTAGGTCTTGTGAAATCTAAAGACCAAAGATATGTATAATGTTCAAGGAAAAATAGAATAGAGATATTTATGTGTTTAGAATAGAGATATTTATGTGTTTAGAATAGAGATATTTATGTGTTTAGATAACAGTATATTTTTTTACACATTTTGATTATATGGAAAGGTGTTTGAAATATTGTTTTATTTTTTGTGAGAATATAAGTAATAGTAGTTTAAATTTTGCTGTATATTTATTATTATTGATACCCATTATCTCAGGGCTATGCATACCATAATTCGAGAAACACTGATTTAGAATAAACAAAATTGTGACTGCTCTGTAGATGGAAATGAAAATCTTAAGAGACAGTTAAAGCTAAGCTCAGTGGAAGCATTGCACATTGTTCTCAGAATGTTACTTTGCAAAAAATGTATGAAATAAACACCATAGTGAATTAAAAAGACAATTGGTATTTAAAAATCATTTACAAATATAAATTGATAAAATGTGTTACATTAAATGGACATGTTTTATTTTAGGGTATGGCAGCTTTGTTAGCACCATTAGCAAAATGTTCAGAGTTCCTAAATCCTAAGGAAGTTTGTCCATATTTATCTTCGTGTATGGATATAGCTGTGTTGTACATTAAATCCCTTTCAGAAAATGACATAAAGAGCAAAGTAAGTTTTCTTTATGTTTCTGTGTAATGATTTTTAATTTATTAAAAATTGGGCCATTTTTATTAAAAATGACACAATATTTAAGTCACCTTCCCGGTCGTCCAAATAGTTGCTCTAAGTCCTCTGGACGAGCCGGACGGCCTGGGGCTTTCACAATATTTAAGTCAGTCAGGCTGTACAAACCTCTATTCTAATGACTGTACATATTGTTTTAAATATGGATCTGCCATTAATGTACATTTTTAATCTTTATTTCTTTTCCTTACAGAATGTATGTTCAATATCCGAGTTGTTGAAGAGCATGAAGTTATTGTGCCTTAATTTATGGCCTCAGCAAGTGGCACTTACAAACTCATTGTGCCTTGAGGTTATTCTTCGTATGTTAAAGTGTCCTCATTTTAATGCTCGAATGAATGGCTTGAAAGAGGTAATCACTTGCTTTAACTACGCTACTTTGCTATCGTATAAGTTGTACTACTCGTGAGTGTTTGGTTTTAGTGTATATTTTCAAGTTCATGCTCCATGTATGCATAAAGTATAGTTTAAACTAGCTACTACTCTTCATGTTTAAATAATTTGCAAATTCTAAATGCATTCCAAACCGTCTTTTGATTAAAAACTATCTTGCTTGAAAAAATGTGAAAAAAGAAAAGTTGTGCATAAGGATTTTTTCTTTACTTAGAAAATAAATATTTATGTGCAATTCTGTTAATTTGAAGAATAGCACATTCTGTTACTTATTATAAATAAATTTGCAGAATTTCTAACCAGAATAGAACATTGAAAAAAGTCATAGAATATATCAATACATGAAGCGATATTTATGAATATATCAAGAATACGTGAATATATAAAGTTATTAAATATATCAGTTCTGATCTTATTTTAATGGCTGCAATAACTAGTAAAAAGTCTCTCTCCCTAGAAAAAAATACTAGTAGCTATTGCTGTTTATTGAATTTTACATCCCTCTCATGAAACTATAGCATACAAAAATATGAAATCTGGTACATTTGTAGAGAAATATAAAGGGACTATACTTAAATGAACCGTTTTATTTTTTAGACCTTAGCTTAAAAGATATTTAATGTCAAAGTAAAAGAAATAATATTTGAGCTGCAAGTTCCTCTCCTGTACAGGATAGACTAACAATAGCAGGACCATGAAATTTTGCAGGCATGTACCTACATAGTAGAATTTTTGCATAGTGGAGCCCCTTTTTTAAAATTTCAATTTAGTTTATGAGTTATTCTTTTTTTTATATGCAATTTTGAAGTGAAAATTTTATTTTATTAAAAATCCAACCACTCATTGGTGAAAACTCTTTTATAGTTGTGATTTCAAATAAAGTAATATTTAAATGATTTAAGCAATTGAAACTAAATTCAATTTTCAGAGCTCTAATACTGAAGCTATCATTGAGACTTTCATTATTGTTGGCTAATGATATTTTAAAGTAATTTGATAGGCATGTTCTCAAAGAAAAATTGAAGTCTTAATCATTTTGTTTTCTATTTCTGTTGTATTTACATATTTGCTGTGAATCAGTTAAATACAGTTCATTTTTAATTGATTTTAATAGTGGGCTAACAAAGTGAGCCTTTGAAGGTTGACCAGTAATAGCAAGCAGGCAGAGTTCCCCTAGTAAAATAAGAAATAATATTTGGCGTTTTAATTTTTTGTTCTTTCTATGATCACTTTTTGCAATTCATGAGCCTTATAGTCTATACAGCTTTTGTGCAGTAGAAGCACTACTATACCATTTCACAAAGCATTGTGGAAGCTAAATTCTTTATGTCTAACTCATAATGTATTTTCTGATTGCTGAACAAAGTCCGAATTTTTAATCAGAACATGAGGATGTTAAGATTAGAGTCTAAAAGGCTTTAGATTAAGATAGCTTCAATTGGATGTAAAATCTCCGAATAAATAAGCAATAACTTTTACACCATTTTGGTGTAAATACCACATGTAATATAACATTAACTTTAAATTTAAATATTGCAGTTTTTCTTATAGAAATTATGGTAGGTCTCTTTCAACTAAAGTAAATGTAGTTGACTGATGTTGATTGTGCCATGTAAATCCTTTTGTATGATTTTATATACTAATTTGATGTCATTCTACTGTGGAGCTTTACTAATGGTGTTATTACACAGGCCAATTGTTATTGCAGAACTTCGACAATTCCGTCTGTTAATCATACTTTAGGCCCCCTCCACTCTAATGCCGCCGATTTCATTCCAGGAAGTGATTTTTTCATATAATTTGGATCTTTTATATCCCACTGGTCTCTGTATTTTGGTAAAAGTTCTATTAATTTTTTTCCCATCTCCAGATTCCAACGTAGTTGAGCTGCTTGCGCTGTGCTTGCAGCCACAGTTGCCATCTTTAATGCAAATGAGGAGAAGAAAGGCGGAGCGGAGTGGCATCCAATCTTATTGTTCTCTGATTGGTTCGTGCTCAGAAATTGAGCAATTTTTATTGCCAAGTTCTAAAAAAATGTGGCAATTTGGTGGCAAGATTTCTTCCGATTGAAATGTATGGTGTTGCTGTAAAATTACTGAAAGAAATTGCTTAGTGTAATAAAACCTTAACAGTATCAATATGTTGCAGTACACACCAACACCATATCTCAAAATAGTCGAGCTTTTACTTTGGAACAGTTGATTAAAGGTTGATTTTGAATTTTGTTATATTTTGATGTTGCAGTGTAATACATAATATATAAATTCTTATCATTGAAATAAATTCTTATCATTTATTAAGTTAAAAATAGTTGTAAGTTGTTCAAACAATCATTTTTGGATGGATTTTGAAACTAAAATTTCATTAGGTCAACAAACATTTAAAATTAGCTTTGTATGTGGTAGCCACTAGCAAACTGACTGGCAATTTTTTAATTTGGCTTGTAAATTTGGGGTTAATACACCTTTTGTTTATCACATTTGTTATCTCAAATGGGACACAAGATTTCCATTGGTTCTGAGTCATCTTTTTCCACTTTTTAACCATAAAAGTGGTTGACCAAAAAAAAAAAAAATGTTATGAGCAATAGGCTTTAATCTTCTACTAGTCACTGTTACTATTATCTTCCATAAGATTGAAGGGGCCTTGAATTTATTTGAGTTTTGAAATTGATTTAAATTGCATCTTCAGTGCTAATTTGTTATCACTTAGGTATTTAATACTTATTACTGTTACATAGGTAATGAAGCTTATTGATGATAGTTCAAGCTTACGATCTTCTAAGATAGCTATTGATTCCGACAGCCTCTTAAATTGGTTGGCAGAAAATAAGGTATTATCCATTGCTCTTGAAGGTAAGATTGATTCAAACCAATAATTTACTTTGTGGGTTTTTTTGTATTTTTAAATGTGTAACTATTTCAATCTGTTGTAAATTAGAAAAATTTAGATAATTTATTTTTCACCACATTACAGGAAATATTGATCAAGTTCAATACACTGAAAAAATTAAAGGCATTGTTGAATTCACTGGTCATTGCCTTTCTTTAGATGAATTAACTAAAATTTGGAGCATGCAGGTAATTTTTATACATTTTTTTTTTCTGTGAATGTTAGTTTAAAATCATAAAATGAGAGTTAAGTATTCATAATTTTGAAACAATTTGAGGTTTAATTAATATTTTAAAAATTGTTTTTAAAGTTTTGAATGGTATGCAGTGACAATATTTATGCTGTGTCTGTATTGTTCTATCATTTCATCATAGATTAATATATCATACCTTATATGCAAACTAACTAAACAGATTCTAAATTTTGATGCTATACTTATTGATTTTATTTTTTTTTCCATATAATTAATGTCTGTAAAGATGTTGTCTATCTGACCTGAATCCTAAATATTATTAACTGGTTTATAATTTATTAGCATTTTGTCGTAAATATTTGAATTAAGTATTGACGTAACTTAAAAAAAATATTTTGTGTTTTTAAGGATGGACAAAATGCTCAAATTGTAGATAATATTCACTCAATCATGTCTGCTGCCTCCTCAAAATTTAGCTCTGCTCAGTTTGACCATCTGCTCACCTTAGTCCAAGAAGTAAGTATAATATTTTTAAATAGCTTGATTTATTTTATTTTCATTACAGTCTGCAATGTTCACATAATTATATATTTTATCTATATTTCTTGAAATGATCTTACTATATTTCTATCATGCATTAAAAAATATTTTCAGCAAGTTTTCTGTTTCTACTTTGTATGCAGATATATATATATATATATATATATATATATATATATATATATATATATATATATATATATATATATATATATATATATATATATATATATTTACAATTCTGCAATTTCAGCATCTGATCATTTTGAATGTATTTTATGTAAGAGTTTATCAAAAATTGTTAAAAGAATAGAGAAACTGTTTATTCAACTTCAGGAGATTTGTTTATTATTTTTGAATATATTTATTGGTACTTACGTATTATCGCAACCATGACAAAACGTAATTGATGTATCGTCCAATAAAGGTCCCGATCGATTCCAAGGACAACATGCAACAAAGTGATCTGTATGAGGACCCACGTTCGAGCGGGCTCGAACTGGTTGGGGGACGTACGCACCGCTGGGACTGTGTCGTCAGACAGGCCGGCTTCGCCGGACCAAGTCACAGAGCATACTAGACTCGCTTCTGGGACTCGCTTCTGGGTTTTTCTGCTCGTGGGTCCTCATACAGATCACTTGGCTGCATGTTGTCATGGTCCTTGCGCCGTGCGATGGTCCCAGAAGCGAGTCTAGTATGCTCTGTGACTTGGTCCGGCGAAGCCGGCCTGTCTGACGACACAGTCCCAGCGGTGCGTACGTCCCCCAACCAGTTCGAGCCCGCTCGAACGTGGGTCCTCATACAGATCACTTTGTTGCATGTTGTCCTTGGAATCGATCGGGACCTTTATTGGACGATATATCAATTACGTTTTGTCATGGTTGCGATAATACGTAAGTACCTATTTATTTTAAGTAAATATTAATATAGAAACACAAAATAAATAACAAATTAAAGGGTTATATATAACTTAAAACTTCTTTAGAAAGCATTTGTTACTTGGCTATATATATATTAGCCAATTTTAATATTTCCCTCCTTTTTTCCTATTGACAGTATGGTACAGATTTTTGTATGAATTACTTGATTTGTACTTTGTTTGACCATATATCAAATTAGAAATGTAAATTTGTGACATATCACAAAAAGATAAAACTGGATGATAATGCATAGGATACTCAACCTATTAGTGAGTACCGCTGCTTTATATGATTTCTGTCTGTTGAAGACCCAGGCCATCTGACTCATCCTAAGGACTCGAGCAACCATTTGGACGGCCGGATGATCTCTGTCTGTGTAATACTTTATTTAGATGCATTTGTGATAAAAAATTTTGACACATATTAATGTATTTTTGATCTAAACAATCTCCATCGTCAATTTGTTTATGATCCCTATTTTCACTGATGAAACAGCCTTTCACATGGTACGGAAAAGTGGCATAGGGGAGAGTGGGGCAAAACCGGGTAGGCGGGTCAAACCTGGTACCTTTGTATCCTATCGACAGGTGCTGCCATCTGTTGCCTGGTGCATGACATCTTGTTCTGGGCCATTTTTAAACAGTTTGCCTTTGTTTATGGATCCGAGAGGTTAAGTGTCTCAGAGTTATTCTAGTTTAAAAAAGATAAGTGAAAAAGTTAAGAAAGATTAGTTAGTCTGCACCAATATAACTAACTGTAATTAAATTAAAATGAGGTGCAGATATCGTCTTTTATTATATCTGTATATATTATATTTCTATAATGTCTAAAATACAGAAAATCATTTGAAAATCTCTTTTTTGTAATTTATTTTATAACTACCCAGTTTTGCCTCACCCTCGGAGAAAATGTTACATTTTGGAAACTTTTGAAAAATCATATTTGTGGTCATAATATTTAATTTTTTCTTATAACAAAGGGCATTTATCTGCAGAGGGGAACCATTTCAAGACAGCTGTACCGTTGTTAGCAGAATTTCGTGTTCTGGAGCTTCTTAATCTCTCAAAAACCATTAGCGTTCCTGTTCTGCCCCACTCTCCCCTAAGTTAGCTGTTTTCCTTCATCATAATTCAGTTGATTTTAAAGATACAGATATGCGGTTTTTTTACTGATCTTGTTGCATTAAAAATAAAAATTTTCTGATTGACCAAATTTGTCTAAGGGTCATATAAAAATTTAAAGCGTGTAACTTTTTGAAAATTAATGGGAGGACTATTTCATTAATGTAGTCTTATTTCCTACCTTGCTTTCAACATTTTTGCAATTTACATTGCCCACTTATCTCCAATAGGTAAAAAATTAAAGTGCATTTCAATCTTTTTGGGACACCCTGTATACATACATACATACACACAGACATCACTTGAAAAACATTAAGGATTTTTGAAACATGCTCTTCCATCAAAAATTCAAATTCAAATTTTCAACCCCATCACAATATTTTTCTTATACATTACTATGTATGTAGGGAAAACAATACAACTGGAACTTCATTGTTTATTGAACAGAAAAATATATATTGGGTAAGGAAAATTGGAACATCATAAATAAGCACAAATAACACAATAACTGTGTTATTTGTGCTTATGTACATTGCTCTAGTTTTCCTTATCCTTTGCATAAAGTGTATATTACTTAGATTATATATTGGGTAACAGTAAAACCTAATTATGGAAAGACAGGAATTTTTGAATCACATGCCGATTCTGAAAGAAAAAGAAGATGTTAAGGATATGTTAGTCACTAAGCATGCTGCTTTCTAATACTATGTTTAAGTTTTCATAATTTTCATAATGGTGGAAAATTTGTTTGGAACTTCTTATTGAGTAGTTAGTTTTCACTGATTAACCTTTCCAGGTATTGATTAGAATTTTGTCTTGAAGGCAGTTTGAATATGATATCCACTGTTACTCTTTAACACAGCTGTATTAAACACAGCTGTATTAAACACAGCTGTATAACACAGCTGCTTGACCGACTCTATGGCAGGGGTTGGCAACCTTTGAGTACCCGTGGGCCACATTTGACTCCCTGAAGGCAAAACAAGAGCCACATGTATAAAATAGCTAGGCAGAGTAATTGCATGGAGGGGGGTGGGGGGTTACAGCAGTATTTATGTTCATACCAACATGATCTGGTAAAAGTAGGCATTCCTAAAATTTAGAATCATGCTCAAAAATCATGATCAAATGATTAGAATTATGCTAAAAACTCATGCTCAAATTTAGAATCATGCTTCCAAAATTTAGAATCATGCAACAATGCGTATCAATAAAGTGCTCATGCTTTTTTATTCTTCACCACCTAATAGCTAAATCTGTGCTGAAAAGTGCTAAAATGTCACCCTTCTGATTTCTATCATTTCATTGGTTTCACAATTAATTTTAAAATGAAAATATAACTTCTACTGTAGTTTGTTAATGGATTGAAAAAACTCCAATGAAGTAGTTAGTAGTTTATTTCTGAAGTAGTTAGCAGAAAGAAAATCTTTTCATTTAATAGAAATAATTTAATGATATAAATTAATATTATACAGATCTTAGCAGACTTAAAATAAAAAAAAAAGCTTTAAAATAAATATGCATGTAGCAATCTAATGAGATAAGAAATAAAAAACAAATTCTCAAATAACAGACATTATTTATTTTGCTTTCACAAACCCCATAAATTTAAATTCTAGTGAATGGTCATGGGCAGCATAAAACTTTGTCAGGGGTTGCATGCGGGCCATCAGTTGCCTACCCCTGCTCTATGGGAACTAATACACAATGAAATATCAGCTGCAATGAAATATCAGCTACAATAAAATATCAGAGTTTCTTCATACTTTAAAGTTGAATTTATTGAGGCTTTAAAATTATAAGGAATAATGAGAAAGGTCATTAAAAGACATACTTGTAAAAATGTGTGAAAATAAGCTAGGGACATGGTGATAATGGCTATCACTAAAGTACATTCTTAAACTGTCCCTAATGATGTAGAAAGGTTCAGTACCTTGTGAATGGATTTAAAAATAAGGCAAACTGGCAAATTCTCTTAGTTAGCATATTACAAAGACTTATCCTATTTCTTTTCTACATGAACAAAATGCCTAGATTGGTCAAATAAGGGTTTGTATGCACCTTAAAGGTACTTAAACAATTTAAAATTTAATTTGAAAAATTTGCCCTCATTCCCCCAAAAATGTTTCAGTTTTTGTGCCTCAGCACTATAAATGTTGTGAATAGAAATATATATATATATATGTATATATATATATATATATATATATATATATATATATATATATATATATATATATATATATATATATATATATATAATTTAAGCATATTACTATGGTTCTATTTCTGGAAATTGCTGTAATTATTTCAGAAATTATGTTCATAGTAAATAAAAATAATCATTGATTTTCTATAAAGTTTGATTTTATAAAAATATGATTTTTCTAGAGTTGGATGAAAAGTAATGATCAGATGAAAAAGAGACTTATATTGTTTTTAGGAAGGCTTGGAAAAGATACCAATCAAGGCAAAGCTTCAACAAAGGTAATTAAAAAAAATTTAAGGTAATCTATCATAGTTTTAGTGTTTTGTTAATGTTTAGTAATTGCAGTGTATTATTTAATTCTAAAAGATAACTTAAAACTTTATAAAAATGTCACACAGTGGTATTTTTATAAAGGAAGGAAATCCAGCATAAAAATCACACAGTGGTAATATTTTTATGCTTTATTTCCTTCCTTTAAACTTTTCAATTTTATAAATTCTGTTTAAGGATCTTTAAAGTACTTTTACATGAGTCCTTACCGCCTCAATTTTCATCTGATCTTAGAATGTGTGCGGATCAGGACATATAAGATTTTTATTTTATTTTATTTTATTTTCTGTGAATAACATGTATGCTTAGTGTATCTGTAGCAAAATTGTTGTGTTACGAAAAATGTAAACACTTTGGATGTTTATATCTCTGAACTTAATAGATAAAATATAAATAATTTTTACTTGTTTTGTCGGAGATAAGTTTTATTTATGAATATTTAAAAATAAGTTCAATATTTTAATATTTTCAACTTTTTTTTATAAGAAACTTGAAAAGACAGCAAGTTTTTTTTTCATTTTGCCGATTTTCATTCGAAACTATAAAATATAGATATAAATAATAAGCAACAAAAATATGTATTAAAAAATCCAGCTTCTAGATCTATAATTTGTTTTTAGAAAGCTCTTATAGTTTCCGAGTAATCATCTTGTTAAGTTCAAGTTTGTAATGTTGATATCTCAAAAGCTAAAACTGTTAGCTATGGCAGGGGTTGAGCAAGAATTTGTAGCTCTTTGAAAGCCTTACAAGTGTATAATTTGATTTTGGATCAATCTCTTAGTCTTCAAAGTATACTGGTTATCATTTCGATATTTTAGTATTTTAACCTGGGTTTCCCAGTGAGTGGGAAAGTTATAATATTTAAAATGTCAGGAGAATTGCAGCTCAATGTGTTTCCTTACTCCTAGGTGAGATATTGGAGACTAAGCACGAAATATTTTGTTTTGTTAAAAAAAATTTAGGAGATTAAATGCACATGGGGATACACATGGGGAGATGTGTAATGATTGATGAGGTTTGAACAGAATACATGAAAATATGCATATTCAAGTAAGTATTTATATACCACCAAGCAAGTTGATAAAATATTGAAGACTATATTGGAGTGAGTATCCAGGTGAAATCAGTGAAAACTTGCTGAAATTTGTTGGAGTTTTATTTTACAAAATGTTAATCATTTAAAACCATTTCACTTCCACTGCTGATTTTTTTTTAAAAATTTACTTATAAAATATATTTTCCTTCTCACAATCTTTTTTTATGGCCACAGATGTTTGTTATTCATTAATTTTACTTGTTTATTACTTAAAGTATGTGGTAGTCACTAGCAGCTGGTTAACAACTTTTAAATTTAGTTAGTAAAATGTTTTGTACTAGCAGAATTTGTATCTAGTAGCTTTTGTCTTTACTAAATTCTCTCAATGACCCCAATAATGCTGAAAAGCAGACAAAATCTTCAAACTTAGGCTATCAAGTTAAATCTTCTGAAAAATACAACAAAATTGAACATTTGATAACTTATTCATGCTTTAATTATATATTATCCACATTAGTCTTTTTTTTTTTTGGTCTGTCATTTATGAAATATAATATTTTAAAAAGTCATTTAGAATTATCACTCTTTTTGTATTGGTTATTTTATTTATTCTATTTAGAATATATAACTATTGCAATTTTAGGACATTTGTTTATACTCATCAAGTAATTTTATGGCTTTAAAAGTATAATGTGAGTCCTTAAAAGTTTTTTATGGTGAGAAGTGAGTAGGAATCTTGTAATGCTTTGTACTTCATTATTCAAAGTTTAATGTATCTTTTCCTTCTGCTACAGGTAATTGATCTTTTATGGGATCTTGCCCATTCTCAGACTGTGCCAATGAACCTTGTAGAATTGGCACTTGAGGAATTTTTTGCTGTTTTGCTAGAGTTGTCCGACAAGGATCAAACTAAGAAAGTCTATTGTGTGAAGTGTATTGAAGATATTAGAAAAGTATGTATTAAATTTATTAATTAATAATAATAATAATAATAATATTAATACTTTAATTATTAACAAATTTAATAATTTCATGTTATGTATTAAGTATGTATTTAATGAAGTTTTCAAATTATAGATTGTTTTGCAAGTTCTTTTAATCAGAAATGAATGGACACCATTGTTTAAGTGTCCTCACCAGTCATTCTTGAGATATTAAAAATTTTACCTTTCTACAGGAAGCATCACATTTCTCAAAAAGACCTAAGCTGAATGGTCATAATGAAGAAAAGCAATTAAAGGATAAAAAGTAATAGAAATCACTGGATAAAATTAACAGAAAATTGTGTGGTTATAAATAAGTATATTAGTGGGAATGAACAAGATTAGCTACCATTTCAAACTACGTTTTCTAACACAATTTCCTTTTTTATTTGGAGGGGGGGGGGGGAGGAGTGAAATGCTGATTTTTATCCCTAATAACGATTTCGTAGCTTGCAGCTGGCTTACAATCAGGTCAAGGTTATAAGTACTAGGCATAATCTATATTCTGCAGTAAACACATGACTTATGCATTTTACTTTACTGTCTTTTCCCTTTTTAAAGCCTTTCATTCATCTGATTGTAAGTTCAGTGAGATTCTAAACATGGTGATGCAAGATGGAGTGAATATTGATAGTGAGGACTCTGTTAGCAATAAGGACTCCATGCCAGAAGGAAATTGACCCAGAGTCTCTTATGTGCAGAAAACTGAACCATATCAGAAATTCTATTTTTTAACATTGTGATTTCTTTTTCCACATAGACATGACTCATTGATTAATATTATGAATATTGTGATTGACTGACTCAAAAGGAGAAATTTCAAATTGAATAAGAAATTATATTTCTTGAATCAAAAGAAAATTCTTTGATTGGAAAATAAAAGATGCTGTTTAACAGTTTAACAAAACATTGGGTTTTTAAAATTGCTGAGGTTATTAAGTGAATAAAATGTTGAGGATTTGACTTATATTTATTATTTTATTTCATGCCAGTTCATCAATTGCAATAATCAGCCTTTTTTATCTCAACAATTTGTAGTTTGAAATTTTTTTTCCACACATTACTTGCTTGAATGATGTACAAACTGAAGAAGCTTGGATATATATGCAATATTGTTATAAATTTTGTATATGATAAAATATTAAACTGCCATATGCTATGGCTATTTTTTTGCAAAATTATGAATAGCTTATTTATTTTTTTATTTCTTGTGGAATTTTCTTTTGTTGAAATGAATAAATTCTCTCAAAGTTCTATTTAATTTATATTTGTTTATATATTTATGTTATAATTTTTATTGCAGGGAGTTTCTGTTCTTCCATCACTACGATTGCTTCATAATGTTTTTAAAAGCATGTTGAAATCCCCTGTTCAGAAACAAGATAGAGTAAGTAATTTTTATTTTAATTTAGAAACTTTTAAAATAATGACACTAGTTCAAAATTTTCCAAACTGTACTTACTCTGCAGCTCTTTGGGTGCCACGAAGAAGTGCTAATAGCTTAGCTAAACCTAATTCCATAAGTAACATCATATTTTTGTGAAGCCAAGTTTTTGGCAGTTGTTGTAATAAAAGTCATGTACTTATTTTAAAATGTGTGCCAATGTAATTTAATTTGAATAGCACCATCAAACAGTGTGACTTATGCTATGGGTAAGTTTCATGTTCTTCCATGGCCCATCTGAATCTCAGAGAATCATTCATGCCAGTGTTCATACTAGAACAGGGGAACATGAGAATCTTTCATAGAAGAATCTTTACACAAGATTTTTTTTGCTCTGTATAAATTTCAGGGATTTCTTCCCCTTTCCTTTGAGTTGTGTCATATTTTAGATTGATAATTGCACATCAACAATGTAAATAAAGGTAAAATGTGAAGGTCATTGAAATAAAACCTAGTATCATTTATTAGATTCACTGAAGTTCCAACTGATAAAATAAAAATGGTAAATGAATCTTTCTTCAGAAATGAATGTAAGAGGTTTCTTTCCTTTTCTTTGAATTGTGTTATATTTCTGGTTGCTTATTGTTCATCGATGATGTAAACAAATAAAAAATATAAAGAGCATTGAAATAATGAATTATAAGAAGGGTTTTCTTCCCTTTTTACTGAGTTGCACTATTTTTCAGTCATTAAACTAACATCAACTATGGTAACAATTAGAAAATCTCAAGATCATTGAAATGAAACCCAATATTGCATATTAGTGTCCATCAAATATCAATAAAGCTGCTTCTCAATCTTGAAGAGCTCAGAAATTTTAGGAAGGGTTCCCTTCCCTTTTCACTGTGCTGCTCCATGTTTCTAGTTTCTAAATGAATATTGATGATGTAAATGAGGAGAAAATCTCAAGATTGTTTAAATATAACTTAGTATTGTTTATTAGTATTCACAGGCAGATCAACTGTTTGAAATTGGTAATAAATTCAAGGCCAAATTGTTTTGGTTTTTAAGTGATTTGCTCTCATTCGTTCTTGATTGGAAAAACAGAAATAATCGGTGATCCCCAATAAGCTGCAAATTTCCTGTATAATTGCAATGAAAAAATGATTTGTAAAATTTTAAATGAAGTTTGTACTGTGAGAAATTTTTAAAAAAATAATAAATTGTTACAATCCCAAGGTTGAGAATATCATGTAATAAGTCAAAACTGCAAAATGAAAATTAAAAATATATAACCATAAATTACAGCATTCATCCACTAAAGATTAAAAAAAAAGTATGTGATATTAATATTTAAAAGGCAGGAAAATATGTAAAATTTGTAATAATCTGCAATTCCTCATAAAGAAAAAAAAGAAAATCCAAAAAATTAATGGAATCATCATCTGAAAATTGGCTAAGAAAAATAAAAAGTTATGTATAGGATATATTCTAAATTACTGCTTCTGCTATCAGTTTGTATTTCTTTGAATAAAAGGATTTTAAGAAATAAGGTAAAGTAATTTATTTTAATCATTTTAAAGAATTATTTTCTGCTTCCCCCCCAAAAAAAATTGGTGTGCATATTTCAACACTTTATTTATAGAATAAAATATTAATTATGAGGATGGATTAAAATTCCTTCTTTTTTTGTATCAGAATTTCTACTTTTGTTCCACTTTAAGTTGAGTGTGAAAATCCCAGATCGCCTGATTCACTCAAAAGTTTAGAGCAAGCAGTAGGATAAATGGTCGGCAAGGAAAGTTGAGTTGAATTTCTGGTAGGCTCATCGAGTTAAAATTTTAAGAAATTTAGATAATTTGGAAATAGAAAAGATCATTTTCCAGTTGATTTTGTAAAAATTTCATAAAGTTTTTTACAGGACATCGGAAATTTGTATATAGTGTTTAACTATTCTGATGTGTATGCATGATTATGGGACATGATGGAAATGCTTTTTGGATCTTTAAGCGAAACATTTTGCACAGTATTTTTGGTGAAATTCAGGAAAATGGTATTTAGAGAAGGAAATACATTGTTGAACTTTATAAATTATATAAAGATTCTATCATATTCAAATATTTTTAAATTAACTGAATGTAATAGACTGGACATTTGCTAAGAACAGATAACAACTAAATCACAAAGAACATTTTTATGTCCACACCAATTGGAAAAGACCTAAAGGACGACCAAAATTGATATGGATTGATTGTGTGGGCAAGGACTTTGAGTTGTTAAAGATTAAAAATTGGAGAAGCATTGCTCCACGGGTGGCTGCTTGAAAGGATCTTCTGAGCAAGGCTAAGGTCCATAGTGGAATGTTGAGCCATTGATGATGATATATGATTATGTGAATTCTAAGGAAACCAGTAGAGGGTATCTGAATTTTAAGTATTCAATTAGTGCACCAATCAAAAATATTTAAGCTAAACACTTTTGAAGTTCAGTATCTCTGTCTTGCTCGTTATCTTTCTCATGATTATTTTCCTCTATCAAAGTTTATTGTTTTCATGGTTAACAGTATGTAGCCTTGCAATATTTAGCTAATGCATTAGCATTGCCATTGAAGAATAGTTTTGTTGACCTTCAGGTGCCAAGTTGGCATGCTAGTATGCTTAATTTTAATTTATGTGTAATTATGCTTTATATTAAAATATAAAAGTAAATATCAACTGTAACTTTGTTTTTTCAAAATTAGCAACCAGTTGTGATATCCTTTTCTGAAGATTATCTACAACTTGATAGGCTTCATGTGTAATTTTGACAATGGTTTCTATGTAGTAAGTTATGGTGTATGTTATCAGAAACAAGTATAGGTAAAATTATAAAAAATCATTCAACTGCTATCTAAAATAATTTATAATTAAAATAATTCATTACTAATGGCACAAAGAGTTGATTCTAAGAATCAAGCAACAGTTGATTGCTGCTTTGAATCAACTGTTTATGGTGTTACTAACAAAATATTTTAATTTTAGATTAGAATTATATAACTGCAAAGTTATTACAACACCTTCCAGTAATTTTTTTTTATTAGCAGTTGTTGTTTCTTACTCAAAATTTATCACTTGCAAGGTGAGGAAATTGTACTTAAATTGGAATATACTTTCAGTTTAAAGTTAAATGTGCTTTCTATCTCTGTAAGAGTTAATTTGACTTCTTTTATATATATTTATATTATTCGACTTATCTCATATTTTCTTTGTATTGAAAAAATAAACATTAATGATGCATTTCTTTTATACTTTATCCTTTGTCTGTTCACATTGACAATTTTGCTATAAGTATTTAAAGATATTTTCTATATAGTAGTTAAACTTTCACTGATGTTATCTATTTTCAACTATTTGCAATTGCTATGTAATAGACAGTATTTTACTGGCCATTAACTGTTTAAACATTTCATTTTAGGCAGGTCTTCACGAACTGAATAAGATTCATGATATTATTAAATTAGTGACAGTTAGTCTTGCTAGGTGTCACAAACAAGCTGCTATTGCTGCTGGTGGTAATTTTTTGAAATCGTCTACTGTAGTTGATGGCAGGTATACACATGAAGATGTAAGTATGTGTTGATCTATAAGTAAAAATTTTCATTTGTAAAATTTCCTTTTGCATATTTTTGATATCTCTATGTACACCGGCTTCGAAAAGTTAAGCACGTACGATAAAATCAACAAAAATAGAAAAGTAAATCTTTGATTAACTCAAAATTGTACACGAAGGTAGCAAATGTGTTTATGCATTAAAGAAAACAAGAATTATATACAAAGATGAAAATAATATTTACTTTTCTTAAGTTATATGATGATATCACATTTGGGTCATTAACAAAATGATGTTTAAAGCTAAATAAACTAAACAAAACTAACATTAATGTGAACACCCCGGACCTTCACACAAACTTTACAATGATTTTTCATGCTCTTAATGAAGTGATCAACCATCGCAGATATGAGCAATGACCATTCTTCCAATAGGGCAGTTTCCGACTCTCTGAGACTGGCTGGAGGAGGTAAATGTGCAGAGACAGCACGCTCGAGGGCTTCCCAAAGGTTTTCATTGGGATTAAGGTTGGGGGAATACGCCAGCCATTCCATGTGAAAAATGCCCTCGCTTTCCAGGTATAAGTCAACAGTGTTAGCTTGATGGGGACGCACATTATCGTCCATAAGGAGGAAATCAGGATCAACTGTTGCAGTGTAGAGTCTCGCAATGGGGTGTAGGACTTCATCCCGATACTATGCAGCCATCACAGAACCGCCTTTAAAGATGTGCAGCTCTGTGTGATATCCCATTGAAATTCCAGCCTACACCATGATGCTGCCACCTCTGAATGCATGATGTTCAATAATGTTCTTGGCCTGATTGCTTGTGCCTCATTTTCTCCAGACCCTTACATGTTTATCATCTGATTCCAGGGCAAATCTGGACTCGTCCATGAACAGGGCGTTACCAATCTGAGATAGTCTATTTGACATGTTGACGACATCACTTTAATCTTGTCCCTCTGGCTTGGACAGTTAGTGGAACACAAAAATGTGGTACTCAGGCATACAGTCCCTTCACGGGGAGCCTTCAGTGCACAGTACTGCCAGATATTGTCTTATCAAGTGCCACTGCAACCATGGATGTAACAGTTGTGGAGGTCGCTCGTCGATTCCGCTTGGCTACTATAGCAATATACCAATCATCAGAGGGTGTGGTAACCCTTGGACGACCAGGCACAGGTCTCCGGACAACTATTTGACTTGTTTGGAATTGTTTCCATAATCGAGAAATTATTAAATGATCAACGCCAAAGAAAATAGCAATATCTTTGATTGACTGTCCTGCTTCAATGCGTCCTACAGCACTCCAGCGCTCACTATATGTCATTCATCTTCTTTCAGCCATAGAAACACAAATACTATCAAAAATTATCCTATAAAAGTTATAAACATTTCGTATTATCATTTAAATGCACATCCTCAAACCCTTCAGAATGCTGGTATCTTCAATGACTGCCTAATTAGCATATATCCGGACAGTCAATCGTGATTGGCTGTAACATACGATATTTGCATACTGCCATCTACATCTGTAGCGATTTTCAGCCACTCAAATTCAAATATGCTTTCAAAAAATGAAAATTCGCATTGCTTACTTAACTTTTGGAAGTCAGTGTATTAAAAATTTAAATTCCCAGATGAGAATGGGCAGATTGTTCAACTTTCCTAATGTTTTCTAGCGTTATAAAAATTACTTTGTAATTATAAGCAATACTTTATGTGTAGGGACAGTATTGTGACTAGATTCATGCAAATTTGAATTCAAGTTTTATTGGATTCTTTTAAAATAGAATAAAATGGTTTTGAGATGATGTATGTGTGTATGCAGGAGTATGTGTTTGTATGATCACGTGGGTATATATGTATGCCTATGAGTGTATATGTGAATGTGTATGCAGGGTTCCCACTAAGTCAGGAAAAGAGGGGGAGAATTTCTCACCTTCCAGAAAATTTTGGGAGAGATTTTCTGTCACAAGGAGAGAAACTTAATTTTTTTTTTTACCATGCTAATTTAGAAAGTAATAAAAAAGAAAGCATTAACTATAACTCATATTCTTTGACATTTAAATTTTTTAATTCTTTAAACTAACATTCTTTTAACATTCTTACAAACATTCTTTTTAAAAATTAATTAGAAGTCGTTTAAGTATTAAGTAAGCACATTTTTGGTAATTTTATACCTCCCCCCCCACACACTTGTTAGCAAAAATACTCAAATTCCTGACTTCCACCATGCTTACATTATGATTTTATTTGCTGACATAAAAACGTCTACATGGGTTATTTTATGTAAAATGACTCGCATGCGAATTTACGATTTCTTTGTCTGTAAACTGCAAAAGTCGAGGGCCGACTGTATTTACTTTATATTTTGATTTTTAAAATCATTTTATAATCAATTTTCATGCAGCAATAGCAATTAAAAACTTTAACGATTTTTGATCGCCGAAGGCGAATATCGACAAAAACTATTTCACTAGGCAAATAGAATTAGGTAATAATTTTGACTTGATGTTTGAAAATGGATTCTTTTTTTTTTGTATTTTTTACAAAACTTGCAGAACATAAGGCTTGCATCGTCCTTTTGTTAAATCTCAAGCCAGTCATGTAATTTTAGCCATTTTGTTTGAAAAGTGTCGACTTTTTTCTTTTTGTTTTCAAAATAACCCTTTATTTCATAAATAATACGTTTGTAAAATAATTTTTTTGTATAAAACGCGAAACAATTACAAACACTGTAGTCGATGCAAACAGATTGGAAAAGTGGGAAATATTTTTCAAATTAAATGAAGTATGCCGAGGATCACGTACAAATGCAGATTTTCGTGATGCTGCTGCAAAATAACCCTTCATTTTATTAATAATATGGTAGAAAAGTGGTTTGGTTTTTATTCTTTGTATATTAAACAAAATAATTATAAAAAAATTCAGTCGATGCAAATATATTGTAAAAATAGCAAAAATATATTCATTGGTCATCTCTCCTCAGGAACTGTGGGAATCGCCATATGCGAACGCCGCTTTCGCAATCGCTGAGAAACAGATTTTCAGATGTAAGAAAGGAATGTCTCTGATAAAAAATTCGTTGCTTTGTTCAAATTTTGCGACATTTTCGGGATTTTTGTAGCCTGTAGACATACTATGTATGAGGGAAAGGATTTTCGTCCGCGGAAAGATGAAAATTTCCCGAACAAAACACGAAAAATGCGGGAAGTACTCGGAAAGAGCATAATTCAAATCCGTGAAAGAATCATAAAAAAAAGAGCAAAATTTTATTTGATCGAATTTGTGACCCGCGCAAGCGGGGGAGACACTTATAATTTTCTATAAAATATCTCGTTAATTAGAAACACGTAGTACTTTCAGTGTGCCCAAATCGTGATTGACTGCGATTCACACGTAGCTACGGAATCGCGGTCCGCGACTACGCGGCAATTGGCCTTCGATTTGCAACAACGAGGCGACTGATCGCTATTTGCAGTTGCGAAGCAATCGGCCCGATCTACCACCCGTGGGATTTAAAGGATTCTGGAGAAATTTCGGTCGCCAGAAACGGCGACTTACTGTAATAAGTTTAGTCGCCTATGATGACCTTGCCACCGCGAATCTGCATCTCTAATCCAATGGCTCATCAGGCATCAGATTTCTTGGTATCCAATTTGAAGGAAAAAATAATTTTAGGCCGGAACTGGAGAGAGAGAAATTCTCGTGCAGTCTAAATTTTTACGCGAGATTTTTTATGGATTTCGCGAGAATCTCGTGGGTTCGCGCAGAAATCGGACCCCTGGTATGAGTATGTATGTGTGTGTATGAGTATGTGTGTGTATGAGTATGTATGTGTGTATATGAGTATGCATGCGTGCATATGAGTATGTATGTATGTGAGACTGTAGACATGATATCTCGAGTACTTTTATTAAAATCTAGTACGATCATTATAGTCTGTGAATACTGAACCCCAATTTAATTTAGCATGATTAGGCATTCAAAAGGTTCCAAAAATTTTAATTTTTTTCCCAAAATAATAAAATGTAATCACACTTGATAATGTTAAATTGCTAGTCATTTTATAAGTAATTTTCCATTTGAAACATTGCATACATTTTTTTTTTTGGCTTAAACCATTCTTGATATTGCATGATTTTAAAATAAAAGATCAGTAGGCCTTATAACATTTGAAATGTACTCGATATTATTGACTGAGTTGATTTTTTATATGAAATATTCAAATCAAATTATAACATTAACACTGAAAAGCTGCATAAGCACATGTGCTGTCCACATATGATTTTTGAATATGAATCTTGAGGATAAAAACATTTATTATTATAGAAGTCCGGTATAGCATGGTCCAGTATATGACAGATTTGAATATAATGCTGTGAGAAGTATGTCTTTTAGAAAAAAAAAATCATTATTACAGTGTGGTCGGATATACTACTGTAAAGCTATAATGCGGGCTGAAGTATGTCCTATGCTGAAATTGTTGTCTTTAGGTTCATTATTCAATTGACACAGATCATGGTGTAACTAAAATAATAATAATAATAATAATAAAAATGAGTTAAACATATTAATAATCCACTCTTTAAATTTGGAAATATCAAAATTTGATAGTTACTGTTTTTAAATATATAGGCAAATTTATAAAAATTGCTTCATGATATATCATCTTAGTCTTCCTTTTTAGTCATATTTTTTTCATATTAATGGCAAGTTTAATTTGTATTATTTCTTGCTATTGAACCTAGATTAATGTTGCATCAGTTGATTACAGTTTGTTTTCTATTTTCAGTATCTTGCTGAACATTTGAACATTCTGCAGTTCATTTTACAAGATGGTGCCCAATATTTGGCTTGGAGTCGAGCTAAAGATGTATGGGAGACACTTATATCTAATCCTTATGCCTGTGATAAAGATAAAGAGGTAGTGATTTTTATACAAGCTTACAAAATTTCTTTTGTTTCATTAATGCTGTTTATACATATTTTTAATATATCTCAATTTAAGTATATGTATTTTTATGAAGTCAAGCCTACACATTATATATAAATATCCTATAATTATGCAGTTTTCAAAAGCTTTATGTTTCTGTTACACATTTTGCCATTCTTGACTGAAGAATCATTCCAGGCAGCAGTCAACAGAATGTAAGCAGTTTTCTAACACAGAATAATGGAGAAAACAAATATGTGATATGTTTTTAAACTATAGATCAGTATTAGTTTTGCCCTTTTCTGCATAAATTGTCAAGATGTAATGATTCTTGTGTTTTGTTTCATGTATCAAAAGATGTCTTAAATGTTTTTATATATGATCGAGCAAAATCTTATTTTTTGTAATTTTCATATTTGACCTATTCTTATAGCAAAATCTGAAATTGTGGTATTTTAACATTTATTATGACTAATTGGGTGATATATAATTTTTGCTGTCAATAAATATTAAAAAAATTAAATTTGTATCATTAGAAAATTCCTGTTTATTAAACATTTATATGTATTAAAATTTTACTCTCATACTGTAGTATAAGATATTTTACTGAAATGTTTTCAATTTGATATCTTGACATAAATATGCATTTTAAAATCTGTTTGGCATATGTTTTTTGGATTTTTCATCTGTGTTTTTAATCTTTACTGACACTTTTAAAAGTTGGAGACATTTTAAGTAATGTTTACAGGATTGTGAATTTTTTTTGTAATTAAACTTTATATAGATATGCTTTGATTGGTTTACTCGATGCCTACCTGATATGGAAAATGAAACACAGTCTATGTTGTTCCAGTATAAACTTATGAAGCTGGATCCATCACAACTGACTTATACAGGTATAATTTTTAACTTAATGTTCATGAAATATGTAAAAGTTGTGTATTAGTTTCACTGCTGTAAAGTATTTTAATTTACTTGTATGCAGGTTGATATTTTATTTATGTAATTGTTATTTTTTCTCATCCAGAAATAGTATTTTATTTTATTTTGCTTTAACCTTTTATTTCACATACTGTTTGTTAATTCTCTTCTAGGTTTCACTTGTTTTAAGACATATTTTGAAAGTGTGAACTCATCAGAGCATAAACTGAAAAGAACTGTATCAACTCTTGTAAGTTGGAATGTGTATAATTTATAAATGTAATTTGTAATTTCTTTTGTCATGTTAGCCATATTACAAAGTCTGTTACTATTTTTAATGAAAGGAATTTTTAATAATATATATATATATATATATATATATATATATACACATATATTAAAACTTGTAGATCTTTGTGTGAAAACCATAGGCATAGTGTTAAAATTGACATGAAGTATGTAGGTTCAATTCCCACTAGCATCAAGTAATCTGAACTTTTCTGGCCTTGTTATATGATAGTGTTTCCTAAAATGTGGTGTGTGTACCCAGAGATGTGGATCAAATAAAATTTGGTGGTAAATGTAAATTGGTACTTGCCCCAATATTTACTTTTTTATGAAACACCTTCCCTTCAAAATGGGCATTTAAAAATATCTAATTGACAGTATTAGCACTTTTTATTAGAAATGAATTTGTTTTTTAAATTATATATATCTATAACTCTGATATGCCTGTTTTAAAATATTCCTTAAAGCAGAAAAATTGAATCAATAATATTTTAATGCAGTAGAAATTAAAATTTTGACTCACTTTAGCAGTAAGTTTCATCACAATGAATAAGACTGCTGCTTGTGAGAATATAACTTTTTAAGTCTTTCTTGAAGAAAGCAGGCATAGAAAAATTAGGTGACTGCAAGGGCAGTTTGAATCCTCTTCCTCATTTCAAAACAGTGTGCTTTTAAATGGTTTCTAAGACTTTAGCTGTTGTTTCTAAGCTTTTTATGAGCAAACTGTTTTTGATCTGAGGAAGGGGATTCAAAATGCCCTTGAAGCAATTGTAGTTACCTATGTAATTTTTCTATGCCTGTTTTCTTTAAGGAAGTATTAGAAAGTTATAAATAAGTACAGTCAACTCCCGATTAACCACAAGCAGTTTATATGCTTTGCAGATTATCTGTGACCCTATTAAATTCTTTGAATCATTAAAATGTAAGGTCTCTAATTATATATGACTTATTACAAAATACAAAATGGAAAGTAGAAGAAATGTGTTTAGAGACATTATATTGGGGGGGGGGGAAGGGGGGTGCTTTGTGCAGGTGACTACTTGCCGCCCACTAGCTTGTTATTGGGCTATATTTGTTAGATTGCAGAATCGATTAATGTGGATTACTGTTGGTGTCATGCAAGTGTCCTTTTGTGACTTAGTGCAGTAGTGGAAGAAAGCAGGAGATTAGTTTTAACGATTGATGAAACTAATATTGCCAAATGGCTAGACTATGTTATACATGACCATGGATTTGAAAATTTAACTGACGAATAGATAATTAATAAATGTGTGGGTCAGAATGGCAGACAAAAATAAAGAAAGTGAGAAAAATGAGGATGCCTAACAGTTTGGCTACTCCCAAAATTTACCATCCATATCTATGTTATGTCCTGTGCTGTAATGCCATAAAGGATTGACTGAGTGAGTGTAATTTTCAAGCATTGTCAAAGTAGTTTAAAGATAGAAAGAACACTTGCTTCAGGACTGGGGTGTAGGCTCAATTCTAGCTGGTAGCAAAGATTCTTAATTTGCTACTATTTGATGTTTATAAAGAACATTTTTGACACTTGACACTTAATTTTTATGTTTAGTGAACAATCATTTCAATATGCATTGATTTTTGTAAAATTAATTATTTTCATTTAGTTAGTAGATTATTGTCTTGTTTTGATTATTATTCTAAGTTGTAATTTTTACTGCTATGTGAATATACATTATTTTCCCACTAGCATTTGTATTAATGTTTTCTGTTTTCAGAATGTTGAAAAATTAGAATTAAATGGATCTGATTTCTTATGGCAAGTTGCTCTTTCATCAGAAGAACAAATAGCCAATGTTGCAATAGAATACTTGTTAGAATTGTCATATCATGCATTATCACCTAGGCTTAAAAAGGTATACATTTAAGCAATATTTTTATATTTCATATTATACAAATATATATATCCTCTAACTGTTATTTTTTGACAAATGTGAAAATGAAAAATATGAATAGAATTTTTTGTTTGGCTTCCATCTGTTTCTAGTGTAAGGTAATCATGTTAAAAGTAGTTAATTTTTTAGAATATATATTTCTTACAACTCTTATTCGAAATATTGCTGGGATTTAAATTTTCTTTTCTTATATTTAATATAGCAGTGTTAGCATTTAACTTTCAAAACATTTTTAAAGAAAATAAGAACTAAAAGATGATCAAATTGTCAAGGATATCTTTGATATGTTGGAGAATTTGAATGAAATTAAGTCATAAAAGTTTTCAAACTATGACAGCTGTTTCCATTAATTTATTTTGAAGAGAAAATGTGTTAAATGATTTACGTATCTGTAATACATGTGATTCAAGATCAAAATGCAAAAATATTAGAAAAGTGAAAGATTATAAGTTGAAAAAGTCAAGCTGAGTATAAGTTCTGAAATTTATAATTTGAACAAATTTAGATAATTGTTGAAATAAGACTTTCTGAAACAGAAAAAAGAACACTGAAAATCTATAGTGTATAATTATATAGTGAAGCTAATTTGCATATAATAAATCTGAATTGAATAAAATAAATTTATTTTAAATTGTACTTTCACGCAAATTATGCCTTTTTCTGAGGTCATAATGAGCAGTTTTTGAAAAGTTTAAATATAAATGGATACACAATCCAAGCGGTTTCATAATATATAAAAATTCTCTCAAACCGTTATCTAAATTATTCTGTAATGAAAATTTGATTAATAGCAGCATAAATAGTGGATTAGAAGTATCAACTGGTTTTGGAGGCATAAAACAACCTCCTTTTCAGCAAGAATTAGAGCAAAATACATTGAAAATGTATTTTTCAATGTATTTTGCTCTGAACCTATGTATTTTGTATCAAAAATACATTTTAAATGTATTTTTGATACAAAATTAATAATTTTGATAAAATTATTAGGATGTATTAAAAAAGTATGACTTAAAAGACCCTTTTGTTATTTGCCTTTTAAAATTTTAAATCTCAAAGGGTAAATAATAAAAAGTTAATAAACAAACAAAAGTTACAAAAAAAGTTAATAAATTAAAAATTAATGAATCTATAGGAGAACACATTTTATATAACAAAGATATAATAAAAAAACAAGAAATTCATGAAAAATTTATTATTATTATGAAGAATTTATGAATAAATTATTCATTTTTGACGGAACTATTAAACATTTTAATTTTCCTTTGCATATATATTTCTTATAGTCATATGAATTTCTAGGAAAACTGGTAGTGACATCTCCAAAACTGGAAATGAAAATTCTTAGTGACCCCTCAACCCCCTCTAGAATTCAATGCTGAATCCATATCAGTTATCATCTAAGCTCTATTTATAATCAATCTTTAGAAATATATGTTTCAAGGAAATTTTTTTAACTAAAAGTGAAAAAAAAAAAGTGTAAATCTTTAGTAAACCCCTAACTATCTTCCAAATTCAATGCTGAATTCATATGTCATTATCTCTGCTCTATATATAACCAATCTTAATAAATAAAGTTTTAAGAAATTGTTTATGACTCAGAAGTGGAAAAAGAATTGGAGATGGATATCCTTAGTGAACTCCCATGCCACTCTGGAATTTGATGCTGAATCCATGTCAGTCAGTCATCTCTATTTATAACTAATTCTGAAGAATAGGTGTTTTAAGGAAATTTTTTGAACCAGATGTGGAAAAGAAACCGAAAATACAAATTCTTAGTGAACCACCTTACATCCTATAGAATTTGATGCAGAATCTATATCATCAATTACCCTTCAGACCCTCCAAAATAGGATGCTAACTTCAAATCTGTCATCACCTGAGCTCTATCTATAGCAGATTCTAAGAAATAGATGTTTCAAGGAAACATTTTTCCAAAAAAATATAGTATGGCAAATTTTTGCCACTAATAAAACATTGCATAATGTAGCACTACCTCGATTAAACAAATGCAAAGGGACTAGCATACATATTCGTTAAATCAAGGTTCTCCTGTATAAAACTAAAATCTTACCTTTAGATGCATTTTAAAATTTGTTGTATCTTCTAAAGTCCCATTTTTTTCCCATCTTCTAAAGCACATTTTGGTTTGCATAATTGGCATTCCGCCTTACTACTTCATTATCATCAATAGATATCACTTAAAAAGAGTTTCCATCTAATACTTCCCAAAATACATTTGCTTCACGAGTGGCAGTACCTTCCATTTTCTTTCACGTCTTTGCAATAACTAACTGCATTGCATCTCTTTAATTCACTTAAAATATATATGCAATGCATAGCAGAGCTTGGATTGCCTATGTTTCTGTTTTCACAAAGGATGGAACTTCAAGTTCTTTTCTTGTCCATTTTCTTTATACATAGACAGGAGCCATATGCCAAATAACATCATTATATAATTCCTATATCAATGTAAAGTTTATAACAGAAACTATATTTTTCAGAGGCCACCACATATTCTAAGCATCCTATTAATTAACATCTTTATCAGCTCCCGGTTACCAAAGGCTGTTTAGATTGACTCCTAGAAATGAAGTCAATGACTTGACAAAATACATATTAGTCATTTTCTCTTTTGCGAATCTGAATCGTTCATCTGCTGTTTAAACACAATAGTTTGAAGTCTGAAGAAATGTATTTTGAAAATGCAAAATACTCTGAAAACGTATTTTCAATACATTACCAAAATACTTGTTTTTCCAGTTTTAAATACAAAATTCAAATGTATTTTGAAAATGTATTTCAAATACATGTATTTTTGATACTGCTCAACTCTGACAAGAATGCATCTGTAAAATAGAAATTTATTTATTTATTTTTTAATTTTTATCAACTTTATATGCTGTTACTAATGAGTTATTTTTTATTGCACTTTAATAATATTTATGCAATAATGTATGAAAATGTAATATTTATGCAATAATGCATGTATTGCAATAATACATGAAAATATAATGTCAGATTGATTTCTCAGTGTTTTATCACTTATCATTGAAAATTTGCATTGGGCAAAATGTGTGTGTGGATATATGTGTAAAGAATAGAAACCAAATATATATATCATTTTCTTGTTAAAATAGAGCTTATTTATTATAACTTATAAAAATAGTTTACTTTTTTTTCAATACTTTAATCTTTTATTTTTATTGTAACATTAATGCATGTTATAAAACCAAAGTTATAACATGTAAGGTTGGCAGTTAATTTAAAAGCATCAAAAATAATATTTTAGTACTTTTTTTGTTCAGTGCTTCTGTTTTTGTAAATTTTTTTGTTTTTATGTGAATATACTTAATTTGTTTCCTTTTTATTTTATAGGAAGTTCTGTCTTTGCATAATAGATTCATTAATGAGTGCTACAAGAAACTTGAGGTGAGATATTTTCTGTTACATATTTTTAATTTGAAAATTGATTCTTATTTTTTCAAGTTATAATTTATCTTTTGCTTGTTCATTTGCTTTTTCTTTTTATTGTAATTTATTTTATTTCAATTGTTATATTTTGAATTTCAGTCTGTGTCGCTTTCTCTCAGTGGAACTGCTATGATTACTGCTGTATCAAATGCTACTAAAACACTCACTGCTGTATCTGTTATGGAAGTTGCATCTTCTCCAACACCCAAAAAGTAAATGTTAATTTCTTGTATTAACATTTCTGTACCAATGTTTGGTAAATGGTGTTCTGCAACTTTTGCAATTACATACAGTAGATATCGGATTATCTGAGTTAATGTTAAACAGTGTAAATTGTGTAAACATAAGGCTTTATTTTGGAACTCATGCAGATACAATTTCTAAAACAATTGTTAACAAATGGTTGAATTTAAGAAATTTTACAAAAAAACTTTCAACTCTTTGTTTTGGGAGATATGTTCAATTTGCTTCATCTTATCGTGGAATTACTCTTTACTTCTCTTACTGAAGAGAAGTATTGTTTACTTTCCCTACAATATATAGTAATATATAGAGAAATTATTTAAATGGAGTAGAAATTGGACTTTTTAGTGAATCTGCATGCTTTGAGTAGCCCCTGTCACACAAATAAACTATATACAAAAACTAACTTTATTTTAAGAAGAATAATTGTGTAGGAATAAACATTATTTATTGTTTAAATAGATCAATCCATTGGTGCACCAATACCACGGAGGCATAAATATTTAAAGTGAGGTAGCACAAAGCCATCTCTAGTTCAAGCCGGAGTCCTACCACTATCTTGGCCAGGGATGTTTTGATTGGAGTTCTAAAGTCTAGTCTTTTCCACTGAAATGAATGCTATTTTTGCTCTGCCTTCAAGCTTTTTAGAATTAAAATTTTTAAAGAAAGATATTCTTGAACTGTATGAGTTCGAGTAGCTATTACATTATGTAAAGCTGTTTCATGCCATATTGACTGTTTTTTTGTCAAAAATTATATTCATTTTATCTCTAGACAGATATATTCTCTAGAAGTCAAATTAATGAATATCAAATAGCTAAATCAATCTTTATTTTGGGGAAAAAGTGAGTATGTTTATGCAGAATAATGCTTTATTGAGGATTTGATACAGATTGTTATAAATTTGATGATATTTTGCACTTTTATTAGTATTATATTTAAAAATATTGAAATCCATATTGCATTTTGTCAGTTTTTGAATTTCAGCTGATTAAAGTTGTAGAAAAGAATTTCTTTGATTGTATGTACTTGATCTTCTAACTATATCACATTGTGTAATATTGCCTCATGTTTTTTGTTTAAAAATGACAATTATTTCATGACCTATTCATCCAATAAACTCTGATTTCTGGAAAGAGATAAGATCATATATTATTGTTGCATCATTCATTATAAGCAAGGGGGTGTGAAGATTAAAGCATTTCACAGACATAGCCAGAAATCACAGAAAGGGGTTAACAATTGAATGGGGAGGGGGTGATGTACAGTGCCAGATTTTGTTTCACATGTACTCTATGAAGAGCTAATATATTTTAATTGTTCTGTCAATAAGAGATGGGGCTTTGATTTCCAATCTTTCCGCCTACGCCACTGTTACTTATAATGTCTTTCAAACACTAGTGTTTGTATTAGAAACCATTTTAAATCCAATTTTTTAAGTGATAGAATACTAATACACAATATTAAAAAAATGATGGAAAAATAATTGAAACTAATACACAAAAAAGGTTTTTAAAATATCTCAATTATTTTAAGATTTAAATAATACAAAATCAAATCACTATATACTAGTTTTGAATGTCCAAATTAATTTCTAATATAGTGTTACTTACAAATATGTATGCAAATTAGTAATAAATACATAAATATGAAAACATGTTTAAGGGCACTGAGAAGTTTTATGCTCAAAAAAATATTGTCAAAACCATGAGTACATCCAATTCTTAAAGCATTATTCTGCAGAAATGCATTCATTTTTATCGAAAATAAAGGTTTATTTTACTTCTATATTCATTAATTTGACTTTCATAGAATGAAGTTTTCTGGCTGAAGGAGCTATGAAATGAAACTCATTTTACATAAAAGATATTGGTCAAAATAATATGAGACAATACAGAATATGTAATAATTAGTTAAACTTGTATATATGACTCAACTGTATATTTCTTTAAAAGTTGAAATTCTATAAAGCTTAGAAATAATAACATTAGTTTCAATGGGAGAGATGAGATTTGATGGCGTATGGAATGGTTCCAGCCTATACTAAAGATGGCCTTGTGTTGCATCCTGTATTGATAGCTGGAGTAAAATAAAGTTTATTTCTCAATGCAGTGATTATGTAATGGCATTTGAAAGTCAACAAGTACCCAATTTTGAATATTAAATATATGTAAATAATTGAATATTTAAATATAAATATTAAAATATATTTGAATATAACATATATGCTATTATAGTAAATGTCAAGTGCAAGGATTGTTGAGGATTTTTCATTAGTTTATTTTAAAGAATTAAGAATATTGAATAAAAAAAATATAATTTTTTTTCCAGATCTGCTAGATATCAAAATATTTGCCGTCTTTTGCAAGTAGCAGAGAGGTACATTTCTTCTATAGAAGAAAACCATCCTTCTACAAGAACCATATTACCCCATGGAACATCATTCTTGGGTCATCCTCTTTTACTCAAAATTTGCTTGGAATCTGTTAAGGAAGAATATCTTGTTGTTGTAAGTTAGTATGTAATATGATTTGTGCTATATAAATGTAACACAGGTTTTCTCAGATTTAATTTTCCTTATTTTATTGGTTTTATTTTAAGATGTTTAAATTTGATTAAGATATTGATCAGAGGAAACAAAATATTGTTAATATTTATAAATAGTTGAAATAATATCTTTTTTTCCCTAGACACACAGCAATGAGACTCTTGGTTCTGTGAAACAGAGAATCGCTCTGCATTTTCGTCAAAATCCATTGCAGGTTCATTTGTACCAAGAAGACAATTCTGTATGTATTCCTCTACGAATTTATGGCATGCAATTAATAGTAATATATTTCAGGCTGTATTAAGTTTATTTGAATTATTATTTGTGAAGCCAGGAGAGCTGATGTTTTTCACTGAGTCTGCAACAGTCAGAAAATAGGCTTCAGATCTATTTGGGGTTACTTTTCTAATAGACAAACAAAATCTTCAATTGTCAGTGAATTTGAAAAATTAGCCAAAATGTCATGGAATTGTCAAGGAAAAAAAAAATCAGTTCAAAACCTGGAAAACTTAAGAGAATTTAAAAATATTAGTTAACAACTCATAAAATTCCTTAAATGAACTATGATGTTGGACATTGCAGTTTTCTTTGTCTCTGGACGAGCATAATAAAATGAGGGCCACTTGACTTGCGTGTGTGTTTAAGTTTATATGATGTCATGTGGTAGTTTATTTATACAGAAGCATATCAAAAATCTATGGAAAAATTTTGTGAATTTTGTAATGCTGTTTGGATTGCAATCATGACAAATGCTCTTGGCAAAAGTCTTTCTAATAAATGATTAAATTTGAAAAATTATGTAAAGCATGAGTTTGGTTTACTTTATTTATTTTTAATAGTAAATTATATTAGACCTTTTTTTATCCAGTTCTGGTTTAAATAAACTCTACTTTAACAAAGTACCAGTACTGAACAGGAATGAGAAATTCCCCCAAATCTGATGAATCATGACTGTCAACTTAATCTGGGGGAAACAAAGGCTTTTAGAGTGCACATAAGTTTCTCTTGTGACAGAGGCTCAGTGTGACATTTTATAGCTTGTACTTTTTTAAATCAAGGAACCTCCAAACTTTGTATAGGGATAAAACAACATAATTACTAGTTAACCTTTTGCTTATGGGTGGAACAGCATCCATCCCAAACGAAGAACCTCTCAAAAAGACAGGTATTTGACATACTCTATCCCAAACAGTTCGATCCCCCCTTTGCAGACATTGGCATCCTTTCCCTCCTAAAATCCCTATATACATGTGGGACTTGCACCTCTCCCAATTAATATTATTAATTACTATATGATCCCCTAATAAAATATAATTTCTACATGACCCCTAACAAAATACAAATACTTTACAACCTCCTATCACCGTGTTCACGCGGAGTACGATCACGTTAAACATGTGGGTCCGTAAGTCCTTCCGAGAGGTTGGTAGTAGGGGAAGGAGGGTATGGTCCCTATGGATGCCTCCCCCACTGGGTTCCGTTCCAAATTGGGTGGCACTTCCCGGCCATCCAAACTGTTACCTTACACCTTTCTGGTAGGTCGGACGGTCTGGGTCTCAACAACAACAACAACCTCCTATCACACTGTTTTCCCTTTACATTCTATTATGTCTAGGTAAGGAAAGAAATAATTCAGTGAATAGTTCCAACTTGCAATTGGTTAGAAACTCAATTTTTTAATATTATAAAGGGAATTTTTTAATATTTAGAGGGAATGGATTTAGTTTCAAACTCATTCAGGATACATATGTAGGCTAATTTTCACAAGATGCTCTCTCAAGTGCCAGTACACACTTTATTGGATTAAACTATCATACATATCTGAATGGTCCATGTTCTAGGAAAGGTCTAAGTAGCTGAACTACTTTTCATAATATTAGTATTTTTTAATAATATATTTCTGGACTTCCAAATAATATATATAATTGCAGTAAGAAACAGATGTTTAAACACTAACCTTTTGTGACAATAATTTATTAATGTTAAAAAATAGTAATAAATATCTGTTACAGTATGTTGCTTCATAGTGGTATTTATTTGATTTTAATTCAAAATGTAAGGTAACATGTTGTCATTTATAATGAATTGTTTTCCTGTTATAGATACCTAGGAGCAAAGAACAAAGACTTATGAGTCAATTAAATTTTCATGATGGCCAAACTTTAACTGTTAAGTATACTGGCAGTGAAATGTCATCAGGCAGTAATTCTCAGGTAAATTATTTTAGTGCTATAGCATGGATAAAATTTTAATTGTAAATTGAAATGAAAAAATGCTGTTCACTATTGTGATTTTAATTCACATGGTTAATATGGACTGTAAATATATATATATATATATATATATATATATAATATATATATATATATATATATGTATGTATAAATATATATTATTTTGTATATATAATTATATACAATTATATATAGTATATATAGTATATATATATATAGTATATATTCCCTGGTGGCAACATATATATTATCTTTACAGTGGTTCTCAAATTTCTGCATTAAGTCCCAATTTGGCAGAAAAATAAGTCTGCTATCCACCTTCATATTACAAATTGAATTCACAATTCACCTACAATATAATTTTCAAATAATATAATTCAATTTAAACAATATAATTTTTCAGTAGAAAAAATATATACCAGTAATAAAATACTCTATATGTATATTTGTACTCTATAGATATATTTACTATATAGATATATTTGTGATTTAGAAAACAAAGTATACTCATTAGAATGGATACATGTCAATTTTAATAAACTGTTAAATTAAAGACAACCAATCATAGGTATAAAAAGTCATTTAATAAAACTACCTTTCTTGACATACATAAGTTTACAAAGCCAAAGTGCTTTCGAGCATCACCATGCCCTTCATCAGTGGCGAAATGAAACGAACCACTGTATTTTTCATTTTGCCACTGCTGGAAGGCATGGTGATGCTCAAAAGCAGTTTGGCTTTATAAACTTATGTACATCAAGGAAGGTGGTTTTATTAAATGACTTTTTATACCTATGATTGGTTATCTTTAATTTAGTAGCAAAGTATAATCATTGAGTATATTTTTCTGACTCTATGTCTCCTGATTCAGTTAAATATCAGGTTGTAATGCAATTATGTTCACTAGTTATTTATTCTGAAAAGTCTTATTGTGTCATATTACATATATTATTTACTTTTATAGGATGATAGTGGCTATTCCAAATATGATGCTATATCGCCAGTGTCTGATTGTGCATCCTATGTGCATACCTACTTATTAGATCAGGTTTGCTTTATGTTCATATTTGATTAACAATATTTTATATATAATCTTTCTAATGGTTTACAGTTTTTATTGATGTGTCAAATCAGCTTACATAATGATTTTATAAACTTTCTGCAGGAAAAGGTTTTGCCTGGGGTTGTGATGGCTACTGGTGGACAAGTATTTGAAAAATTGTACCAGCTTTCAACATATGATGATTCTAAGTAATATTTTCATATATGTATATTATTTTGCTGCTAGTAATTTGAAGAGAAGAATATACATACAATGACTATTCATGTGACATATTTAAGAATAATAATTTTCTTTTTAATTTTGCTGCATTCCATTAAAAATGGCCACCAATTTTATAGTATACTAATTTTTTTTTCTGGGAGCTTAAAATATGATAAACACTCTCTAATAAATGCAATAAAATATATTCCCAAGGATCTGAAGGGAAAATATGTGTGTGGAGCTCCTGTTTTTCCTGCTTATATTACGATGATATTCTGAGGGCAATTTTTCTGTGTGTCAATAAAAATAGCTGCCATTACTGTAGTATAGCTAATGTTTTTCTGAGAACATCATAAAAAATAATCAGCACTCTTTTAGACGTACAGTAAAATGTGTTCCCAAGGATTTGAGAGAACACATGTTTGGAGCGCCTGTCTTTTCGACATACAGTATCCCTCTAATCCGTACAGCATGGGACCAGAGATTGTGCGAATTATAGAATTTTGCGGATTATAGGTCATTGCTGCATAAACTAATGTGTAAAAATGAGACATGGTTGCATCCTGATTTATTTAATTAAAAATAATGCTACAGTACATTTAAAGCAAAATTAGTGAATTTTATAAGTTTTGCTACTTGTTTTTAAAATTTTTAAACATAGATTTAATTGCCATTTAAGGATTCTTAATTTTTGTTTTACTATTTTTTCTTACATTCTATGAACAGTCATTATTTCTTGCTCTGTATTAAAGTTCTGTTTCTGTATAACGTCAAGGTACTTATATCCTAGAGCTAAGTACGGTTCAAAAGTAACTTTTTCTCCTTTATCATGAGACGCAGAACTAACTTTTGCAGAATTTAATATGCTATTGTAAATTTAATTGTTTACATCCAAAATGTACAGCAAATTATAGGGTTACTAATTAATGCAACTCGACTGTGTTACAATGATATTTGGAGCGTAGTGTTGCTGTGGGCCGGTAAAATTGGTCATCATTTTTATAGTATGACCAATTTTTTCTGAGAACATCCTAAAAAATGATCACCAGTCTCTTAGACATACAATAAAATGTGTTTCCAAGGATCTGAGAAAAGAACATGCATGTGGAGCCCCTGTTTTTGAGCATAATGCCCATATTTTGAGAGCACTTATGCTGTGCATCAGTTAAATTAATCACCATTTTTGTTGTATAATCAATTTTTTTTCTGGGAGCATCTTAAAAAATAATCCACACTTTTTGACATACAATAAAATGTGTTCCTAACAGTGGTGGCTCGTGACTTTAGGAATGGGTGAAGCAGATTCAGTGGGGGATTCTCCCTCCCCCTCAACAATGAACATCATCAAAATACATTATGCTACTATCAAAAGTGTTGTCAAATATTTTCTAAAAATAGTATACGAGTCTGAAAAATTCACCAAATAATAATAATAACCCATTCAGCCGATAACTTTAAGTGAAGCAGCGCTTCACCTGTGTCACCCGATGAGCTACCATTCGTCCCTAGGGATCTAAGAGAAGAACATGTGTGGATATCTCTTGATTACTAATATTTAAGATTACAGTGCATAGAGCACTTTTGAATGATGCACCATTTTATAAAGTACCATATATATATTTAAAAGCTAATAGAATATTTTAAGAACTCTTATTTATATAATCCTGAACAATCATTTACTCTATTCAATTTGTAATGTAAAATTACTATAAAATAGTTCAAATATTTAATTTTATTTTAAACGATTTCCTATCTCTAATATTTTAAGAAAATTTCTAAGCACTAAATAATTCAAAAACAGTTCATTTTAGCAGTTTGAAAATGGTTTTATTCACTTTGTGTAAACATATATATAAAATGACTACTTGTATGAAAAATTTATGTATTAATTTTGTTTTCATTTAAATTTAAATATGCACACTATTTTAGTAGTATAGCCAGTTTTTTCACTGGGAACATCCTTAGAAATTTTTAAAAAACCCTGACATATATATAAAAGAAATTAGTGTTGTAGGATCAGAAGGGGGGTGCATGTTGAGCTCCCTTGGTTCTTCTACTACTGTTCATGCCAAAAAAGTTCAGTCTCCCTGTTCAAGCCAGTTTTTTCACTGGGGACATCCTTAAAAATTTTTAGAAGCCCCTAAGATATTATATATAAAAAAAAAAATGGTCTTGTTGGATCAGAAAGGGGGTGCATGTGGATCTCCTCTGGCTCTTCTACTACTATTCATGTTAAAAAACTTCAGTTTCCCCCGAAACCCCAAGAACAAAAATATTCACCTTAAACTAATAGTGTTACCAATAATAATAGAGTGCTTACACAAAAGTTGGTTGATATTAAAATTTTATTAGTTCGCATGTTAGCTTTTTTTTTTTTTTTTTTTTTTTTTTTCAATTCTTAGTATAAATCCAGTATAGGCTTTCACTGAATGAATTTCAGAGTATATTTTGGAATGCCCTTTATTTCAAAAGTGTGAAATAAATAGAGTAGTAGAAATTTTTGTCCTTTTGCAAAAATAATTAAATATTGATATTTATGCCTTTATGCAGAAAATGTATATAAAATGAATTTGCTTATTCTTGTATGCTTTCTTTCTATTAAAAGCTCATTTACCATACAAGACCATTTTATTTTTATTTCTTGTTACAATATAAATGGGGATATCTTAATTGATTTTGAAATTTCTGATAACAATATGTGTACCGAAAAGTTTGCTTATTTAGCAGCTTCATAACTTCTTGATATAAAGAAAATAACGATATTACCCCCTTCCTAAAAAAACACCCTTTCCAATTGTTTTTCAAAAATTGATACAGCTATGTAAAACCCATAGCAATAGTTTTGCATATAGATGTTTTCCTTAAATCATTCTTTGGTGAAAGCAATGGGTAATAACTAGCTGGAAATAAGCAAAATTTTATATGAATAATTTTCATGTAGAACAGGGCTTATTTTAGTCTCACACACCATTACCATAATTCTAAGCATTCAGGATTACATTGAAGCGACATCTCCCTATAGTAGGGCATTGCATAAAAGCAAACACTTGGAATTTTGTTAATGGTAGGTGGGCCAAAAATAAGATTCTGCAACATTGCTGAGTTTAGTAAATACTTTTACTAGAAAAATTCTAAAATTCTTGCTTTAAGAAGTTTTGCGCTCA